>CM070556.1:68425322-69062822 GCA_036346405.1 Phyllostachys edulis | reverse complement strand
ATCATCAAAAATCCGCTCAATGTCTAGTCTATTGTGGGGTGTATCCACCGACACATAGCACATTATTTATACTTTTTTCATCGCTTCGTGTAAAAGGGTTAACCCGGAGATGCTACGTTTGGACCCAACAAGCATTATAAACTACTACAACTTACTTTAGACAAAAAAAATATGGGATTAATCGCACCACACATCTCCACATAGGCCACATGGGCCGCACTACAAGTAGACCGGAGTATTACATTCACCCTCTTAAGCGCTGACATCATCAGCAGCAAACCGCATATGTGGCAAATGCCTAGAACCACCCATCGGTACACGTCTATGCATCTAGTGCTGGCACATATGCCATGTCGTGTGTCCAGTTTAGGCCCACACACGCCATGCACCATGTGCCCGCACCCCTGTCCCACACACGCCTGTGTAGCGAAGGTTTATGCTCTGATACCATCGGTAACACCCTAGCCCAAAATCCGCTCAATGCCCAGCCCACCGTGGGCGGACCCGCTCACACATATCACTCCACTTACTCTTTTGTCTCCGCTTCATGTAGATGGGTTAACCCAAAGATGCTACATTTGGACCTAACAAGCATTATATACTACTATAACTCACTTTAGACAATCAATGTGAGACTCACCACACAACTCCACACGAGCCGCACTACGAACATGCTGGGTATTATACTAGGTTGATTTGGTGCCTTTAATTAACTGTAAGCAGCAGCCATGGCCCATTAGTGGTATAAACAAACACCGAACCATGGTCTTCACCACTAATTAGGCCCCATTAGTCTGGGAGTTAGATAGATTAAACTAACTAGGCCCTACTTGATTAATTGTAGATAATAACCTATCTGAAAGGTTGCACATATAGGTCATGAACTAACTCATCAAAAGTAGCTACAGGAAAAGAGAGAGATTAGAGGTGGCCAGGTGGCATGGCACGGCCCACACTGTTCTTGGGCCGGGACGACACAACATGAAGGCTCGTGCTGCGCTTGGGTTGGCCCCCTGGCATGATGGGCTGCACTGCACGACACTAACAGATGTCGAGCCGTGTTAGGCACGCAGATCTGAGCCAAGACGGCCCATGTGGCTCAGCGGCTTGGAAAGGCAGAGGAAGAAGGGGCGGCCACCGGACGAGAGGAGGGAGGGCGGCCAGAGAGAAAGAAAGGGCTGTCATGGAGAAAGAAGGAGGAGGAGAGGAAGAGGAGGAGGAGGAGGAGGAGGAGGGTGGGGCGGGCCACGGCCGGCCTGGTGAGGGGGGAGAAGGCGGTGGAGCGAACAGGCGGAGCGGTGGAGGGAGGAGAACTGGAGAAGGCGGTGGGAGGCGAACAGGTAACGGCGCAGGGCCGCGGCGACGAGGAGGAGAGGAGGAGGAGGAGGAGAGGAAGAGGAGGGCGGGCGACACTGACAACTGGCGTGGAGGGAGAAGGAGGCAACGGGGCACACGGCCACGAGCAGAGGAAGAAGGGATGAGAAGGAGAAGGGCGCACAGTGCACGGGCGCGACGACGAGGAGGAGAGGAAGAGGAGGGTGAGGCGGTGTCGTCGGCTAGCGTGGAGAAAGGAGGAAGCGACAGGGCAGAGGAAGAAGGGAGGAGAGGCGAGAGCACGACTGTGCGAGGCAACTGACTCGGGAAGGCCAAGGGGCAGGGCAAGGGTGGGGGGATAGGGAAGCTGGGGTAGGGAGGTGGGCTGCCGGGCTCAGTAGGTCGTGCCTGGCACAGCCCGACCCAATTGATTTTCTGCCCGTTGGGCTAGTTTTAGCGCGGTAGGCCATGCCCGACACGGTATGGTACGGCCTGTTTGACCCTAACATTCAGATTATTTTTGAAAATCCTACCGTTTTTGACCATTTGGGGCTTTCGAAAGAGCAAAAAAAATATCAAGAAATCCTAAATTTTTTTCTATAAATAGCCACCATACCCCCCTCATTCAGCACCCATCCATTCCCCACTCTCTCTTTCAAATTCTGTTGTGCAAATTCAAATTCGTTGTGAGATAATTTGGCAAAATTCAAAAAACAATATGCCAAATTTTAGAAAATTCAATTTCCGACAACAAGTCAGCAAAAGAGGTACAATACTAGTTTTTTATAATTTTATTGTCATTATTTGTTAGGCTAAAATGAAATTAATAATAGTGTTAGTTTCGATTTTGCAGTTTTCGTTATGGAAAATTGTGATAGCTTTGCTCTTGGTGATTACAGACTTTCACCGGAGGAAGTTGCATCCATGGAGGCTGAGGATGCCTCAAACCAACCGCAATTGTTAGTAGAAGGGCAAGGTAGAGTTTCGTTATCAGGCTCTAAGGCAGCATCTTCGTTGGTGACCACTGGAGCAAAGAGGTCGAGGCCGTCTACATTGGGATTGTGGGAGAATTTCGACAGGACAACTAAGCCAGACACACATAGAAATGAGGTACCATATGCTATTTGCCAAATTTATCACAATGAATTGTATGCAAGGTCTACAGGTGGAACGGGACACTTGCTTAGACATGCTACAAGATGTAAGGCCAAGCAAGGATTGGTAATGAGGTAGACGCAGCTGCAGTACAAGTCTGACGGTATGGTACTTAGCTGGGACTACGATCCTGAGGTAGCCCGTCAATCTCTCTGTCGTTTAATTACTTCTAAGGATTTACTGTTAGGCTTTAGGGAGTCTACTGCTTTCCAAACTTACATTAGGACTGCGCATAATCCTAGATTTTCTACCATTTTTAGACAGGCAGCAACTAGGGATCTACTAAAATACTACACTGAACAGTGTAATAAAATAAAGGAACTATTTAGTACATGCACATTTTCAGTGGCCCTGACCTCGGACATGTGGAGTGGTCGGGCTAGGGTGGATTATCTTAGTGTAGTTGCTCATTATGTCAATGGCGACTGGGTAATGGAGAAATTAATTACAGGTTTCAAATTAATTGATATAGCACACACGGGTGAGAATATTGCAGACTGTATTATCAAAGTCGTGGAAAACTTTGGTTTTACATACAAAATATTCTCAATTATTTTAGACAATGCCGCTTCGAACTCTAGGACCATGGATATCCTTACACCAGTGTTGAGTACATATGTCGTTTCCTTCTTGCTACATCTACGATGCGCTTGTCATATTATTAACCTTAGAGTCAAATGTGGTTTGAAGAGGTTGAATCCATATATTAAAGCTTTTCGCGGTGTGATATCTTACTTTAATAATTCTAATGTAAGAATAGCAACATATAAGAACTTCTGCAAGGCGATATGTGTACGTCCAAGAAAGTTCGATTTGGACATGCTAGTAAGATGAAACTCTACTTACCTGATGCTTAAGAGTCTTTTACCATATAAGAGCACTTTTCTATTTTTATTCAAATACACTATCAGAGCATTGACGGTGTTGTACTATTGACTGAGCAACATTGGTTCGTTGCTGAGAAGATACTATAGTTTTTAGAAATTTTTATGATGTTGCTTTGTCTGTTGTCTACTATCCAACATCTCCTATTATTGTGCATACTATTTTACAGATTGCTACTCAATTGAAAATATATGAAAATACTTAGTTTTACGCGATGCTATTGTTGCTATGAAAACTACATACCTTAAATATTGGAGAGAAATCCCTTTCCTATATGCATTTGCATTTATTTTAGATCCTAGAGGTAAAATTGAAGCATTTGCTAATGTTCTTGATCTTCTTAGTGATGCTATAAGGCTAGACTATTCTAACTATTTTGCAGATATTCGTTCTTGATTACATGAGATTTACCAAAGGTATGAAAATAAGTTCTGGGGAGTCCGCTTGCAACAACCTCCAGTAGCCCACACCTCAAGTAGCAAGACAAATATGTGGGGCACGATCTTCGGTGGCTCTTTCTCCAGGCCCAGATCTTCTTGTTTTACAAAACTGCCTGCTCAACTAAGAACAACCCTAAGGAATGGGGAACTATCCACCTATCTGGACAGCGATACGGTGGATTTCAACTCAGAAGGCTTCGAAATTTCGCAATGGTGGCAAGCCCATAAGTTAGCATATCCCGTGCTATCCAAACTTGCACGTGATGTGTTAACCGTTCCTATTTCAACGGTTTTCTCTGAGTCTGCTTTCAGTCTTTCTGAAAGAATATTGGAGGAGAGAAGAACACATCTCACAAGTGAGATGGTAGAGATACTTCTAACTTTGAAGGACTGGGAACATGCTGATTCACGAACACAACACTCTGTGGAAAATCCAGAGTTGTCGGAGGTGTTCAAAAATATGTATCTAGACAACGACACATAGAATAAGGATGTATGTAGAGCTATAGGTTGTATTCTTTTTTCTTTGCTAAGCTTTTCTCATATTGAGTTTTTACTCGACAAAGGTTTTAACGAGACAGCCATTTGAACATTAATACAACTCTTTATTGTATTTTTAATATGCTTGTCTGATTTTTTTTTATATAATTTTCATATATATTTCTGAATTCTACATATTTTTTGATTTTTCAAGATTTTTTCTAATTTTTTTTTAAAAAAATCAGACATAGCAGTCTAAGTGAGTCGCAACCGGCCCATCGAACCAAATAGGCTCGGATCAACACGACACAACACGACAGACCTTCGTACCATGCCTGAGCCGCCTCCTCGACAAGTAGGGCAGCAGGGCACAGTCCATCTCTAATAAGAGAGAGAGAGAGAGAGAGAGAGAGAGAGAGAGAGAGAGAGAGAGATAAATAATCCTACTAATCAAATCCAAGAAGCTAAAGGTAGCTATTATGCTAATGACGCCATTGTTCCCTTGCTCCCCTTTGCATCACTCATTATTTTTCCCCGGCCCCACGCCTCAGTACACCTCTTAATCTCTCCCACAACCTACGTGTATAAATGTGACGCACACCCTTCTCATTAGAGAAGCAGCAGCAGCAAGCTAGCCACCTAGCCAGAGAGATCGGCCGATTGAGTGAGCGAGAAGAGCAAGAGAGGGAGTGATAATACGGTAGTGATCATGGACAGGAAGAGGACGGTGTTGAGGGTCAGGGAGTTCGACATGGAGAGGGACTTGCCGGCGGTCGAGGAGCTGGAGCGCCTGTGCCAGGTCGGCCTGTCCGGCGACCAGGGCTCGGGCGACAATAACAACGGCGGCACCAAGAAGAGCAGGAAGAAGAAGAGGAGGAGCGGCATGTCGCTCTGCGTCGAGCAGATAGGCGATCCGCTAGCGAGGGTCCGCCACGCGCTGGAGCACGTCATGCTGGTAATTAACTATAACTAACTAACCCGTCTAGCTAACAAAAAACTTCATTAACAAACAAAGCAATTAATACACATACATTCATATACAATTGCAAGAATTTTGATCATATATGTTATATATTCAAGCACAAAAAAGACAGACCAAACTGTTACTGTGCGCACATGCTGGATGCTTGCGATGATGTGCATGCGTACGCGACAGTGGCGATCGAGTTTTTAATGGAGTGACACTGTGTAGGTCGCCGAGTATGGGGAGGAGGTGGAGATGGTAGGGGTCATAAAGGCCTGCATTAAGACGGTGAGCCGAGGCAGCCGCAGCAGCAGCAAGAAGCCATCTTCTTCTTCCAGCTCCGCAAAGCAGCAACCGTACGTGAAGGTGGCTTATCTTCTCGGCCTCAGGGTGTCCCCGTCTCACAGGTAAGCGACCACCTCGATCACCGATTCACGCGTCACTTCACTTCACTTATTTTCTTCTTCTTTTCTGTTTTGAGATCGTCCACTTCAGTTCGTTTCGCACGCATGCTCAATGTGTAAACCATCCATTTTTCTGCTTAATTCCAAACGTACTTTCGTGCTGGCCTAATCGCAAGTAGTTTTCGTTTCTGCTTCGAGCAATGCTACTGGAAGTGGTAGCGTGATGAAGTCGTGAGTGGTCGCTGCGCGGCGGTGGCGGCAGAGCGCGCAGTGCGGCCGAGAGACGGGAGCGCGCCTGGGCGCGGTGTCGGTGGGGCCCACGCTCATACCCTCACGCGGACCCCGGCTTGTTGGTCGGACGCCACTGGCGGTGTACGTGTCGCGCGGTTCCCGAGGCGCCGCGTGTCGCGGGCCGCGTCCATACATGGCCGCGCGGGGCAGTGCCGACCGGTCGCCGCGCGCGGCGCACGGCGGCCACTTGCTACTACTTTTTCGTTGCACGTTGACGCTCCGAGCTGACGTTCGTTGCGTTTCTTTCTTGCAGGCGGCTGGGGATCGGGACGGCGCTGGTGCGGCGGGCGGAGGAGTGGTGCAGGACGCGGGGGGCGGCGCACGCGACCATGGCCACGACGGCGTCCAACACGGCGTCGCTGGCGCTCTTCACGGGGCGGTTCGGGTACGCGCCGTTCCGGCGGCCGGTGTTCCTGGGCCGGCCCGTGCACGCGCACCGGCTGCCAGTCCCGCGCGGGCACGGCGTGTTCCAGCTGCCGCCGCCGCTGGCCGCGGCGGCCTACGCGCGCCTGCTCCCGCCGCAGGACACGGAGTTCCTCCCCGCCGACATGGCCGCGCTCCTCGCCCACAAGCTGACGCTCGGCACGTTCGTCGCCATCGAGAGCGACCCGGACCCGGCCCTCCCGCCGTCCTTCGCCGTGCTCAGCGTCTGGGACTCCACCCGCTCCCTCCGCCTCCGCGTGCGCGGCGCGCCGGTGCTGCTCCGCGCGTCCCTCACCGCGCTCCGGGCGCTCGACCGTAGCGCGCCGTGGATGCGCGTCCCCTCCGTACCGGACATCTTCCGCCCCTTCGGCGCCTACCTCCTCTACGGCCTCCGCATGTTCGGTCCGGAGGGCCCCGCCCTGCTCCGCTCGCTCTGCCACCATGCCCACAACGTCGCGCGCAAGAACCCAGCCTGCGCCGTCGTGGCCGCCGACGTCGCGCACGACGACCCGGCCGCCGCCGCCGTCCCTCGTTGGCGCCGCTTCTCCTGCGACGAGGACGTCTGGTGCATCAAGAACCTCAACAACAACGACGCCGATGACTGGACGGCGCCGCCACCCCCGGGCAGCGTCCTGTTCGTCGACCCCCGCGAGTTTTGAAGTAGCCATTACATGCATCCATGCCATGCACGGCAGGAGTAGGCAGAGGCTAACCACCTCATCTCTGCCCAATTTTGACAGATGTACATATACCTGGTACTGCAATGGCAATACCTGCCTTGCCACTTGTGGTACCTACTCCCCAAGCTGAAAGTGTTGCAGTAACATTAGCTTAACTTTGCTTCTGAACTCACAGCAGCCTTGAATGGCTAGCTAGTCTCTGATCACTGTCCATGGCAGAATTATTACTTATTCTTCAACTGTGGCAAGCTAAGCAGACATATGGACACTAGTCACTGAATCGTAGCACATCAAAATACAACTGCAAGTAACCAAACGAAAACGACGTGGTGCAATGAGCCAATGAGAAGAAACATCTTAATACAATTAACAATGAAAATTCAGAGTGCTTCTGCATAAGTACAATGCAGGCTTGCATGTTAATTACACCAGTGGTGGACTCTATCACTAGAAATAAGGAATCCAATTAAGTAATCTTCAGAAGACTGACGGGGGCCAAAAGATGTTCAGTATTCACGTCATGATCACAATAAAGGTCACTGAGAACAACAACCAAAAAAAGGCATTCAACTCAGCGTTAAAATGTACTAGTCCTTAATCCTTATCGAATTGTTAACACAAACCCTTTGCAAAATATTCGTAGCTTAACAGTAGCAGAAAGAAAAGAAACAAAAAGGCAAGCATATCTTTTCGCAACACCACTACCAAAACCCGTATATCATGCATGCAGAATTTCATCTAAAAAATGCATGCAGAATTCACCCGGCTAACATGATAATATAATCTAGCTTTGACTGACCAAATCACTGAAAAGAAGTGATGCTGGGTTGATTAACTGGTTAAAAGGGTCCCAACTAGCTAGTATAACTAACCACTCCACTCCTTCGACCTGGCCTTGCATCCATAATCATATTCCAGTAGCAAGCAAATCCAATCTTATTAATTTAATCCTGCACACGATCAACGACCAAATATTTCAAGATCACGCAAATTCCTGTGCCCCACCAATAGCAAGCTTTCACTTTCAGTTCATGCGGAGAGACGACGATGATGGCGGCCTGATCTGATGCATGCAGGGACCATGGCAATGCGGTCCACAAGAGAAAGTACGTCTCCACTTGGAGCCAGATCTCACATCGTACCAGCCGAATATGGCGTGCTAAGGAACTCACGGCCTTACCAGGATGGTCCAGGCAGCAAGCTCCTAACCAAGCCATGGATGTGCATGTGCCTCTGCAAAAATGGCATAGGTTTGAGTGAAAATGCATAAGGATATATATGTAGCATGGTCCTGAACCTGCCTTCCGATCGATCCATGAACCTAGGCGAAAGCTAACAGAGTATGTAACAATGTTAATTAGCTTAGATTAAGTGAAAGTATTTTGCTAGTTGCAGCCATTTGAGGCAGAACGAACAGAGTTAGAATTGGCATATTCATGTGACTAGGGTTCTTTGGTCCCCTACAAAGCTTAGGAGGGGTGTTCAGCCACCGCACTCGCTGCTCACTTTCTTCGGCGCCGCGTGCAACCAGCGGCGCAGAAAGGCGCAGAAGGAAACCGGGGGTAAACAGAAAGATGAAAGGGAGCTCAGAGGAACTGAATTTGCATGTGTGGAATAGGGCAAAAACTAGGGGAAAAGGCAGCAAACTTGAGACGGAATATGTCATCCTCATAGCTTTGCTTGGTATTACACATGGACACAAGGCAGCAAATTTGTTAAAGACAAACATATCTATTTTCTCTTAGACTATGGCATAAATGCAGATAGGATTACGGGAATAAGCCTATCATTACACATGACATGGCACGCCTAAACCTAATAATATTGCAATTAGATAGCAAAACAGAGATGATGATCTTATCAAAAAAGGAACAAGGAGAGATGCATGACAGAAATTACCTTTTAAATCAGCTTGCAGGTGCGTGAAGAATGTACCGACCAAAGAAAGGGCAAATTCCTAATAGAAAATCAAAGATATGTTGGAAGGAATAAGAAAAAGGCGAAACAAAAGGAATATTTGAACCTTTATGTTGGTGAATATGACATAGGATAGTTAAAAAAAAAATCTTTTGTTATCAGACAGGAACATTCAGACTTCATTTCTTTTTATTATTATCCATCAGGAACACACTCGTTTTCTAGTATTGCAATTTATTTGTGAACATACTTCAATTGATGAATTGCACTAAAGAGATAAGCTGGACATCTGTATCTTTACAAAGAGAACAAATCTATGTGTGCATTCAAATGATCTCTTCAGAAGCATTGAACAAGAATCTGTTGGTCTAAATGTCTTAGTCTCTCCATCATCTTCAGGAGCATTGAACAAGAATCTTCGGGCTTCAGGAGCATCCAACAAAGTGTCAGCAACGCGGTTGTTCCCGTCTTTGTAAAGAATCTTTACTACTTAAAAAGAATGTAGTAGTTGTTGGCCTCACCGGTGTCTACTACTCACACGAACCTTTGAAACTCGAACACAACAGAAGATGAACACACAGAGGCAAATTTTGGTGCTGTCAACATCACAGCTTTTCTAGCTTTCTCTCTCTTATTTATACTAGCAATGCTCTCACGAATTTTACATATAACTAACTGCTCTAATGATTCTAATGACTGCTAGTGCAAAATTAACTAGCATGCACAGAACGTGCTACTAGTAACTCTTTATGGCTACTAACACTACAAATAAAAATGCCATGATGGAGCGGCACTCAATGCACCGCACGACTACTGCTTTCAGCAAGCAATGGATGCCATCAAATAAAGAAAACGTTACAAGTAGTAAAGACAAGAAAAACTGCTCATAGGATTAATCAACAAATACCTATTAATTCTTGATGCGCTTTCTTGATCTCGACGATGCTGATCCTTATGCGCAGCTCCTGGAACTTGACGTCGTCGATGTCGCCGGCCATGTCGCTATCGCTGTAGCTGACAAACCGTGGCCCCTCCAATTTCTTCGCGTAACGACAGTCATAGCTCCGCGTACCAGCAATATACCGGAGTATATACTTGACTGCCGTGCGCCGCCTGGTGTCACACCCCGACCTTGGCGGGACCGTGAGTTGGCCGTGCCGTGCCACCTGCCACTGAGCCGCGCGCCATGCATGCGCCCCCGTGCGCGGCCCTGTCGGCCTGACGCCGGCGCTCACCACGCCTCCCATGTGTGCCCTGTAGGCTGCCCAAGCCAACTGCGCCATCGCGAGGCTTCCTGCGCCGCTTCGTTGCGTCGCTTGTCGCGCGCCTCATGCCCGCGTCCGTGCCAGCGGCGCCGACCGACGTCGTGCCATGTGTTCGCGCGACCATCTGCGCCTCGTGCTGCGGCGTGCGCTGGCCGTGCTAACGCGCTGCCGCGCCCAGAGCCTCGCCACACGAGCCCTAGGCTGAAGCAGTAGTCGTCGTCACCTAGGGCCGGCCACCACCGTCGGCCCCATTGCCCGCCACGCGCGCCGCCCGCTGGGCTTCCACGTGAACCTCCGAGAGCCGCGGCCGCCCCGCAGCCACCGAAGCGCCCTTGCGCCGCGCTTACGCCGGCAAGCCGCTGAGCCATCGTCACCCTCTGCGCCGCCATTGCGTGCTCTGACGCCGCCTCGCGACGCGTCCGCGCGCAACCGTCGCGTCGGCGCGTCTGCTATCGCGCCTTTGGCGCTTCGACTCGCGGCTCCGAGCCCGATGTCATCTCCAAGCGCCATCGCTATACCACGCGACAAAGCGCACCAATTGTATATCGAGGTGAGCACATAGAGCCGGTTGCGAGTGCGGTTTACCCGAGCAAGTGTGTGACGATGCCAGTCACAAATAGTGAGCACGCCGTCCTGGATGAGTGTCTGGTAGCCGTTCCCGTCGAGTTATCCGAGACTCACTATATTGCTGCGTAGTTGTGGGATGTAGTACACCCCCATCAGCGCAGGGCGCTCTCCGTTCCGACAAGTGAATAGGATGGTGCCGCGCCCGCGTATATCCACCACCAAGCCGTCACCGAACTTGACGGAGCCGGTGACACCCTCGTCCATCTCCGCGAAGCTTGCCTAGCACCCGAACATTTGATTGCTGGCACCGGTGTCTAGGTACCAAGCGTCGTCGTGGGCGTCCTCCTTACGCCTGTGACACCCTGATTTTCTCAGAAAGTTTTTGAAATTTTCAAAATAAAAAGAACCATTTTGTTTTGATGAGAATTCAAAGCTTAACCTGAAATTTCATAATGGATTTAGTTGACTAACTCAAACTGCAACTAAAGTTCCTGGTTGGTTTGCTGAGTTATTGAAGTTTTGATGGTCTTTCCTTCTCTGTTTATCTTTTACCCACTTCTGGTTTAGACCTCCTTTCGTCTGGGATCTAACGGCCCAGACCTCTTCTTCGTTTGGATCTAAAGGTTCGGACCTCCTTTGTGTTGTCCTCCCCTGGGCCAGACCTCCTTGGGTCTAGACCTCCCAAACGCTTGGACCTCCCTGGGTCCGATTCTCCCTCTCGGATCTTCTCTGGCTTGCAACCTCCCCAAGCCCTACGCCACCCTTATGTGCATCTGAGCTCCTTTGGAATCCTGTTGAAGCTTTTCAGTTACTTGGATTTTCCTCGCCGCTTGACCTTGAAACCTCTCTGGAGGTTCCTTGAAGACCAACCGATAGTACCACCCACACCATGCGGTACTACCGCTTCTTCAGACCTCCCCTTACCTTTGTTGGACCTCTCCGCGTCCTTCAGGACTTCTCCATGTCCTCTAGGACCTCCCCTTACCTTTATTGGACCTCCCTGGGTCCTCCAGGACCTCCTCCTTGCCTATTTGCATCTCTATTGATTGTGAGTCGTCCGATTTATATCGGACGGTTAGATCCTGGTGAGACATTCGGATGGTCCGAACGTCTCACCCTCCCTGAGCCTTAGATCATTCTGGGCGGTCCGATCGAAATCCAGCATCCAGACCTCCCCTTGTAAATCTGGACCGTTAAGACCTCCCCATGGAGATCTTAACCGCCCGCATTCTCCTCCTGTAACCGGGTGTTAAGACCTCCTCTTGGAGATCTTAACCGCCCGCATCTCCTCCTTGAAGATCGGACGTTAAGACCTCCCTTGGAGATCTTAACCGTCCTGCATTCTCCTCCTGTACATCTGGCCGTCAAGACCTCCCTTTGAGATCTGGCCGCCCGGACCTCCCCTTTGGCAGATCCGATCGCTAGGACCTCCCCTTGGAAATCCTGACCGTTCGGACCTCCCCTGGATTTGATCCCACGGCTCTAGACCTCCCTTGCAAGTGAGGTTCTCCTCTTACCTTTGTGGACCTCCCTGTGTGCCATTGATCTTGATCGTTGGACCTCCCCTTTTGGAGATCCAACCGTCAGAACCTCCCTTGCGGGTGAGGACCTCCTTCTAGCTCTTGTGGACCTCCTCTGGTGCACTTAATCTTGGCCGTTTGAACCTCCCTTTGGGAGATCCAACCGTCAGGACCTCCCCGGTGGGTGAGGATCTCCCCATGTTCACTGCAAGACCTCCACAAGGCCATTGCAGGACCTCCTCTTGGTCTTGGTGCCCTCTAATCGACGATCACACACCCAGTTTTCTTTATCTTTGACTGTGTCCTTAGGCAAGGAAGTCTCCACAGCATTTAATGCATGTTGTATCACATTAAATGCTCCTACCTTTGCAGTACTCATGTCATACCGATTGTCATATTCCTTGCCTACTCCCATTGTCCTATTTACCAACTCCTGTTGACCCCTCTCCTGGGTCATGTGCATTGCCTTCCACTATATATAGTTTGGGAAGCCCACCTTTCTCACTTTCTTCTCCATTTCTCCTCTCTGTCTCCACCGAGCACTCTTTGGACCTCATCTCTTGACTCTTTGGACCTCCTCCAACAAGCTCATTGGACCTCCTCCCGACCTCCTATCCTCTCTGTTGGTTTTGTATCTAAATTTAGTTGGAGTCCATTGGAATCTTGTTTGAACTTTATTTGAATCATTTGGTTTTCACGTGTAGATTGTCAAGACCGTGGGGAGCCCGAGTTCAGTGAGGGAGAGGATGCAGCCCAAGGCTTTGAGCAAGGCAAGTTACACTCTTGATCATGTTGCACCCAATACTTCAAATTACTTATGTCGTTTTCAAAGTTGTATGCATGCCTACTTTACTAAGTTATTTCAATGCCTATCTTTCAATTCTTAGTTGTGTCTACTGCTTGGTATGACCACTGTCCATGTTGAATCAACCTCATTGTCACCCTAGATAAAACCTGGTTCTTGCAATAGTGAGGACCCGTAGCTCTTGAAAAATGGAATGCTTAGTATTGCTTAGACAAAAATCTTGATTTGGGGAGTTTTGGCCAAAAATTTCACTTAATCAAATAATTTGGGCCATGGCATTGGTGTGCAATGGAGACTCCGGCCATGACATTGGTGTGTCATGGGGTTTTACAAATGGCCATGGCATTGGTGTGCCATGGAGGTTTGAAAAGCAAAGTAAATGAAAAATGGGTTTGACTTGGGCGAAGCTGGTTGTTTGGTTGGTGCATGTCTATGCACGAGGGTCGTGTGATCCGATGCCTCAGGGTTGAGGTTTGTCGCCCAAGTCGGTTGAGGACTGGTCTTTGAGACACCACTTGCTAAGCCTATAATGGGCTATGCCAAAATTGTGCAACCACATGTCTCCAGTATGGGGCGTGGGACCTGGCTAACTAATTTGCAAAGCTCCTTCGTGGTTGATCCTAAGGAGGCGGTGGGTTGTCATGTTACGACTGTTGTAGTCCCACCTAGCATAAGAGGGGGCACCCCAATAACCCGGCGGGTTTGTATCCAAAGGGGGGATCTGCGAAACCTTAATATGGGTGGACTGCGGTGGAGCAATGCATTGTAAAGGCCTTGTCATGTGCTATAGACCTCTCACCAAAGGAAGTGTGAGGTGGTATCGACGGATGCTAAGCAAACTAGAGAATTCATGTCATGTGGGTAAAGTGTACAACCTCTACAGAGTGTAAATCTATTTGAATAGCCGTGTCCACGGTCATGGACATGCTGGCAATGTCACTCAAAGTTAGCTCTTAGTTTTGGTTTTCAAAAGGAATATTGACACTGGTTTTGGTGGTTTAACCAAATTGGGTTTGGGCGGGAAGCCATGTGCAGGAGGGTATCCTTCACCATTTCAATGATGAATGCTATCCAACTGAAAATGGATTTCACAAAAATGAATTTTAACTATTGTAACCTGCCTTGAAACTTAATACTTGTATTTGAAATAAAATTGGTTTTATGCAAAACAACCCTAATATGCTTTCCTTTGATATATCCCTATGCATGCCATTCTGTTAATTGACGGGTGTAACTTACGAGCACGGTTGTTGTGCTCACTCTTGCTTGATTCATGAATTGAGCAGATGAAGACTCCTATAATGATGAAGATGATCAACTCAATTAGGTCGCGCCCTCCAGCCAGTCACCTGTGGTGTAATGGGTGGACCATGTCTTTTGTTTTTTTCTGCGTTTGTGTGCTCTCAGTTGCTGGAGCTTGTAAGCAACCCTTATAATCAAACCTCCTTTTGCTGTTAATAAAGTTCTATGGATGCTTTTGTTGTCACTTGCTTGCTGTGAGAATTGGTTGATGATCCATGGGGACCAGTTCGGATCGCAGTGGACTTTAGGCTTGTCCTCAAGCCCCACGACCTCCTCGGGTTGGCTCCTCTCGGACCTCCCTCGAGTAGCGCGTGGAGCTTGAGGAGGTCTCGAGGTCCAACGACCTCCTGGTCGGGACCCCAGACCTTCGGGTGGTCTATCGGACCTCTTGGGAGGTCTAGAGGTCCTCTGGGATGTCCTCTCGGGGCGTCTGGGGCCCCCTGCGGACCTCCGGGAGGTCTGAGGACCTCTCGGGATGTCTGGGGTTCCTTTTGGACCTCCCGGAGGTCTGAGGACCTCCAGGTGTGCCTGGGCAGTCGTGACAAGTGGTATCAGAGCATCTTGACTGCAAGACGCAGCCTAGTAGAATGGCCGTTAGGAAGAGTTCAAAATGTGTTTTAATAAACAAGAGAAATAAATTGTTCTCTCCTTACCTGAGTCATCTATCTATTCTTACCCCCTCTTCTGTGTCTTATCTCACCTTATCTCCTCCTTATCTTTTTTGCTTGCCTCAACGTTTTATAAAATCAAATGGAATTCTTTCCTTGGAATATCTATAGGACCGATCTAGGTTGTTGTGGTAGCATTAAGGACCTCCCTGTTGTGGCAATGAATGGCAGCTCTTTTGTAAAGGTTACCCTTGGGGATTACTTTGCAAAAGACCACCCTCTCCTTGTCATGATCTCATTACTTGCAGCCCTCAGGGCAGCAAGCCTCGCGTAGAAAGTGTTGAATTTGATTGCTGAAGTTCTGGCTTTTGGGTTATCATGGGTTTAGTTGCTTTAAGTCTTAAACCTTTCCCCCTTAGTTTTCTTATCTTTTCTTACCTCTTGGACCCTAACAGATGGTGACCACAAGGGGTAGCGGCAGCACAGGTGGCCAAGGTAGAGCCCCTGGGAATGATCCAAAGACTCCAGGGCAGCAACCACCTCCTCCTCCAGCTCAAGGTCCAGATTGGAACCAAATGATGACCAATCAAGCACAGTTTATCGATTTACTAGCCCAGTCCATCACCAACACTCAGAACCTTCAAGCAGCAGCAGCAGCCCAACCCCCTATGCATGTTCCACCTCCTCCTAGAGCCAACATTTCTGAGTTTATGAGGATGAGGCCACCCATATTCTCCAAAGACCTTGAACCTCTAGAAGGCGATGGTGGCTCGAGTTGTGAGTAGAAATGGACATGATCCTTTGCCTGAGAGAGAGAGTTCTATTTGCCTCTCATCAACTCCAAGGACCAGCCTCGGAATGGTGGGAAAACTTTACTCAATCCCACCCCGACGCTCAAGAAATCACCTAGGAGGAGTTCACTCAAGCTTTTAGGCGTGCACATATTCCTCATGGAATGATGGTACTAAAGAAGAAGGAGTTTAGAGCCCTACGTCAAGGGAACTACACAGTCAGCGAATATCTACACAAGTTCAACCAGTTGGCAAGGTATGCACCTGAGGATGTGGCCACCGATGAGTCCAAGCAAGAACAGTTTTTGAACGGACTTAATGATGATCTCTCAGTCCAGCTTCTTGCTCACGATTACCCAGATTTCCAGCACCTAGTGAGCAAGACCCTTCGGCAAGAGGGCAAGCATGTTGAAATGGAAAACCGCAAAAAGAGGAAGGCAGCCCAGCAGTTTAGGTCAGAGGGATTCTCCAGGCCAAAGACCTCCCAATTCCATCCTATGAGGTCTGCGACCTCCTCCCCCATCAGGACTTCAATGCAAGCCAAGCGGTCTGGCACCCCCAGCTCTCATAAGACCTCCCCAGGAGGTCAATTTCAGGCAAGGCCAGCCCCAAACTCTGCAGCCGGGGTGACTTGCTTCAATTGCCATGAAGTTGGGCACTATGCAAATAAATGTCCGAAGAAACTTCAAGCTTCAGCTCCAACTCCCACCCGATCGGCTCAAGGGTCCTCAGCTCATGGTAGCCACACCTATCCAAAGCCTCCAGTGCAATATAATAAAGGGCGAGTGAACCATCTCACAGCTGAGGAAGCTCAACAAGCTTCGGATGTGGTCCTTGGTACGTTTCTTGTTAATATTGTACCCGCCTCAATTCTTTTTGATTCTGGAGCTTCTCATTCATTTATCTCTTTAAAGTTTGTGGGTAATAATGGGTTAGCTATAACTCCTTTAGTAAACCCTATGCTAATCCATTCCCCGGGCTTGGAAATGAGGACTAACTCCTTGTGCCCAAATCTTTCCTTGGAAATCTTGGGAGTACCTTTCTATGCCGACTTGATAGTCCTGCACTCCCAAGGATTAGATGTGATTCTTGGAATGGACTGGTTATCTAAGAACCAGGGCCAAATAGATTGTGCCAACAAGTCCATTGTGCTCACCAATGAGCAAGGGGTGCAGGTGGAATTCAGCCCTGAGACCTCTCCTAAGGCAGGTCCTAGGTTGTCCTGCTTAAGAGAAGTGAGACTTGAAGACCTCCCTGTGGTAAAGGAGTACCCCGATGTGTTTTCTAGTGAGCTACCTGGAATGCCTCCGGACAGAGATTTGAAGTTTGTCATTAACCTAGTCCCCGGGACAGCACCTATTTCCAAAAGGCCATATAGGTTGCCTGTTAATGACTTGGTTGAGCTAAAGCAGCAAATTGAAGAGATGCAAAGTAAAGGTTTTGTGAGACCGAGTTTCTCTCCTTGGGGAGCTCCTGTGATCTTTGTGGCAAAGAAGGATGGTACACAGCGCATGTGTGTGGATTATAAAGCTCTCAATTATGTTACCATCAAGAATAAGTATCCTTTGCCCAGGATCGATGACTTATTTGATCAACTTAAAAGGGCAGCAGTTTTCTCCAAGATTGACTTAAGGTCAGGTTACCACCAATTGAAGATTCGACAAGAGGACATTCCAAAAATAGCCTTCTCAACCCGATATGGACTTTATGAGTTCACGGTTATGTCCTTTGGATTAACCAATGCTCCTGCATACTTCATGAACTTGATGAATAAAGTGTTTATGGAGTACTTAGACAAGTTCGTCATTGTCTTCATAGATGACATTCTTGTGTACTCTAAAACTGAGGCAGAGCATGAAGGTCACCTTCGATTGGTCCTAGACAAGCTCAGGGACCACCAGCTCTATGCAAAGTTTGAGAAATGTGACTTTTGGTTGAGTGAAGTCACCTTTTTGGGCCATGTTATGTCAGCTGCTGGAGTGGCAGTTAACCCTAGCAAGGTCCAAGATGTCTTAGATTGGAAACCACCTAAGTCAGTGACGCAGATAAGAAGCTTTCTTGGCATGGCAGGGTATTACCGTAGGTTTATTGAAGGCTTTTCGAAGATAGCAAGACCTCTCACCCAACTTCTCAAGAAGAAAACCAAGTATGATTGGACCCCAGCTTGTGTGCATAGCTTTCAAGAATTGAAGAAAAGACTGACCTCTGCTCCAGTGTTGATTTTGCCCGATATTCGGAAGGATTTTGAAGTCTTTTGTAATGCCTCAAGGTAGGGTCTTGGTTTTGTTCTAATGCAAGAGGGTTGGGTAGTAGCTTATGCCTCTTGGCAATTAAAGCCTCATGAAGCCAACTACCCCACTCATGATTTGGAACTAGCAGCCGTGGTGCATGCTCTAAAAATTTGGCACCATTGCCTTATTGGTAATCGCTGCGAGGTCTTCACAGACCATAAGAGCTTAAAGTATATCTTTACCCAAGCTGACCTCAATCTTAGACAGAGAAGATGGTTGGAGCTCATCAAAGATTATGATCTTGGAATTCACTGCCACCTAGGTAAAGCAAACGTGGTAGCTGATGCTTTGAGCCGAAAAAGCTATTGCAACCTCCTATTGGTTCAAGAAAACCAACCCAAATTGTATGAAGAAATGAGACGTCTTAATCTGGGAATTGTGGAGCAAGGTTCTTTGCATGCGCTTGAAGTGGAGCCTGTGGTCCAGAAGCAGATCCGAGAGAATCAATTTAAGGATAAAGACCTCCTAAAGATAAGAGACAATATCGGAAAAGGCAAAGCTCCTGGATTTTCAACGGATGAGCAAGAGGTCCTTTGGTTCAGCAAAAGACTATGTGTGCCGAACTGCCAGGACATAAAGCACCTCCTGCTTAAAGAAGCCCATGAGTCACACTACTCCATCCATCTAGGGAGCACAAAGATGTATCAAGACCTCAAAGAGAGGTATTGGTGGGTCGGCATGAAGAGAGAAATAGCCGAGTTTGTAGCACAATGTGATGTATGCCAAAGGGTCAAGGCTGAGCACCAAAGGCATGCTGGTTTGCTTCAACCTTTACCCATTCCCGAGTGGAAATGGGAGCAAATTGGCATGGACTTCATCACTGGTCTACCAAGAACCCAATTGGGCTATGACTCCATTTGGGTTATTGTGGATCATTTGACCAAAGTAGCACACTTTATCCCGGTCAAGACTACCTATTCAAGCAACAAGTTGGCTGAGCTGTACCTAGCCCAAATTGTATGTTTACATGGTGTACCCAAGAGCATAGTGTCTGATAGAGGCTCCCAATTCACCTCAAGATTTTGGGAAGGTCTCCATGAAGCCTTGGGGACAAGACTTAATTTCAGCACTGCTTATCACCCTCAGACTGATGGTCAAATAGAGAGAGTGAATCAAGTGCTTGAAGACATGCTTCGAGCTTGTGCCTTGGACTATGGGAAAAGTTGGGACAAAAACCATCCCTATGCCGAGTTCTCCTACAATAATAGTTACCAAGCTAGTTTGGAGATGTCTCCATTTGAAGTGTTGTATGGGCGATGTAGAACCCTCTCCTCTGGGATCAAGTGGGTGAGCGCCAATTCTATGGACCTGATGTCATCAAGGAAGCTGAAGAAAAAGTGAAGCTCGTAAGGGAGCGCTTGAGAGAGGCTCAGTCTAGACAAAAGAGCTACGCCGATACTCGACGCCGGGACTTATCTTTTAAAGTTGGAGATTTTGTGTACTTTAGAGTAACTCCACTCAAGGGAGTTAGAAGATTCCGAAACAGGGGCAGTTAGCTCCAAGATTTGTCGGGCCATACAATATATTGGCAAGACAAGGTGAAGTGGCTTATAAAGTTGAGCTGCCCACTTCTCTATCGGCAATGCACGATACGTTCCATGTGTCACAATTGAGGAAATGCCTTCGAGTACCTGAAGACCACACCTTGCTGGAAAGCATTGATCTCCAAGAAGACCTCACTTATGTGGAGAAACCAATCAAGATTTTGGATGTCATGGAGCGAGTCACCAGGAGCCGGATCCTTCGAACCTACAAGGTGCAGTGGAGTCACCATCCAGAGAGTGAAGGCACATGGGAAAAGGAGGAAGACCTTAGAGCAAACTATTCATACCTCTTTGCTGGCCAAGCTTGAATCTCGGGTCGAGATTCCCTTAAGGAGGGTAGGTTTGTGACACCCTGATTTTCTCAGAAACTTTTTGAAATTTTCAAAATAAAAAGAACCATTTTGTTTTGATGAGAATTCAAAGCTTAACCTGAAATTTCATAATGGATTTACTTGACTAACTCAAACTACAACTAAAGTTCCTGGTTGGTTTGCTGAGTTATTAAAGTTTTGAAGGTCTTTCCTTCTCTGTTCATCTTTTACCCACTTCTAGTCTAGACCTCCTATCGTCTGGGATCTAACGGCCCAGACCTCTCCTTCGTTTGGATCCAAAGGTTCGAACCTCCTTTGTGTTGTCCTCCCCTGGGCCAGACCTCCCAAACGCTTGGACCTCCCTGGGTCCGATTCTCCCTCTTGGGTCTTCCCTGGCTTGCAACCTCCCCAAGCCCTGCGCCACCCTTATGTGCATCTGAGCTCCTTTGGAATCCTGTTGAAGCTTTTCGGTTACTTGGACTTTCCCTCGTCGCTTGTAGCCTTGAAACCTTCTCTGGAGGTTCCCTTCAGTACCAGCCCGGTAGTACCACCCGCACCATGCAGTACTACCACTTCTTCAGACCTCTCCTTACATTTGTTGGACCTCTCCGCGTCCTTCAGGACTTCTCCATGTCCTCTAGGACCTCCCCTTACATTTATTGGACCTCCCCATGTCCTTCCGGACCTCCCTGGGTCCTCCAGGACCTCCTCCTTGCCTATTTGTATCTCTATTGATTGCGAGTCGTCCGATTTGCATCGGACGGTTAGATCCTGGTGAGACATTCGGATGGTCCGAACATCCCACCCTCCCTGAGCCTTAGATCATTCTAGGCGGTCCGATCGAAATCCAGCGTCCAGACCTCCCCCTTGTAAATCTGGACCGCTAAGACCTCCCCCTTGGAGATCTTAACCGTCTAGACCTCCTCCTTGTAAATCTGGACCGTTAAGACCTCCTCCTTGGAGATCTTAACCGTCCAGACCTCCTCGTTGTAAATCTGGACTGTTAAGACCTCCCCCTTAGAGATCTTAACCGTCCAGACCTCCCTCCATGAAGATCTGGACATTAAGACCTCCCCCTTGGAGATCTTAACCGTCCAGACCTCCTCCTTGTACATCTGGCCGTCAAGACCTCCTCTTTTGAGATCCTGGCCGTCCAGACCTCCCCTTTTGGCAGATCCGATCGCTAGGACCTCCCCTTGGAAATCCTGACCGTTCGGACCTCCCCTGGATTTGATCCCACGGCTCTAGACCTCCCTTGCGGGTGAGGTTCTCCTCTTACCTTTGCGGACCTCCCTGTGTGCCATTGATCTTGACCGTTGGACCTCCCCTTTTGGAGATCCAACTGTCAGGACCTCCCTTGCGGGTGAGGACCTCCTCCTAGCTCTTGCGGACCTCCTTTGGTGCGCTTAATCTTGGCCGTTTGGACCTCCCTTTGGGAGATCCAACCATCAGGACCTCCCCAGTGGGTGAGGATCTCCCCATGTTCACTGCAAGACCTCCTCAAGGCCATTGCAGGACCTCCTCTGCGGGTCTTGGCTGCCCCACTGGACAGTCACACACCCAGTTTTCTTTATCTTTGACTATGTCCTTAGGTAAGGAAGTCTCCACAGCATTTAATGCATGTTGTATCACATTAAATGCTCCCACCTTTGTAGTACTCATGTCATACCGATTGTCACATTACTTGCCTACTCCCATTGTCCTATTTACCAACTCCTGTTGACCCCTCTCCTGGGTCATGTGCATTGCCTTCCACTATATATAGTTTGGGAAGCCCTCCTTTCTCACTTTCTTCTCCATTTCTCCTCTCTGTCTCCACCGAGCACTCTTTGGACCTCCTCTCTTGACTCTTTGGACCTCCTCCAACAAGCTCATTGGACCTCCTCCCAACCTCCTATCCTCTCTGTTGGTTTTGTATCTAAGTTTATTTGGAGTCCTTTGTAATCTTGTTTGAACTTTATTTGAGTCATTTGGTTTTCACGTGTAGATTGTCAAGACCGTGGGGAGCCCGGGTTCAGTGAGGGAGAGGATGCAGCCCAAGGCTTTGAGCAAGGCAAGTTACACTCTTGATCATGTTGCACCCAATACTTCAAATTACTTATGTCGTTTTCAAAGTTGTATGCATACTTACTTTACTAAGTTATTTCAATGCCTATCTTTCAATTCATAGTTATGTCTACTGCTTAGTATGACCACTGTCCATGTTGAATCAACCTCATTGTCACCCTAGATAAAACCTGGTTCTTGCAATAGTGAGGACCCGTAGCTCTTGAAAAATGGAATGCTTAGTATTGCTTAGACCAAAATCTTGATTTGGGGAGTTTTGGCCAAAAATTTCACTTAATCAAATAATTTGGGCCGTGGCATTGGTGTGCCATGGAGACTCCGGCCATGACATTGATGTGTCATGGGGTTTTACAAATGGCCATGGCATTGGTGTGCCATGGAGGTTTGAAAAGCAAAGTAAATGAAAAATGGATTTGACTTGGGCGAAGTTGGTTGTTTGGTTGGTGCATGTCTATGCACGGGGGTCGTGTGATCCGATGCCCCAGGGTTGAGGTTTGTCGCCCAAGTCGGTTGAGGACCGGTCTTTGAGACACCACTTGCTAAGCCTGTAATGGGCTATGCCAAAATTGTGCAACCACATGTCTCCAGTATGGGGCGTGGGACCTGGCTAACTAATTTGCAAAGCTCCTTCGTGGTTGATCTGCGGAGGCGGTGGGTTGTCATGTTCTGTTGTTGTAGTCCCACGGCATAAGAGGGCACCCCAATAACCTGGCTGGTTTGTATCCAAAGGAGGGGATCTGCGAAACCTTAATGTGGGTGGACTGCGGTGGAGCAATGAATTGTAAAGGCCTTGTCATGTGCTCTAGACCTCTCACCAAAGGAAGTGTGAGGTGGTATCGACGGATGCCAAGCAAACTAGAGAATTCATGTCATGTGGGTAAAGTGTACAACCTCTGTAGAGTGTAAATCTATTCGAATAGCCGTGTCCATGGTCATGGACATGCTGGCAATGTCACTCAAAGTTAGCTCTTGGTTTTGGTTTTCAAAAGGAATATTGACACTAGTTTTGGTGGTTTAACCAAATTGGGTTTGGGAAGGAAGCCATGTGCAGAAGGGTATCCTTCACCATTTCAATGATGAATGCTATCCAACTGAAAATGGATTTCACAAAAATGAATTTTAACTATTGTAACCTGCCTTGAAACTTAATACTTGTATTTGAAATAAAATTGGCTTTATGCAAAACAACCCTAATATGCTTTCCTTTGATATATCCCTATGCATGTCATTACATTAATTGTGGGTGTAACTTGCGAGCACGGTTGTTGTGCTCACTCTTGCTTGATTCATGAATTGAGCAGATGAAGACTCCTATGATGATGAAGATGATCAACTCAATTAGGCAGCGCCCCAACCAACGATCACTGTGGTGTAATGGGTGGACCATATCTTTGTTTTCCTTGCGTTTGTGTGCTCTTAGTTCTTTGGAGCATGTAAGCAACCCTTGTAATCAAACCTCCTTTTCTTTGTTAATAAAGTTACATGGATGCTTTTGTTGTCACTTGCTTCTCAGGAGAATTGGTCGATGATCCCTGGAGACCAGTTCGGATCGTAGTGGACTTTAGGCTTGTCCTCAAGCCCCACGACCTCCTCAGGTTGGCTCCTCTCGGACCTCCCTTGAGTAGTGCGTGGAGCTTGAGGAGGTCTGAGGTCCAACGACCTCCTCGAGTCGGGACCCAAACCTTCGGGTGGTCTATCGGACCTCTCGGGAGGTCTGGAGGTCCTACCGGGATGTCCTCTCGGGACGTCCTGGGACGTCCCTTGCGGACCTCCCAGGAGGTCCTGAGGGACCTCTCGGGATATCATGGGGGTTCCTTTTTGGACCTCCCAGGAGGTCCTGAGGGACCTCCTGGGTGTGCCCTGGGCCGGGTCGTGATAATGCCCTAGGTGCACATGCGCGTGCACCTCGTTGAGCACCACATTAGTGCTCGTGCCCACGGAAGCCTTGGTGAGCGCGCACACCTGTGCCATGAGAAGCACAGGTTCATCGTCATCGGCTTGCGTCAGGTGAGTCTGCTTGGTACGCTTCGGCTTGCGGCAGTCCCTGGAGTAATGCCTGTACTTGTCGCAGTTGTAGCACTGAACCTGCGACATGGTACGGCATGCACTAGGCGAGCCACCATCTTTGCCGTCATGCCTACCTTTGCCATGGCCACGGTCATGCGGCTTCCCACGGTAACGGTTGTCATCACCTCTGCCGCTTCCCTTGTCACCGCTGGAGGAGCCGCCGCCTTGCTCCCTCTTCTTGGCACGTGCGAGCCACTCCTCTTCAGTGAGGAGCAGACGCCCACCGGAGCCTCCCGAGTCATCTCGTGTGTAGCGCTGCTCCACTGATTGAAGCCGGTCGGTGAGCTCTTCGATCGACAACATGCTGAAGTCAAGCAGTGTCTCGATCGAGATTGCCACCTGTGTATACCTGGGTGGCACAACACGAAGAAAATTTTTGACTACCTTTTCTTCTTCCAACGTGTCGCCTAGGGTTCGGAGATTGTTGACAAGTCCCGTGATCCTTATGGAGAAGTCATCCACCGACACACCATCCTTGAATTCGATATCCCCGAACTCCTTGCGAAGCTTCTATGCATGCGCCTCGCGAACACGCTCGACGCCCATCCGCATCGTCTTCACGGTGTCCCATGCCTGCTTGGTCGTGTCCTTCACCGCCAGCGTGGACAGCATGTCCGGCGACACCGCACGGAGAATGGCGGACAACGCCAGTCTGTCGTTGCGGTAGTCGACGTTGCCAGGTTCGATCGCCTCCCACAGGCCTTGTGCCTGCAGGTTCACCCTCATCACGAGAGCCCAGTTGGTGTAGTTTGTCCGCGTTAGCGTGGGGTAGACCACCGATCCTGTCGTCTCCCGTACCACCCGTTGCACCACACGCTCTTGGCCGCCGTTGCTGCTGGATCCAATCTTGCGAGCGCCATTACCGCCGAGATTGATCGTGCGAGTAGTGCTATCGTCACCTTGCACCCCATCTTGGGAAGGAGACATGGTAGGAGGGAGTGAACCGTCGTGCGACATCTTCACAGGCAGGAGAGCACGAAGCTCTAATACCAATTGTTAGTCTACTCGTCGGTGTCTACGCACACGAAACACCTAGAACACATAACACACACACTCGTCTGGTACACCAATCAACAGAGGTGAGCAAATGAACACAAAGACGTTTGTTTTGTGTGGCAACAAAGGTGAGCAAATGAACACAAAGACGTTTGTTTTGTGATGCCATTTATTTGCTCACCTAACAAATGTCTTTGTGTTCATTTGCTCACCTCTGTTTATTGGTGTACCAGGCGAGTGTGTGTGTTCTGTGTTCCAGGTGTCTCGTGTGCGTAGACACCGGTGAGTGGGCTAACAGTGGTGGTAAGTGATGTGTTCTTCGTTCCCTCTCTCATCCCCTCGATCGTTCCACTACTCGCTCCAATCGGCAACATGTGGGCTTCCGCTACTCGATTGATTACGCCTTCCTTCCCCCATCCTCCTTGGCTTCCAGCTACAAAAATGCTTTCGTACCAATAAGCCACCCGGCACCCACCTCCGCGTAAATCGCTACGATCTCAACAAACAAATCCTAACATAACTTGGAGGAGGCACGCCAAGTGCGGTAGTGACCAGGCCGAGATTAAGAAGGCATGAGTGTTGTGTAACCACGTTGCATGGCTACGACCTCGGTAGCTCAGCGCTTGAGGTTGAGCTACCGAAAATGAAACAGAGAAGCACAAGGGAAGATAATATCACCTAAACACCTCGACGCTGGGCGCGTGCTTCACGTCGGCGTCGGCCGAATGGACACTACCCGGCTGTGGTCCCCTGGAGTAGCACGACACACATCTCCTCCATGTCAGCCTGCATGCTCTGCGTGCTTCGGAGGACACCCATGCTGTCGGGGCTATCCATGGTGGCACTTGCTGCTGCATATGTGCACACTCATGTGTGTGTCCTTCCGCCTACCTGTTGCGTCCCTGCTAGGCTGCCATTCGGTGGTGGAGTGCTTTGGAAGTGTTATTTGTATGTTGATTGCAGATGTTATTTTTCTATTGTACATACGTGTTTCATTCATATATACATTTGATTGCATCATGACGGCATGCGGTCATGTGGACTACCATCATGTTTTCATTTTCCATTGAAAGGCTGAGGCTGGTGATCTGGACATCGGCGACACAGCTAGGGAGGCATTGGACACGTTGTTGGGCCGCGGGTCTAATATGTTCACTGCAGTGCGGTGGAGCGGGCGTAGTGCATGGCGGCAAAGTCGAAGGTACAGCCAAGCACAGCGACGGAGGTGCTACACGTGCCACATCGGAGTTTGATCATAAGTACCAAACACGGTAGCAGAGGCACGAAGTAGGCCAGAGCGAATCTCACCGTGACACCCCGACGAGAGTAGATGGATTGGCGTAGGCTAAGCCCATCGACGGCCAATGGTAGTTCAACATGCTAGGGTAATATGTTTTTCTTCGTTGCAACGCACGGTACGTAGCTATGTTTACCAAACGATGTCAAGTTTGTTTGGGGTATTTATTTCTTCGCCAATCTCTTTTTTTAGGGGATGCAAGAACAGTGAAGAGATAGCTGCCCCACACCGCTTATACTGTATATGTACACTTCCAATGAGAAATCAGATTCACAAATCACAACTGTAGAAACTGTTCAAAGTTGTAGTTCTAAATGGGGGAATTGATTATTTACCCTCCGCTTAGACGCGATTCAAGGATATACCCTTATTTTAGATGTAATTGCCTCCCCCCGCCCAAGGTAGATTCTTGGTAAAATACTCCGCTTTGATTATTATAATATTATCTATCTGTTTTCCATTCTAGCCATGTGAAAAGACCGAGATGCCCTCGCCTGAACCCGTTTCGGTCGCACCAAAGTCCCCGGCTCACACCTAACCCCCAGCCCGAACCATTGCACACATCTCCTCCCTTCTCCCCCAAATCCTCTTTCCTCCTGACATCCTCCCTAAACCCCACGCAGCCGCCTCCCTCCATCCCACCCCAGCGCCGCTTCACTCTAGCCCACTCACCGTTGCTGCCTACTCCGGCCACCCCTAAATCCTCAGCCTCTGGCCACCTCCTCCTCGAATCTTTGCCCCTCGCAGTCATGTTACCTCCTTTTCGCCGCATCCACTGACCGTTGTCCGACCACCACCGTGCTCCCCAGACACCATTAACCTCATGGGTGAGCTCCCTATACCTCATTGGTTCTTTTGTGCAACTTGATGTTGAAGCTCGTCGCTGGTTGCCTTGTCGCCGCCATGGCCATCCATGGTGCCTCCACAGAGCTCGTCTCCTGCACAGCCTAGATGACTATAGGTCTCCACGCGAGCCTCGCTCATGTCGCAATGACACCCTAAAGCCATCCCAGCGCCCGATTTCCCTTGGCTTTTGCTCTTGCGCTGTCTTCCTTGTAGTCACCCCACACCACCACTACTGTTTTCCACCGCCGGCAACGCTCCAGTGAGCCCAAGCACCGCCACCGCCACCTTTTGCCTCCCCATGACCCCACCGCCCCAAAGGCGCCGCCGCTGCCTCCTCTGTTCCTCTCCAAGCTCTCTCTGTTCTGTGCATATGGCAAGTAGGGCCTATAGGATTTAGTGTTAAGCACGTCATTAGAATTAGTTTAGCCTAGTTAAATCTAGTTTAGTGACAAACCAGTCAATGATAGGTGGGTCCGCGTAGTTTAATGAATCCGTTTTGTTTTTAAAATTGGATTCATAACATGACTCGCTGGCACGTGACCTACTCAGTCCACGGTGCGAACCAAGGGTACTCTGTGCGACAGAGACGCGTAGGAGCAGAAACGTGGTTGTGATGTCATTTCGGTCTTTTTGTGTGGTTAGAACGGGAAAACAGGCTGATAATATTATAATAATCAAAATAGGGTATTTTACCAAGAATCTAACTACGTGGAGGGCAAAAAAACAATTACATCTAAAATAAGGGTATATCGTCTAAGCCGAGGGTAAATAATCAATTCACCCTTCTAAATGTCTCCTTACATTATATACTCCCAGTTGGAGATAAAACTTGACCAATGATATAGCACAGGTATTATCAATATTTTTGTCGCTGTGGAATTAGATTCACAACTGTAATAAAGAGAATGCACTACCAGAATCTGCCACTTTCCCGAGTGCCCAAAACACTCGGGAAAGTCCAAACTACTGAAATTAATTCGAAGGCCTACCGTCGGGAAAAACCACTCGGGATCGTTTAGTCGGGAAAAACTGGTTTCGAGTGTTCGAGAGTTACACTCGAAACATAACTTTCCGAGTGTAATATAAAACACTCGGAAACATAAAACACTCGGGAGAATAGCTCGCACAACGGGTTCGCCATGCGTAACGGAATACTTTCGAGTGTATATCGACCAAAGACACTTTCGGGAATAGTAGATTATTCGAGTGTTTCATCTTGACACTTTCGGGAATAGTAGGTTGTTCGAGTGTTTCGTCTTAACACTCGAAATAAGCGGTTTCTAGTACATATATAATATAGAAATACGGAGAAGATACCAATTGATCATCTACTTAGGATTCATGTAACTTCATGAATTGGACTAAGACAAGATCTGATCAAGAATAGGAAGAGATTGAAATACTAATTCTTCTCGGTGAGAGATCAAAATATATCAAACTATTAAGTAACAACATGGCACATAAAAGGAGGAAGTCTTGGATACAAGAATTCAATGTAATTTTATTCAACTTCATAACCGAAGTTCAAGTGATAACGTAATGACTCTCATCTCCTCAAGAAGTACTCAAATCTTTAAGGATTCTGATTGATCTTGACAAAATCCCCAAGGTTAGAAACTTGACGAGGCGCAGAGGCCTTTGGTTGTGGTCCACCATCTCTTTTTTTGCGATGGTAGATTTTTCTTGGTCCGATTTCTTAGTAGTGGCCTTAAAACAAGAAAAAAACCCTCAAATATGAACATGGTGGCCAAATTTAAAGATTAGAAACTTCGGACATGGTATGCACATCAAAGAGCGGAAAAAAATACTAACCCTTTGCTGAGCAGGCTTCTTTCCACTAAGCATGCACTTGCAAGATCTCCTCATTGATGAGCTATCGGTAACTTTGCACAAACACAAAATAATCATGGTTGGTTTGTCATTGCTATATCAAAGTACACTATACAGGCATTTTAAGCATTAGCCATGAAAAGATGTTATTATGATAAGCGTGGTGGTAAAACTTGCAATCCTTAAGCCGTAGAGTCTTGTGGTGGCTTTTCAAAGCACTCTTTTCTATTTTTGGACATAATAACAACTTTGAAAGCATCTTTTTGGGGGCCATAACAATGGAATCTTCTTGGAATTGGTAAAAAAATTAACAAACTAGGTTCCATAGCGCAAAGACAAAGACAATTGCAGAATATTGAGCCTTAGAAGAGAAGCTCGGCAGACTACGGGAAAAGCGGAAAATGAAGCATCCCGCACTTCGAGGTGCCATCATTCAAGCATCTCACTTCTAGGGTGCCAATTACATCTTGGCCCTCTGCAGACTAAACAAGCATGTCACAACTCACAATTTTAGGACAACGGGCTAACCATCACAATGTGACGAGATAGCGACATAAAAAATACAAATTGCAACCCCAAAAAACACTAACCTTCGACGCATCAAGAAGAGTAATACATCGAGACTTATGCATTGCTTGAAGCGTTTGACTCGATGCTTCTATCATAGTTAACCTAACTATTGACAAAGACATATAACCTACAAGCTTAATCCTCGGCAAGAAAGCTACCAAGCTAAACCTTGCCAACCGACTTAACAAGCATAACAAGGATAAATTAAGGGCACCATGATTACAAAGAAAATGTAACATGACATGATTCTAGCAAGTTGCGAGAGATAGCATATAAGGGAGAAAGAGTAGAGACGGTACCCCTTGCTACAACAGTCATCTGCTATGCAATTCTTATGAGTTATGAAGAGTATTAAATGGTAAATAAAGCATTGCCAATGTAAATTCCTCTTACGGATCACAAAGGGCAGCAAAAGGAATCAACCCTAGTGCACATGCGGTGCGCGATCCAACAACACTCTATCAGCGAATTCATCCCAAGAACTTCCCTTGAAGCAACGCATACTGGCGGACCAAATGCTGACCTAGTTCAACAGAAATATGGATCGTCAGAGCGAGATAATTCTTACCACTCGACACGTCCACACCCAAATGTGACTTTGGACTCCTTTTCATGCAAGAGCTACAAACAAAATCATTTACTGAGGATATCATAAAGAGCTACAAACAAAATCATGATTTACAATGGTGAAATATCTAGCAAAAGGGATGTTAAGGGCAATCTTTCACAAGTATCAAATTTGAAGCAGAATAGTTACGATGAGGGAAGTGTGGCAAGGCAGGATATGAACCATGGAGACATGGAGGATATTGAGAATCTTTGGAAAATTAGGCACGAGATCAATGTTGTATACAAGCTGTCACCACATGTACGTCCTTAAGTAATGCATAATAAGTTGTTATCTGTTTTAGTTATCTCAAGTTGCATGACTCATGCACATTATCGATATGTATGTTGTTTAGGCAAAAATCTACGTTAATCGAGCTAAATCTTCGTGTTCTGCAAACAACTCCTATATTCTGTTTCCTTTTGAGATTGTATGCGACTATGTAAAGTTTCTTGTTGGTTTCAATAATTGGTTCACCATTAATTGTGTCCAAAGAAGAAATCATAATGCATAATGTATCATAAATGGCTGCTTTGCTTCTTCAAATGGAACAAGATTGAGCGTTAGCAAAGCGTAAAAACTACAAAGTGCTAAAGAATAGGGGAAAACATTACTTGATTCTTTGTGCCTTGAGGTCTTCTATAGATTGTTCAATTAGTCTTTCAAATAACGGTACCAAAGCATAATCTCCCGAAAGCATCTTAACTTGCTCGATTAGTAGATCCATTTGATCGACGCCGTGATTCCCCGATACACAAATCTTGTAAATCATAACCAATAATCATTCATAATCATTCTGCGAAGGGCAAACAAATATTGTGGGCCCAAATAAAGGAATGCAACATATCACATATCGCATATGTGATTGAGAAAGATAACTTGAGTTAACCCGAAATATTTATAATACAAGAAAGAACACTAGGGCAAAATTGGCGAATTGATTAAATCTTTGAAGGAATTTATGAACTCACCAAAGCCGATGGCTTGGCCGGTGGAGGCTGGGCAGGCGGCGGCCTTGGCGTGGCCGGTGAGCACTGCGGCGACACCATCACCAACAACCCATCTCAATCACCAAGTCTGAAGCTTAATAAAAATCGACTAGCATCGAATCTGAATCAACCACCAAAATCCAAATAAAACGAAAAGGGAAACCGGAAGGAGGAGCAGGAGGCGCGGGAGGAGCCAAGCAGACACAGGCGCCCAGCGTGGCGCCGAGGTCGGTCGGACGCGGACCGGGCCGAGACGATCGTCTTGGGAGGATGGCAGGCGCTCTGCACACCAAGGCGGCGGCGAGGGAAGACCGGTGGAGGTGGCGGCGCCATGCTCGGGACCTCCATTCGCCAAGCAAAATTAAACCTCGGAAGAAGAAACAAGAAAGAGGATGAGAAGAAGAAAGAAATGGGAGAGAAGAGAGCAGCCAGGTTGTTGGCCGAAAGCAAAGACGGGGCCGAGCCGGTGAGAGAGCCAGCATGTGGCACCGCCAGAGGCGCTTCGGCCAGGGCGCTGAAGGGGCGCAGATGGCCCACTGGAGGGAGGCGGCGCTAGAGGGAGCCGAGCCGCAAGATGGCAGGGCGCGGAGACCACAGGGGAGTTGGGCCGGGCTAGGAACCGAGCGGCGGCAGCGGCAGGCGAGCGGAGGCGACGCCATGGGGGGAACCGAGAGAGGGAGGGAGGCGACACCATGGGGGGACCGAGAGAGGGAGCGAGGTGATGGATCGGCGAGGGGGAGACGGCGGAGGGGCCGAGCACGCGTGAGGGGGAGGCGCTCACGGGCGCGGCGCAGGAGCAGGCCGAAGGGGAGACGGCGGAGAAGAAATAGAATGGGGAATGGGGATCGAGTAGGGTTAGAGCAGCGAAATAAAACGCGGGGCAGTGAAAAAAAATTGGCGGCAATCTCTCCCGAGTGTAAACGAAATAAAGGGCTCTCGGGATTCTATTTTATCCTGTTGAGACCCGTGAGTATCCCGTTTTAAGTCTTCATTTCCCGAGTGTACTATAAAACACTCGGAAAACATCTTTCTACCGAGTGTTGACTTTCTGTCCCGAGTGTCCTATGAAACACTCGGGACCGTCCCGAGTGTTTTTGTCCAGACACTCGGGAAACATATAGGCACTCAGGAAATAAACCGTTTCTGGTAGTGATGGCTTCCTATGTGATGACGCCAATCGATGCTTTGCCGGTCTTTGTTTTAGCTATCCAACAAAGCATGTCTTTCTCTGGTTCACAACAAAAGGCCTGTTTGAGCAAAACTTGTCAGATGATGATTTTAACAACATAGTATATTCTCACAATTTGTAGATCGCAATTTGACAGGGACAGCACTGCCACTCTCAAACTAATTGTTGAACCGTATACGTGCATGGCCATGCACGTCACGCTTCTATACAGATACAACCTGGACTCTTATCTCCTATACGGATATAGTCTGGACTCTTTTCGTCTACGGATCTACGGATTGCTTTCCAACTGATTACAGCATGGATCTCTTATCTTTAGCATGTAATCTTTGCTTTCCTAGTTAGCATTATCTCTTGTGTCTATATACTCACAAGATCAATACAAACCGTATGGATGATTTCCATCAATACTTCCACGCTTTCATGGTATCAGAGCGTCGCCGAACCTAGCGCGCCTGTCTTCCGCACCGACCCTTCCACGTCCCACCACACCTCCTGCCTTCCACCATGGGTGACGCCGCCGCCGACGCTCAAGCACTTGCTGTCACGGTTGCTGCTGCCACAGCAGCCCTCCATGCGCAAGCCCCCGCTGCCGCGAGCATCAAAACCCATGTCCCCCTCACGCTTGATCTGCATGCGTCCAACTACACCAAGTGGCGCAATCTGTTCAAGGTGACCCTTGGCAAATGTTGCCTCACCAACCACATCGCCGGCGCCAGCACCTCCACCGACACCGATTGGCAACAGATGGATTGTGTTGTCCTCTCTTGGATATACGGCTCCATCTCTCATGAACTCCTGGAGATAGTCATGGCCACCGACACTACTACTCATGCGGTTTGGACAAGCCTGGAGAGTCTTTTCTGCATCAACAAGGAGAGTCGTGCAATATACTTGGATGCCGAATTCAGCAGTCTCATCCAGGGTGACATGACGATGTCCGACTACTGCCGCAAGATCAAAAGTCTTGCTGACGCTTTGGCAGATGTTGATCAACCCGTCAACGACAAAGCTCTCGTTCTCACCACACTTCGAGGTTTGAACGACAAGTTTTCATTCATGTCAACCCCGTTACCTTTGCAGAAGCTGTTTCCAACCTTCATTGAGACTCGGTCTCATCTTCTTCTCGAGGAGATCAAGCAAGCCCAGCGCGCAAGCATCGCTCAGTCCACTGCTCTTCTTGCGGGCATCGGTACTAAGGCTAGTCCCGGCGGTACTAGCATCACCAACCAGTATGCTCGCACCAACACCAGCAATGCCGGTGGTACCAGTAGCAACGTCTACGGCAATTCCAACTGCAACAATCGCCGTTGCAGCGATCATTCGAACAACAGCAACAACGACACTCCTAGCGGGAACAACAATGGACGCGGCAACACGCTGTGGCCGTCGTTTTTCAATCCCTGCACTGGGACGTTCCAGGTTTTGTTGGCCCAGATTGCTCTCCCACAACACACGTGACTCAGTGGACACACACTCACAGCGAGAAGATTTCACCGGAGTTCAGAACGAAGACAACAAACGGGAGCCTTGTTGGTGCTAACTGCTTGCACGGGTTTTCTGCTCTCTGTTATTTCTCAGTTTCAGATGGCTACAATAGTCTGACGAAAATACGACAACAGAAAAAACGCAAGTACGCACACACGCGCAGACTGGTAACTTCCAGTCCGGATTCTTAGCCACTACACAACATAAGACTCGGACATGATCCTGACATCTCGGATCATGGACCAACAATACTTGCAAGACACGATCACACACGATCTGAAGTTCTTCACATTCTTCGAACTTCAGAGACTACAAACTGAATGAAGTTCAGTTCGGTCATTCTGACAGAACGTAGAAACTGAGCTGAAGCAAACAGAGAGTTGATTCGAACGCAACAAGATTAACATCAACATTCACCCCCTTAAACGTGTTGACCTATTTTCGCTACCTGTACGCCAAACCTTTGACGCATCTCCTGAAACTTCACTCGCCCAAGAGCTTTGGTTAGGATATCGGCAAGTTGATCTTCTGACTTGACGTGCTCCACATCAATCTTACCAGATTCAATACACTCTCGGATAAAATGGTATTGAATATCAATATGTTTGCTCCTCTCATGATAAACAGGATTCTTGCAAAGTGCTATTGCCGATTTATTGTCCACCTTGAGACATACCTTTTGCACTTCACCTCCTGATCTGCTAGCAACCGGCTGAGCCAAATGCCCTGACAAGCAGCTGTGGTGGCTGCTATATACTCTACCTCATACGACAACAAAGCAACCACTCTTTGCTTATGAGAGTTCCAAGTGACAGGATTTTGACCGAGATAAAACACAACCCCAGTTGTGCTTTTCCGATCTGCACTGTCTCCGGCAAGATCGCTGTCACTATAGCCGATCAAACCAGCATGTCCATCACTTCTCTTATAGCAGCATCCCAACTCCAAGGTACCTCGAATGTATCTCAGAATCTGCTTGACTGCTGCCATATGTTCAGACCTTGGCTCCTGCATAACCGGCTTACCAATCCAGCTGAGAATGCCAAGTCAGGTCTTGTATTTACCAAATACCTGAGACTCCCAATTATGCTTCTGAAATTTGTTGGATCAAGTGAGGACTCACTTTCTTTGCTGAGTTTTGCTCTAGGCTCCATGGGTGTCAAGCAAGAGTTGCAATCTATCATCCCAGTATTCTCAAGTAGTTTTGTGGCATAGGCTATTTGATTTAGTGTGATTCCTTGAGAATTCTGTGTCACTTCTATCCCCAAGTAGTAGGATAGTAGACCCAGATCACTCATGCTGAACATGTCATTCATTTGCTTCTTGAAGGACATGATCTCCTTGATGCAGCTCCCTATGATCACCAAATCATCAACATATACTCCAACTAACAGCCTTGCATTGCTAATTTTTCTCTTGTAGACTGCATGCTCATAAGCACTTCTCTCAAAACCGAGTGAAGTAAGTGTGACATCCAACTTTGAATTCCAAGCTCTAGGAGCTTGGCGTAGCCCATAGAGTGCCTTTTTGAGTTTCAGCACCTTGTGAGCCTGTTCCTCCTCTTCAAAACCCGGGGGTTGTAGCGCATACACTTCTTCTTGGAGTTCTCTATTGAGAAAAGCCGACTTGACGTCCATGTGGTGGACTTCCCACTTCTCTTGAGCTGCCAATGCAAGGAACAATCGCACTGTTTCAAGCCTTGCCACAGGTGCGAAAACCTCAACGAAGTCCACCCCCTAGCGTTGAACATACCCCTTCGCAACAAGTCGAGCCTTATTCTTGATTACTTCACCTTCGGGGTTCTTCTTGAGTTTGAAAACCCATTTAAGCCCAATTGGCTTCTTTCCTGTAGACAATTCGGTCAACTCCCAAGTTCCATTATCTTGGATGGATGTCAGCTCCTCCTCCATTGCCTTTCTCCAACATGCATGCCTTTTTGCTTCATCAATGCCCGTGGGCTCCTTGGCTCCAAGCAGGCACAAACCAAGTTGATAAAGATCAAGCTATACTGGTGTTGTAGCATCATATAAATCATCCAGTGACCGAAAACGCAGTTCAACAGCAGATGATGTTCCTGAACTTGATCCTGTCGATTCAATGATACCGGCAGAGTTATTGCCTACCAAGGTTGCTGTAGAGGGTGCAGCAGGGCTTCCAGCGGCGTCTGGAGTTGCCGCGGCACATGCTGATGTTGATGAGCCTGTAGGGAGCTGAACCACTCTAGGTGCTTCCCCGTCTTCTTGTCCTCCATTTGCCAATGAAGAGGGTGGATCAACTTGTGCTGGGTCTGCTTGATCTCCACCTACACCATCCTCAATTGGATACTGTACAGTAAATACCTCACTGTCATTTTCCTCAACACTAGAGACTGAACTCCAATCCCATTGCCTGCCTTCTTCAAAAATGACATCTCTTGACACATAAGCTCTCTTAGCAGCAGGGTCATACACACGATATGCTTTTGACCTCATCTCATACCCAATTAACACCATTGGAATGCTGCGATCAGTGAGTTTTCCCAAATGTGGTTTCACCGGCTTGACATGAGCAATGCAACCGAAGGTCCTCAGATGCTGTGCTTTGGGTCTTCTCTGGAACCAAGCTTCATAAGGAGTCTTCCTAACTACACTTTTCGTTGGAGCTCGGTTCAACAGATACACAGCTGTTGTAACTGCTTCACCCCAAAACATACAAGGCATTCCTTTGCTCTTTAGCAGACTTCGAGCCATTGCAGCAACAGTTTGATTTCTCCTCTCAACCACCCCATTTTGTTGAGGTGAGTATGGTGCAGTGAGAAAGTGCTTGATGCCATGCTTATCACAGTATTCTTCGAATTCAACTAAGGTGAAGTCTCCTCCCCTATCTGTTCAAATGGCTTTGACCTTTCTGTCAACTTCCAACTCTAGACCAGGCTTGATCTTCCTCAGTGCATCAATTGCCTCATCCTTGCTTTTCAGTAATACTATCCACATGTATCTACTGAAATCATCAACTAGCAATAGAAAATACCTTTTACCTCCTACTATTGGCGGTGAGATAGGACCACACAGATCCCCATGCACTAACTGGAGTTGCTTGTCAGCACGATAGGTTGATTCTTGAGGAAAGGATGCTCGACGTTGTTTGCCAACTAAACAACTGTCACACACCTGATCAATGTGATCTAAGTGTGGCAGTCCTTCCACCATCTCTTTGCTAGCCAGGTTGTGTAATGCCTGAAAATTCAGATGCTCGTATCTTGTGTGCCACAACCAAGCATCATCACTGAAACTTGCTAGTAGACACACTGGCTCAGCCAAATTAAGGTTCAGAACATAAGAGGTGCTTGCTGGACCTTTTAACTTTGGCCAATAGTTTCAACTGATGATCAAACACACACAAGTGTCCCTTCTCGAGCACCATTCTACATCCATTTTCTTCTAGTTGACCAAGACTGATAATATTGCTTGTAAGAATTGGTATGTAATATACCTCTGATAATGCACGGTGTTCTCCATTGAGACACTCGAACAACACTGTCCCCCTGCCACAGATCTCTACCGAAGAACCATCGCCAAACCTCACTTTCCCTTTCACAGATGAATCAAGATTTGTGAATTTTGACTTGTTTCCTGTCATATGATTACTAGCTCCAGTGTCAAGGTACCAAGAATGCTTTTTGTACCTTACATCACTAGATTGCCAAGGATGGAGTTGATCTTCATTGAGCATGACTTGATCACCCAATTCCTTTGTGACTTGAGCTATCTCACACTTTTCTGACATGAGGAGAGTTGTTTCATCATCTTCTTTTTCAACAATATTCACCCTTTCTTCCTTCTTCTTCGACCTGCATTCAGCGGCAAAGTGACCGAATTTTTGAAAATTATAGCACTTAAGCTTTTTCTTGTCAAACTTCTTTTCTTTGTAGCCTTGATCACCTTCGCGATCATCATTGGTGCATCCATTGTCACGGCCATGCCCACGGCCTCGTCCACAGCCACGTCCACCGCTCTTCCATTGACCTTTTGATATCTTCGATGAGGAGCCCTCTGTGCACTCCTTCTCCTTTGCTTTCCACTCAGATCGGGTGAGCAGGAGATGATCATGTTCATTGTCGCCTTGACTAGCACCTTGGACTCTTTCTTCAAATGCCTTCAGACGGCCAATTACTTCTTCGATCGTCATCGTCTCCAAGTCGCCGAACTGCTCGATCGTTGATACAATCTGCAAAAATGTTGGCGGAGCAGCACGTAAGAATTTCTTGACGACAATGGACTCTTCCATTGCGTCGCCCAGACAACGGATGCGATTGACAGGTGTTGTTAATTTCACAGCGAAATCGTCAATTGATTCTGACTTCTTCATTCGGAGTATCTCAAACTCAGTTTTTAGAGTTTGGATCTTCGCTGCCTTAACACGATCTGCGCCAACATACATGGTCTTCAATTTTGCCCACGCCTGCATCGCTGTTTCCTTCCCGGACAGGAGCACCAACGTCTCCTCGGGAATTGCCTGGTAGATGGCCGCCATGGACATCTGGTCCTTCCTTGTCTCCACGGTCATCTTAGGGTCTACGAGCTCAACGGCATCCCAGACGCCCTGAGCACACATATACGCCGTCATCTTCATAGCCCACGCAGTGTAGTTGCTTCTAGAGAGCATCGGATACTGGAGTGTTACGCCATCGCTCTCCCTCGCCAGCGTAGCGCCAGGCGCTACATGAGAGCCGCCGGAAATGGCGGTGTCAGAGAGATCACTATTCCTTGGCATAATCTTTGGCATGCACTCCCCTCGGCTCTGATACCAAATGTTGGCCCAGATTGCTCTCCCACAACACATGTGACTCTATGGACACACACTCACAGTGAGAAGATTTCACCGGAGTTCATAACGAAGACAACAAACGGGAGACTTGTTGGTGCTAACTGCTTGCACCGGGTTTTCTGCTCTTTGTTATTTCTCAGTTTCAGATGGGTACAATAGTCTGATGAAAATACGACAACAAAAAAAAACACAAATACGCACACACGTGCAGACTGGTAACTTCCAGTCCGGATTCTTAGCCACTACACAACCTAAGACTCGGCCATGATCCTGACATCTCGGATCATGGACCAACAATACTTGCAAGACACGATCACATAAGATCTGAAGTTCTACACATTCTTCAAACTTCAGAGACTACAAACTGAATGAAGTTCAATTCAGTCATTCTAACATAACGTAAAAACTGAGCTAAAGCAAACACAGAGTTGATTCGAACACAACAAGATTAACATCAACAGGTTTGTCCCAGCCAAGCGCCAGTTCAGATGTAGCACCGTCCCTCCTCTGCTGGCCTGCTCAGCTCACGACCACCGAACGCAAACCAACAGGCGTTCACAGCCACCACCCCACCGATGTCGTGCTCCACTACCACTCCAATGCACGTCGCCTCATCGTCATGGACCCCCTGGTAAGCCCCATCATCGGCACCGGCCAACACTCCATCGTGGGATCAGCATGCGCTCGTCAACACATTCAACACCATGACTCTCACACCGCTGAACACCACGATTGGTTCATGGATTCGGGGAGCGACCGCACACGTGACGTCAAAAACTAGTAACCTTTCCTTTTCTAAACCCCCTCCTCGTTCACCCCTTCCAATATCATCGTCGGTGATGGGTCTCTATTACCCATCACCTCCACTGGACATACTTCTTTTTTCACATCTTTCTGTCATTTTCATCTTAATAACATTCTTTTTACTCCTAACCTCATCAAGAACCTTATTTTTGTTCTGCAATTTACAACTGATAATCACTGTCATGTTGAGTTTGACCCCTATGGTGTTTCTGTGAAGGATCTTCGAACCAAGAACGTGATCATCAGGTGCAATAGCTCAGGTCAGCTCTATCCTCTTCGTCCATTGCCATCTGCACCCCCTGCATCCTCCTCACTGATGTCACATCACCGGTCCTCTCACATCGACGTCTAGGGCATCTCGGTAGCACCAGTCTATCTCGCTTAGCGAAGTTTTCTTTTATTCCATATAATAAATCCATGACAGACCACCCTCTCTGTCATGCTTGCCAATTAGGTCGCCATGTATGGTTTCCTTTTGCCACTTTGCTTTCTCGCTCTAATAAACTGTTTGATTTGATTCACTATGATCTATGGACATCGCCGATCGCTAGTATTTTTGGCTATAAATACTACCTGATCATTCTTGATGATTTTACCCATTACCTTTGGACATTCCCACTTCGTCTCAAATCCGACGTTCTTAGCACACTTACTCATTTTTTTGCCTATGCTGAAAATCAATTCTCCACCGCCATCAAAGCTATCCAATGTGACAATTGGACGTGAATTCAACAATGCCACATCTCGTACTTTCTTTCTCACACACGGCATCTTGCTTCGCATGTCATGCCCTTATACCTCTCAGCGGAATGGCAAGGCGGAACACATCATTTGATCCACTAACGACATCATGTGATCCCTTCTTTTTCAAGCCAGTATGCCCCCTGCATATTGGGCTGAGGCTATCCACACCGCCACATATCTTATAAATTGATACCCATTCAAACCTCTTTGTTTCATCACCCCCCTTTGAAACCCTTTTCAGCACACCACCATCTTACTCTCTTCTTTGGGTCTTTGGATGTCAATGCTATCCTAACCTCTCCGCCACGACAGTCCACAAACTTGCCCCTCGTTCCACTCCTTGTGTCTTTCTCGGCTACCCTTCCAATCACAATGGCTATCGGTGTTTGGATCTCGCTACCCGACATATCATCATCTCTCGTCATGTTACCTTTGACGAATCACGCTTTTCATTTGTCGAGCAATCTCCTCCACCCCACCTTCCCGGTTTTGATTACCTTTCTGAGATTGGTACTTCAACTTCTACCATTGCAAGGCCTGCCGCTTTTGTTCTTTGCTCCCTATCTTTGTAGCTCGGTGTACTTTGTCATTGGCAGATTGCGCCACTCGAAGCACCCGAACCATCCTCCTTTGTGGACAGTGCCTCTGCCATCCCTTCTTTAGTGGCTAACACCTCCACCGCAGTTCCCATTCTCTCGGTTGTCAATGACCATCCTATGACCACTCGTGGGAAGACCGGTTTTTGACAACCTTTGGACCGCATGAATCTTCATGCTACTTCTCTTTCTCCCATTCCAAAAACCATTCGCAGTGCCCTCAAAGACCCCAACTGGCACGGTGCCTTGGTAGATGAGTTCACCGCCATTCAGCCTAATCACACTTGGGACCTTGTACCCTGCCCACCGGGTGCTAATGTCATCTCCGGCAAATGGATCTTCAGACATAAGCACAAACCCGATGGCTATCTTGAGCGTTACAAGGCCAGATGGGTTCTTCGTGGCTTTTCCCAACAACCCGGTGTAGACTACGGTGAAACCTTTAGCCCCGTCGTCAAACCGGCTACCATTCGCACGGTTCTCACAATTACCATCTTTTCTAGTTGGCCGGTTCACCAACTCGACGTCAAAAACACCTTTCTTTATGGTACTCTCACAGAGATTGTCTTTTGTCAGTAGCCTTCCGGATTTGTTGATCCCTCCCTACCCAACCACGTCTGTCATTTGAACAAATTCATGTATGGCCTTAAACAAGCACCTCATGCTTGGTACAGTCGATTTACCACCTATCTTCTCTCTCTTGGTTTCATCGGTTCTAAATCCGACACGTCTCTTTTCATCTATCCTCGTGGCTCTGACATTGTCTATCTCCTTGTTTATGTTGATGACATTATCATGATTGCTTCCTCCTCCTCACTCCTTGACTAGACCATCTCTTCGTTTCAGCGAGAATTTTTCATGTCTGATCTTGGTGATCTACATTATGTCCTTGGTCTTTCGGTCACTTGCGATTCTCATGGTATGCTTCTTTCCCAAAGTCAATACATCATTGATGTTCTTCAATGGGTAGGCATGACCAACTGCAAACCATGTTCCACGCCCATAGACACCAACTCCAAACTCTCTTCTCTAGCTGGTCCTCCTATTGAATCCCTGACCACCTACTGGAGTTTAGCTAGAGCTCTCCAGTACCTGACATTCACTCGCCCGGATATCACATATGCAATGCAACAGGTGTGCCTCCACATGCATGATCTACAGGAGCCTCACTTCGGTTTGATTAAACAAATTCTTCGGTACCTCCAGGGTACCATCCACCATGGCTTACGTCTTTGAGTTCTCTCATGGCGTACACTGATGCTGATTGGGCTAGTTTCCCCGACACTCGCAAATCAACCTCTGGTTATGGGATCTTTCTCGACAACAACCTCATGTCCTGGTCATCCAAGCGATAACATAATGTTTCCCGCTCCAATGCCGAGGCTAAGTATAGGGCAATCGCCAGTGCAGTTGCTGAGACTTGTTGGCTCTAACAGCTTCTCGTCGAGCTTCACCATCCTCTTTAGAAGGCTACAGTCATGTACTGCGATAACATCAGTGTGGTATATCTAGCGACAAACCCCGTTCAACACCAATGAACCAAGCATGTTGAGATTGACCTTCACTTCATCTGCAAGTGTGTTGCATTTGGAGATGTTCATGTTCTTTAGGTCCCATCCGCCTCATAGTACGCCGACATCTTCACTAAGGGTCTTCCAACATCCATCTTCATTGATTTTCAGATCAGCATGAACGTCCTTTCCAACTGATTACAGCGTGGATCTCTTATCTTTTAGCATGTAATCTTTGCTTTCCGAGTTAGCATTATCTCTTGTATCTATATATACTCACAAGATCAATGCAAACTGTATGAATGATTTCCATCAATACTTCCACGCTTTCACTAACCTTAACATCCTTCCTAATTGACTGATTATCATTGGTGATCAAATGGAGTTCGTTACAAGCAAGCGTTTTTCGCATTAGCAGTCACTATAGAAGATAATCATAGTATTAAATCGAGTCTAAGATAACCTCAACCATAAACCAGGTGTAATGGCCAATGGTAAACAAGTTGCAATAAGTATCGTTGGCCAATAAATGTTTTGGTAAAGCAGTATCTTGCTCTACAAATGATCAAGGTTAAAAGATGATTTAGTGCAACCAGAAATCATATGACAACTGATAAATTTTAGTTCAATCATTTCCTTTCCAGTACAGATGACATCTGATTCTAATACACGATGTGTCAAACACATGGTACTTTAGTCAACTGGTAAATACATGATTCTTAGTCTGCAACAATTGCGGGTAGAAATGGCATAATAAATATTCTTTCCGCTTCAGAGATACGGTCCACATGGACGTTGCATCTACTGACCACCCCTCAGACCAAGCACAAGATGCAGTACCAAGGGCGGAGCCAGTCACGGCTCAAGCCTCGGGATGGACCAACTGTTATTTTGCCAGACTCGAATGTTTAGTGATTTTTTAAGAGATTTTCATGGACTTTAACACTGGTAAGATTTTCAGACCTTAGGCTATAGCCCACCTAGCCTTGCCTGGATCCGCCCCTATGGAGCACTGAAGCACCTTCAATGTTGTAATCCTTAGCAGTTTTATCATCATCGAGTTGCTTCCCAGCATAAATGAGTCTGCACATGTGACAGTTTTATTAAAATCAGTGAATGCTAACACAGATTGCCAGCTTCTTTTCATTTTTAGAGGTACGTGCAGTTGCGACCTTCGTGTACTCATTTGCAGCCAGACTACTTTAGATAGACTAACGTTTGTTCTTAATCTTTTCCGACGTAGTTTGAGGGCTGAAGAATCTAGACCCACCATTATGAGTTAATAGAGTATTTTAGTGATTAATGACAAATCTATTTGTGAGACTAACACTTTTATCGATATACATACTGTGTAGTCTTATTTGGATGAAAATGTGAAAATCATGGAGGTATGCATTCGACATCATTTCTTATATCTTGTTGTATTCCTTGGATCCAAAATATAGGTTGAACTCCACCAAAAGTCTAACTTGAATATGTGCATATGTTCTTATTACACATTTGTGTATGCACACATTTAGGGGGAGTTCACTCTATGTTTTGTGGTTTCATTAGTATTGATCCTTGATCTTTACTTTGAAACATATCATATGAGTATACAAAACTTGTGTAGTTTATATATAGTCATATAATTTAATATTCAATTATTTGCAATTGTGATGGTTGTCATCAATTACCAAAGAGGGAAAGATTGGAGTATCTTGTCCCACCATTATGAGTTAATGGTATGTTGTGGTAATTAATGACAATCATATTGTGGAACTAACATTTTCCATGAGTTGGATGAATAGGTTATGTTCCATGAGGTTGGAGACTTTGGATGTCATCATGTATTGATGCATATTCAAGTCAAGAACTTGAAGTAAAGAAGATCATCATGTGTTGATGATTATCAAAGTCAAGGATCCGGACTTGGAGTGAAGATGTATGTCATCAAGCTTCAAGAAGGTGCTCAAGGCAAAGGTATGACTAGCTAGCGCTAAGGATGTGTTCCTAGTCTTTTACCAGTCTTGGTGTTTGATTGGAGACCGAATTGCTAGTATAGGTTGTCGTACTGTTAAAAGGGGTCTTAACTAATAGCTTGAGTTAGTCATATGTTGATAGCTCATTGTGCTTGCTCTAGCTCTCGTTAATATGTTGCCAATATTTGCGAATGTGTTTTGCAAATAGTCGAGGCTCATGTATAATCCTTTTAGCATGTGACTTTAGTTTGCGAATGTGTTTTACAAATGGTTTAAGTCCATGTACCTTATTCCTTGTGGCATTGATTCTAAAAGTTGGTAAATGTGTTTTGCAACTTATTGAGAATCTTGCCTTTAAACCTTTGTTTGCATCACGCATTAATTTGGCAAATGTGTTTTGCAAATTGAGTTGAAGCGAATGCAATCTATGCTTTTCTCAAAAAAAAAGCGATAGTACCAACGTTATGTTGGTGGAACTACCGCACTGCGGTAGTACCAGGGTTGTGTGGTGGAACTACCGCAACCCGGTTGTACCAATCCTTTTGCGGTACGTATTTTCTGGTAAGACACATGTTGAGCATGTGTTGCTCTCTTGAGGTGCGGTAGTACCGGCGTTTGTGTGGCGGAACTACCGTGGAGCGGTAGTACCGCATTTCCTTTGGCGGAACTACCGGTGAACATTCGGACCATCGGAACGTTGCTCCGATCGTGCGGTAAAAAGACGCGGTCCGAACAGCCCATTTAATCTGAGTTGTTCACGTGTGCAGTCCGGTCGGGACTAAGTGGTCTGGCCGCTCTTGTGAAGCGGTAGTACTAGAGCTTTGTGGCGGATCTACTGTGTTGTGGTAGTACCGCGTTTGCTTGGTGGAACTACCGCACCCCGGTATATCCGATTTGGTGAGCGGTACGTTATTTCCAAAGAGTGCCATGTGTTGGACTCAAGTGGAAGCGGTCGTACCGCCATTGTGGATCAGAACTACCGGAGAGCAGAACTACCGTGTATTACTTGGTGGTAGTACCGCGCCGCATTTTCAACGGCTATTTCAGAGACGCTTTTGTAGCCATTACTGTGTGTCAGTAGTGGTGCGGTAGTACCGGCCGTTGAATAGCGGTCTACCGCTCGTGCTAATTTTTCAGCAGCTTTCCCCCAACGGCTAGTTTTTGTGTGTGGGCTATAAATACCCACCATGGCTGGTTGTGGGAGTGTTGCTAAGGTTGTTGGTGCCATATACATTCTCTTGAGCTAAGAGCAAACCCTTTCATATCTTTTGTGCATGTGTTGCACTTAGTGAGTTTAGAGAGCAAACCCTAAGTGCATGTGTTACATTAGGTAGTGGATTGAGTATCCACTTGAGCTTAGACACTTGATTCATTCAAGTGAGAGTTTTCGACTTGTTTCTCTTGGTGTTTGCCGACACCTAGACGGTGTGGAGGCGTCGTGGTCCGGTGATCTTCTCAAGAAGCTTGTGAGAAGGCCCAGCGCTTGTGAGTGGCTTGGTGCTCACCATCTCCGGAGTGGAGGAAGAGCAACCCCTAGTGGATCGAGGTGTTGGTTCGTATTGGAACCGGTCCAAGTGGTTGGACTTATCTCGGAGGTGTTGGCTTAATTCATGAAGCTGGTCCAATTGGTTTGGCTTACCTCAATGTGGATTAGGGGAGACCAGCAAGTCTCAGAACACCACGGTAAAACATCATCGTGTCATCGTGGTTTGCATTCTTGTGCTTTACTATATTGCAATTTACATTATTAGAATTAAATTGCTTATTTGTTTTTTTTATGCTTGCAATCTTTTCAATAGTCTTATATTGTTGGTGCACTTAGTAAAGACTAGTTGATTTAGACTTTAATTGTGCAAAACCGAATTGATTTACAATTCCACTTAAAACTTGGTTTTAATCAAAGAAGTTTTAAAAACTGCCTATTCACCCCCCTCTAGTCGGCCTCATTGATCTTACAAGTAGTATCAGAGCTTGGTCTCTCATTTATTAGGCTTCACTGCCTAGAGAGTAAAGGATGGTTAGTGAGGGTTTCTTCTTTGGTAGAGCACCACACTTTGATGATTCAAATTATACTCATTGGAAAATTAGAATGACCATCTTTATTAAGGCCATGAGCCTAAACCTATGGAGAATTGTTTATGCGGGTTTTGCTATTCCTATTGATCCACAAAACTCCACTCAAAGAGAAGAGCAAAACTTGCAACTCGATACTCAAGCGTTAAATGCTCTATATAGCGCTTTGAATGTAGAGGAGTTCAATAGAGTGAGCAATCTTGAAAATGCTCATGATGTTTGGACAACTCTCATGAAAATTCATGAGGGAACCTCTACAGTCAAAGAAGCTAAATTGCATATGTTAAAGCTCAAATATGAGTCATTTACCATGTTGCCTCATGAGAGCATCAATGAGATGTATTCTAGAATGATCAACACAGTAAATGAACTCAAAGGCCTATCTTGTGATTTAACCGATCTTGGTATTGTGCGCAAAATGCTTAGGGCTTTACCGGAGAAATATGAGACCTTGGTGACATTATTCCTCAATTCATCCAAATTACCAAGGATGACTCCTATCGCTCTTTTGGGGAATCTCCTCACAAATGAAATGTACAAGAAGGACAAAGATGAGCACAAGGAGATGTCCTCAACTTCAAGCAAAAGAATCAATGCCTTCAAAGCTAAATATGATTCAAGTGAAGATGAGGATCAAGATGAGGAAGATGATGACACCGAAGAAGAGTTGGTCACTCTCATGAACAAAATGGAAGATCTCATAAAGAGACGTGACTCACATAAATACTCAAGCACATCTTCTAATACAAAGCACCACAAGACTATAAGGTGCTACAATTGTCAAAAATTGGGACACATTGCCTCAAGGTGTCCTTATAATGTGGAAGATGAAGAAGAGCCCAAATCATCATCAAGAAAGAAGAATGATGACAAAATAAGACACTTTGTCGGGCTAGCTATAAAGGAAGATCCATCAAACCTCTTAAATGAAAATGGAGCTCTATCACTATTTGACATATCTACATGCTTCATGGCAAAAGGTAACAATGAGGTAAATGATGATGAAGAGCCTGCATATAATGATTTGATGAACATGTTAGAGGACTTAAATGAATACCTTGGCAAAGAGATGTCTAAATTTAAAGTTTTGAAGAAAGAGCATATCTCTCTTCAAAATGATTTTGATATGCTAAAGGATGAGCACGAGTCTCTCCTTCTCAAGGAGTTCACTAAGTCCAAAGTGGATATAGGTATTATATGTGATTTATTAGATGACATGCCATGTGTAGTTGCTAACCCTTGCATTGCATCTAAGGTTAGCATATCCACTTCTTGTGATGATTTACTAGATGTACCTTGTTGCTCAAAATTAGATGTTACTATTCCCTCTATGTCTTGTGAGACTAATCTTGTAGAGAAAAATAATGAGCTCAAGGCCCAAGTCACAAAATTAAAAATTGACTTGGAAAGAAGCTTCAAAGGGAAGGCCACTCTCGATGATATATTAAGCAAGCAAAAAAGCTTGCAAGATAAGAGTGACATTGGCTTCATCTCCAAGAAGAAGGAGAATAGTAAGATAAGGCACAATGCAAGACATACGAAGAAATATGTCAAGTGCCTTGGATGCAATGAGAAGGGTCACAAAGCCTTGATGTGCCCAAAACAAATGGATGTCAAGTCTAGACATTCAAAGAAGTGGCAAACCGACAAGGAGCAAGAAAAAAAGACAAGTAAGGGAAGCAAAAGCCCAATTTGCTACAATTGCCAGGAAAAGGGACACATTGGTAAATAATGTCCCAAAGGTATCACTCCTAAGCCAATTATTTATAATGATCATTATTTGCTTAGAAATGATATAAATGGCAATGTGTTTGCTAGAATTGTTAGCTCACCTAAGATTATTTGTTAGGACCAAATGGAGTGTCAACTCTTTTTGAATGTTGTAATCAGGTAATGTTCACCCATCTTCCAACTGCTTCCCAACAAAAATTAGCCTTTCCTGATATGAGGGAATGCCCTCCTTGTCTTGAAGTAAATAAACCAGTACGTCAGTCACTCGGTTGCATTTTAACGGTATAGCTGTAGACAATGGTTCCCCTAATCAATTATACATAAAGCAAGAACAAAAAAAATTGTCCTTTTTTTTGGAAACGAAGAGACAGGAGACAAAGCAGAAGAAAAAAAGATAAAAAAAAAAGATACACTCCAACGAGGAAACACCCCAGATGGAAGAGAACCCACAACTAAGTACGTCTTGCAGCACCCTAGCAATAACATCAGGGCTAGAGGCACCAACTAGCAAACCTTAACCATGTCCTAACACCAACCAGCGCTGTCGAACACGCACATCATAACTAAGGGAAGGGCAGCACCTCCCATCCAACACACTATAACTTCAAACTGGTTAAAATCGGACAATGTAGAGGATCGCCCAAGCACAAGCTTGAGAGAGAAGAATAGAAGCAGGGGCAAGGTGAATCCACACGTTGACAGGGCAATCAGCAAGGAGCTTTAGATGAATTAGGTCAGCAAGCGGTTCCTCCCCTCGGCAACGACGGTGAATGATGTAGAACAAAAGGACAACAACTCCGACTCCTCTCCCCCTCCACCCACGTGACTCATTCATGGTGGACTGGACCAGTTGCTACAAACAGGGCCTCTAGGACAGTCGTCTTGCGCCTCAAGACGACACCTCAATGGCAATAAACTGACTACTCGGGGCTCTTCCAACAACCGACCTACTATTCCTCATGACAATGGCCTACACTCGAGGCGCGCCTGACATAGCAGAATGGGTGGGCCCTCTCCGCGTCCACACAATCCGACGAACGCACAACACTTGGAGAAACCAGCAGCTCAGACACAGGTGACGGATAACAACGAGAGCTGGGAGGGGGGCGGGGGCTCCGGGACCGGGGTGCGGAGGCTTCTCTGGCTATGGCAGGATGTATTGAGCTCTGGATCAACTTGCCGTCAGTGGTGCTAAAGACGCGCACGGGCGTGCCCTTGGAGTCGGGCAATAGCAAGCACGGGACAACGCGATGCAGGCATTGGAGCAGTGTGTGCACATGTGAGGCGATCCACCCTCCGCTGGCAGACCTGCACCTTACCTTGCATGCCCTTGTGCGCGACACCATTCATCTTGACGTGGTCGTCGATCAATGGAGGCTCCTAGCAACAGCGTGTCAACGTTGGCGACCTCCCCAGCGTGGAGCACCGTGGACCATGGGGATCCTCCCGACGCGTGCCAAGACAGACTAAACAACGGCTCCACGCGCGGCCTGCTAGGGTCTCCTCGGTGACGACGCCTCTGAGCTCACAGTCGCTATGGCCACAACGGCTGGCGGACACCATCATCGGCTAGTGGTGGCTCAAGATCTGCTCCTAGGCGGAGCTCCCGCGGGGAGGGGGTGGCGTGGCAACCGGGGGCCAAATCTAGATCTAGATCAAGCCTCAAAGGGGGGAGGCATCGGCGGGCCATTATCTCCGACCAAGAGGACCGGGAAGAGCGGTAGTTCCGTGCCTCTAGAGGCCCGCCAGGGTTTCACCGCCGCCTCGTCAGCCACGCACTCACGACTAGATCTAAAAAGAGAGGGGGTAAGGGAGAGGGAGGGGAGGCTCGGGGGGAGGGGGACGCCGCTAGTGCTCGAGTGAGTGTCTCTCGGGGTCCGGATCGCCAGAATGAGCGACACGGGAATCAGTTTGCCTTCAGGTTTTGGAATGGGAAAATAATGCCATTCAATGATGGGATTACAGTGCAACATGTGGCTTTGTTGATCTTTAATCATAGAATTCAACAACAAAAGTAGCAATTTATGTTGCAAAATCACAATCAAATTTATTTCGGCCCTCGCTTATCTGTTCTCAATTAGTTTAGCAGAGAAAAAGGAGAAAGTACTTCTTCATTATTCTCCTAAAACTCAAGTTTGGTTTATCAACAATAGGAATAACCAAAACTACCTTGTAGCACCACAAACCACGGTCTGCAGGTAATAATATCATAAGGTAATGTTATCCTCGAATCTTTACTACTAAAAAAGAATGTAGTGGTGGTGAGTGATGCATTCTTCGTTCCCTCTCTCATCCCCTCAATTGTTCCACTACTCGCTCCAATCGGCAACATGTGGGCTTCCTCTACTCAATCGATTCTGCCTCCCTTCCCCCAACCCCCCTTGGCTTCCAGCTACAAAAACGCTTTCGTATCAACAAGCCACCCGGCACCTGCCTCCGCGTAAATCGCTACGATCTCAACAAACAAATCCTAGCATAACTTGGAGGAGACACGCCAAGTGTGGTAGTGACCAGGCCGGGATAGGGAAGGCATGAGTGTTGTGTAACCACGCTGCATGGCTACGACCTCAGCAGCTCGGCACTTGAGGTTGGGCTGCCGAAGATGAAACAGAGAAGCTCAAGGGAATTGAAGATCGCCTCAACACCTTGACACTGGACGCGTGCTTCACGTTAGCGTCGGTCGACGGGCGCTACCCTGTCGTGCTCCCCTGGAGCAGCACGACGTGTATCTCCTCCACCTCGGCCTGCATGCTCTGCGTGCTCCGGAGGACGCCCATGTTGTCGAGCTGTCCATGGTGGCGTTCGCGGGTGCATATGTGCACATGCATGTGCGTGTCCTTCCACCTGCCTGTTGCGCCCCTGCCAGGCTACCATTCGGTGGCAAAGTGCTTTGGAAGTGTTATTTGTATGTTGATTGTAGATGCTATTTTTCTATTGTGCATACATGTTTCATTCACATATACATTTGATCGCATCATAACGATATCTGGTCGTGTGGCTAGACTATCATCATCATGTTTTCATTGTCCGTTGAAAGGCCGAAGCTGGTGATCTAGACATCGGCGACGCGGCTAGGGAGCATTGGCCACGTCGTTGGGCCGCAGGTCTAATGTGTTCACTACATTAGCGGCGACGCGAAGTAGGCTAGGGCGAACCTCATCGTTACACTCCAACAAGAGTAGATGGACTGGCGTAGGCTAAGCCCAGTGATGGCCAACAATAGCTCAACATGCTAGGGTAATATATATTTTTCTCCGTAGCAATGCACGGGCATGTAGCTAGTAGATCAAATAAAACTTCCCTTGCATTCGCATTTACGGTGAACCATATTACAACCTAGGGCTATCAGAGTAGACTTGCTTTCCTCAATTTTGCATATCACAATACTATAATGCACCAGGATAGGGCAAAACATAATCTACAGCACCAAAATTGAAGTAGTCTCTCAGCAAAAACCTAGCAACAAAGATAAAAATAATAATTACACAGCAGATGCACTCGATAATCTCAACGAAAAGCACTACCATAAAGAAGATTTCCTGGCCGATATTACAGAATTATCCCAAGAGTCCTTTGAATAAACAAGAACCACTCTACTAAAATCAACCTAGCAGGACCAGTCTCCAACGATCGGGTAGCATATTAGTGCAACAAAACCACTCGCACCACTCGTCTAAACAACGCAAGGTGAATCGAGGGGGGAGATTAGCAAGAAACAAAACGCAGGCCTAGATCATGGCCTTGACATTGTTGACGGTGTCTCTGCTCTCGACCTCCAGCGTGATGGTCTTCTCGGTCAGCATCTTCACGAAGATCTTCATCTCGGATCCCTCCTCTCCCTCCGCTTCGATCTGCTATCTAAATCCGCCTAGGGTTTTAACTTTTTGCGCTGTTCTTGAGGGAATTGATTGAGGAGGATGCGTGTGGCTGTTTTTGCATATATACACCCTGGCAGACCTGTCCAAATGGGTGGCCCAGTCCGACACTGCATGGCCCAGCTAACTAATTGAGCCGGGTCGGGCCGGCCCGTGGGATGGGGTGCTGATCTAGGCACGACACACTAGCCTCTTAGATTGTGCTGAGCCGACTCGGGCACGTTAAGTCCGACGGGTCAGGTTGGCTCATGTAGCTCATCTCGGAAAAATCTAATATATATATATATATGTATGTATGTATGTATGTATACGTATATACGTATATATATATATACGTATATATACGTGTGTGTGTATATATATATATATATATATATATATATATATATATATATATATATATATATATATATATATATATATATATATATGTTTGTTAAAGACGAGTTCTATATCCTTAAAAAATAGGTAAATATATTGAAAGTGTTATAAAGATCTTGTTAACATTTATATGGTTGCCTCGTTAAAATCTTTGCCAAGTAAAAAACTCAATATGAGAAAACCTTGGCAAAGAAAAAAAGTACAACATATAGCTCTGCGTACATCCATGTTCTAAGTATCGTTGTCTAGGTACAGATTTTTGAACACGTCCGCTAAATCTAGATTATCTACAGAGTGTTGTGCTCGTGCATCAGTTTGTTCATAGTCTTTCACAGTTAGAAGTATCTCCACAATCTCACTCGCGAGGCTTGTTTTTCTCTCCTCCAATATTCTTCTAGAAAGACTAAAAATAGATTCAAAGAAAACCATGGAGACAGGAACAATTCATACATCACGTGCTAATATGAATATCACTTGATATATTTTCTTATGGTCATGCCACCATTGGAAAATTTCGAAGCCATCTGCGTGGTAATCCAATGTATCGCTATCCAAATAGGCGGATAGTTCCTCACTCCTTGGGTGGGCAATTTGTTTTGCTTCAGAAGTTGCCGTTGTAGAATCTAAACCACTGGACCTAGAGGAAGAACCTGTACCCTAGATTTTGCCCGACACATTTGTCTTCTTACCTGTGGTGAGCGGTAATGGAGCTCGTTGCAAGCGAACTCTCTGAAACTTATGTTTCAAATTTTGATAAATCTCAAAAAATTTAGCACGAACATTTGCAAAAAATAGTTAGAATAGTCTAGGCCTGTAGCATCACTGAGAAGTTGAAGAACATTAGCAAATCCTTGAATTTTAGCTTTGGGATCTAAAATAAATGCATATGCATATATGAATGAGATTTCTTTCCAATATTTCAAGTATTTAGTTTTCAGAGCAACGATAGCCTCTCGTAAGACTATTTCATTCTCATAAGCCTTGAAGTGACTAGTAATTTCTAGAATACTACGCACAATTATAGGAGATGTTGGATAATACATATCGGATAAAGCAACAGTGGAATCATAAAAAAAAAGTTCCAAAAACTGAAGTAACTTCTTAGCAACAAACCAATGCTACTCAATCAAAAGTGTACTACCGTCTGTGCTACGATAGTGCATTCGAATAAAAACAGAAAAATACTCTTATATGGTAAAAAGGTTCTTAAGCATCAAGTAAGTTGAGTTTCATCTTACCGGCTTGTCCAAACCAAATTTTCTTGGATATACATCCATTGACCTACAAAAGTTCTTATATGCTGCTATTTATTGGTTAGAATGATTTAAGAAATATATTGCATCGCGCAAAACTTTAATATAAGGCTCCAACCTCTTCAAACCGCGTTTTACGATAAGATTAACAATATGACAGGCGCATCGCTAATGTAGCAAGAAGGATTCAACGTATGTACTAAATAATAGAGTGAGAATATCCATTGCCCCAGAGTTTGCGATGATATTGTCTAAAGTTGTTGAAAAAAAATATTTGTAAGACCAAAGTCTTCCACAACTTTGATAATACAGTCCGCAATATTCTCAGCTGTGTGTGTTACATCAATTAGTTTGAACCCTATAATTCTTTTTTATTCCTCGTTCCTAACATAATTAGCAACTACACCAAGATAATCCTCTCTAGCCCGACCACTCCATATGTCTGAGGTCACCACCGAAAATGTACTGATACTAAATAGTTCCTTTAATTTATCACTTCGTTCATTATAATATTTAACTAGATTCATGGTTGTTGTCTATCTAAAAATGGTAGAAAATCTAGGATTATGCACAGTCCTTATGTAATTTTCAAAAGATTTAAAATCCCCAAAATTTAAAGATAAATCATCCGAAGCAATTAAACTACAAAGAGATTGACGAGCTACCTCAGGACTGTAGTCCTAGCTAGGTACCGTACCGTCGAGGTTGTACTGCAGCTACGTCTGCCTCATCGCCAATCCTTGCCTTATTTTACATCTTGTAGCATCCTCGCCAATCCGTTCTACTTGAAGACTTTGCAGACAATTTATGTTTACAAATTTTACAAACAACATATTTTATCTGAACTCCTTATGTGTCTGGCTTGGTTGTCTTATCAAAATCATCCTAGACTCCTGATATACTCGACCTAGATCTCTTTCCTCTGGTGGTTGCAGACGTAAATGTTGTCGTAGAGCCTGATGATGGTATTCATGCTTGCTCTAGCGGTTGGTTCGATGCCTCGAGATTCTCGAAGGATACAAGTTTCTCCGATGGAATTCTGTAATCACTAATAGCAAAACTATTGTAATTTTTCATCACAAAAACTACAAATAAAAAATTACCCTATTATTTATTTCATCTTAGTATAACAAATAATAACAATAAAAATATACAAAAAACAATATTGTACCTCTTTTCCTAACTTGCTGCTGTATTTTGAATTTTCGAATATTTGGCACAAATTTTCCGAATTTTGCTAAATTATCACACAAGGAATCTGAATTTGCACAACAGAATTCGTAGAAGAGATTGAGGAATGGATTAGTGCGGAGTGAGGCGGGTATGGTGGTTATCTATAGAAAAAAAAATGGGGATTTTTTTTACTTTTTCGTATTTTTTAAACCTTCCAACGGCTAAAAAACGATAAAAAAAATCAAATTTCCAAACGTTACCCATGCCTGAATGAGTCGGCGTGCCGTGCGTGCCTTACCAGGCCCAACGACCGTAAATGGGCCACACGTGTTGGGCTGGGCCGACCCGACTGGCACAACATGCCTAGTTGGGCTGTGTCGTGCTAGGCATGACAATGTGCGTGCCGAGCTCGACACTGTGTGTGCCGGGCCAAGCAGGGTGCCGACTCAAGCGCGGCACGCCCGGTCGACCCATGTCGGCTTAGCCCGACTAAAGTGTCGAGCTGTGTTGTGTTTAGACTGAGCTAGCAGTCTCATGCTTCAGGTTGGGCCGACAGACATGACCCGTTTGGATAACTCTACACCCCAGACAGCTCGTATTTGCGCCCAAGTTGGGCTACGTTTCTTACGGTGGGCGGAGTGTGGTCCGGATCCGATTCGATAGAGGTGGCCCACGAGAGGCGGACGCAACATGGATGCACCCTAGGACGTCCATCATCAAACAACCCTGGAAATTGGATCGTGGATAAAATTCGCGATCACGGCCCGACCCATCCGCAAATTGGGTCTTCTCTTTCGTGTGGACCTATCGGCCCAAGCCCATGGGCTGGGCCGCCCTCTCTGATCGGCTCCTGGCCTGGGAAAGCCCGCAGGCCCGCACGAGCTGCTATTACTGATTTCCTTGCAGCAACAAAAGAAGAAGAAAATTATGAAGCAGAGTAGTGGCACGATTAGATCCAAAAAGGCCAACGTGTTGATTTCTGTCTGTAAGTACTTCCATTTTTTTCCGTGTGAAATTTACGTGTTCCATATACATGACATGTATTTCTACGTCGATTGTCGAGGGCAACGAAACAAAAAAGTGCGGCATGATTCTCTTTCGAAACAATTAGTGCCACGTTATGGTCCGTTTGGACAAGGGAATTCTGCACGAACCGTTTCGGGAATTACAGTTTCCTGTGACAAAGAAAACGTTAAATTGAATTGAAATTCTGCACGGAATTTTTTTTTAAAAAAAAACCATGTATAAAAGCATGGCAGGAAACCACTTCAACCCTCCAACTATGGATCCAGATCCTCTGAAGCGATAATGCAGAGGTACAATGCATGAATAGTGCTCTACTACACCACTGTAGCAAAACTGCTCTATCAACAGTGAACCATACTGTAGCAAGTACTGTAGTAATTAATTTAGGCGTTCATTTCGATTGGGCCATGGACATCACTCTTAGTGGAGCCATGCAATGTAGCATATCTGTACCGAGTGCTCTACGTGGACTTAGCCAAATGGACGGTCGGCCCAGCCACGAGACGAGTATGAGCGGCTTGGCCCATCTGATTCGACTATTAGATGGGCGTCTGCGTACGCCCACGTCTTTGGGAAGACGGTCCAGACATGGCCCGTCGGTCATTTGGCTCGCTGGGCTAAGGCCGACTCATTTAGCACGTTCGGCCTGAAAAATAAAAAGAAATCTGAAAAAACCAAAAATATCCAAAAATATCATAAAAATGTGTAGAATTCAAAAATATATATGGAAATTGAAAAAAAAATGAGACAATCAGATTGAAAATGTAATAAAAAGCTTTTATTAATGTTCAACTAGCTGCCTCGTTAAAACATTCGCCAAGTAAAAACTCAAAATGAGAAAACCTTAGCAAAAAAAAAGGGTACAGCCTATAGCTCTACATACATCCTTGTTCTACGTGTCATTGTCTAAGTATAGATTTTTGAACACCTCCGATAACTCTGAATTTTCCACAGAGTGTTATGTTCGTGAATCAGCTTGTTCCCAGTCATTCACAGTTAGAAGTATCTCCACCATCTCACTTATGAGACTTGTTCTTCTCTCCTCCAATATTCTTCTAGAAAAGCTGAAAGCAGACTCAGAAGAAACCGTCGAGACAAGAACAGTTAACACATCATGTGCAACTATGGATAATACGAGATATGTTAACTTATGGGCTTGCCGCCATTGCAAAATTTCGAAGCCTTCTAAGTTGAAATCCACTGTATCGCTGTCCAGATAGGTGAATAGTTCCTCACTCCTTGTGGGTCTTGGCTGCGCAGGCGTCGGTGTAGAATAAGAAGACCTGGACCTGGAGAAAGAGCAACCGAAGATCTTGCCCCACATATTTGTCTTGCTACTTAAGGCGAGACTCTTGAAGGTGAATTCTTGACGGACTCCTAAATTTATTTTCATACCTTTGGTAAACCTCATATAACCGAGAACGAACTTCTACAAAATAATTAGTATAGTCTAGCCCTGTAGCATCACTAAGAAGATCAAGTACACTACCAGATGTATCAATTTTAGCTCTAGGATCTAAAAGAAATGCAAATGCATATAGGTAAGGGATTTCTCTCCAATATTTAAGGTATTTATATTTCATGGAAACAATAGCATCACGTAAAACTAAGTCATTTAATACATTTTCAATTGAGTAGCAATCTGTAAGATTCTATGCACAATGATAGGAGATGTTGGATAGTACACAGTGGACAAAGCAACAGTGGCCTTATAAAAAATTTCTAAAAAATGTAGTATCTTCTTAGCAACGAACCAATGTTGCTCAATCAATGGTATACTACCGTTAGTGCTCTGATAGTGCGTTTGGATAAAAATAGAAAAAAATGCTCTTGTATAGTAAAAGACTCTTAAGTATCAAGTAAGTAGAGTTCCGCCTTACCGACATGTCCAAACCGAACTTTCTTGGACGTACACTCATCGCCATGTAGAAGTTCTTATATTGTGCTATTCTTACGTTAGAATTATTCAAGAAAGAAATCGCATCGCGAAAAGCTTTAATATACGGACTCAACCTCTTCAAACCACATTCGACTATAATGTTAATAATATGACAAGCGCATCATTGATATAGCAAGAAGGAATCGACGTATGTACTCAACACTAGAGTAAGAATATCCATGACCCTAGAGTTCAAAGTGGCATTGTCTAAAGTAATTAAGACTATTTTGTCTGTAAGACCAAAGTCTTCCACGACTTTGATAATACAGTCCGCAATATTTTCACTATTGTGTGCTACATCAATTAATTTTAAACCTATAATCATTTTCTCTATTACCCTATCGTCATTAACATAATGCATAACTACACTAAGATAACCCTTCCTAACCCGACCACTCCATATGTCCGAGGTCAGGGCCACTGAAAAATGTGCACGTACTAAATAGTTCCTTTATTTTATTACGGCGTTCATTGTAGTATTTTACTAGATCCCTAGTTGTTGTCTATCTAGAAATAGAAGAAAATCTAGGATTATGCATAGTCTTAATGTAATTTTGGAAAGAAGTAGATTCCTCAAAGCCTAACGGTAAATACTCAAAAGCAATTAAATGACAGAGAGATTGACGGGCTACCTCAGGATCGTAGTCCCAACTATGTACCATACCGTCAGGGTTGTACTGCAGCTACGTCTGTCTCATCACCAATCCTTGCTTGGCCTTCATCTTGTAGCATGTCTAAGCAAGTGCTCTGTTCCACCTGTATACTTTGCAAACAATTCATTACGACAAATTTTGTAAATAGCATATGGTCCCTCATTTCCCTGTGCATCTTGTTTGGTTGTCCTGTTGAAATTCTCCCACACTCTCGATGTAGATGGTTTCAACCTCTTTGCTCCGGTTGGCATGGAGCATGATGCTTCCATGGAGCCCGATGATAGAATTCCACCTTGCCCTTCCGGTTGGCTTGAGGCAGCCGCAGCCGCCTCTATGGATGTAATTTCCTCTGGTGAAAGTCCGTAATCACCAAGAGCAAAGCTATCGTAACTAGAGCTGTCATAACGAAAACGGAAAAATCGAAACTAACACTATTATTACTTTAATCTTAGCATAACAAGCACTAACAATAAAAGTATTGGACCTAGGAGTAACACCCCCAAATCCTTTGTGTATTCTACACTAGTCTCTGGAACAGTAGCTAGTGTACATAGTAAACAAATATGGTAACATCCATAATTCACATAACTTTATTAATAAATATCAGAGTTTATTACAAGAAAGACTTACGAGCCAACAATAAAGAACACAGCGGAAGACGAAGAAGTAGTAGTAGAGCCCAGCTAATCTGTCACAGGCAATCGACTGGGGTAGCGGCCTAGTCATCAAGATCTACACCGGTAGCGAAGTCCTTCTCCTCTGAACAACATTTTATTAAGCAAGGGTAAGTACAAAAATGTACTCCGTAAGTTACATCCAATAATAGAATTATAATGCATACATGGATATATCAAAGGAAGGCTTATGTGGTTGAATTTGCGTAAAACAATGTTTTCTTTTTAAATATATGTACTAAGTTTCAAATCAGTTATTCTATATCAAAAAAACATTTTTTTGATTTTAAATTGTCAAGTTTTATAGTATGATAACCTTCATACAAAAGTGGTGAAGGATACCCTCATATCACTTGGCAATCCGCCTAATTTCCCAATTGGATAAACTATCCAAAATCATTTGACAAAAATCTTTTGAAATCAAAACCAAAGTCTAACTTTGAGTGACTTTGCTTAGCGTCTCCATGACCGTGGACACGGCTATTCGAATAGTTTTACACTCTGCAGAGGTTGTACAACTTTACCCACAAGAGATAATCATCTTATAATATCCGTCTAACATACTTCCACAGGTGTGCGACTAAGTGACTATCACAAGGCCGTCACAATGCATCATCCCAACGTAGTTATGCCCGCTAAGGTTTCGCTTCCTTTGGATTGAACCATCTACCGTGTGGATATCATGGGGATATGCTCACAATCTTAGGATGATGATACAATTGGCAATGGCGTTGAAGGTTTGTCAAATCACTCGTTTTTGGCGGAGTTCAAGTCTTTGTCGAGCTTGAGCGGTTTAATGGCTTTTGTTAATGATCGACCGGCTGTGTGTGATCAAACCGCCAAATGGCGGTCGGGCAAGCAATGTTTTGAGTGCTGGTGGCGGTTAGACCGACCTTTGGATGTGATCGGTGGCCATAAAGAGATTTTGGATTTTGGGCAGACCAAAAATAGAGGTGTAGGCAAGAGAGAGATTCTACTACACTTGGTCTCATAATTTTTGGAGCTTGAGTCAAAAGTTGTATTGGTTTGAAAATTCGATGGGTTTGGTTCGAGGAGGAAATTTGGCTAAGTCGGTGGTGGTCGGGCCGCCAGCAGTGTGATCAAGCCGGCCGAGGTGGTCGAGCCGGCCAAGGGTGGCGATTAGACCGGTTTTGACTTGTTCATCGGCCAACTTCGGTGGCGATGATTGTTTAGTTAGGTCATATTCATGGGTTTGATGCATATGTGTTGCATGATGCATGTTTTGACTAACATGGGTCAAGTTGTGAAGAACTTGTTCGGAATCGATTTCTTTGTCTATTGTTGTGCGAGGTTGCTTGGAGGTCAATGATGGTCAGCAGCGAGGATGATCGGGACTAAGCTTGGAGAGCGAGGTCGAACGATCGGGGATGCGAGTGAGGTCAATGGAGTCAAGCGTGGCACAAGAGGACAAAGGTGACCGAAACAGGCGGTTTGGTGCGACGAGTTGGATCAAGCGGTAGCGAGGTCGGTCAAGTGCCATAGTGGTTTCGATGGGGCCGGATGGGAGACTTCTGAGCATGATGAGGCCGTTGGATCAACCTACGTGGCGAAGTATGGAAGTGCTTCACGAAGATAGGACTCGGTCTTTGCAAAAAGGTCGAGAAGGGGTATTTTAGTAATTTTACCACATACCACCTTAGTGACCTTTTGCCAACCTACGGCGCAAGATGGCGCAAGGTGAAGCGGATTAGGTCAAGAGGAGATGAAGACGACGCTTTAAAATGCATACGTGTGTGACCCATTTTTGTGTGTTGGCTTAACGGGGGCCAATATTAAAATAAAATTCAAAAATTATAAAATTAGAACCAAAAGAAAAGTACTGAATTTAGAAATGAGAATCGATGGAATCGGAGTTCGTATAAGGTAGAACGAATGTTCGGAAGCTTGACATCACATGAAATGATAGAAATACTGAAAAGCAGGAAATATTTCCCTGGAAATACTGTTCTAGTTTTTCCTTCTTACAGAGCAAAGAAATGAGAGCATAACACAATGGGCCCACTTGCAAGTGAGACCAAGAGAGACAGAAGAACATAGAGAGTGTATGACAATGAGGGCCCACATGTCATTGAGGGGGAGAGAGAAAAAGCGAGGGATTGGCATACCGAAATTCACTCGCAAAAGGAAAAGAGGGTATGACACATGGGTCCACTTGCAAGAGAAAGAGAGGATGGCTCAAAGGGAATGATAGTGGGGCCACCCTGTCATTGGGCCTAAGGATTCAACAGAGAGCAAGAAAAGAGAAGGTACTGACAACTTGGACCCACATATCAGAGAGAGAAATAGGGAGCTACATAGGGAGAGAACAAATGAGACTTGGCCGATTCTTGGGCACATGGTCACCGGCAGCGAGCGACGGTAGGGAATGGGCAAAATGGAACCCCTGCGATGTGCTCTACCTTTGGGTGGCGGTGGCACGGCCGGAGGAGCATGGCACCGGCGATGGCGCGGCACGGGAAGCACACGGCGACTGCGAGAGGGTGGTGTCCTGGGGAAGTTAGGGGGAGCACGAGGTGCGCACGGCCATGGGGAACGCGTAGAGCCACACAGGGTAGCCTGGGAAGGGCCGAGGAGGTGCGGTGGCGGGGAAGAAGGTGGCGGCGGTGGCAGCTCGGCACATCATGCAATTGCCCGGGAGAAGGGGAAAAGAAGAGGGAGTCCGAGAACGCGCCGTGATGTAGGTGGCGTGGCGAAAGGTTGGCCGGAGAGGGAGATCACGGAAGGGGCAACGCGGCCGGCATTGGGGAAGAAAGGCAAAAAAAGGGCGGCAGTGAGCTCCGATTGGTGGGGAAGGGAGGAGAGGGGGCGGGGAGGAGCAAGGGAAGCTTCGGCTGGTTTTTTATAGAGGAAGGAGGAGGCAAGGTGGCATGGGAGGGCATGGGCGATGCGATCGGCGTGGGTGCGGCATAGGTAGGGCACGGGCGGAGTGCTTTCGGTGGGTGGCATGGCGTGGGTGGCGGTGGCGAGGATGGGTCTTGTGAGGCGTGGGGGTGGTGTGGGCAGCATCTGGCGGCGTGTACGAGGCATGGAGCAGGGAGGCGATGTGGCGGCGGCAATGACATGGGCGAAAGGTAGCGACTGAGGAGGAAGAAAGAGAAAAAGAAAAAGGAGAAAAGAAAAGAGAGAAGGAAATAGAAATAAAAAGAGAGAAAAATGGGAAAATAAAAAGGAAAGGAAAAAAGAGATGGACCAGAGAAAATTCAAATTGAGATGAATTCAAAAATAAGAATTTGAATTCAGAATTTCCTACAAAAATATTTGATTTGGAACAAAGATTTGAATTGAGATGATAGAACTTGATTATGAAATTTAAATAATTGCAAGAACTCCAAAAGAATTCACACTTCAAAAATAATTAATTTAAATTAAATTTTACAACAAAGAAAAGATATTTTGGGAATAGCCATAAAATAAATAGAATTCCAAGAAATAAGGAAGGAACTTGGAAAGCCCAAAAATTCAGAAAATCAAATAAACCAATTTTTGAATTTTATTGAAGTTTGATTTATTCATTTTAAATTGGTTTATTTTCTAAAATTTTAAATTAAGCTTTAACAAATCAAGAAAATTGCAATTGGTTCCTTTTGTTTTTAAAACTTCAAAAAGGCCCCAAAAATTGGAATGTTATTTTTGAACTTCATAAAATTATTTCCAACTTAAAGTTGTTTTTTTACTTTTACACATATGTTTTTAATTCTTGGAAAATAGGAAACCTTTTTAAATTCCAGAAAACTCAATAAATTTTTCTTTTTGACTTTAAAAACTAGGAAATTCAGGAAAAGCAATGAAACTGTTTTAAAACTTAGAAAATCTAATAAAATAATAACTTTATTAATTTTATTTTTGGTAACAAAACTTTGAGATTTTACAAAAAGTGCGCAAAAAATAGTATTGTATCTCTTTTCTTTGACTTCTTTGTCGAAAATTGGATTTTCCACAATTTGGCTCAAATTTTTTTTGAATTTTTCCAAATTATTAACAATTTGAATTTACTGTAATTTCAAAGAGAATGAGGAATGGAGGGGTATGGTGGCTATTTATAGGAAAAATTTTGGAGTTTTTGGATTTATTTTTGCTATTTTTAAAAGGCCAAACGGCCAAAAATGGTAAAAAACAGCAATATTTTAGTCGGTAGTCTTGTGCGAACCACGCCTGACCTGGCTCCGCCTCCGTCTACCGTGACTTGCCCTTGCCCTATGCCTCGCCGCCCGCCCATCCGTCTATTTCTTCTTTTATTCCTCCCCTACTCCTGTCGGCCTGCCCTACCATGCGTGTCGCATGCGGCACTACGCCTGTCGCACTAGCACTGGCGCCTCCTCTCCCTCTCTCCTCTCGGCCTCTCCTCCCTCAGCACCGGCCTCCTCCCTCAGCCTCCTCCTCTCCCTCTCTTCCCTCAGTGCTGGCCTCCTCCCTCAGCCTCCTCATCTCCCTCACCTCCCTCAGCACCGACCTCCTCCCTCAACACTGGCTTGCGCCGAAGGTTTTCGTTTGTTTCTTGACATTTTTGGATGTTGGACTGTTGGTTGATGTGTTCGGTTATTGGGCGTGCGAGCAGCGACGGCGACCATTGCTGCACTTCTTGATGCTCAATGTTCTTGATTCTTCACGCCCCTCGGTGATCTTCAATGTTCTTGATGTTCAATATTGTTGATTCTTCATGCCCCTCGGTGACACAACTCTAGCGGCGGCGGCGCCCGTTGCTGTAGTTCTTGATGCTCAATGTTGTTGATTCTTCATGCCCCTCGGTGATGTTCAATGTTCTTGATGAACACCGAAAAGGGGGATAGAGAGGAACATCGAACACCACATCCTTCTTCGTTATGAGGATTTGTGAGATCTTTCATTCTTTGACAACGAAAGCCTTGAGGCAACTTTATTACTTGGGACTTCCTTTCTTCCTGACTCGCCGCCTTCCTCTTTGTATAGATTTCCTTTGATTTTTCGTAATGGTTATTATTTATTAAATATGATTTCCTTTATTTGTCAAGTGTAGAGGAAACCGATATGTGAATCTGTGATGCAACCAACTCACTACAAAGATTGCGTCATTATGGAGGGGGGAGCCGGGAGCCCTACGAAGTTTGAGCACCAAAAGTAGAAATGGACTAAGATTTGGACATTGAACTGTGTCTCTGGGATGTTTGAGTTTGTTCCTTGGATTAAAGTTTTCTTTCTTAGACATCTCCTCTGCTAAAGTAGCAGCCTGTTCAGCGTCTCCTAAGTCCTAACCTTGCTAAACCAGCAATTAATATGTTGTTGCTAACTATGTTTGGTTCTAGGCCTTGATTCTCCACGTCACTCAGCAAGCCCTTTGCAGTTTCGATCTGATTTCTGATCTAACTCGCAATAATCATCCATCAACAGTTCTTGTAATGAGTTGTTATGCATTCAATCAATGCTCCATTAGAAATTTAGATTCGATGTTGCTTTGTTCGATCTGCTGTTAAATGGTAGACTGGTACTGAAACTCTGAAAGTCTAGAAATGGAATCATAGATGTATGGGATGGGCCATTTGGGCCGAACCATCGTGCTGAGCCGGTACGATCTATAAAATCATACTATGTTTGGACCAGATCTGCGATACCGTACCTCGAGACGGCCCGTGCCTGTGTGGCCAGCCCTAGCTCTAGCTCTACGCCGACGATCCCTCTCCTCCAATTATAACTTCCCGTCACCACTTCGCTCAGCTCACTTCACACACTACTACCAAGAAAGCCGCACGTGGAGCCATGCCGCCCTCTCCCCACTGCCCCCTGCTCCTCCCCCTCCTCGCTGCGGCCGCGCTGTGCGGGGCGCCGGCCGCCGCCGCCGCCGCGGGCACCTGCAAGGCGTGGCTTGTGCAGTCCATCCCCACCGGCATGCCCCACCTCCGCCACGTCCCCGGGGTCCTCTCCACAGGTAGCGACTCTCACTGCCCCTTGAGTGCGCGCGCGTGCGAGATCTCTTGGTGAGGAGACGCGGATCGAACCAGTCTGGGTCAGGGGGTTTCGGTTTCTTGGTGCGGTCGATTGGGGTTCGGGCGTCATACGGTGGAATGCGTTGCAAACATGCACCCTTGCTGCAACCAAAACGTCTGAATTCTGAAAGATGGCATTTTGGTTGCGTTGTTTCAACGGTCTGCAATATTGTTATGAACGGAAATGCTGTCTGCTGATAGGGGGAAAATGTGGCATCCATTAATGTGGTTGGTTAATTTACTGTGGTTGCTAACTTGCCAATTAGAGAACATGAAAACCGGAGATGTTCCTTGTGGAAATACGGATGTGTGTGTGTGTGTGTGTGTGTGTGTGTGACTCTACTGTTGCACATTCGGTAATGTTTGTGCCTGGTGGGGGATAGTGGATCGCTGCAACTTATGTTCAGGTCATTGTAAATTTGTGATCTGCAGACTGCAGTAAACATTCAGTAATGCTCCCCATCTGCCTTTATGTGAAAAGGCTGTCGAGGAATGCAATTTGGCTATTTGTGTTACTTACCTTCATTTACATAGGGTTGCTGATTTCTGTCCTTTCTGCTGATCCGCAGCGGACGTGCTGCAGTGGCTCTCAGGAAATGCGACCAAGAATTTGGATATCCTTGCGCAGTACTGGCAGTTCTTAGCACAGCTGAAGAATCCAAAATCAGGGGATTACGGGTACTCCGAGAGTGACATGGTGTGATTTGGGGCTGAGGAGGGGCACCGGGTTTACAAGGCACTGGAGAAAGCTGCAGATCGTAAGATCAAAATCAGGCAAGGGCTGATATCAAACTTGAAGTGTCAATTGCTACCTTCACGGTGATTGCTGCATCATAGGGAGTTGTCCTAAGAATTAGTGGAATAGCCACATAGCTATCTACCAGTAATAATGCCGGTGTGTGACTAGAGAAATGTCATAGAAAATTGAGTTAAACATTAATAAGAAGTAAATTTATTATGTGCATACAGAAATCTAATTTCCTTTTGTTAACAAATGTAGCATCTTTTCAGGATCATGCAGCACTCTGGATTTGCTCCTGATTTTGACCAAGAGAGCGCTTATCTCGCTGCAGGAAGACCAAATGTTCAGAATGTAACCTTACTTTTTGGTGATTGGCGGGGATCTGGTGTTGTGCATGCAAAAGTCTGGATATCGGACAAAAAGGATGTGTACATTGGATCTGCAAACAATGACTGGAAATCCCTTACTCAGGTATATTGGAAAACTAAACTATCCTAATTGAACTGTTATTGCATACATATAGTGCCAAAAACAAAATTGTTTAGATTTAATTGGAAACTGTTTGATACTAGTTTTGACTTGCATTGCAGGTGAAGGAGCTTGGGGTTTATTTTGTTGATTGTCCACAGATAGCAAAAATTGTGGAAGTATATTTTCAAAATCTTTGGACACTTTCAACGCTCAATTCAACTATTTACACCAAAGTTGCCTGGGATAAGCAGTGGCAAGCTTTTAGAAAAGTGCCATGTTGGTCACATTTCCTGCATCCAGAACAAAGATGCAGGTCTGTAGCCTTTTTTGTAATTTATACTTAGTAGTTATTACACAAATTCATACAGAAATGAACTAGTACCTAAATGACAACACATTGTCTATAATTTGTCAACATTTTGTACTTACCTATCTTAACTATATTTGCCAACATTTTTGGTCCATCTTTGGACAACACTTAGCCTGGTTCTTTTTATCCTTGTCATTTACATTATGTGGTATACTCTGTGTTGCTTATTTTTAATGGATGCAATGGTTGCTATTATTTACTTAAAGCCTGTCTTGTGGTTTCATCAATTGCTCTAAACAATGTTGCAGGCATAATAACCAGATTCTTCCACTCGGTTTTCCTGGGTTGAATAATAGAAATTTGATCTTAATCTGCAAACAGGTCACATCTACCACTTTCTGTTGATGCTCCATATGTGGATGGTTATCCATCACTTGCCAATCCTGAAATGCTTGATGTTTTACTTGAAACCCCTGGGTACAATAGATCCACTCAGGAACACTACTTCAGCTATCTTTCATTTGCTCCACCTGAGGTAATATCACATATTGTCCCTCTTTCTGAAGAAAATAGCTTTCAGTTTTTGTAACACACTATAATGTGCCAAAGTAGTACTTGTTAGAATAGGACTCTATTTGTATTTTCTTATCTGTATATGGCAACCCCATTTGTACTCTCTATATATTGCCCATTGGGCTCTCTTGAATATACACATAATATTCATAACATGGTATCAGAGCTAGGGCACTAACCCTAGTTTTTCCGCGCCTCTCGTTCTTAGATTCTTGCTTGATCCACGGTGAGTCGTCGCCCATCCTCCTTGGGTTGCCACCGCTCTATTTGTCTTCTTCTTGCCGTCGCTCGATCTCACTTGACGCCGCAAATCTGTTGAGTCGCCGTAGCTAGACTTCGAAGCCTTGCGCCATACCAGCGCCAAAATCATGCCGCTTCATCAGGAAGCCTTGCCGCTTCTACCCATTGCTGTAGTGGTCGGGCTATGACCATTGCTTCGGCAAACCTCACTTGCCCGCAGGTCTCCGCTCGTGGCAAGCCTCGCGTCATCTTGGAACCTCTCCATTGCTGCGGATCCGTCGCGGTGTGTGACGCCGCCGCTTATGACTGATATTGCCGCTTGGGCCGCAGGAGGGACGACGCCGTTCGGGGACTTCCTTGACCACCGTCCACACCGCTTGGGATCGCCGCTTGCCGCCGCCGGATCCGCCGCCATGCCGCGGATCCATCGCCGCCGAACTTCGCGCCACCGGCGAAGGAACTAAGTTCCCAGCGCGTCTCTATGTCGAGTTAGGCGTTTGGCGTTTGGGCGTTTTAGTGTGTTAGTAAAAAACGTCGATCTAACCGCCGCCGTCGATGCCGCTGTTAGAACCGTTGCCTTGGTATTTGTCTTGAATCGGCGCCCTCCGATAGCCACATCCGCCGCTGCGATCCCATTCTCGGGAACAAGCTTCATGGGGACGAACTACGAGGTTGTGGTCTGCGCTCATAGAATCACGCTTCGATGGTCTTCGCCTCACGGGGACATGTCCTTTGGTGCTCGACCTTGTCGTATCGCCGCTTGACCTCCTCCCAACGACCTACTTTTGCACCTCCTGCGAAGATGAGGCGCCAAAAAGGAGGCAGAGGCTTTGTTGCTCATCTTGTGGCTGGCGATGAGGCCTTCGGTATGCCATAGGCGCTTTTGGCGATGTCTTGTGAGGCCGTGTTCACGCCATCACGGTGGTCGATGTCGATGATTCCATCGGCCGGACATTGTTGGTCTGCGTGCCACTCGTCGAATCTGGGAGCACTTGCGCGGCGATACCGTGAGCGGCGATGCTCGATTTTTAACCGGCGTGAGTTAGAGGCGCCGCCGGGAGGACTCCTCCGTCAGCGATTTCTTGAGCTCGGCGATCTCTGGCGCCCGGTGAGCAGTAGCTTCTCGCTATGCGAGTGTCATAAAGTGTAGAAAGCGGATCGTGATCGCCTTCGCCTTTATGACTTTGTCTCTGTCTTTGCCCGAGTTTAAGCTGTCGAGGCTCAAGCTATTTGGCCGCTCACGCGCGACTAACGATCCGAGGCTCTTCGACCTTCGTCTTTGAGAGCTTCGCAGTGGGTTAGCGGCCACGATTTGTTCATTGTGCTTGCTACCCTTCTTCAACTTCTGGCAGCGGTTTACGCCCGATTCTGATCCTCCACAGATGTACATTTACGCTCTGTTTTTGCACCAAGCGGGGTTGGTGCAATTATTGCAGAACCGAGCACGACTACGGCGTTATGCGGTGCAGCGAGAATAAAGCGCGTGGAGTTGGGCGCTCAAGGAAGGCGAGAGGCCCTTCCTCGGCGGAAGGAGCAGAAAGACGTCGAGATCTTCTCGGTGGTGACTCTATTCAGCGATTATGCGAGCTCTAGTTGGCGGCTCTCTCTCGGCTCGGCGGAGTTACGCGATCTAGCTCGAGCGTCTCCTCCAGTACTTCTTGGGTTACGGATTACGGTGCCTCTTTCCACATGACACGGACTCGCATCTCTCGCTTGATAGGACCTCTGTTTTCCTATCTCGATTCAGACGGCAAGCGGTACTCCTCTGTCTCATCGTGATCGAGCACTCTTTTGTCGACTAACTTTTACATTCTATTTGTTTCTCATGTTCCTCGACTTACCATGCGGCTTCTCTCGGTGGGTGACTCAGCGATCTCATTTATAGGGTTGGTTTTGACTCTCACATCTGTTTTGTTCAGGATCGTGAGCGGGGGCGATACTTGGGATCGTTAGAGTCTCTACATTCTTGACCGCCTCTACCTTGAGCCACTTGATTGCTCCTATCACCTCTACATCCATTGCCACTTCTTTGCCACCACCTCTGGAGTTTTTGCTTGTGATGGCATCATCGTTAGGTCACTTGTGTGGGTCTCGTCTTTCTTCATTAGTTAAATCAGAGTGTTTTTGGGCGTGTTCTGTTGACACGTCCATGTTTTGTCGAGGTTGTAAGTTGGGCAGCGGCTCCAACTTCCTTATCATTCTAGTGAGTCCTTGTCTTCTCGTTCTTTTGATTTAGTTCATTGGATGTATGGGGACTGCGCCTATTATCTCTAAAGGCGGGCATTAATCTTATGTGATCTTCATTGATGATTATTCCCATTTTACATGGATTTTCCTATATCTAATCGTGGTGATTTCTTGCGATCTATCGTAGCTTTACAAGCGATGGTTCGTACTCGATTTGATTCTCCCATCCGTACTTTTATTTGTGATTACTGGCGGAAATCTTATTGCAGCTCTTTTAAACAGTTTCTTTACGAGCGAGGCACTCTTTACCGATCTTCTTGTCACGGTGCCCATGCTCGAATGGGGTTCTTGGCGCAAACATAAATCATCGATTGAGGCGCCCATACTCTTCTCCTTGCCTCTCACGTTCTACCACAGTTACGGGTTGAAACATTTCTCTGGTGCATATCTCATCAATATCGACCTTCCCTACTCTTAAGGGTGTCGACCTATAGGCGTCCCTACTCTCGAGCCCCGGTACACCGCGCCGTGTTTTTGGTTTGTACTTGTTTTGTTCTCTCATGACCTCGTGACGCACTAAACTATCGGCCGGTCGGTTGAGTGCGTGTTTCTTAATTCTGATTACGAGCATAAGGGTTATCGTTCTTTGGGATCCTTTTGCTTTCGACGGATCGAGATTTCACGAGGCGTTGTCTTTGGCGAATCTCGACCTTTCTTCTATCGAGATTGGCCCTCTATTTCCACCGTTGAGTCGATTTCATGGTTGTCTCTTTTCGACTCTTCACCAATTTTTCCATTATCACGATCGCCCTGAGTACATCTCGATGGTTCCTACATACCTCGCCGGTCTTTGCCTCTGCAAAGACCGCCTCTTATTCTGCGACATCACCGTCTCGTTTCTCGGTATTCACTTCTCCAGCGTCCTTGTCCTTCATCGTCTCCTCTCACGGTGTCTTGCCGACACCCACATCTGATCCTTCTGATGATGCTCCTCGTTACGTCCTTCATGACCGAACATCCCTTCGACCTCTTGATCGCCTTGGATTTGCTCCAATAGCTCATGCTCTCTCTGTCACTAAGCTTAGTTCTTGTCGTGAGGCTGCTCCTCATTCTGAGTGGCAGCTTGCTATGGTAGAGGAGCTTGATGCTCTTCGACGTACGGAGACTTGGGATATTGTACCGACACCTGTGCATACTCGTCCGATCACGTGCAAGTGGGTGTACAAGATTAAGACCCGGTCTGATGGTACTATCGAGCACTACAAGGCTCGTCTTGTGGCTCGTGGTTTTCAGCAGGAGTAGGTCGTGACTACGATGAGACTTTTGCCCCTGTTGCTCATATGACCACTGTTCGCACTCTTGTTGCGGTTGCTTTTGTTCGCCGGTGGTCTATCTCTCAGTTAGATGTTAAGAATGCCTTTCTTAATGGTGTTTTGCATGAGGTCTACATGCAACCACCACCTGGGTATTCTGTTCCTGATGGGCACGTCTGTCGTCTTCGTCGTGCTTTTTATGGCCTCAAACAGGCTCCTCGTGCCTGGTTTGCGCGTTTTACCTCGGTGATTACTGCTGTCGGTTTCACTGTCAGTTCCCATGATCCTGCTCTTTTTGTCCATATCTCATCTCGGGGTAGGACACTGCTTCTTCTGTATGTTGATGATATGCTCATCACTGGTGATGATTCCTCATTCATCACGTATGTAAAAAGCATCTCGATGGCGATTTTGATGGTGATCTTGGTTCTCTTACGTACTTCCTTGGGATCGAGGTCTCTTCCATGCACGAGGGCTACTACCTCTCCTAGCGAAGTATGTCCGGGATCTTCTTGATCGATGCAGTGCGGTGACACTTTCGCTTGCATTGAGACTCCCATGGAGCTATCCCTCTGACCGTGCCATCGATGGTGATCTTCTTGAGGATCCTACTCGATATCACCATCTTGTTGGGAGTTTGGTGTACCTTGTGAGCACTCGTCACGATATTGCTTATCTTTGTTCATATCTTGAGTCGATTCATGGCTCGTCCTACCCATCTTCACTACAGTCACCTTCGTGTTCTTCGCTACTTGCGTGGGACCATCTCTCGTTGTTTGTTTTTCTTTAGCTCTACCTCACTCTGACAGGCGTACTCCGTCGACACAGGCTAGTGATCCTTCTGATCGTCATTCTCTTTCTGCTTACTGTGTTTTTCTTGGCTCCTCTCTGATTGCCTGGAAGACTAAGAAGCAGACTGCAGTTTCCCGTTCGAGCGCAGAGACTGAGTCGAGAGCTATGGCAGCAGTGACAGCAGAGGTTACTTGGTTGAGGTGGCTACTTGCAGATTTTGGAGTGCCTATGATGGGACCTACGACTCTTTTGTCTGACAATACATGTGCTATCAGTATTGCTCGGGACCCAGTGAAGCATGAGCTCACCAAGCATATTGGTGTGGATGCTTCGTACCCTCGCTCACAGGTGCAGGAGGGAGTACTTGCTTTACGGTTTGTGCCATCAGAGTTACAGGTTGCTGACTTCTTCACGAAGCTACAGACTAGGGCACAACATTTGTATCTTCTCTTCAAATTCAGTGTGTGTGATTCACCATGAGTTTGAAGGGGGGGAGGGGTGTTAGAATAGGACTCTATTTGTATTTCTTTATCTATATATGGCAACCCCCGTTGTACTCTCTCTATATATTGCCCATTGGACCCTTTTGAATATACACACAATATTCATAACAGTACTAACTTATCAGTCACTCAATGCTTTGGTAGCCTATCCTACAGCATACAGCCATACACTACAGTGGAAATTTTCATTGCACGTAATGTTTTCAAATTTGTTTTGTTTGGCTGCCTGGCTGCCTGGCTCCTATAATTTGTCTAAGAAAAAAATGTCTGCTTCCACAGTTGGCTAATCCATCAATTCATCAAATACTTATTCATGTGGTGTGATTGCACATAATGATAGACTTGTTTCTTCACATGGCATTGTATAAATAGTGCCTGCTTTGATGCCTCAACCTACTTCTCAAAATGTATTCTGCTACTGTGAAATTAACATATGTGGATAACTATTCTATGGAGTAATCTAGTAACACATCTCAAGATGTTGATTCAAGTTGTTTATATTTTACAGCTGTCATTTGACAAGTTCCAGGCAGATGAGCAGGGTTGGGTCGACACCATCAAGTCTGTCAAGTCTAGGGGAATGGTGCGGATAAATACTATGGATTGGCTTGGACAGTCGCAATATGCTACCCAAACAGTGTTCTGGCCATCTTTGTCATCAGCGATATTGGAGGTATTTAGATTCGGGTCTGATATAACAATTATGTTGGCAATACTCAGGCTCACTTTCTTTAAGAATTTTCTTACAATAATATCTTACAGCATAGCAGACCATTTAACAAGCATTTGACTTGAAGAAAACGACAGGCTCTTGGTGACGGAATTTTGGCAAGGGGCACAAATTAACTGCTAAGAGCTTATGAGCCTGCTTTAGTTTCAGTAGAATTGACATGTTTGGATGTAGTCCTGCCTAGGCTGCAAGGTGAAATTTAATTCATAGTATTAAAAGTATAGATCAACTAAAAAACAGATTTTTTTTTTAAAAAAATTAATTCTACAGACAGGAAATATCGGCTTATCATGGTTCCACTGATGCAAAATGAGTGTACGTCAGGACTCAACTAGGATCATTAGTCAATATGTAGGTTAAAAAGTGTGAACCATTCCTCAAAAAAATGAATGAACAGTTCTGCACAATAGTCAACTTTATCTTCGGTTAAATTCACAAATGCTTTCATCACTGGTACTCTAGTCTGCACTACCAACTCAAGTCACACCCTCTGCTACCCCACACATCCCTGAACCTTCCCTCAGTTTCAGGCAGATCTCAGCTGCTAATACTGCTGATGTGGCCATTGCAATCATCATGCTCATGGTCACTGCCTTTTACATGTGACTGCCACCTAAGCTGCAAATATCCAAGTGGTGCACTATCATGACTTCAGGAGCACTATGTGGAATTGAACTACGCAGAGCGTAGCCGCTGGTAGAGGTGGAGCGAGGTTTTGCCCCTCGGCTCCCTATTTTGCTAGAGAGAGTAGAGATAGGGAAAAGATAACTTCATTGCTTGATTATTCTCGGGGTGCCTGCGGCTTACATAGCCATCGGCCAACCAATTCCCCTCAAATCACTCTCAATCATTCCTTAATAGCTTACTACAAATAGCACCACTAATGATCGGCCATTATTCCCTCTCTGTAGCGCCATTTAGCCACTTTCACGGCTTGATGGACTTGCCTTTTTAGCTCTACGGAGAATGTCTTGCCCATGACATCTCTCCTCGACAATGACTTCGTCCTGATTTGGAATTGTGGGTGGCCATTTGGACAAAGAGTCGGCGTCTTCGGTGGGCTGCGAAGGTGGTTCGCCTGCCATTGGATGAGCACTGGCGAATGTCTCGTGCGGCGGGCTTTGGCTGCTGCTGGCCATGGTGGACGCGCAACAGACCCAATCCCCACATTGTAGGATCTGGCCGTGGCAGCGGTCGTAGCACTTATGAACCGCTGGGCTTGCTCGACTATGGCGGACATCGCCCAGTCGTCCGTTCGCCATTGTTTTAGCCCGGCCGCCACAGACTACTTTGGCTCGTAGAAGCGGATCGTGGCGGTCGCGCCATACACCGGTTTGAGCGGCGTGTCCGGAGGATGTTTGAAGCAGCCGTGTTGTATGTGTATTCCGCCGGGAAGCCAAAACCCAGCGTGGCCGATCACTGTGAAGCGGGGTAAATACATCGTGATCACCTTGTTGGCGGCGGCTTGGCGTCGGCTTGTGGGTGGAAAGCGGTGGTCATGTGCGATTTAAGCGCCGGAGAGGGTGAGAGCTCCTTCGAGCAGCGAGGTGAACAAGGGTCGTGATCGGAGATGAGGGCAGGATCGTGCAGCGCATACGATCTCGGCGAAAAACCTTGGCGGCGGTCTCGGCGGTGTAAAGGGTGGCCAATGGAATGAAGTGGCGATGTTGGAGAATCGATCCACCGCCGTGAGGATAGCGGACTTCTAGCCTACCTTTGGGAGCCCTCGATGAAGTCGGCGCTACATCGCCCCACACCATGGGATCTGAGGAAGGCGTGACGAGCAGGGAAGCGAGTGCTCTGTCTTATCCGTTGGCAAGTGAAGCGACCCAGATGAAATCTGCCCTGTGGCGCTTGATTAGGGACGTGGAAGTCGCGGCGGAGGCGGTGCAGAGTCCGCTAGATGCCTTCGTGCCCGTCGTTGTGGATGTTAGCCACCAGGTCTTGAAGGAGCGGGGAGGACGGGGGCACATAGAGCTTGGCGTCGAAGGTGACCAACCCGTCCACTGAGCCAGTCTTGCGCGGGCTGTCTGAATGTCTCCATGGCGCCACAAGTGCTTGAGGTCGGTCTTTGTTGGCTGGCGCGGCTTTTGTCGATGAAGGTGGTGTGGGCTGCTAGGAGAAGCAGCGTGGCGAGTCGGCGTCCGCGGCGGGGAAGCGCGTCGGCGGCAACGTTGGTCTTTACTGGTTTGTACTCCGCCTCAAAGTCGAACCCAATGACTTGCCCGCACCCAATGGTGTTGCGGAATTGTTGCGGTATTGGTCGAGGAGAACTTGAGGCTATAATGATCCGTCGCGGACGAAGTGGCGACCCAGTAAGGCCTCGATGGCGGCCAGCGTGGGCGAGGCCGATGAGCTCCGTTAAATATCTTTGCTAGAGGCGTGTGTGGTCTTCTTTGGCGGTGAAAAAGCCGGCGCTTATCTGGAAGCGATCTGTGCCGGCAAGCGAGGCGTCGCGCTCCACCTGAACGGTTTATCGGGCGGGGCGCCGGCCGCCAGTGTGGTGGCCGTCTTGAGTCTTGGTGGCGGCATGGCCGCGTCGGTCGGCCGAACCCCTCGCCGCCGCGAGCGAGGCGATGAAGGCGGAGATGAGGCGTAGTCTGCACAAACTTGCGTAGTAGCCCGCCATGCCGAGAAGCCGCGAAAACCACGAGCCGTTGTGAGCACGAGCGGCTCCGGCACGCTGGACCTTCTTGGCGTCCATAGAACCGCCGTCGGCAGAGATAGCGTGGCGAAGTCACGCGATCTTGGCTCGTAAAAGCGCATTTGGAGCAGCTTCACGAGCGAGCGATCTTCTTTGAAGCACGGAGAGGGCGGTCGCGGGCGTGGCGTGGGTGGTCCCTGGCGGTCTTTGAAAGATCAAGATGTCGTCGAAGAACACCGGAACGGCGGCGAAGAAATGGCGGGAGCTGCGTTCATCAAGGCTTGAAAGGTATTTGGAGGCGTTAGCAAGGCGAAAGGCATGACGAGGAACTCATAGAGCGTCATGCGTTACGAGCAGCCGTCTTGTGAGCGTCGGCGGAAACATCCGAACGATGATGGCGAGCGTAGGTCGGCTTGGTGAAATAAGCGGCCGTCTGCGGCTCGTCCGGCGGCTCGTCGACGGAATCGGGAAGGCGTCCTTAGCGGTGATCTTTGTCGCGCCAAGACTTTGCTGAAGCGCGAATCGATCTGAAGCGCCATGATCCATCCGCGTTCTTAGACGAGGAGGGCCGGGCGAGAAAGCCGATGGTGGGTCGGATCAGCCTGCTGCAGCATGTCGCGACACTGCCGCTCCAGCTCATCCTTGTGCGCCGAGGGATATCGGTATGGACGCACGGCCACCGGGGCAGCACCAGGCAGCAGGGTGATGTGGTGGTCGTGGGAACGCGGCGGCGGCAGCCCGTTCGGCTCGGTGACGCGATCACGGAACTCTGCCAGCAGCGTCGAGAGGTTGCCGCCGTGGTCGTGTGTGGCGTAAATTTGGCTGGGCGGCGATGCCATGCCAACACTGCCGAGGGCCGCGCGCGAAGGGGAGAGCGCCCAAAATCCCACAGAATGGGGCGGCGTGGCCAACCAGGTGCCAAAGACGGCGTTATGGCCGTGGCGGAAGGGCGAGAAGTCGGCGGTGAAGTGCTCTGCTTTCGATGGCGAAGGTGGTATTGCGGAACATCCGACGAGGCACGCGGTCTCCATTGGCGGCGATGTGACAGAGTCGCGGCCGGGGAAGAGAGGCCGGTAGCCACGCCTGCTCCTCGGCGATGAAGTTGTGGGTGGATCCCGAGTCCGGCGAGGCGTGGAGAGTGGCGCCGCCATTGTGATCAAGACCTTCATGGTCTCGCTGATGCGGACGCCCGCGATGGCGTGGAGGAGATGAAGCGCGTCGTCCGGCGCCTCGGTCTCTCCATGCCGTCATCATCAGCGGCGTCGGCGAAGTCGGGGAAGAAGAGCGGGCAAACTTTATTGTGGCGCGCGGTGAATTTGTCGTTGCGGTTATAGCAGAGGCCAAGCCGCCGTCGTTCCTCCATCTCGGCCTGGGAAAGTTTCTTGACGAGGCGGCCCTCGATGGTAATGGTGGCGGTTGGTGTCGCGGCGGGAAGCGAAGCGCCATTAGGCGGCGTGGTCTTGGCAGCGAGCCCACTGCGCGCCCGTGGTTGGCGGCGAGTGCGGCGGTGTTCTGCGGTTCGGCTTCTGGCGAGGCTCATGGCGGCCAAGCTGTGCTGCGGATTATGGACTTCCCGTCGAGGCTCGATGGTGGTTGGAGGCGTGATGAAGAGTTGGGACGCGTTGGGCCTCCGTGGCGTCTGCTGTGAAAAGAAAGAACTGAAGCGGTCACGGTAGTCGACCACCGAGCCCGACGCTTGCGGCGGCGATTCACCGGCCGGGTTGGGCCGTAGAGGAGGACCGAACCTCGAGTTGAGGAGTTCGATGAACGCCGCCACGGAGGTGCCCTCATCTTGTTGCACTGGATGAACCATAGGCGGGCAATGTCCTCCGGGTTGTACGAGGCCATCGGTATTTCTTCCTCGATGATCTGGCTGGCGATGGAAATAAGATTCTGCCGGTTGATAAAGGCGGTGGATCGATCTTACCATCGTGCCGGAAAATCCATCTTCGAAGGCGAGGCGGTCATGGTGGTGCTTCGCCCAGTGACCCGGTCTTCGCGCTCGACGGAGAGAGCGAGCGCTCTGGCGCTTCGGCGGACGGGCGTCTTCGAGTTTCCACGGTCTCAACCAGTGCGGAGGAGGGCGCGAGATCGGTAGGGGCAGCGCCATGGTGGGCGTCCAGGCGGCGGTTGATTGCGTGGGTGTGGTGGGGTGTAGCGGTGGGGTGGATGATGAGGATCGGCTGGAACCTGATACCAAGGTGTTATGACGCCCACCGTGGGGCAGACATTCTCCCGTAGAGCTAAAAAGGCAAGTCCATCAAGCCACCGTGGGGCAATGGAGTGTAGCGGTGGGGTGGATGGTGGGGTGTAGCGGTGGGGTGGATGATGAGGCTGCTTAACTAGAGTGATCGGTGATGTAAGATCTGAGATAGGCGCCAATGTAAGGAAGGTATTGTTATGGACGCCCACCGTGGGGCAATGGAGGTGCTTGGAGGTGGAGGACCACGACCACGCAGAGCGAGCTTAGTAGAGGTGGAGCGAGGTTTGCCCCACCGCTACACCCCACCATCCACCCCACCGCTACACTCCATTGCCCTACCGGTGGCTTGATGGACTTGCCTTTTAGCTCTACGGAGAATGTCTTGCCGGTGGGCATGCCATAACACCTTGGTATCGAGTTCAAACGATCCTCATCATCCACCCCACCGCTACACCCCACCACACCCACGCAATCAACCCGCCTGCGGACGCCCACCATGGCGCCTCCGCCCCTGGTGATCTCGCGCCCTCCTCCTGCACTCGTTGAGACCGTGGAAACTGAAGACGCCCGCCGCCGAAGCTCCAACAGAGCGCCGCTCGACTCTCTGCGTCGGCGCGAAGACCTCGTCATCGGGCGAAAGCACCACCATGACCGGCCTCCTCGCTTCCAGAAGATGGATTTTCCGAAGTACGATGGTAAGACTGATCCACTGGCCTTTATCAACCGGTGTGAATCTTATTTCCATCAGCAGCGCATCATCGAGGAAGAAACAGTCTGGATGGCCTCGTACAACCTGGAGGACATTGCCCAGCTATGGTTCATCCAGGTGCAACAAGATGAGGGCACCCCTCCGTGGCGGCGTTTCACCGAACTCCTGAACCTGAGGTTCGGTCCTCCTCGCGGTCCACCCTGCCGGCGCTGGCGCCGCCAGAAGCGTCACGGGCCGTGGTCGACTACCAGGACCGCTTCCAGGCCCTTCTTCCGCGCGCAGGACGCCTCACGGAGGCCCAACGCGTCCAACTCTTCACCGCCGGCCTCCAACCACCACTGAGCCTCGACGTGGAAGTCCATAATCCGCAGTCCCTGTCGGTCGCCATGAGCCTCGCCAGGAAGCTGGAACTCCGGGAACACTGGCGCGCCGCCGCCAACCACCGCGCCGCAGTAGGGCTCGCTGCCAAAGACCACGCGCTTCTACGGCGCTTCCCGCTCCCGCCGCCGCGACACCAACCGCCACCATTATTGCCGAGGGCCGCCTGGCCAAGAAACTTTCCTGTGCCGAGATGGAGGAACGACGGCGCTTGGCCTCTCGCCATAACCGCAACGACAAATTCAAATACGGCCACAATAAAGTTTGCCGCGGCTCTTCTTCTGGACTTCGCCGACGGCACGATGATGACGGCATGGGAGAGACCGAGGCGCCGGACGACGCGCCCTCATCTCCTCCACGCCATCGCGGGCGTCCGCGACCCCGAGACCATGAAGGTCTTGATCACAATGGGCGCGCCACTTCCACGCCTGCCGACTCGGATCCACCCACAACTTCATCGCCGAGACAAGCGTGGCGGCCATCCTTCTTCCTTCGGGCCGCGACTCTCTGTCATCACCGTCGCCAATGGAGACCGCGTTCGCGTCGGATGTTCCGCGCGCCACCTTCGCCATCGAAAGCAGAGCACTTCACCGCCGACTTTACGCCCTTCCGCCACGGCCATAACGTCGTCTTTGGGCACCTGGTTGGCCACGCCGCCCCATTCTCAGGATTTTGGGCTCTCCCTGTCCTTCGGGCTGACCCTCGGCCGTGTGTTGGCATGGCATCGCCGGCCAACAAATCACGCGCCACACGACCACGGCGGAACCTCCTCTCAGCGCTGGCTGGCAGAGTTCCAGACGTCTTCACCGAAGCCGAATCTGCGGCCGCCGCCGCTGTTCCCGACCACCACATCACCGCCGCTCGGTGTCGTCTTTGGCGGTGGCGTCGTCCATACCGATATCCTCGGCTACCACAAGGATGAGCGGCGATGTCGCGACATGCCGCAGTTAGGCTCGATCCGACCCAGCTCATCGGCTTTCTCCTCGCCGGTCCTCCTCGTCAAGAAGGCGGATGGATCATGGCGCTTCTGCATCGATTACCGCGCGCTCAACAGCATCACCGTCAAGGACGCCTTCCCGATTCCGGTGGTCGACGAGCCGCCGGATTTAGCCGCACGACAGCGCGCTTATTTCACCAAGCTGGACCTACGTTCGGGCTATCATCAGGTTCGGATGTTTCCCGCCGACGTTCACAAGACGGCGTTCAGAACGCATGACGGGCTCTATGAGTTCCTCGTCATGCCTTTCGGCCTTGCCAACGCTCCAGCGACCTTTCAAGCCTTGATGAACGCGGTCCTCCGGCCATTTCTTCGTCGCTTCGTCCTGGTGTTCTTCGACGACATCTTGATCTTCAGCACCAGTTGGGTGGACCACCTACGCCACGTCCGCACCGTCCTCTCCGTGCTTCAGCAGCATCGCCTGTTCGTGAAGCGTTCCAAATGCGCTTTTGGCGAGCCGAAGATCGCGTACCTCGGCCACGTCATCTCCGCGACGGCGCGGTCTATGGAGCGGCAAGAAGGTCCAGCGGCCTTTTGGAGTGGCTCTGTGCCCACAGCGGTTCGTGTTCTTGGCGGCTTCTCGGCCATAAGCTACTACCGCAAGTTTGTGCAGACTACGGCCTCATCTCCGCGCTTCATCGCCTGTTGCGCAAGGAGGGTTCGGCTGACCGACGCGGCGGCTGCCGCGCCAGACTCAAGACGGCCACCACGGCCCGGCCGGGCGCTTCCCGACCGATAAACCGTTCGTGGTGGAGCGCGACGCTCCTCGTCGGGCCGGCACAGATCGCTCCAGATAAGCGCCGGCTTTCTTCACCGCCAGCGCGCGCGCGTCACGCCCCTAGCAAAGATACGAACGGAGCTCATCGGCCTCGCCCACGCTGTCCCGCCATCGAGGCCTTACTGGGTCGCCACTTCGTCGCGACGGATCATTATAGCCTCAAGTTCCTCCTCGACGGCGCCGCAACAATTCCGCAACACCATTCAGCGGGCAAGCCTGCTGGGTTCGACTTTGAGGTGGAGTACAAACCAGCAAAGACCAACGTTGCCGCCGACGCGCTCTCCCGCCGCGGACGCCGACCGCCACGCTGTTCCTCCTAGCAGCTCCACAGTTCACCTTCATCGGACAAAATGCGCCAGTTAACAAAGACCGACCGCGACTTGTGGCGCCATGGAGGACATTCAGACAGCCGCCGCCGCACGACTGGCTCGTGGACGGGTTGGTCACCTTCGACGCCAAGCTCTATGTGCCCCCGTCCTCCCCGCTCCTTCAAGACCTGGTGGCTGACATCCACAACGACGGGCACGAAGGCATCTAGCGGACTCTGCACCGCCTCCGCCGCGATTTCCACGCCCTTAATCAAGGCGGTGTGCGCAGATTTCATCCGGCCGCTTCACTTGCCAACGGTACAAGACAGCACACACTGCTGCCCGCCGCCGCTTCTTCCTTCTGACTGGCCCATGGTGTGGGCCGATGAAGGCCGACTTCATCGAGGGCTCCCAAAGGTAGGCGGCAAGTCCGCTATCCTCACGATGTTGGATCGATTCTCCAACATCGCCACTTCATTCATTGGGCCACCCTACACCGCCGAGACCGCCGCCAAGGTTTTTCACGAGATCGCGCCAGACGGCAGATCCCGCAGCCCTCATCTCCGATCATGACCCGTGTTCACCTCGGCGTTCGAAGGAGCTCTCACCCTCTCCGCTAAATCGCGACATGACCACCGCCTTCCACCCACAAGCTGACGGCCAAGCTGAAGCCGCCAACAAGGTGATCACGATGTATTTACGCTGCTTCACAGTGATCGGCCACGTCACTGGCTTCGGTGGCTTCCCTGGGCGGAATACACATACAACACGGCGTTTCAAACATCCCTCCGGACACGCCGTTCAAAGCGGTGTATGGTCGCGACCGCCCACGATCCGCCTACGAGCCAAAGTAGTCTGTGGTTGCGTGGCTAAAACAATGGCGAACGGACGACTCTTTGGCGGATGTTCGCTATAGCCGGAGCAAGCCCAGCGGTCTACAAGTCTGCCACGACCGCTGCCACCGGCCCAGATCCTACAATGTGGGGATTGGGTGCGGTTGCGCAGCGCCATCACCCTCTCCCTGCCCACCGCGACACCGGCAAGCTCCGCCCCCGCTACTACGGGCCATATAAGGTTGCAGAGGTCATCAATGTGGTCGCTGTCACCGCGACTCGCCACGGTGCCCGTGATCCATGACGTCTTTCACGTCGGCCTCCTCAAGCGCTTCAACGGTCCGCCTCCAGAGTCTCCACCGCCACTGCCTCCTATGCATCATGGCGCGGCAGTACCTGTTCCGGCTGCAGCAGTCAAAGCCCGCCTGGCACGAGACATTCGCCAGGTGCTCATCCAATGGCAGGGCGAACCTCCTTTTGCAGCCACCTAGGAAGACGTCGACTCCTTTGTCCAGCGCTACCCACAATTCCAGCTCGCGGACGAGCTGCTCGTCGAGGGGGGGAGAGATGTCATGTGGGGCAAGACATTCTCCCGTAGAGCTAAAAAGGCAAGTCCATCAAGCCATGAAAGTGGCTAAAATAGCGCCTGTAGAGGGAATAATGGCCTCATCATTAGCTGGTGCTATTTGTAGTAAGCTATTAAGGAATGATTGAGAGTGATTTGAGGGGAATTGGTTTGCCAGATGGCTATGTAAGCCGCAGGGCACCCTGAGAATAATCAAGCAATGAAGTTATCTTTTCCCTATCTCTACTCTCTCTAGCAAAATAGGGAGCCGAGGGGCAAAACCTCGCTCCACCTCTACCAGCGGCTACGCTTTGCGTAGTCAGGGTCCTCCACCTCCAGCACCTCCATTGCCCCACGGTGGGCGTCATAACAGATACCTTCCTTACATTGGCAGTCTATCTGTATCTTACATCACCGATCACTCTAGTTAAGCAGCCTAGTGAATTTTTTAACTTCTCCTTCAAGTTTATCTCTACCCAGCAATAGTGTATCCATGTACTAATTTAAGATAAATTGACTATTGATAGGTAATATTCTCAAAGAATGCAACTGTGAGGGTCCTTGTTGCCTATTGGACACACTTCATCCCGAACACTGAAAAATACTTGAAGAGCCTTCTATACTCAAACATCCTCTGCACATCCTCCAAATACAATCACTGCAGTGGCAAGGTCGAGATCAAATACTATGTCGTTCCTGGGTACAACAAGACAGGACCTGCATTGGCTCAAGGCACTGCGACGGACCGTTACCCTGACTTCACCCGGATGAACCATGGCAAGTACGCTGTCAGTGACGTGAGGGCCAACATCGGCACCAGCAACCTTATCTGGTATTACTTCTACACCACTGCTGGAGTCAGCTTTGGGACGTACAACCCCTCCATCGTTTCGCAGCTGCAAGATATCTTTGATGCAGATAGGTATTCTCCCTACACTATACCGGTTAAACCACTGGAGGCTTCAGTGTAGGATCAGGTGATCAGCTCAGTTCAGTCTTGTTGCACCAGTTGTCAATAATGAACATCACGAGAGTGGATTGTTGTTGGGGAGTTGCAAAACACCATCCAAGACGGAACCACACACACAACAATATAAAGATTTTAGTGTCCATGTCGTGAAGCATCTCCAAAATTGTTTTGTTCAGGGATGAAGTTTTTTCTTTTTAGAGTTGTTTGGAGATGAGGTTGGATCACAGGCAATTGTACTCCTCAAATGCAAAAGTGTAAATACCTGCATGTTTTCACTGCAATTTTTGTGTCAAGGAGTTTGAAGTATAGAGCCACTTTTGAGCATTGCTTTATTAACAGTTTTCTCCAGTTTCTGCAATTTTTGCAATGTCTGCGTCAGTGCATCCATACATTTTTGCAGCCATCGTTTTCCTGAAGATGACGAAGGGCTGGTTGGTTGGCCCAGAGCAGAGCACTCCCAATCTCAGGTGAGGTGACATAACACAAATCGAACCTCATGCGTGTTCATCTCTGTGGTCATACCTCAGCCTTTGGGTGGTACAAGTAGGATGTGATCGTCTTGGAGGGGATAATATATGTAGTTTGTTTTGTTGGTTGTGTAGGATGGTACACGAATATGTTTAGTTGGTTGTATGAGAATAAGATGATCCTTTTCATCCTTTCTTCCTTGGTGCTTCGCCTCCCGAGTTCCTCTTCTTTTTCTCTTTCTTCCACCGACAGACGCGGCCACCTCGCCTGTCGTTGCCTCGCCTGCCCATCTCACTCCTCCCACGCTAGGCTCCAAATCTGACCTCTATTCCCAAATCAAACCCTCCATCCATGTCCTCTTCTGACCAGGAAGGCCACGACGAGGACTCTCCCCTCTTCCCCTACTCCTGCGACAATCACCGCCCTCGCCCACCGCCACCTCGTCCACCGTCGCCGCTGTGCTTGCTGCTGACACCTCGCCCGCCGCCGCCACCTCTCGTCTCGTTCGCCGCCACCGCCGCCCCGTCTACTGGTGCGCATCTTGAGTAGGAGGTGCCCCTATCCCTTAGACGTGGACAAAGCGACGCAGGATAGCGTGGTTCCACCGATTTTGCCGAATGAGATGGTACAACATAAGAGTGGAATATTCTTCTAGATAGAACCATCTCATCCAAGATTGTTTGGTACGATTTATCCAACCAAAAGCTTGGATGACCTTATATCCTAAACGAAACCATCTCGTTCAACTTGATCCCTCCATCCAAACACACCCATAGCCTCTCTAACCACCTCCAACAACTCGTGTTTATGAGTTCGTAACATCTTCACTTGATTAGAGAAACTCGACGACACATGGAGAGAAATATCTCCCGCCCGCGAATGGTACAAGCACTGCGACCGCAAGCAAACATTGTGAGTGAAACCGTGACACGAAAATGTGTTCACAAATTCGCAGAGGTGCAGTGGACTTGCGTGCCTGGAGATCAATCTGTACTTGCGCTGAATGTTAAGGTTTGCACGATGAATGGGTAAATGGGGAGCGTGTGTGCTAGGATCATCGTCCAACTCATGTTCGCTGTCGGTGTACGTTTCTAGGGTTGTTTGAGATGAGACCTTGCAAGGGTTGCATCACGAAATCTCAATTTTTTGGGACATTAACCTCTGAGCTAGTACTATAAGTTCAGATAATCATTAGACGAGGCGCCTCTGCTTTTGTTGCTTTCGTGAGCTCTAAATTTTTAGAGAACTATTATATTACCCCTCGGTTCTTTTTTAAGTGACGTTTTTGACTTTTTAATGAGATGTGATTTTGACTGTTACTTATCATTACTTTTTGTTTATATATATTAATAAAATTATAAAAGTATTTTAAATGACAAATCTAATGATATAGCTTTCATGTGACAAATCTAAATATTTTTAAACATATTAGTGGTAAAGTTTGACTACATAGATTCTAGAGTGTCACTTAAAAAATACGGAGTATACAATGTCATTGAAAAGAACATACAAGAAGAAGTGAGTAGAATGTCAAAGATGGAAAAAAGTTAGGGGGTGCAATCACAGTGGATACGGACATATATTGCTCTTCTCATATCTTATTTCCACTTTTTTCCCCCAGAGTCGGACATAGATAATGCCAGATACTCATTTCCCCCTTCCGTATTCGCTCCAAAAGCCTTCGGTTAGGGTGCAATCTGAACAGATACAAAAGGATATCACTCATCGCTTATCCTTTTTTTGCCTTTTTTCTTGGAGCTGAAGACAGATACTGATAGTGTCGGATATTCATTTCTCCCTTCTGTATTCACTCGAAAAACCATCATTCGATCGGTCAGATGGAAATTATCTACTCTGTTTGCACTCCTAAAAAGGTGTGCCTCAATGCTAAAGAAAAAGAGAGTAATCCGCAAAATATTATATCTCTTAAAGGGGAAGGAATCCGCGGCCTCTCCCATCCCGCAATTTTTGCACTCGCATATTTTCATAAAGGTCCTTGTTATTTGAAGAAATTGCGTTAGCATTGCCAGCGCGATAGATTTGCATAAAAAACCTTGTTGTTTTCATAATTGTGATATGTTCTTGCACTTGAAAAGAGAAACGATTGTGGCCATCTGATCTCACGCCAGGGGGCTGACCCGGTTGTCCACGCGCGTATTCCAACTCCAATGCCCTAGCCGTGTTGTCCTCTCCCGGTCCCCTCTAGAGGTCGCCGCCGCCTCCCCTTCCTTTCTCACTCTCGCTCTCGCTCTCGCCCTCGGCGTCTTCGCCGCGTTTGCAGCTCGTGTTCGTGTGAAAGTATCTAGGTCCCTAAAAATTGTTTTGTAATTAATGACAAAATGCGAATATGGGACTAACATGTTTATTGAGTGTTTAAAAGGTTTAGTCCCGGTGACGAATATAACAACCTAGAGATGCATGCTAAAGGTCAACATGAAGATCAATATGGTTCAGGTCAAGATATAAGTTGTCTAGGACCCCTTTTGATTTTACCGGTCTTAGGAGAAAAGGATGGAAGACCGGATTTTAGGTTAAATATCGTATTATTAAGAGGATCATGACTAGTAGCTTGTGTAGGATCGTATGGCACAATCGGGGGTGAATGATTCGCAATGATTGACCTCCAATTAATTCAACCGAACCCTTGATTTCGAATCAAGATCTTGCTCAATAACAAAGCACAAGCAAGAAGAACAATATGAAGAATCAAGACAATATAGAATCAATCATTGTATATTGCTCAAGACTTTTGATCTGTGTCTACAAGACGCCCTACAAGCATCCTCACAATCTTCCTCAAGACCTCTCAAAACGATCACACAACCATAACTCCAAAGTTATGGCACAAGCGCACGCCGCCAAAAACCACGCTACAAAAACTCCTCAGACAAAGCCCACACCGGTTAGCTCCTAACCGCCTCTATTTATACCCTAGAGTCCTATCCATGTCCAACACGACATCGACACGGACTCTATCTCAAACACCATCCGATTTGAAACACCTTCCAAATCAGTTATCCTTTCCATTCTCCCACGTCAGAAGCCTCCGTGACTCCATCCCGTAGCTTCAACGTGATCCACCTTTGAACTCCATGTGCTCCAAACAGTGATCCAAACCACCTCATGACATCCACGACCACCACGACCTCAGATCTCCCCAATCCTAGTCCGAGTCCACTTCGTCACCGACTGTGTTTCGTCCTCACACTCAACCTGCACATGCAAAGATCAAAGCAACCACAACCATGGCACAAGTTCTCCAACATGACCATCCATTAGCCAACACACACCCATAAACACTATCACACATCATCCAATCATTTCAACTCATAAGCTCAAACAAATCCTTAGCCAATTCTCAAACCAGCGAATAAAACAGAATACAATCGGTACTACCGCCATCATAGTACCGGTACTATCGCATCGCGGTTGTACCGCTCAAAACACACCGGTACTACCGATTCTCAAGAACTTCCAAAACTTCCAAAAACATCGCTTCTGGAAAAACCATACCGCGCCCTTGCGGTATCACGAATCTTCTTGGTACTACCGCCAACCATGTCGCAGATTACCAGAATCACTTAATAGTGCAAACAAGGTATGTCGAACCTCTTTCTCAAACGAACAAAAGCGGTACTACCGTTATTAAAACAACGGTATTATCGAAATTGCGGTACTACCGCCATTCAAATCAAGCGTACTACTGCTCCAAGAAAATACACAAAGCCTCGTAAAAACACTTCCAAGACACGTGGACGCCCAGATTTTGTCGGCCGATCGACCATGCATCTTAGCCGTTGGATGTTCGGATGGTCCTAACGTCACACTAAATCTCCACCGTTAAACGCCAAACCAACGATCAAAATATATTTCACTTTCGGACTAGAGAGACTTGATGACTTGTGGTACTACCGCAATGAAAACGCGGTTGTAGCCGGTTCGCAGTAGTTCCGCCAACAACTCCGAACTACCGTGTCAAGGAAAAAGTCCGTAACTCAAGCCCTTGGCCACGTGGGCCCAGATCAATTGAGCCGTTCGACCAAGGTATCACCGCTGATTCTTGGAAAGTCCAAACATTTCACAAGATCTCAATCGTCCAAACTAAATCCAACGGTCACAAGAGAACGGTCCAACGTTTTCTCAATTCCATCGACTTGCGGTATTATCGCTACACGGTAGTTCCAAGACAACAACGCTTTGATTACCGCAATCAGAAAACCAGAGATTCAAAGATGTCAATCGATAATCGGTTGAACGCCCAATGTAGTTCCACGGCTATAAAGCCAGACTACCGCAAATGTCGACAAAAGTTGTTTTTCACGTAATTCAAAGAACTCAAAAGCTATTTCAAATCGATCAACAAGCGAGGTCACAAGCAAGATCCTTTGGCAATGTATTCATCAAGAATAACATGATTAAGACCTCTGGGTCTAACAATCTCCCTGGATGAATACATTGACAAAACCTCAAAAACATGATTTGAAATATTAGTGAAAGCCTTCAACTGAAAAACTCCCCCTCAAACACAAGAGAAGTAACTAAGCAAAAAGTTCTTCTTTCGCCAGATTTTCTCAGATTTCTCCCCCTTTGGCAATGTAATCATCAAGAACATCAAAGAAGGAATAGTTTTAAAAACAAGGGGCACAGAGAGTAAAAATCAAGAAGCATTGGAAAATATTCAAGTCAACTTTTGTGAATTATCCAAGTCATCCTTCTTTTTGAGTAGAGCTTTGCAAGAACATATAAAATCATGTATCATGTAGCAAAACAAGACATGTCTGTACCATTGGTAGACCACTTGAAGTATGAAACCACTTGATACCAATTGTAATATGATGATGTAATTTTAAATACATGACTGGCATCTGAAACAATGACTAAGCCGATTATAAGCATCACAAAAAGATATCTCACCAAAAAGAGGCAGCCTAACAGAGAGTTAATCTTTAAATCTAGATGAGCAGTCAATCTCAAAACGCACCCTATTGCTTCACTTTCAATTCTTATTTGCATGTGACATGCTTGGAGCATACTTCTTTTTAAGGGTGGCATGCTTGGAGCATACTTCTTTTCATATATGTACAGTTGTGCACACACACACACACACACACACACACACACACACACACACACACACATATATATATATATATATATATATATGTATTTCTTTTAAATACACAGCTATGTATGGCATGCTTGAAACATACATCTTTTCATATGAGCACTGTTGTGTGCATATTTTTCATTGTGAATAAACAGCTATGTATGGCATGCTTGAAGCAAACATCTTTTCATATTTTCAACCCTTTATAATTTTTATATATGACATGCCAAATTGAGTGAGCATAACAGGATTGCATGGAGAAACAAACTTGCTTCTAATCTAAGATTTAACAGAAAACTCTCAAGTAAGCTTATCCCTTTTTGATGAACATCACAAAGTGATAACAATAAACAGTCTAGTCAAAGATGTCAACCAAGTCATGCTTTAATTTAAAAATGTAACAAGTTTATTTAAAACAGTCAATGATCAATGCTACACAGCACATGAGAAAATATGATAAAGAAAGCTCTTCTACTCATATAATTTCAAATGGCTTGAACTTACTGAAGTTGTTTGACAAGAACAATAACCAAGACTTCTGAAAGTTTTAACCACAAGCTCCCCCTTAGAACAAGCTTAATTTACCAAAGAGCACACTGTGCAAAAACAAGCAGATTGAAGAAGGAACAGCAAACAGCTAATTAAGACCAACAAGATGAAAAACCACATCACCCTTTCTAAAAAGACTTACAGCAAAGAGCATTCCTTGAAAGCTATCAAAGGAAGGTGGAGAACCATAAAAAATTCCAATCAAGCAAGAATCCAAAAAACTTGAAGCAAGTATAAACTCATGTTCTCCAACCGACAACAAATCTCATATTGCAAAAGACACCGGTTTCACAGTACTGGGATTAGTGAGAAAAGTTTTGGGGATCCAATACTGAGACACACGATGTAGAGAAACAGTAGCAAATCCAGAACACGAACCATGTGTGAGTGAGAGATTAGAACGCTGAAAATGAGTCTGTCTAGCTGCCCTTTGACTTGCATGCAAAGTTGAATAAGATTTACTTGAATGATAGCCCAAACCAGCACGTGAGCCAGATTTAAAATCATCATAAAAGTTCTCTAAAAACCTAGCTTTTGCATTAGTTCTAGGAACAGCAACAGTGGTTGTATGTTTTTGTTTTAAAGCATTCAATCTCTCCTTTTTATCTTTTTTAGCTTTTCGAAAGCAAAACTGAACCAGATGCCCTTCTCTACCACAATGAGTACAATGATACTTGTCTTGATGAGATGTTGTAGCTTTTTCTTTTAGAATTTTTACCTTGGTAAATGGGTCCTTTGCAAAACCAGCAGATTTAAACAAAACTTGTTTTGGTTCAGTTTCAACTTCAAACTTTCCAGGTTCAAGAAGCTTCAGAATTTTGGGAGAACGATTCTTGGCATGCTCAACAGAATTAAATCCTAGACCTTGGCTGTTAGTACTCACTCTTGATCTGTCTAGAATCATGTTCAGATTTTTCTTGCCAAAAGAGAACCTCTCCAAAGTGTCTTTAAGATATTCAATTTCTTTAGCTAGAGTAGAGCAAGTTGTGCACTGGACAGGTTCATTCACATTTTTCTTAGAAGCACTAGATTGAGCCAATCTTTCCTTTTCAGCAAATTCATTTAATTGTCTTGTAACACCCTGGCCCAAAATCCGCTCAATGCCCAGCCCACCGTGGGGCGGACCTGCTCACACATAGCACCCCACTTACACTTTCGTCCTCGCTTCGTGTAAAAGGGTTAACCCGGAGGTGCTATGTTTGGACCCAACAGGCATTATATACTAGTACAACTCACTTTAGACAAGCAATGTGGGACTAATCCCACCACACAACTCCTCATGGGCCACATGGGCGCATATGAGTAGGCCGAGGTATTACATTCACCCCTTAAGGGCCGACCTCGGCAAAGACACCGCATACGCTGCAAATGCCTGTAACCACCCCTCGGACACGTCCGTGCATCCAGGTGCAAGCACATATGCCATGCCGTGTGTCCACTCCGGGACCACGCGCCATGCGCCATATGCCGTGCTGCCTCGCCCCGCACGCGACCTGCAACAAGGTTGATGCTCGATACCATCTGTAACACCTCGCCCAAAATCCGCTCAATGCCCAAACCCACACTGTGGGCGGACCCGCCACACATAGCACCCCACTTACACTTTCGCCCTCGCTTCGTGTAAAAGGGTTAACCGGAGGTGCTATGTTTGGACCCAACAGGCATTATATACTAGTACAACTCACTTTAGACAAGCAATGTGGGACTAATCCCACCACACAACTCCTCATGGGCCACATGGGCCGCATACGAGTAGGCCGAGGTATTACATGTCTAGTCAAAGCTTCTATCTCAGTTGTGAGTTTGGGACAGTTAGTGCAAGAAAGAGTCTCATGATAAAGCATTTGTTGAGTAGATTCCTGAGATGACTTTAGTCTAGCTTCTAGCAGTTCACAATTAGAGCAAGTTTTAATTTGAGCATTTAAAATACTTGACTCTAAACAAGTTGAACTAGACTTGAGTTTTTCAATTTCAACGGATGCAAGTTTCAGCTTATCATCACAAGATTCATGCGCCAGTTTTAGCTTTTCAAATTTAGTATAAATAGACCTAGCAGCTTCTAATTCAGTGTGCAAAACTTGACAGGATTCACAAGATTCGTCATCAGGAATAGAAGCCTTAAGCCTATTAATTTCAGAATTTAAGCTATCAACAACAAGGTCATGTTTCTTTACTTTCTTTTGATATTTCTTAAGCTCATTTGTCGGTTTAAGCACAAAGACGAGATAAATCAAGATAGGAAGGTTTTACCTCATCGTGGTCCTCAGAGAGTTCATCATAATTAATCTCCTCACTGCTTGCCATAAAGCACATCCCTGTGAAGTCCACCTCCTTTGCCTTTTTGCATTTGTCCTCATCATCACTTCCAGAGTCAACATCACTCAAATTAATATCATCAAGTGCTAAGAGTATCCTGTGGACTGCTTTACGATAGTTTTGCTTCTTGCTTGAGTCAATTTTGAATTTAGAGCGTTGAGTTGGTACTTTGTCATCTTTATTCTCCTTACTCCTCAGATTGGGACAATTTATCCTTATGTGATTTGGCTCACCACATTCATAGCACCTGATTGGACCACCTCTCCGCCTTGATCTAATGTTGTTAATTGCCTTGGTCACCCTGTTGGAGAAGAGTACAAGTCGTTTCCGGGATCTCCTCCGCTTGTTCATCTGTAGAAGAAGACAAAACAGACACAAGACAAGAACTCGAAGAAGCACCCTTCATGGGGTTAGTCAAAAGAGCTAATGGTGAAGATTTATCAACCTTAGATGGGAGAACTTCCATCTCATAGGTTTTTAATCTAGAGAACAGATCATCCATAGTTAGAGTATCTAGATCAACAGTTTGATTGATAGTTGTGACAACCATCAACCACTCAGAACCTAAAGATCTCAAAATTTTTGATGCATTATCTTCATCACTTGGAATAACACCAACATCACGAAGATCACTTAGTATCTTTTCAAATCGAGCAAAAAGATCATCAACAGATTCATCATGCTTCATAACAAAATCTGAATACTCCTTTTGAAAAAGATTTTTGCGCACTTTCTTAATTTTAGTAGTTCCTTCATGATAATCACAAAGAGTCCTCCAAATTAAATGAGCAGAGCTAATGTGAGCCACACGATCAAACTCTTTGCGAGAAATTCCTTGAAATAACAAGTTACGAGCTTGAGCATTAAGATCGACATCACTTTATTCAAATTAGTGTGAGAGCAGTGAACTTCATAAGGACAAGAAACCTTTCTCCAAACATCATTACCTTGAGCTTCAATGTAGGCTTGCATCCGACACTTCCAAAAGGCGAAATCAGTACCATCTAGCATGGGAGGACGATTTAGATACCTCTCTGATGCCATAGCAACCTGCTCTGATACCAATTGTAGGATCGTATGGCACAATCAGAGGGGGGGGGGTGAATGATTCGCAGCGGATTGACCTCCAATTAATTCAACCGAACCCTTGATTTCAGAATCAGTACTGTTAAAAAAAAAGCACAAGCAGCAAGAACAATATGAAGAACTGAAGACAATATAGAATCAATCTGTTGTATATTGCTCAAGACTTTTGATCTGTGTCTACAAGACGCCCTACAAGCATCCCTCACAATCTTCCTCAGAAGACCTCTCAAAAACGATCACACAACCATAACTCCAAAGTTATGGCACAAGCGCACGTCGCCAAAAACCACGCTACAAAAACTCCTGTACAAAGCCCACACTGGTTAGCTCCTAACTTGCCTCTATTTATACCCTAGAGTCCTATCCATGTCCAACACGACATCGACACGGACTCTATCTCAAAACACCATCCAGATTTGAAACACCTTCCAAATCATTATCCTTTCCATTCTCCCACGTCGTAAGCCTCCGTGACTCCATCCCGTAGCTTCAACGTGATCCACCTTGAACTCCATGTGCTCCGGCGTGATCCAAACCACCTCGTGACATCCACGACCACCACGACCTCAGATCTCCCCAATCCTAGTCCGAGTCCACTTCGTCACCGACTGTGTTTCGTCCTCACGCTCAACCTGTACATGCAAAGATCAAAGCAACCACAACCATGTCACAAGTTCTCCAACTTGACCATCCATTAGCCAACACACACCCATAAACACTATCACACATCATCCAATCATCACAACTCATAAGCTCAAACAAATCCTTAGCCAATTCTCAAACCAAATAATAAAACAGAATACAATCAGACTACCGCCATCATAGTACCAGATTACTACAAGATCGTGGTTGTACCGCCAAAACACACCGGTACTACCGATTCTCAAGAACTTCCAAAACTTCCAAAACATCGCTTCGAAAAAAACCATACCGCTACATTGCGGTATCACCGTCTTGCGGTACTACCGCCAACCATGTCGCGGTACTACCGTAAATCACTTAATAGTGCAAACAGTGTATGTCAGAACCTCTTTCTCAAAGGAAAACAAAAGCGGTACTACCGTTATTAAAACAACGGTACTACCGAAATTGCGGTACTACCGCCATTCAAACTGCGGTACTACCGTTCCAAGAAAATACACAAAGCCTCAGAAAAACACTTCCAAGACACGTGAACGTCCCAGATTTTGTCGGCTGATCGGACCATGCATCTTAGCCGTTGGATGTTCGGATGGTCTGAACGTCACACGAAATCTCCACCGTTAAACGTCAAACCAACGATCAAAATATATTTCACTTTCGGACTAGAGAGACTTGGATGACTTGTGGTACTACCGCAATGAAAACGCGGTTGTACCGGTTCGCGGTAGTTCCGCGCCAACAACTATGGAACTACCGTATCAAGGAAAAAGTCCAGAACTCAAGCCCTTGGCCACATGGACGGCCCAGATCAATTGAGCCGTTCGGACCAAGGTATCAGCCGTTGATTCTTTGGAAAGTCCGAACATTTCACAAGATCTCAATCGTCCAAACTAAATCCAACGGTCACAAGAGAACGGTCCGAACGTTTTCTCAATTCCACTGACTTGCGGTCCGGACAGATATGAGAGACCTCACAATGACTTGCACTTGTTGCATTCATTGTGAGGTTGTTGAGCAAAATTCAAGTGCATTCATTTCTAGATTGATCATTGGCACTTGATTGCCGTCAAGCAAAGATTGTGGTTCATTACTCTTGGTGTTTGCCGGTACCTAGACGGCTTGGCGGGAGTTCACGCAGTGATATCTTCAAGGAGATTGTGAAGAGACCCGACGCCAAATTGTGAGTGGCTCGGTGTTCGCCATCTCCAGAGCGAAGGAAGAACAACCACTAGTGAAATCGAGGAGCAAGGCTTAATTCGTGAAGCCGGTCCAAGTTGCTTGGGCTTTCCTCAACGTGGACTAGTGAAGACCGGCAAGTCTTCGATACCATGGCAAAACATAGCGAGTCATCATTTGGTTATTTCTTTGTCTCTACTTTACGCATTTGTATTTCTAGCAAATTGAGATTATTGAGATTGTCATTTGGTTGTGCTAGAGATATATTTGTAGAGTCTTGTCTTGTGGTGCCTTAGTTTTACTAGAATTGAGTAGATCTTGAATTGCAATATAAATCATGTTTAGCTCTAAAATTGTAGAAATTAGTTTTAGAAAGCAAGAATTTTTGTGAACCTCCTATTCACCCTCTCTAGTCGGTTATCCTTGATCCTACAAGTGGTATCAGAGCTTGGTCTCTCATTGATTTAGACTTAACTGTCTAAGAGAGAAAATGATGGCTAGTGAGGGAATCGCTATAGGAAATGCTCATTTATTTGATGGCTCAAATTATGCTTATTGAAAAATTAGGATGTCTATTTATTTAAAGGCTCTGAGTCCAAGCATATGAAAAATCGTAAATGAGGGTTACGTTTTGCCTCTTGATCCACTATATCCCACGGAACTTGAGGGGCATAATGCTCATTTAGATGCTCAAGCAATGAATGCTCTCTTTGGTACTTTGAACGTGAATGAGTTCAATAGAGTGAGCAATTTAGAAACCGCTCATGATATTTAGACTACCCTCTCGGAAATCCATGAGAGAACATCCATGGTCAAAGAGGCCAAATTGCATAGGCTCCGGATTAAGTATGAGACATTTATAATGTTGCCACATGAGGATATAAATGAAATGTACTCTCGCCTCAACAACATTATAAATGAACTCGAAAGCTTAGGTATGTCACTAACCGATGTTGGTATTGTGAGAAAAATTCTTAGGGCCTTGCCGGAGAAGTATAGGACCTTGGTGACTCTATTTCTCAATTCATCTGAATGACCAAGAATGACGCCAACCAGTCTCTTGGGCAATCTCATCAACAATGAGTTATACAAGAAGGACAAGAAAGAGTTTTTGGAGTCATCTTCCTCGAAGAAGATTACCACTTTCAAGGCAAATGCGGAATCAAGTGATGAGGTAAAGGATGAAGAAGACTTCGAAGAATAATTTGCTCTCCTTGTGAGGAGAATGAAGAAATTCATGAGAATACGCCCATATCGAAGCTTTAATTTTGATAAAAGCAAGAAAGGACAATTCTCAAATGACAGCAAGCGCTATAGCAATATTCGTTGCTATAAGTGCAATGAAAAGGGGCATATTGCCTCCAATTGCCCCAACAAAAAGGATGACAAGGGCAAATCATCAAAGAAGAAGGAATACAATGGCAAGAAGAAGCTTTTCAAAAAGTTTCACAAATATGGCAAAAATAAAGCTCATATTGGAGAATGGGATTCCGATGAAGAGTATTCGGATTCCGACTCCGATTCCAATGATGAAGGGTCCTCCAAGAAAAGAGAACTTATCAGCATCGCCATCAAGGAAGCGCCGTCACTATTCTTCACTCCTACTTGCCTCATGGCAAAAGGAGATAAGGTAAAATCCATTAATGATAATGAACCTTCATATGATGAATTAATAGATATGCTTGAAGAATTAAATGAATATTTTGGAAAAGAGATGTCAAAATTTAAAGTCTTAAAGAAAGAGTATATCTCTCTAAAAGGCACTTATGAGGAGCTAAAAGAAGCTCATGACTCTCTTCTCTTGAAAGATATTGAAAAATCACATTCAAATGTTGGAATTACATGCAATTTAATAAATGAGATGCCTAGAGTAGAAGTTGCTTCAAATGCTTTATCCATGTTTCTCTAATAATAATTCAATTGCTAATATGACTAACACATGTGATCCATTGCTCGTTGTTGAAAATCATGAATTAAAAGAGCAAGTTACCAAGCTAAGTAAGAGTTTGGATAGATGCTTCAAGGGTAAAGCAACTCTTGACAAGCTATTGAGTGAGCAAAGGTGCTCATTCAACAAGAAAGGACTTGGGTTCATTCTCAAGAAAGGTAAGAAGCCAATTTACAAGCCCGCAAGATTTGTAAAAGAGAATGGCAAATATTACAATAAATGTCGTAATATAGGACATTAGTCAAATGTATGCTCTATTGTTAATACTAAGTCTTATGGCATTTATGATTATTACTACATGCTTAGAAAGTCTAAAGATGACAAAGTAGTAGCAAAATTTATTGGCCCTTCAGTTTTAGGCGCAAAAAAGAATGACATTTGGGTGCCCAAAACCTTGGTCACTAACCTCCAAGGACCCAAATAAATTTGGGTACCTAAAAGAACTTATTTCTTATTTTGTAGGTGAACTACAAGACCAGTGGAAAATATTGGGTACTTGATAGTGGATGCACTCAACATATGACCGACGATAGAAAAATGTTCACCACATTCGAGAATGGAAAAAGGAATTGACAAGATCACATTTGGTGATAATAGCAAAGGAAAGGTAATAGGATTGGGTAAAATTGATATCTCAAATGACCTTTCCATTTCTAATATATCTTTAGTTGAATCACTAATTTCAATTTGTTATCCGTTGCTCAAATACGTGATTTTGATTTAACTTATTCATTCTCTCAAAATGGTGTTTCTATTTTAAATGAAAAAGACAATTCTTTAGCTTTCAAAGGATTTAGATTTGGAAATCTTTACTTGGTTGATTTTTCCTCAAATGATTCATGCTTGAAAACTTATTTAATTGTAAAAACCTCTTTGGGTTAGCTTTGGCATAGAAGGCTAGGTCATGTTGGGATGTTTCAACTTAAAAAGCTTTTCAGACATGATTTAGTTGTTGGCTTGAAGGATGCGAAGTTTGAGAAAAATAAACTTTGTAGTGCTTGTTAAGCCGGTAAGTAAGTCACAAATTCTCATCTTTCCAAAAGGATCATGTCAACTTCTAGACCATTAGAACTCTTGTAATACCCCGTTTAATTAAATAAATAATTGAGGGGCTCGAAGAGATATTTAAGAGTGAAATTTCAGAATTTAGTGAGTTGGGGAGAGTAGTGGGCCGTCGGCCCATAGCCCAAGTGGGGGAGCCCTAGCACTGCTACAGTACCTCCGCCTTGGTACTGTAGTGCCGCCGCACTGTAGCAGCCAGGGTGCTGTAGCAATCTTCCCCCCACTGCTATGCCAAGAGGAGAAAAGAGAGAAGAAGAAGAAGAAGAAGAAGAAGAAGAAGAGGAAGAAAGGAATAGAAGAGAGGGAAGGGAGAGATCGGGGCCGGGAGTTGGTGTTCATCACGTTCAGCAGTGGTTCGTTAAGGGTAAACTCGATCCCCACTGGTTTGTAGCGAATTCGCGTTTTATTTCAATGTCGGTATTTAGATCTGTTAGGGCAGAGAGGGTTGGCCGACGTTTTTGATAGGGTTAAGAGCAGAATCTATCCTGGACGTCTCCTAGAGAATTGTAGGCAACATCGATACCTTTCCGTAGAGGCAAGATCGCGTCATTTGGACGAGCGGTTCAAAAGTTATGAATTGTTTAGCGCTGCTGTTCTGTAATTCTGTTGTATTTCTGACAGATAATGGTAATTGAACTGTAGCAAATAGTTAATTGAATTTTTAGAAGATATCACTATAATAAAAAATGTAGATAATTGTCTTAGCTTTCCAGAAAGCTAAAGATCATGAAATTTGGATTTATATACTGAAAGTTATGATGGTTTTAAGGCCGCTGTCCAGAAACCCTAACATGAAATAGTTGCTCTGTTAATCAGTTTAGTAAGTGTATTAGATGGCCGAATCTGGACGGCTCACCAAATAGGTTTAGGTGGGGAATTTGATAAGCTTTCTAGAAAGTCTAAGAACATGTCATTTGGATCTCGGATCAAAAAGTTATGGATTTTATAATGTGACTGTCCGTTAAGGGAATAGTCGACCGATTAAGATTTTGGGAGTTGGGTTGCATTAGAGCGTAGCGATTTCGTAATTGCTTCTAGTTTTGTTTTGTCTAGTATTATTGTCTTAGCTTGCTTATTAAATATGTTCAGGTGGGGGATTGTTTCTGGGGGCAGCACCCTCTTCACGTCCTCCGTTCTCACACGGTTAAGGCAAGTACTTGTTTGCTAGATTTATTTTGAGTGAATGAACTTGTTTGCTTGTATGGTGAGTATATGTGATATTCATGGATGCTAGAGTGTTATGGATGTCAATGGTCATGTTTATTAAAGCTATGAATGACTATGAGCATGAATGCCAGAAGTACGAATAAGTTCATTCATATGTGATGATGCTGAGAATGTATGATTATGATGATTTAAGATTTGTTCATATGCATCATGCTGATATATTGAAGACTTGGTCATGTGGTGACCAAGAATTCTTTCTGTTGAGGTCCCCGTCATGAATATGACGGGCTTATGGTCCCCACACTCGTGGAGTGTGGGTTAGGTCCCCATACTTGTGGAGTATGGGCACTGGTCCCGTGCTAGATGGCATGCATGGGCATACATCGACGAATGCATGCTTTGCATTACCGGTAAAATGCAAAAGAGAAAGAGAAAGAGAAAGTGCATTTGAGCATCTTGCATGGCATGAGCATATGACATGTTTGATATGAAGATTTGTGGTGATTATAATTGTTTATGTTATTGTTGCCAGTTATTGTACTTCTTTGAGTCTTGTGACTCACTCTTGCCGTTGTTGTGGTTTTAGGTACCCTTTGCAAGAACGACATGCATGGGAGGAATAAAACTTAGAGTGGTTGCACAATGGCACAAATCAATCACATTGAGTTGAATCGATTATTGATTTAATTTTTGAGTAACTGCTTAACAAACTATTTATGATTACTCCCTTTGCTTGGGTTAAATTGTAATAGAGTTGATTAGACGATTATGGATGCTCTTTGGATTATACTTTAGCTGTTTAGCATGCTATGGATGATATAGTGATGATTAGCATAATTTTGGATGTCTCTTGATTAAGCTGGATGCTGGATTGTTTAATTATGTTATAATTAACAGTTGGGACCTCCGGTATAGTTAACTATACAAAGGAGGTTCTACCGAAATTCTGTAAGATATCTTAGTTTTAAATGGTTACAGTGTTAGATTAGTAGCATTCCAGGCTCAAGTTGGGCTGGGGTGTTACAGTTGGTATCAGAGCGGGCTTTAGGTCCGTGGCGAATAGATTAGATAAAATTTGCTATGGCTAATCAACTTAAAACTTGACACACTGGTGCATAGTAGGATGGGAATGGGCTAAGCATTGCATTTCTGTTTTCATTATGTTGTATTGTTAATCTATGATACAATATGATCTTGTATACTCATAATTGATTATATTGGTTATGTGTGATGATAGTTGATATTGAGAGGTTGAGGTCGTGGTTGTGGCCCTGGGCTTTGCCAGATTACACCACCGTACGTGGTATGAAAATAGGGAAGTAGCTACCCCGAGTACCATATTTATGTATTGAGGGTGAGTTTCTTTAGAAAGGTTGTTCCATCTTTCCTATTGGAGAATATGACTCAATTACTCGTTTGATATTTTGGATAATGAATGTTTCTATTGCAAATTTGTTAGCATGTCAAAGCTTTGGTTTCTATGTATTCCTTTTGGATTATTTCGAGTGTTGAAGTTTCATCCATCTCTTTTCTAAAAGAGAGTATTAAAACTCTTTGTGGTGTCTTGACTTGTTTAAGTGGGAGATGGTGATCATATAGATTCATTGAAAATGTATGAAATATCAAGATGAGACTTTTGCGTGGTGCATAATTAATTTCAACTGACATCTTTGGAAGTGTAGTTGATTAATTTAATGTTGTCTTCTAATAGTTCTTGATGAATTATGTTTATGAGTATGGCTATACCTAATTGGAATCAATAGAGTTATTAAGAAGTATAGAACATTGATGAACTAGTCTGGTCATTAAAATTGCTTAGTTTGCTAAACTTGTTGGATTAATTGGTCCCAATAGATTAGTCTAAATGTGTGGAAAGGGAAATTGGAGGAGATGCTAAGTTATTGCCTTAATAGATATTATTCGTGGGGTTATCTTTTCTGTAGATACTAGATGATCATTTATGGTTGCTAGATTTACATAATCCTTAGTATGATTAATTATTGGAATTGTGCACAAAAGGTTGAAGGGATTGAATATCGGTGGATCTAGAATTTATGGGAGGAGTACTGGATAGTTCTTCTATATAGAATGATGGGATGAATTTGGTTGTAAGGTTGTTGAGACTTTTGATCGATGGAATATTTCGATTCTTGAAGTTTTAGTGTGATTTTGCTCAAATCTAAACATGAGGAGAAACAGTTGAATATGTGTTTGTAAATATCCATGTGACATGGAAATGAAAGTAAGTAGCAACTAGACTTCATAATGAGGCCAGTTGATAACAACCTGGTTGGAGTACAATTGTTGTGTGTTGAATTTCGATGTTGAGCATCACTAAGAGTTGAACTAATATGATTTAATAGGTGGCTTATGCCCACATGATTGTGGAATCGTCGGATGATATCGTGTCTTGGATGAAAGGATTTTGGTAGGACCTTTTCAATTGTGTAGTAGATTCATTCTAAAATAAAGTGGTTGTTGTAGTGAGGTTGTATGGTTTGGTATACTCTCAATTTGAAGATGGGATAAACAATAAGTAGTATGGAACAATTTGGTGAACCTTGGGGGCTTTATATGGAAGAGTTGACGCTAAAGATTCGTGTTAAGAGGGTATTATTCTTGAAGTTAGTAAGATTGTCTGCAAGGGATTGTGACTTGTGGGTATGGTGATGATTCTTTTAGAAATAAAGTAATTTGGTTGCCTTTCATTATATCGGTGACATGAAAGTTTGGAGTTTTGCATTCATGACCTTTGGTAGTTCATGAATTATGTGGTAGCTGAAATTTGTTGAGCAAAGAGACGTGTTGGAAAGTTCTATTTGGTTCTTGAGTGATTCATGTGATTTGATCTTAAAGGCTCTTTTGTTTGAGATGGCAAAGTGAAGTTATAATCAAAGAGATTGTTTTCTTTGTTAAAAGAAAGAGTGCAGTAGAAGTATTTGATGGTGGACTCAAGTTTTGTAGTTTGCGGCTTGTTGAAGCGTGCTTAACCTGGTTGTTTGGCTGCATAAGAGCTTCTTAAGATTCAAACGCGATATTTTATTCTTATTGATTGAGGTTTGGTATTCTCTTCTTGTGGGACTTGTGCCCTTAACTGTGGTGTCATCTTTTGCCTTTCGAGATCATTACTATTTGACCATCTCTCTTGGTCTTGTGTACTGCAAATGGTAAACGTTTCTTGTGTGCTGAAAATTATTGTTATCGCCTCTTCTTTTGAGAAAGGGATAATCGATTTGTTTTATAAAACCTTATAGAGTGTTTAAAGGCAACTAGTTGGTGGTGATCAAGTGAATGACTTTGTGAGACTTGGGGTGTCGAGTTGTTTGAGACGCATTGGGTGATAAACTAATTGTGTGGAATACTCCTTGGAGAGGATTTGATTTAATGTCGTTCTCTATAGCTAAACTGATTGCATTGATACAACTAGTAGAACCTACAGTGATTTGTGGTCCAAGATCTTTTGTTCATATTGGATGGAACATTAGAATTATCGAAAGTATGAAAAATCTTGGTTAGTTTATTAGAGTACCACGATTGGGTACCTTACACGGTTGTGTAGAAGAATTGTGAAGAAATCTAATCGTTAAGACAACTATTGGGATGGTACAAAATGTTGAGTTAATGTCGTATAACTTGGCCTTAATGAGTAACCCTCCGAGAGTTAAAATCTCTAAAGGTAATTTGGTCCTAAAAATGTTTCCATGTTGATGTTAAGGAGTGAGTATGTTTGGATTGTGGGAATTTTAGGATTTAATCTAAGGATTTCCTGTCTTTTATATAAGGGATTTAATATAAGGATTTCCTGTCTTTTATATAAGACGCTCGATGTAGGAGTCTTGGAGGTTAATTTTTGGGCTTTACATTTTTATGCTAGAATTTTGATCGCCCAATGATAATGTGTAGAAGAAGTACAATAAGGGTGGATTTTGAACAGTGGGATATTCATTGATAGAACTCTTTTGATGAAGTACATGATAATGTGTGATATGAATTCCAAGTTGTTCATTCTTATAGCATTGAGGTGACGTGATTACATGTGAAGATCCATTTTGGGAAGCATTTGGAAGTTATCTGCCAAAGTAATTCCGTCAGTATAGGAGTTGGATAGAGTATGTTTTTGTGGAAGTCATTAGAGTCTCTCTACAAAGGTGTGGATGGTGAATTCGGTTTGAGCATAGCGTTGAGGTTTCTAATTTAAGAGAAATGAGTTAGTATGATATGCAATGAATTAGAATTCCATAACTTGAGAGAAATTTTATTCCTAAAAGAGAAATTGAGAAAAGAATGTTTCTAGTAGTGAAACACTCTCTTGATTCTTGTTTGAGCTATGTGATTATGACGGATGTCTTTCACAAATTGAGTTTGACTTGATGATTGGCATGTGTGGTTCTTATCGGTTTAGAAAGAATAAAGGAAAATGATTGTTTTGGTCTTATATGGTGTTTTTCTCCAATTGCCTACTTGGAAAGTGGAAAAGTTTTCACGAGGAATCTTTTGATTTTGGATTGGAGTCTTTTGGAGGGAAGTTGGTTATGAGTGGGTTGCATTGTGAACCCTTTATTTTCAGTTGGGTTTTGATTATAAACAGTTTGTTTAAAATAAGTTCGTTCATATGTCCCTGGTTAAAGGAGATGCTCGTTGTTAAGATAAATAGGTCGATTGAGAGTTGGAACCAGAGTTCCATGTGTTACGTGCAGAGTGTCTGGATTGTTACCACAGGGAAAGTTAGTCCAAGGTACATTGGTTTGATCTTGGAAGCTAGCATTTCGCTAGGACCGTCTCGAGTCCATGCACGGGGTACACAACGTTTTGTATGACCTGGTGTCGAGAGAGTATTTGAGAGTCTAGAGTGTGAGATTTCGTTAGGGATGATGAACCACGAGTATAACCTTACGCTCGAAGTTCCGTCCGCTGAGTGTACTGATAAGATCAAGACGAGCGCTAGGTGTAAGATGTTGGAATCCATCAAAGTGATGTGGTCTCATAAGTCCGAGAGGAAGCAACTTGGGAGTTGGAGTCTCGCACGACGAGCTATATTCGAATTTTTCGTCGGTGCATGTTACTTGCGACTAATTTCTGTTGTGGTTGTTCTTTTCGAGTAGAGTGGTGAGTAGAATTCGGGCCTAATTCTGTTTAAGGGGATAGAATGTAATACCCGCTTAATTAAATAAATAATTGAGGGGCTCAAGAGGTATTTAAGAGTGAAATTTCAGAATTTAGTGAGTTGGGAGAGTAGTGGGCCGTCGGCCCATAGCCCAAGTGGGGAGCCCAACTTAAGAGGGAGGGGGAGATAAAACACTAGCACTGCTACAGTACCTCCGCCCTGGTACTGTAGCGCCACCGCACTGTAGCAGCCAGGGTGCTGTAGTAATCTTCCCCCCACTGCTATGCCAAGAGGAGAAAAGAGAGAAAGAAGAAGAAGAAGAAGAAGAAGAAGAAGAGGAAGAAAGGAATAGAAGAGAGGGAAGGGAGAGATCGTGGCCGGGAGTTGGTGTTCATCACGTTCAGCAGTGGTTCATCATGGGTAAACTCGATCCCCACTGGTTTGTAGCGAATTCGCGTTTTATTTCAATGTCAGTATTTAGATCTGTTAGGGCAGAGAGGGTTGGCCGACGTTTTTGATAGGGTTAAGAGCAGAATCTATCCTGGACGTCTCCTAGAGAATTGTAGGCAACGTCGATACCTTTCCGTAGAGGGCAAGATCGCGTCATTTGGATGAGCGGTTCAAAAGTTATGAATTGTTTAGCGCTGCTGTTCTGTAATTCTGTTGTATTTCTGACAGATAATGGTAATTGAACTGTAGCAAATAGTTAATTGAATTTTTAGAAGATATCACTATAATGAAAAATGTAGATAATTGTCTTAGCTTTCCAGAAAGCTAAAGATCATGAAATTTGGATTTATATATTGAAAGTTATGATGGTTTTAAGGCCGCTGTCCAGAAACCCTGACATGAAATAGTTGCTCTGTTAATCAGTTTAGTAAGTGTATTAGATGGCCGAATCTGGACGGCTCACCAAATAGGTTTAGGTGGGGAATTTGATAAGCTTTCTATAAAGTCTAAGAACATGTCATTTGGATCTCGGCTCAAAAAGTTATGGATTTTATAATGTGACTGTCCGTTAAGGGAATAGTCGACCGATTAAGATTTTGGGAGTTGGGTTGCATTAGAGCGTAGCGATTTCGTAATTGCTTCTAGTTTTGTTTTGTCTAGTATTATTGTCTTAGCTTGCTTATTAAATATGTTCAGGTGGGGGATTGTTTCTGCGGGCAGCACCCTCTTCACGTCCTCCGTTCTCACACGGTTAAGGCAAGTACTTGTTTGCTAGATTTATTTTGAGTGAATGAACTTGTTTGCTTGTATGGTGAGTATATGTGATATTCATGGATGCTAGAGTGTTATGGATGTCAATGGTCATGTTTATTAAAGCTATGAATGACTATGAGCATGAATGCCAGAAGTACGAATAAGTTCATTCATATGTGATGATGCTGAGAATGTATGATTATGATGATTTAAGATTTGTTCATATGCATCATGCTGATATATTGAAGACTTGGTCACGTGGTGACCAAGAATTCTTTGTGTTGAGGTTCCCGTCATGAATATGACGGGCTTATGGTCCCCACACTCGTGGAGTGTGGGCTTAGGTCCCCATACTTGTGGAGTATGGGCAATTGGTCCCTGTGCTAGATGGCACAGGCATGGGCATGCATCGACGGATGCATGCTTTGCATTACCGGTAAAATGCAAAAGAGAAAGAGAAAGAGAAAGTGCATTTGAGCATCTTGCATGGCATGAGCATATGACATGTTTGATATGAAGATTTGTGGTGATTATAATTGTTTATGTTATTGTTGCCAGTTATTGTACTTGTTGAGTCTTGTGACTCACTCTTGCTGTTGTTGTGGTTTTTAGGTACCCTTTGCAAGAACGGCATGCATAGGAGGAATAAAACTTAGAGTGGTTGCACAATGGCACAAATCAATCACATTGAGTTGAATCGATTATTGATTTAATTTTTGAGTAACTGCTTAACAAACTATTTATGATTACTCCTTTGCTTGGATTAATTTGTAATAGAGTTGATTAGACGATTATGGATGCTCTTTGGATTATACTTTAGCTGTTTAGCATGCTATGGATGATATAGTGATGATTAGCATAATTTTGAATGTCTCTTGATTAAGTGGATGTCGGATTGTTTAATTATGTTATAATTAATAGCTTGGGACCTCCTAGATAGTTAACTATACAAAGAAGGTTCTACTGAAATTCTGTAAGATATCTTAGTTTTAAATGGTTACAGTGTTAGATTAGTAGCATTCCAGGCTCAAGTTGGGCTGGGGTGTTACAACTCTTACATATGAATTTGCTTGGGCCAACAACCTATAAGAGTATCGGAGAAAATAGCTATTGTTTAGTTATCGTGGATGATTACTCTAGATATATATGGGTATTCTTCCAAGATGACAAAGCTGAAACCTTCGAAATTTTCAAAAGTTTTGCAAAAAGGGCTCAAAATGAATTTGATTTCAAAATTAAGAAAACCCGTAGTGATAATGGTTCTGAGTTCAAAAACACTAAAGTTGAAGATTTTTGTGATGAACTTAGAATAAAGCATGAATTTTCCACAACCTACACTCCGGAGCAAAATGGAGTTGTAGAAAAAAAAATCGAACATTAATTGAAATAGTTAGGACAATGCTTGATGAATGTAATACTTCCAATAGATTTAGGGCGGAAGCAATCAATACCGCTTGTCATACCATAAATCGTCTTTATTTGCATCATATTTTGAAAAAGACTTCTTATGAACTCCTTGTTGGATGAAAACCGAATATCTCATACTTCCGTGTATTTGGTTGCAAATGTTATGTTTTGAAAAAGGGTGTTCGTCTTTCAAAATTTGCAAGTCGATACGATGTTAGTTTCTTGCTTGGATATTCTTCAAATAGTAAAACTTATCGTGTCTTCAATCAAAACTCTGGTTTAGTTGAAGAAAAATATGGTGTTCAATTTGATGAAACTAACGATTCTCAAGAAGAGCAAGAGAATTTGAATGATGTAGGAAATAGAGCTTTAAGACAAGCTATGGAGAATATGCAAATTGAAGATATCAAGCCAAAAGAAGATACAAATAATCCATCATCTTTCACTGAAGTTAAATCTCCTACCTCTTTCACAACAAGTCAAATTCGAATTGATGAAGAGGACAGCGAGGAAGATGATCAACCATCCAACCTACCACCAAGAATCCATAATGCAATTGCAAAAGATGATCCAATAAATCAAATATTGGGTGATGTAAGTAAGGGTGTTCAGAATCGATCCCGTGTCGCTTCTTTTTGTGAATATTACTCGTTGGTTTCTTCTTTTGAGCCAAAACATGTAGACGAAGCACTCGATGATCTGGATTGGGTGGATGCTATGCATGAAGAACTTAATAACTTCACCCAGAACAATGTTTGGACATTGGTGGAGAAACCTATGGAACACAACATAATTGGTACAAAATAGGTGTAACACCCCAGCTTAGCAAAAGCCAAGATGTAACACTAATCTACTAACTTCAACCTTCACTACAAATTTTTTTTTATCAAATCATCCACTATTAACCACTAGACCTCAAGACCATACGTTTGCAATCACTAGGTCATTGTAAATTCTAGCAAGGAAATAGTATTAAAATCACAACCATCTCAATCCTAACAATTTAGGTAGCATCGTGAATAATACTCAAGTAGTAAAGACTAACCACCAGCATGGATAAAATCGATAGAGAACCAATAGAGACACAAAGTAACCATTTATTACAATGGGAGTTTCTATCATGGCAAAAGTGGTATTTAGGTAATGTGAAGTGCATAGGTGTGAAATCCTCCCATGAGCTACTTCCACCTGATGCATGCCAGTCTCAACAATCATCTAAAACAACAAAAGGCAAGAGTGAGTCCAAGACTTAGGAAGTACATGCAAAGTTAATAAAAAAACAACACTATAGCATCAACAATTCTTCCTCGGTATAAAAACATACATCTTCTGATCCGTGAATGCAATGCAATTCATGCATATGCCAAATCCTTTTCTCTTTTGCTTATACTGGTATATTGAGTGTAACACTCGTCGGTGTTCACTCATGCCCGCATTATCAAATACGGGGACCCAAGCCCGTCCTTTTCAGACAGGGACCCATTGCCCATATCTTAAATATGGGGATCTCAAGCCCACTCCCATGGGTACATCATGACATCATGCATGCATAGTATGAAATGACATGAACATTCCACAATCTCTTATCATAAGCATTCTCAACTAATGAACAACGTATAAGCAATATGACATAAATATTCTCATCATGATTGATCATATTAAGCTTGCATCACATCAAAGGTGTTACCACACACAACATCACATTAGAATTGTACTTGCCTCAACCATGATATGGATAACGATTAGTAGAGTGCTCTAACCCTGGATTCACACCACCACCTGACAATAGTACAATATACTAAGAATATCTTCCAAAAGCACACAACATTGCAACAAAACTAAATAGACATAACCGCTCCTAATCGCAACCCACAACTATACCATTCCTCCCCGAACACCATTCTGTCCAAAACAAAACAGTCACCTTAGAAAAATCATAACTTTTGTTCTTTAGCTCCAAAAGTCATGAACTCAGACTTTCTGGAATCTACACAACTATATCCACAATTTCTCAGGTGATCTAAAGTTCAGATTATTTCGTCTAAACCCTTGTTTTTAACTCCGAAGACCAATCTACCATCTTCGGTAATCTCGACTTAGAAATTCCATATCTTTTAATTGGTTTATCAAAAAATAGTGATATAAGACATTCTGAAATACACATAGAATTATATTTCATAATAAATTTTATGCAAATTTTTCTATTCTGCACTAACCTTGCTAATTTAGTATTTTCCCACGACTGTTCCCAACAGACAGTCAAAACTGAAATGCATACTTCAAAATTTCATAACTCCTATTTTACTTGTCCAAAAATTGTGTTCTTGGACTATCTAAAGTCATCACAAAGTTATCTATCTATTTCATTGAGATCAAAATCCCCAATTAACCCATTTACTAAATTTAATCTACATATCTATGCGTGCCGCCCGAAACTGAGGAACTGAACAGACAGTCGGATGGTAAAAATCATAACTAATTATCTACCCATCCAATTATCATGAACAAATACTCCGTGGAAAGATATTGAAATTATCTATAAATCTCTAGGAGACAGCATTCCCAGATTTCGCCACTACAATACTCTAAATTGCAGTGCAACAGAAGTGGCTGACTGCCGATTTACCAACAGATTCTACCGATCTACTAAATAGATCCTACTGATTACTAAATAGAAAAGAGGTAAAAGAATTGTCACACTTAGAGATCAAAATGATGAAAGCAAAACCCAGCGATCCCCTCTCCTTCTTCCACTCTTCCTTCCTCTCCTTCATTTCTCCTCTCCTGCTTGCTGATCTCCTCCTCCTCTTGGCATAGAAGCAGGGAAGGGGGAATGCTACAGTACCCTTTCATGCAACAGTACATGAAGGTGCTAGGGTTTGGTTTCCCCCACCCTCTTAAGTTGGCCCCCGCATGGGCCCAAAGAGCTATGGGCCAAAGGCCCGAGTTCTAAAACTCCTCCAAAATTATGAATTTTTCCTTTCTAATTATATTTAATTTTAGTACTAATCACTTATTTGTTTTATATTTAAACGAGATGTTACATTATATCCCTTTTAAACAGAATTCGACCCCGAATTCTACTTGTCGTTCTATTCGTAAGAACACCACAACTGAAATTAATCACAATTAACACATGCGTGATGTGAACAACTCTCGATTTTGGTTACGCATGCGAGATTTTAACTCCCAAGTCATTTCCCTCTCAGACTTATGAGACCACCTCACATTGATGGATATCAACATCTTACACCTCAACACTTGTCTTGACCCTTTTCAGGTACACTCAACGGACGGGACTCGAAGGTAAGGTTTTACTCATTGGTCAATGGCTCTAAGGAAACTTTGAACTCCGGATCTCTCAAACACTCTCTCAACACTGGGTCATACAAAACGTTGTATATCTTGTGCCAGGACTCGAGACGGTTCTAGCGAAACGCTAACTTCCAAAATCCCCGCAACTTCCAAAACAAACCAATGTATCTTGGGTCAACCTTCTCTTTGGTACCAAACAACACAATCGGTACAAATTACACGGAACTCTTGTTCCATGTCTCAATCAATCTCTTCACATTAGCAAGGAGCACCGCCTTTAACTAGGTTCGAACAATAGAACTTGCGTTAAACAAACTCTTTTACAACAAAGACCAATTAAAAAAACAAAGGATTATCATCGCAACCACGTGTTACCCACGCTCCACCAAAAGAATCAAATCCAAAATCAAAGATTCATCACGAGAACCTTTTCACTTTCCAAGTGGGCAATTTGCAAATAAATGCCACGAAAACCAAAGGAGAAATCATTCGAATGCCCAAATCAAACACTTCCTTTATTTTCCTGAATCAGAAAGAACCACCATGCCAACATAAAGCCATTGCAATTTGTAAATGATCTCTGTCATAAACACACAGCCCAAACAAAAATCAAGAGAGCATTTTACTACCCAAGAAAATAATTTTTTTCCTAGGGATAAACTTTCTCTCGAATCAGGAGATTCCAAATCATCACACTAACTCCTTCCTCTTAATCGGCAACTCAAAGCGATGCTCAACCTGAAAGCAACAACCATACTCATCTAGAGGAACTCTACTAGTCCACAAAATGACACTCTAGTCCCCTCCTCTACCAAAGTAATTATTCTGGCAAATAATTCCCAACACCTCGATAATACCAATTGTAACACCCACAATCAGATCACCTCAATCCTTTAAGGACAATCAACTTGAAATTCTTAGCACATATGCTCATTTACTACGCCCAAAGAATTCTATCAATGATCATCACATTATTTGGAATCCACTTTTGTTATACTCCTTCCACACATATTCACTGGGCAACCAAGATTCTAGCTTAACACAAGTCCCATATCAACCTCCAAGACTCCTACAATGAACTCCTGGTATAAATGATGGGAAATTCTTAAATTTGATTGTCTAAAATTCCCACAATCCAAACATACTCAATCTTTAACATCAACATGTAAACATAACCACGAACAAATTATATTTATAAAGATTCTAACTCCCAGAGGGTTACTCACTGACGCCAAGTCATACCTGACAATAATCCAACAATCCCTACTATCCCCATAACTGTCATATCAATTAGATTTCTTCAAAATTCTACTCTCATTAACTACACCGTCATAATTCTCCTACACAACCCTGCAAATTACCTAATCACGGTACTCTAATAAATCGATCAAGATTCTCATACTTTCGATAATTCTAATGTTCCACCAAAATGAACAAAGATCTTGAACCACAAATTACTATAGGTCCTACTAGTTGTAGCAATGTAATCAGTTAGTTCCAAAGACTAATGTTCTATTTAAATCAAATCCTCTCCAAGGACAATTCTAAGAAATCAATTTATCACTCAACGTATCTCAAACAACTTGACACCCAAAGCCTCACAATAGCATTAACTTGACCACTACTACCAGTGGCCACTATACACTCTATAAGGTTTTGCAATACAAATCGGTTAATCCTTTCTCAAAAGAAGAAGAGGCAAATAGAGACAACTTTTAGCATACAGGAAAACGTTACTCCTCGCAGTGAGCATGAGACCAAAAGAAATAGTCAAATAACAATGATCACAGGAAAAACAAAAGATGAGATCAAAGTTGAGGGCACATGTCCCTCATTTGGAGAATACTTCAAACCTCAACCAATAAGAATAAAGCATTGCTTTTGAATCTTGAGGAAGTCTTTCGCACCCAATCAACAAGGTTAGGCACGCTTCAATAAGCTACAAGTTATAAAACTTGACTCCAACTCCAAATACCTCTACCACACTCTTTTCTTTAACAACGAAAACAATTTTTTTATTTGATTACCACATCACTTGCCACCTCTAACAAGAAGCCCCAGTAGCTATTGCAATTCTTTTCTATGCGAATTGTTGGTAGATATCATATTTGTTCCTTGTTGTCAGTAGATTGGTATTTTGTAGCTCTGTTTGATCCGTAGATTTTGAATAGTTCAGAGCAAAATCAAGGTTTTGTGCCTCCTGGAGATAGGTATATTAACTCAATAGCTTTCTAGGGAGTCTTAGTTCATATTATTTGGATGAGTAGAGAATTATTTATGATTTTTACGAACTGAGTGTCTATTCAGTTTCTGGGTTTCGGACAACTAATATAGTTTTTCAAATTAAAGTTTGATAATGGTTGAATCTGGACTTTTGGTATCCATGACTTAGATATTTAACTTAATAATGATTCTAGAGAGCCCAAGATCATATTTTTTAGACAAGTATAACGAAAGTTATGGGATTTTGAATCATTCGTTTCAGTTTTGTCCTTTTGTTGGGGACAGTCGAAAAAATTGCTTTGTTAGCAATTTTTTTCACAATAGAAAAATTAGAATAAATTTATTATGGACACTAGTTCTCTGTAAATTCCAGAATGACTTAGATCATTATGTTTTGTTGTACCAATTAAAAGATATGTAATTTCTAAGTCGATAGTACCGAAGATGATATAACTGTCTTCGGAGATAAAAACAAGGGTTTAGATGAAATAATATGAACTTTCGGTCACCTGAGAATTTGTGGGTATATGTGTGTAGATTCCAGATAACTTGAGTTCATGATTTTTGGAGCTATAAATCAAAAGTTATGGTTTTCCTATGGTGACTGTCTGTTTTGAACAGATTGGAATTTGAAAATGTAATGGTATTGTTTCGGGTTGCGAATAGGAGCGAATGAGTTCATTTAGTTTTATTGCTATGTTATGTGCAATTGAATGGTATTCTTAGTATGCTTTACGAATACCAGGTAGTGGTGAGAAACCGGGGATAGAGTCCTCTATTCGTCGTCACCCGTCCCACGGTTGAGGCAAGTGCAAGCAGTATAGAGTATTTGTGGTGCTAAATTCATGGAAATTGCCATGGTTTAACTGTATGAAATTTTATCTATGATTTTGCCGCTGAAGGTTATTCTCTCATGATTGATTGAGAATATTAAGTTCATTTGCATCATGGCATTCATCTTTGAGTCTTGGACTATGTGGTAGCCAAGGACTGATTCTTTTAAGGTCCCCGTCATGTAATGGACAGGCATGAGGTCCCTGTGCTTGAGGGCACAAACTTGAGTATGCATCGATGGATGCACTACTTCGCATTACCGGTAATTACAAAGAAGAAAGAAAGTTGCATTCTTGGCGTTTGCATTGCATGAAAATGGATCAATTGCTGATGGCTATATGAGTATTTTTTTATATATTCCATACATGTGTATGTTTTGATTACTTCACTATTGTACTTTGCTGAGTCATGGACTCACGCTTGTTGTAGATGTTTTCTTTAGGTACTTCTTGAGGAAGCGACATGCATGGGAAGTGTTAGATTTGGTGCACTTCACTCATGATCACCCATGACAAATAAATATAGCATTTTTACTTAAACTTAAGTGATCCTGCTATTACTTCTGTTCTAAGACTGTGCTCATCCTTTGTGATGATTGAGTTATTTATAATTAGAATAGTCAAGTATGTCTTGTGGATGTTACTGTTTATGCTTTAACATTTTAGAACTTGATTTATTTACTCTTACATGTTAGAATATTTTAAGTGACTTGCTTAGTCTATCATCCAAGTAGAACCTTGAAGAATCCTAATGTATTCATGTTGTTCGGTTAATTGATGATTAAAACAAGGTTTATGTCTAGAATATTGTTATTCAATATAGTTTTGATTAATGCTAGTTTACTAGATGTTGAAAAGCTTGCTGTTATTTGATAGTGATTAGAAGTAAATTGAATTGTTAAGTTAGTTTAGTAGCATCCTAGGCTCAGTGTTAAGCTGGGGTGTTACAATGGGTCTTTAGAAACAAGCAAGATAAAAGCAGAATGGTTGTGAGAAACAAAGCAAGATTAGTCACTCAAGGATTCTCTCAAATCGAAGGTTTGGATTTCGGTGAAACTTTTGCTCCCGTATCTAGACTTGAATCAATTCGGATATTACTTACTTTTGCATCATGCTTTGACAGTAAATTATTTTAAATGGATGTTAAAAGTGTTTTTCTAAATGAAAAAAATATCCGAACTTGTATTTGTTGAGACACCACCCGGTTTGAAGACCCTAAGAATCCTAATAATGTCTATAAACTCTCCAAGACGCTATATGGTCTTAAACAAGCTCCTAAAGCATAGTACGAATGCCTTAGAGATTTTCTATTTTCAAAAGGATTCAAAATTAGCAAAATTGATTCAACCTTGTTCACTAAAGTTTTAGATGATAATTTCTTTGTATGCCAAATTTATGTTGATGATATCATCTTTGGGTCTACTAATCAAGATTTTTGTAAATAGTTTGGTGATCTGATGTCTAGGGAATTTGAAATATCCATGATCAGAGAACTTAGCTATTTCCTTAGCTTTCAAATCAAGCAACTCAAAGATAGAATCTTTGTGAGCCAAACAAAGTATTCAAAAGATTTGATCAAGAGGTTTGGCATGAAAGATGCAAAACCCATCAAGACTCCCATGGCAACCAACGGTCATCTTGACCTTAATGAGGGAGGTAAACCGGTAGATTTAAAGCTTTATATATCTATGATTGGTAGTTTGCTTTATCTTACCGCATCTAGGCCCGATATCATGTTTAGTGTTTGCATGTGTGCACGTTTTCAAGCAACACCAAAAGAATGTCATTTGGTGGTTGTAAAAAGAATTCTAAGATATTTAAAGCATTCCTCTAGCATTGGCTTATGGTGTTCCAAAGGTGCAAAATTTGATTTAATTGGATATTCGGATTCCGATTATGCGGGTTTCAAAGTGGATAGAAAAAGCACCTCAGGTAGTTGTCAATTCTTAGGAAGATCCTAAGTATCATGGTCATGCAAGGAACAAAATTCCGTAGCCCTATCCACCGCCGAAGCCGAATATGTTTCTGCGGGTAGTTGTTGTGCTCAATTGCTATGGATGAGGCAAACTTTGATAGATTATGAAATCAAATTCGATAAAATGCCTCTATTGTGTGATAATAATAGTGCCGTGAAAATAGCCAATAACCCGGTGCAACACTCCAAAACCAAGCATATAGATATACGCCACTACTTCTTGAGAGATCATGTGAGCAAGGGGGATATTGTAATTAGCCGCATTCGGACCGAATGCCAATTAGCGGATATTTTCACCAAACCATTAGATGAAGGGCACTTTTGCAAGTTGATGAATGAATTAAATGTCATAGACTATTCAAATATTGCTTGAACTCATGCCTCATGCACTTTGTTCCTATTTGGTGCTATTTGAAGCTTTCAAGAAAGATATTTTCAAATATTTTCCTAAAAACCTCTATGTTCATAAAAATTATGTTCTTAGATATTCATTAGTCTCTTCAATGTATCATGATCCTGAATGACATTTATTTGAGTGCAAAACTAGGGATCATTTGCATATTTCTCAATTCTAAGAACTATACCTGAAGTTCCAGAAAAATCGGAACTACTAACGTTATTACAGCGGTACTGCCGCTTTGAGGTACTACCGGCATGTAAGTTGATGAACTACCGCTTTGGTTGGTGAAATATATTAATTGCCTTCGCACAGGTCTCTAACCCTCCTTCTCCTCCCCGAGTGGTTATTCCCCCCCCCTCTCTCTCTCTCTTGCCGTAGAACCCTCAAATCCTCTCGAGAGATCTTCAAATCTTCTCGAGTTTTCTATGATACTTGTTGATCTCTTGCAACCTTAGGGTTCCTCTCCCCTCGGATCTCAACGTAAAAATACCTTTAATCCCCTCTTTTGCCTTGCTTTAAAACCTTAGGTCACAATTAGGTTTACTTGAGAATGTGGATGAGTTAATGAACTTTTTCTTGGGAAAATTGAAAAAACTAGTGTCATGTGATGTCTATGCATCTATTCTGTGGATTCAATCCATTAGAGACACCAGTAGAATCCAAGCATTACTTGCCCTAGAACGTGTTCAGAGAAGGCGGTACTTCCGCTCGTCATGCGCAGAACTACCGCGGTGCGGTCGTACCTGACATTAAACGGTGGTACTTCCGCATCTCGGTACTACCGCCATTTGCACATCGGTACTACCGATTTATCTGACAAAACAGTCATTTCATTCCATTCAATTTTAAACCTATTTTGGTTGATCTCTTTTCTTCCATGTAATCTGTCCTCTCTGTTTGAAGATGCCCAGGACCAAGAACGCCACTCGTAAGTTCTATGGCACTCTGAGAGCTCTAAGATCAAAACCCACGCTCCCAGGTCAAACCTCCTCTCCTCCTCAGCCGCTTGCAGCTCACGCTCCTGCCTAAGAAAATCTAGAGGGAATTCAAAAAGGTAGAGAAGATAGAGGCAAAGCTCCTGCTCCTAATGTTCAATTAGAAAATGAGGAGAGTTCAAACCAGGCAGAAAGTGAATCTGATGAGGAAATGAAAGAGCCTGAGGAGCAACCAATCAATTTGAGGATCATAGGAGAAGAATACGCTATACTACGTCATAGAAATCAATTTGTGCTCCCAAGGACATCTACAAATCCTAAGTTCCACACTAGAGTTTAGGAGTTGGTATATGAACAGATGTATGGCCCCCACAGGCAATTTGCTGATCATAAATATGTGGATTGGGCACATCTAAATTCCCTGGACAAGTATGATGGAGCATATCAACTATTTCAAAGGGTCAGTATCCATGACCTAGTAGCGCTAAAACGCAACTACGATGAGGAGATCATTAGGCAATTCTATGCCACATTATATATATCTCCTGATTTCAATCATATGGCATGGATGACAGGGACCACTTACTTGGATTGCCAGAGGCACGAATTTGAGCTAGCTCTAAGGATAGAGTCAAGCAGATATGAGAAAGTTTATGACAGACCTGCCTTTTTAGTTCCAGCCTGGATGGAGTACTATGATGAAAATATCAGATATACTCCAGACAAGCTAGCCGGTCTCCTGCCAACTCCTAGCTTGGTCAACAGGATCATTAACCATACCATTCTCCCTAAGAGCGGGAATTTTGATGCCATTAGAGGACATGCTTGGAACTTGATAGATAACATCATGCACGACAAGAAATTTGATGTGGTAGATATTGTCCTTCGGGAGATTGCTTCTTCCAAGAATGATCGGATCAAAAGAATCAATTATGCTCCTTATATCATGGCTTTGATCATCCGGAAGACTAGCTATTGTGGAGGCTTGGGATCCATCCAGAAGCCATACAAGCCACGCGAGGGTCCTCCCATTTCTGCAGCTTCTTGTCCCCGGGATCATCAAAGGGAAGATGCACCAGAAGAAGAACAAGTTTCCCTTTCTCAGATCTACTCGGTTGTCCTCCAGATTTGTGACAATCAGGCCGAGAAGTTTGCATCTCTTTCCACCAAGATGAACTCCATTGGTGATCAAGTGACCTCCCTCATTGAGAGAGTCACTTCAATTGAGCACACCTTGGCTCATCCTCCCTCTCCAGTCCGTTTTGGCAGCCATCGCCGCCATGATCCTTCTACTCAAGGACCGCAGGAGTAACCCTTTTTTTGTATTTTGATGCCAAAGGGGGAGAAGAAAAGGAAGATGGGGAGAAGCAAAGGAGGAGGAAGTCTAGAAATTTATTATCTACTATATAATACCTATATATATATATATATATATATATATATATATATATATGTGTGTGTGTGTGTGTGTGTGTGTGTGTGTGTGTGTGTGTGTGTGTGTGATTGTGATGTAATGGTCTTGAGAACCTTGTTATGGTATTATTTATGTTTTTATGATATCATTATAATATTGTTGAACTTGGTACTTGGTAATATGGTTAAGTTATTCTCGGTGAATTGCAATCTCTATCTTGTGTTCATTTATAGTATTGTCAATTCCCTCAAGTTTCAACAAGCAAAAGAAACTTCGCCAAAATTTTCAAAAATCTCTACATGTGCTTGCAAAAGCAACTTCTCATTTATATGCACATGTTTAGGGGGAGCCTTCTTTGAAATGACTTTAAAAAGCAAATAATTCTCAAAACTCGTTTGAGCTCATTGCAAGATTTTTTTTTCACAACAAGAATATACAACTCGTTTTTTCAACAAGGGGTATATTCAAAACTATATCTTTCTCACATATTGATTGGGTTGTCATCAATTACCAAAAAGGGGGAGATGGAAAGCATCTAGGCCCCTAAAAATTATTTTGGTAATTAATGACAATATGTGAATATGGGACTAACATGTTTATTGAGTGTTTAAAAGGTTTAGTCTCAGTGACAAATATAACAACCTGGAGATGCATGCTAAATGTCAACATGAAGATCAATATGATTCAAGACAAGGTATAAGTAGTCTAGGATCCCTTTTGATTTTACCAGTCTTATGAGAAAAGGATGGAAGACCGGCAAGGCTTAATTCGTGGACCCAGCCCAAGTTGCTTGGGCTTTCCTTAATGTGGACTAGTGAAGACCAGCAAGTCTTCGATACCACGGCAAAACATAGCGAGTCATCATTTGGTTATTTCTTTGTCTCTACTTTACGCATTTATATTTCTAGCAAATTGAGATTATTTTGATTGTCATTTTGGTTGTGCTAGAGATATATTTATAGAGTCTTGTCTTGTGGTGCCTTAGCTTTACTAGAATTGAGTAGGTCTTGAATTGCAATATAAATCTTATTTAGCTCTAAAATTGTAGAAATTAGATTTAGAAAGCAATAATTTTTGTGAACCTCCTATTCACCCCCCCTCTAGTCGGTTATCCTTGATCCTACACTGTGCCTCGGCTCGGCCTCACCTCCAGTCCTTCCTCCTTGCCGTTGCTAGCGCCGCCTGTTGTGCTCGCCCTGCCATCGCCTCCTCTCCTCCTCCCTGCCGACCTGGCCAGCGATCACCCTAGACCAGATTGGCCGTGGCGGGGAGGCTTAGGGCCAGCTAGGGTCTGTGGCGAGGATGGGGACAAGGGCAAGGTGGAAGGCCAAGGCCGCAGGGAAGGGAGATGTTCTCTCTCTCTCTCTCATTCCATGTCAATTTGGGGATGGATCTTGTCATGGTGCGACGGTTGGTGACAGCTGCATCGGCAGCAGCTGGCGAGCCTCACGTTGTCGATGTTGGCATCACTATCGAGCCTCTTGTCCTGTTGCCTCCCACTTCCACGCTATCACCATCCTTAACCCACTCCCCGATCTAGCCCTGAACCGTAGATCGGTTGATCGCGTTGCCACCAGCGATCCACCGCCCTGTGTTGGTGATCTGGCCATAGTTCCCTAGGAGGGCGTCACCTGGACCAGTTCACTAAGAGGGCTCGGCTTTAGAGAGGCCTCCTGCTCTCTTTCCTCCTTAAGGCTGCGTTGCTGAGTTCTTCTCTCTTTCCCTCTCTCTATTTTTTTCATTCTTTGTCGATCTGGAGTTTAATTTCATCATCCCTACATCTCTAGCACTGTGTGCGTGCTTCACGGACCCGGTCATCAAATAGGTCAGACCATCGATGGTGGCTTGACGGTTCCCCATCTCCTGATGACTTCCGTGAGCTCCACACAATGTCATGTAGTTGATAAATAAAGTGAAATTTCTCTTGTCGTGTTGCTTCTTCTGAAACTTCAACAGTTGGCTTTGATGTTTGGAGTTCAGCATTATTTAGCCATTTCAGAATGATGGTGTGGAAAGAAATTATGTTCGTGATTCAGCTGGATCGTGCAGTTCTCCTTCAATTGATTCCTCAAGGTGATATAATCTTTCTTTTGTCAAACTTTTCGCTATTGATTTATTGCATACATTCTTTAGGCTTTAGCAAATTTTGGGTCGAATTAATTCATGATTTGTGCAACTGTCACCATCGTAGCCATGATCATCAAGTTATAACTCATCAATGGGATGCAAAGTTCTACTGGATTGTAAATACAAGCCTTTTGCTTCAACAAATGGAATTTTCCAATATTTTAGTTTATTATGCACTACTACAGAAAAAGTCATCACAGATAGTTCTAAACTGTCATCACAGACAATTTCTGAACCGTCGGAATTAATGTGTCTATGATAATAGGCGATTATCACAGACGGTTTGTGAACCGTTTGTGATAAATCACAACACAAACGGTTTTGTGGTATAAACCATCTGTGAAGGCCTACTATCATAGACGGTTTCTACCAAAAATCGTTTGTGAAGGCCTGCTATCATAGACAGCTTCTACCAAAAACCGTCTGTGATACTTCGGCCATCACAGACGGTTATATTTACCAACCATCTGTGATTGGAGACATATCACAAACAATTAGTAAAAAGAACTGTCTATGATATCGAACATATCACAGATGGTTGTTGGTGGTAGTTGTCTGTGATAGTAGACCTTCACAGACAACCCAAAAACCGTCTCTGACAGTTCATTATACCTAGCTTTTTTTTCTTCTATTTTTTGGCTAGCCTCAGGAAATGCTAGCCATGCCCTCTGAAAACAAGCAAGCAGAAAACAAATAAGTCACAGATGAATCAATTGTTTACAACTCAAACAACTCAAAGTGATTTACAACTCAAAATCAATTACAAAAGATTGTTCATGTATTGTCGCTAGAGTTACAATTTAATTACAAATCAAAGTGAATTACAATTGAATCAATTGTTTGAAGGTGGTTCAGCGGTGTTGATGGAGTGAAACTCTCCATTGGAGTTAATGATCTCCGTCTTGATGAAGGCAGAGAGCCATCCTCGAATGTCCCAGACTTCGTCTAGATCGAATGCACTTAATTCGATTGTCATGCGTTGTCGTTAGGAGTAAAGTAGTAAGCACATATATTTAAATTCATAATTAGGAAATAATTATTGCGAGATTGACAAACCTTTGGATCACTCGTCTTAGCACTCATGATTTGTTTTATATGACGGCAAACGTAGAATGCTCATAGGTGGTCTTGTAGTTGTTGGTGGCATTGCAAAAATAGAATTACATATATAGTTATAGTTTGTTCGAGAGGCATTATTACAAAGTGTGATATAGGATTATTGTGCTGTAGCACGTACCGAAAATCATGTCTTGTGTTGCAATGTGACGCTCGATTCCTTGTGTGTTCCTCCCCTGGCAAGATAGGCGCTGAACGACCTACGTGACTACAATAGAGTTATGTATGGAGAAAATGAGCATACCTGTCGAGTATTTCTTGCACAAGGGTAAAGTCGTGGTTTTTGTTGAGTAGGGAATCAAGGTATATTACCTTGTTCTACTTTGGTACAATGACTAAAAGGATATAGTGGAACCTACTCATGTATGTCGCTATAGTCATTAAACCTAAGTTTGTGTTGCGTATAAAGTACAAATGAAATTTGTATAGCAAGTAGTGAGGCACTTACTTCTAGTTGTAGGGCACCAGTATGTAGTCTTTGTCGCCCTGAGTAAGCAATCCTGTCGTTATGTAATTCTCGACATAGGATGCGTCTTGGGCGATGCATTGCTCAGAGATCAAGTGTGGATCGAGGAAACCCACCGGTTCTTACGATTGCCAGACTTGTTGCATCATGTCGTTATGTAATTCTCGACATAGGATTGCTCAGAGATCAAGTGTGGATCGAGGAAACCCACCGGTTCTTACTGTTGTGGGGGATAAGGATCCCTCCTCAACTCCACCGGCGACATTGTCTCTCGGATGCGTGGGAAGATCCTCGGAGGCAGCAATGCCGAGGATGAGTCATCACTTTCGGTTCAGAATCAATCCAAAGATCCATGTCGACGTCTGCAGACCGCCAAGTCGAACCGGTTCTCCTCGTTCCATTCTCCGCCACGCGAGTGCATGAGATTTGGAAAACAGAGAGAATGTTGACAAGAAATTACGGAAGATCCCCACGGACGGCGCCAACCGCCGGTGTTTTAGAACCGAACTTACGTAAAGATTGTTTGATTCGGGGTCTCCTAGAATAGAATCATGCGAGAGATATTGACACGGAATTTTTATACGTGTTCGGACCTTCTTGGAGAGAATAACAACCCTACTCTGTGTGTGTATGGTATTGAGTGTATATTGAACAATCGGGGAAAAACTAAGACTATTACAGATAGTGCTTGTATTCCGATGGCTCGATCCTCCTCCCTTTCTCTAGTTGCCGCCTTTTATAGTGCGTGAAGGAGCGGCAAGTTACTCCAGTAAAGCGGCGCCTCATCACCTCTATGTGAGCGCATGTTGGTAGTAATTACCGGTGTATTAATTCCTCCACGTCGCTCAACAGCTATATACTAGAGATAATGGGGTATTACGTGCCATTATTCTGTAAAATAACAACATATGATGACTGTTTGAATCCCTTAATCAATAAGACCCACTTGTCCGCAGTACATTTGATTATAAGGTGGTCGTGGTGACCTAGTCGTAGAGGAATCTCGATTATGAGGTAGTCGTAGCAAGACTTACGACTATGGGATAGTCGTAGCATAACTTACGACTATGGGGGTGGTCGAGAAGAACTTACGACCATCCATTTGGTTCTTCCTTCATAACATTAAGGGTACACTCGGGGTTCACATGACGCCATATTTATCTATAATAAAAATTATAGATAAAAGGTAAAATGAGGATTATTATATCCTCGTCATCTAGCCCTGACTTCAAGTGAAAGAAACTTACTTGGTAAAGGGTTCTAGATGGTCTTACGATCATGAGAGGATCGAGAAAATAATCGAAGGAAAAACTCTTCGATTGTATACTACTTTGACCGAAATGTGCTTGGTCAAGAAAATTGCTTACGACTATCAAGTGGTCGTAAAAGCATTTCTATGATTACAAGGTGGTCGTAGTATAGTGATCGGAAGAAGGAACTTTCCGATTATTATTTCCTTTGGTTGAAAAGATCTAACCAAGGAAGTAATTTCGCTTGAGATGTAAACGCAAACCCGATTTCTCGAGCGGACACTTTGGGAATCTCAAGCGGCGCTTGCTTGCTTCGTCTGTTGAAGCGGTTCGAGGCGGTGGCGACCCTCGGAATGTCACGCCCGGCTCAAGGTACATGGTTATATATACTCATCGGAGGGTAAAACCTAAGATCTTACTTTTCCCCCAAATTGCTCCTGCTGTTCTTCAAGCTCTTGCCTTCTCCGCCGCCGAGTCGTTCTTGCCTTCTCCTCTGCCACTCCAATTGTGCCCTCTTTTTCGACCCAAAATTTCCTGTTTCCGAGAGAGATGGCCAGGAAAGTTTCTGAGTGGGAAGAGTCAGAGATGGATGCGGCGAAGATTCAAGCCCTAGTTGTCACCGGGAAGATTCCAGAGAAGACTCTTGTGAAATGGCTTCCGGCATTTGGGCAGCATTGGCCGTCAGGGGAGAATGGGCAAATTCCCGTCTTCCAGGCTTATTGTGAGTGTGGCCTTCGACTGCCTGCTCACCCCTTTCTCACCGTTGTGCTCGAGCATTTTGGGGTGGAGTTAGTGAACCTTGGTCCTAACTCCATCACCATGCTGAGCGTTTTCGTATATTTGTGCGAGGCGTACCTAGGAATTCCGGCGGACCTTGAGCTTTTCCAATATTTCTATGGAATGTCTCGGCAAGCCGGGATTGCTGGAAGTTGTGGTCTAAAACTCCACGACGGAAAGTCGAGGGAGTATATTCAGAGTTTCACCCGGTCTTCGTGGCCGGGATGGAGGAAGAGGTGGTTTTACTGGAAAGTCACCTCAGAAGACAGCCTCTCTTTCGTGGGAAAGGCTGCTGAAAAGAAATCTTCATGGGATTCGACTCTTGAAGATATCAGCCGGATTGCCCCTTATGTTCAAGTTATCAAGGACTTGAAGAAGGAAGGGCTGACCGGATGGCATGTGGTGAAAGATTTCATCACACGCCGAATTAGTCCTTTGAAGAAACGAGCATCCCCTATGTGGAGATACTCGGGGCTAATAGACCCAACCAGGGACTACAACGAGGGTAAGTGAATTTTCGACTTAGCTCTCAGTTTGGTCTTTCTGCAAATTTGGTCTTTCTGCAAAGTTGTTTAAAAGATGTCTTTATCTGTTTGAACAGATCTTTCACCAGCGGAGATTGACGTTAGAGTCAAACTCGTTTGTGAGAAGTCTCCACCACTTAGTGTGGCGGTTCCTAAAATCCTTGCGGTCAGATCCGCAGAGGAAAGGATGGTTCGCCTAAAGGTAATCAAGAGTTGATTTTATCTTTAAGACTTTATAGTCGAGAAAGAACTTACGACTAGAGAAATGTTGTAGAAAAAACTTACAACTTAGTCGTGACCGTAGGAAATCTTACGATTCGAGGAAAGGTCGAGAAAAACTTACGACTTGATATTTGGTCGAGAAAATCTTACGACCGATTAGTAATTCTTCTCTTCGCTTTTGCTTTACAGAAAGTAGGCATGGAAAATCGTCGGGATGATGAAGAAGCTGTACTGATAACCATCGGTGCAGGGTTGACAAAGGACAAAGGCTCAGCTCCTTCGTCCAAGAGACGTCGACTTTTAAGGAGTGACGACAAAGGAGGGGTGAGCTCGAGTTCTAGCCCTTCGACCAGATCCTCTGCAAAGCTTGTGGTAGACATAGCCGCAACTGAAGCCGAGGCTAAAATAGCTGAAGTGGAGGAGGTCGAAGTAGCTGAACCTCTAAAGCGCAAACCTCGCAAGGCCAAGGTACCCTTCTATTATGACAAAAAATCTTTCGCAGTTTCTGCCACTCCTGGTTTTGTTAAGCACTTGGAAAAGGAGAACTGGAAAGATTTTATGTCTTTGTGAAGGATAATACCGCTCCAAGAGAGCTTATGGCTGATGGCAATCTTTGCTCTTGGAGTGGTCGAGACCGATCTCGGCCATCCGAAAGTCGAGACCGAGAGATGGTCCTGTTCAAGATCCACGACCGACGTGGTCGTGGCTAAGCCCATTCTTCAACTCGAACTTGACCGAGGTGGTCGAGAGAAGAAGAAATCTTCCGCTGGGAAAGTGACTCCCAAATTCTGTTTAGGTCCAAGGTGCAGAGGTATGTGAAATATACTAAAGTGTAAAAACAGAATTTACCTTTTTCCTTTTCACAACCTGAATTGCTTTCCTTTTCTTTGTTTTAGCCGACTCCTTCAAACCGAGAATGCTTCCGTTGAGAAGCCTATTGCTACCTCTCTAGGCTTTGGAGAGACAACAAGGAAGTGGTCGAGGATCATCCTCGCCCAAAGTGGTAGAGGAAGTCGTGGCGCTGAAGTGGTTATGACAACCAATGAGGTACTGTTGTACCCGAAGAAGGTAGCGGCTACAACCTCTCAAGTAGCAGCGGTGACCACGAGAGATGGTCGTGGAGACTCCGGAAGCAATGCAACCATCGAGATGGTCGTGAAAGCTCGAAGAATATTGCGACTCGTGAGGCGGTCGCCACGACCACCGAGATGGTCGTGGATAGAACAGAGGCACTCTGAAGCCTCTGGTCAAGATGGTGGCGATATCGCCCACCGTCTCGAAAGGAGATCGCTGCGCGTTCCTCCGGTACCAAAGAGAAACCGGTTCTGAATCGAAGAAGAAGAGTATTTCAACCTGCGGCGACTTCTTTGGGCTGCTTCCATCGTAGGGTCTTACGCTTTCAGATCTCGCGATCGAGTCCCCATCCCAACGATATTCCCAATAGAGGGATACCTTTGATAATGAGCGTCTTGAGAAGGTTTGGTGGGACCAAGTCACGAGGGTAGACAAGTCAAGATCCGGAGTGGTTTACTCGATGTTTGCTCGATCAACCATGAATGTAAGTACTTAATCGTACTTTATATATACAGTATAATCTTCTCTTGTTTCTCATTGTCTTCTCATCTTGCGTAAAGCCATAGAGCAAATTGTCGTTGTCGGTGAATATCATCGACAACTTCTAGAGTCATGACAGAAAGAGGAACTCGCAAACAGCAGAGAGGTGGTAAGTCCTCGCTATTCATAGTCACCTTGGATTTGACTACTTATATAGTGCTTACGGATTTGTCATGGAAAAACTCACGACTAGGTAATGGTCGTAAAAGACTTATGACCAAATGGCTTTGTCGTAGAAGAACTTACGACTAGGTCAATGGTTGTAGAAGAACTTACAATCGATTGACCCATGCTCATGTCCACTGTTATCCTTTGCAGGTTAAACAGTGACGCCAAGACCTTAGCCGACTCGCTCGATTATGAAAAAGAGGAGTCGAAAAAGTTTAGGGAAGAGGTATTAGACCTCTGGAAAAAGCTTAAAGAAGCTAACTCTGCAACCATGAAGTCGCAGGAAAAATTAAACAGTAAGTGCTGAACTTAAGACTGCTTATATCTTTGATCTTTACCTAACTCTTGCTTCTTTTTAGAAAAAGAAGACGAGACGAAAAAGCTCCAGAATGAAGTTAGAGAAAACTTGATTATTCACGAGCTTACTCGTATGTCCAAAAATAAAGATCAAAACCTTGAGACGTTGAGAACTTCGAATATCAAGTAAGTAATTCTTTACCGTAGTCCTTACGAGTTATTTCCTTTTCTCACTTCCACTTCCTTTCTAGCAATGGACGTTAAATTGAGAGAACTTGAGATCTGAAATCGCGGATAAAGCCGTGATTTATAACGCACAAATCCTTATTGCAAAGAAGAATGTGGAGGATATTGTATCATGGGAGAAAAAGTATCCGAGACCGTTGCTTCCCATAATGAAGAGGTCAAGAAGTTGGATTCTCAACTAGTGGGTAAGAAATTCTTTTACCCGTGATTATTTTTGTTTTCTTTTTCCTCTAGGAGTTTATTTTTGTTTGACCAATCTTATTTCTTTGAGCAAGTGGTCGAAAACAAAAAGCTCATGAGCTTCGACTTGTACCCAACAGAGATGGAAGCAATGAAGATTAAACTTCAAGGAAACATCACGCTCTGAACAATGTGCTTGGTGAGCTACATAGTGAGGAAAGACTCCTCAAGATGATACAATAGCTGCTCACACAAGTACCATTGGGGATCAAGTCGATTTTGCAAGATCTGGTGACCACTCTGAAGGCCAACCAAGTGAATCGATAAAGGAGGCGGTCGAAGCTCGCATAAGTTATGCATTAGCAAAACTTAAAGCTCATGACCCCAATCTTAATGTGCAACCACTCGGCCGACTTCAAGCGCTCTCAAGCGAAGGAAGACGTCGATGGAGGAGATGCAATCAGTTGTAGGAAAGTTTCAGAGGAGATGCAGTTGGGCTCTCCTCTTGAGTAGTCTGTAATGAACTTGTGAAAACAGTCTTTTGTTGATGTAATCCATCTTGTTCTCGCAAATCATCTTGTCGAGTAGTTAGTAACTCAAAAGATAATTAACTAATTTAAAGACTAAGAAATGAAGTCAAATGTGATGACTTTATCCTAGCCCCGACTATTTGCTTAGTTTGTGAAAACTAAGTAAATAGTTTTGTCTCTCGCAAATCATCTTGTCGAGTAGTTAGTAACTCAAAAGATAATTAACGAAATAAAGACTAAGAATTGAAATCAAATTATCCTAGCCCCGACTATTTCTTTGAGTTTGTTTAGACAAACTAAGTAAATAGTCTGAGAAAGGTTTTCAAAACAGAGAGGTTTGTTTAACTTGTAGTTTTGGGTCTCAATTGTCATGCAATCGGTCGAAAGGGTGGTAACGAGTTGACACTAGGAAGTTCCTTCTAGTGGGCGGGACCACGTCTTGAGAGAGAGGAGAGGCTTCGACTAGGTAATGTTAACATCTCAGACTAGTTTAATCAAATCGAGAACGGCAACTTGAGTTAAGCAAGCGTCTAGAGGACTTTAAAATATTTACTCGTCCTTCTTGATTGGACTCGATAAGTCATCTGGTAGCAAGAGTAGGAAGCCCGAACAAAGCTAGGAAGCTCCTTCCATTAGGCGGGACCACGCGCAGAGAGGAGAGAGGCTTCGACTAGATGTGTCTCTTCCTCCAGGCAGTTGAGATGAAACGAGTACACCCAAGGCGGTTAAGCAAATCGAGAAAGTCGCTCTTCTTAGAGTATTTTTCAAATTAATGAAGAAATAAACTAAGGTGAAAAGAGTTGGCCTTCAAAAATATTTGGACTAAATAAAACCCGAGTTCTTTGTGTTGGCCATAAAAGCGAGTATGTAGTCGACACTAGGAAACTCCTTCTAGTGGGCGGGACCACATGCAGAGAGGAGAGGCTTCGACTAGGTGATGTTATCGCCTTGACCAAAGGTAAAGAAAAGCGGGTGTTTAAAACATAGTCGAAAAATAATGAAAGCACTACTCAAAAGTAAGACAATAGAGATAGAAAAACACGATTCTTTATTGTCCAGAATGGTCAGTTACACATAGAACTTGCGTGGCGGTCGATGTTCCAAGAATTGAGAGAACTCGCCGTCTTCCATTGCCAATCGTATCGACCACGGACGAGTAACCGACCACGTGTAAGGACCTTCCCACTTGGGAGAAAGTTTGTTCGATTAGACTTGGATTGGCAAAGCCTCAATACCAAGTCACCTACAAAGAAGGTCAGTGAGGTTGAACCTTACGATCGTAGTATCTTCGCAGGCTTGTTGGTAGATTGCCGAACTAATTAGGGCCTGGTTTCTCCTTTCTTCAAGTAGATTAATATCATGCTCTCAATTTGTTCTGGTTGGAGTCCGTGAATGTTTCGACTCGTGTTGATCGTATCTTTAGTTAGGAGGAAGCATAGCTTCAAAGACCAAGACTAAAAAGAAAGGTGTTTCTCTGTGAGTCTGATTGGTAGTTGTACGAATCGCCCATAATACTGAGGGTAATTCTTGTACCCAAGCCCCGAGCGTTTGATGAGTGGTCAAGACTCGAGTTTTAATTCCTCTCATTATTTGGCCGTTTGCGTTCGACTACCCCATTACTCGGGGATGGGCCACGAAGCATAACATAACTTGGTACCCAACTCGTCGCATAAAATTCTGAAATTTTGCGCCGAAAATTGCTTACCATTATCTGTAATTATTCGACTTGGTACTCCAAATCGAGTAATTATGCATCTCATCATAAACCGTTTTTTGCTTCGTTGTTATCGATCCGAGTTCGCTTCAATCCATTTTGTGAGCGATCAATAGCCACAAAAGGAACTCAAACCTCTGGAGCTTTAGGAAAGCGGTCCCGAGGATATCAAGACCCCGAGTTGCAAAAGGCCAAGATAGAGGTATTGTTTGTAATGCCCGATTTGGTTGGTGTATTTGCTCGCTATGAAACCGCATGGACACACTTTTAACCAACTCTTTAGCATCGTATAGGGTGTTAACAAGAAAACCTTGTCGAAAAGCCTTGCCGACCAACGTTACAGAGGAAGCATGATTTCCACAAATGCCACCATGTATGTCGTGAAGGAGTGTTAATCCTTCGCTCTCATGAATGCATCGCATGAGCACCCCTTGAGTACCTCGTTTATAGAGAACTCCTTCGACCAAAGTATACATTTTGGCTTTTAGGGATAAGCGATCGCCTCGAGATCGTCTTGGCATGTAACCCTTCGAAGATAATCATAGATGGGTGCCATCCATGTATCCTCGTATTCTAGAGAATTTGTCTCAATAGGAGGTGTCTCTAACTCTTCGACCGAGAAGGCTTCGGAGTTGTTCCAAGAAGACTCCTTTTGGTACTTCAGATCCGAAGAAGCTATTCGAGCAAGTCGGGATGCGAGGAAATTATCCTTCGAGGATGAATTGTGCCTCGAAACCTAAAAAATGCTTTTCTAGCTTACGACTTCGATAAGTACCGAGACATTGTCGGGTTAGAAACCGGTACTCTTTACCGACTTGATTCACGACTAGTTGAGAGTCTCCTCTCACGAGTAGTCGGCGAATCGAGAGCTTTCGCTGCTCGTATACCAGCTAGCAAACCTTCGTATTCTGCCACATTATTAGTGGCCTGAAAGTTTAATTGTATGGCATACTTTAAGGTCTCTCCGGTAGGAGATACCAGGACCACCCCAGCCCCCGAGCCACTTAAAGTAAGCGACCCATCAAAGTACATCGTCCACTGGTCGTGGGAATCGATCGGGATCTGAACAGTTCAGATTTGTCCATTCGGCGACAAAGTCTGCCAAGATCTGGGATTTAACGGCCGTTCGGGACACGAAATGGATGTCGAACTCCCCAAGTTCGACTGACCATTTTGCCATGCGTCATTGCTTCCTGATTCGGAGGATCGCTCCCAAGGAAACTCGGGCAAGCCTGACTAGTTTGTGCTTTGAAAATAATGCCGCAGATTTCTCGAAGACATGAGGAGGGCATATGAAGCTTTTGGACCGAGGGTAACGCTCCTTAGGTCGTGTAAAACTTCACTTACGTAGTAAACTGGTCGTTGTACATTTTCACGTTCTACAACCAAGATCTTACCGTTGTTGCTGTGGTGTGGCGGCTAGGTAAACCAAGAGCGCTTCTTCCGCCCTGAGAGACCGAATAGGAGCACTAAGTAAGGTACCTCTTGACATCCTCAAAGGCAGCGTTTGCCTCATTCGACCACTCAAAACTTTCGTGTCTCCTTAGAAGTTTAAAGAAAGGTAGTCCCTTTTCTCCCGATCGTGCGATGAAACGACTTAGAGCCGCCATGCACCCGGTGAGTTTGGACTTCTTTCCGTAGTTGAGGGCGATTTGTAAAATGGCTTTTATCTTTTGATTCGCTTCAATTCCTCGTATAGATACTAGGAATCCAAGCAATTTCAAGAGATTCCAAACACACACTTCTCGTGATTAAGTTTTAAGCGATGTTTTACGAGATTGTCGAATGTTTCTTGTAGGTCGGTAATATGATTAAGTTTCTTGATGCTTTTGACAACTAAGTCATCAACATAGGCTTCTAGATTTCGGCCTAATTGAGATGAAAAAGTTACTGCATCAAGCGTTGAAAAGAAGCGCGGCATTTTTAGACCAAATGGCATTTTGACATAGCAAAATATACCAAATGGTGTAATAAATGCGGTCTTTTCTTCATCGTCTAGACACATATTAATCTGGTGATATCCGAATATGCATCTAAAAACTTAACATTTCACAACCTGCGCAGAGAGTCAACCAACCGATCGATACGAGGTAAAGGAAAATCGTCTTTTGGACAAGCTTTATTAAGATCGATAAAGTCTCACGCACATACGCCATTTGCCGCTTGACTTTCTAACCATTACAGGTTAGCCAACCATTACGGATGGTTGACCTCTCTTATAAAGCCCGCTTTAAGTAGCTTATCCAATTCGATTTAATAGCATCTCGCCGATCGGGGCAAATCTCCGCAATTTTTGTTTTCTGGTACTTTGTCGGCCGTAAGGCTAGCTCATGCTCGATCACCTCCCCGGGACTCGGGCATGTCGGATGCTTGCCACGCTAATACATCTGCGTTAGCTCGGAGGAAGGTGATGAGGCGTCTTCCTATTTGGGGTCGGAAGTATCCCGTCTGAACGATCTTGAGGGCTCCCTGCGTCGTGAGGAACCTCTTTGACTTTGTCGTTCGGCTTTGGTGCGACTTTTAGGCCCGACTTGCTAGTCGAAGGTCGACTTTCTTCTCGAGTTGGTATTTGTCCTACCATCTCAAGGGATCGGCGATCGCGGTATGCGCCATCTTCTTGTCACAATGGATTGTAATTACTCCTTTGGGACTGGCATCTTAATACATTGATATCCATAATGAGTAGCCATTAGAATTTTGCCAAAGTTGGTCGTCCGAGTATGGCGTTATATGTCAGATCGAAATCGACCACATCAAAGGAGATTTTCTCGTCACGAAATTACTTGGTGAACCAAATGTTAAAGGAAGAGAAACTTGACCAATTGGTTTGGTCGAAGATCCCAGACAATCCCATGGAAAGAGTATCGCATCGGTCTTACTTTGGTCCCGGTACTTGCATGTCATCCAGGCACTCGTAAATAAAATATTTAACGAGCTTCCACCATCAACCAAAACTCGATTGACCCGACAATTGTTGATGGTGGGTTCGACCACGATTGGGTATCGACCTTGTCGAGTCGAAGGGATCGGGCAGTCACTCTTCTCGAAAGAAATGGTGACTTCCGACCACTTCGGTAATTTATTGACGAGAGGAGGATCTATGGAGTTTACCTCGCGTTCAGTAGCTTTGAGCTGTCGCTTTGATTCATATGCCGATGATCCCCCGTAGATGTGTTCAATGGTGTGTTGCGGATCCTCGGGCGGCATCTCCTCTTAAATCATCCAAGATTTATGACCACTTGTTTGACCTACCGCCGAGGGTGGGAAGTGGTCCTTGTCGTTATAGTAGTCTTCAAGCTTTCGTTGGAAGACCCGGCGATTCTTGAAGGTCATGCCCTTCCTTTTTATGGAAAGGACACCACCTAGGCTTATCATTTTTCCGATCGGCGCTTACCTTTGCCTCTGTCGAGTGTGGCTTGATGTGCGTGGCTCTTTATCATTCACATACCAATACCTCCTTGGAACCGCTGGGTTTTGACCCTTCATCTTATTCTTGGACTTTTTGCTTTCTTATCCTTCTTCTTACCAACTTTGGCTCTCGAGATGGATTGTCTTCACGATCGATTGTGTTGTTCCACTCGACCGCCTCGAGGCGAGTATATCGATCGCCATTTCAAGAGTTCGCGATGTACAGTAGGAGGATTTAAAGCAATATCCTCTGTTATCCTTCTACTACGGACTCGCTTGAAAGCCCCGATGCGGATGAATCGAAACTTCCAAAATTGAGTTACTTAACCGATCAAGCGCTTGATGAACTGGCGCCATGTCTCGTTGTCGCTCGTCTCATCCGTGCAAGTCGCCCTCCTTTGTAGGCGATTGTATGTGCCTTGGAAATTTGCCGAGAGAAGATCGCAGAGATGTTGCTAAGAATAGATCGACTCGAGTGGTTGGTTTAGTAACCACGATCGAAAGCGAGATCCTTCGAGCACGCTTGGAAGGTAATTTGCCATCACATGCTCTCCTCCTCCGCCGCTCGAGCAAATTGTTGTGTAAATTTGAAGGAATTCGATGGGATTTTGGGAACCATCAAACTTCTCCATGTTCCCGGTCGAAAACGTGGTGGCAATGAGCGGCTCGGAGATCGGCGAGAATGCCCGACATCCAAGAATGACTTCTTGACGCCTCCTTTGCGTAAAAGAAGGGTTGATATCATCGGTGGTCGTACTCGGCGATACCCAAGAATGTGAGTTGACCCGACTGTAATAGGTCTCGGTCCCACGAGGGATATACTCGTAGTTTATCTCTTTATTGCAGATTTCCATGTCGGAGTGGTGAGCGATCACCTTCCGAGGAGCTTGTTGATCATCGGTCATTTGAAGACATTTCTTCGAGTAGGAGATCGACACGACTTCTTTGTTCTGCCGATTTCTACGCGGTGATATGTTGGATTGATCGGTAGCGAAGAAGTCGATGGGTACGACTACTTGAATGATGTCGACGAGGAGCTTCCAGCTTTTTCATTGTACTCCGAAGCCTTTGTACGATCTCTTCAGCGAAGAGGTCATAGCCTGGCGTTCGGGCTAGCTCTTGAGTTGGATTCTCGAGCAAATCATTGATGTGTTGGAGCTCTCGAGCTTCCTCTGATTGATATTGAATACGCCCAGGCAAATTCTTCTGAGCTTCAATCTTCTTTCTTCGAATTGCCTCAAGATTTTCCATGTTAGACTCTTGAGATTGCCTTAATGAAGCGCGAGAATGTCGAGGATTTCCCTGGCGTTCATGAAGGCGTTGGTCGTGTCCGCCAGATGGTGGTGTCCCGCCATTGCCACGAGGGGCGATGTGTGACCTTGGGAAGGGTCTCCATCTCGGTCTCTAGAAGAGTGATCTTGATCCGAGGAAGGACGAAGACCTCCTGCTGATGATTCTCACTTGCGCCGAGGCCTCTCCGCTTGAGGAGTCGTCGAGACACCATCTGGCGACTTGGAGTAATCCTCCAAGTAGGGAAGTCTGGTTATAACTGTCTCCGTCACAGTGTGACCTGGAGAGATGGTCGAATTTGCGGGAAAAGCATGCTTGATCCCGCTCTCTGGCGTTATCCAGAGAGAGAGAATCACCAGATTGGTGAAGTCCTGCATGTGGCTTCTAGAGCTTGCCTCACCAAGTCGGACCGCCTTAGGGAACTTGGACACTTCGAGGAAAAACTCTCGTCGTGTCGTGAGTCCACTGGGTGTGGTCTGGTCGATTGACCCTTGCCCCTTGAGAGGGTAGATTCCTCTCTTGGGCGTCTTGTTGTGGGGATAAGGATCCTCCTCAACTCCACCGACGACATTGCCTCCTCGGATCGTGGGAAGATCCCGAGGCAACAATGCCATAGGATGAGTCATCACTCGGTCAGAATCGAATCCGGCATCCATGTCGACGTCTCACAGACCGCCAAGTCGAACCGGTTCTCCTCGCTCCATTCTCCGCCATGAGTGCATGAGATTTGGAAAACAGAGAGAATGTTGACAAGAAATTACCGGAAGATCCCCACGGACGGCGCCAACTGTTGGTGTTTTAGAACCGAACTTACGTAAAGATTGTTTGATTCGGGGGGTCTCCTAGAATAGAATCATGCAGAGATATTGACACGGGAATTTTTATACTGAGTTGGGCCTTCTCCGAGAGAATAACAACCCTACTCCTGTGTGTGTATGGTATTGAGTGTATACTGAACAATCAGGGGAAAAACTAAGACTATTACAGATAGTGCTTGTATTCCTGATGGCTCGATTCTCCTCCCTTTCTCTAGTTGCCGCCTTTTATAGTACGTGAAGGAGCGGCAGTTATTCCAGGTAAAGCGGCGCCTCATCACCTCTTGTAACGGGCGCATGTTGGTAGTAATTACCGGTGTATTAATTCCTCCACGTCGCTCAACAACTATATACCAGAGATAATGGGGTATTACGTGCCATTATTCTGTAAAATAACAACGTATGATGACTGTTTGAATCCCTTAATCAATAAGACCCACTTGTCTCGCAGTACATTTGATTATAAGGTGGTCGTGGCTGACCTAGTCGAGAGGAATCTACGATTATGAGGTAGTCGTAGCAAGACTTACGACTATGGGATAGTCGTAGCATAACTTACGACTATGGGGGTGGTCGTAGAAGAACTTACGACCATCCATTTTGTTCTTCCTTCATAACATTAAGGGGTACACTCAGGGTTCACATGACGTCATATTTATCTATAATAAAAATTATAGATAAAAGGTAAAATGAGGATTATTATATCCTCGTGACTATACATAAGCAATGTAGAACTTGATTGTACACACTTACAGTGTCCAACATCGTAGAAGTGAGGCGTTGAGGGCATCGAGGTTGAATAGTTCGAATAAGTCTTCGAAGCTCACGACGAAGTGGCTCGACTTGTGGAGGAAATACCTCTTCGTGTATCTGATGGTGATTCCAGTAAGCCTATTTGACCTCTGGTCGTTGGTCTTTCGCATGTACCAGGCATGCAAACTCTAGCAACCCATTCCAGCACAGGCTAATACTGTGTCGGGGACCAACGGACTTCCGAGAGAGTATTTCCAGAGCTTGGGAGGCGCTTTAATGTTCATCGATTTTAATTTGGCCTTAACGACTCGCCTGCTATACATCTTCCCGGGAGACGACTCAGGAACCGATACGGCGGCACGCTTTTCTTGTTCCTTCGGTGTCTTCTCCACGGGAATCGATACATCGGCCTTTTGAAGCGGAGGTTGAGGTGGAGTCATTGAGGGTCCTATTTGAAAGGTGTGGTTGTGTGGAGATAGCGGCACTACAGGGTCAAGGGCGATATCCCGTTTGGGCCACTAGACAAAAGTGTGCACAGCATCCCCTAGTATTATGATGTCTTCGTTTGGGGGCTTCTCCAGTAGGATGGCCATGAAACTGTCATGTACCATATCCACCTGGACCTTGGCGAACGCAAGGCCTGCCTAGGCTAAACCGTAGCACCGTCTCTATCTCGCATGAAAACGCCATCCCGCCCAAATTTCAATAGAAATGGACACAGCCAGCCTCACTTAGAGCTTGCAGGACGTGGGCTCCTACAAAACGATACACAATTAGATAAGGCGTCAAACAGGTCTATCTTTGGAGCATTCCAGAGATGTATATTACCTAGATTTCGTTGATAGGTAATTGGACGTTGCTATGTTCAGAAAGTGGCGTGGACGCGCAACAACTTTGATGTTGAGGAGGACTGGCTCCCAAAATAACGGGGGCACCTTGCGACTGGTTGAGAACTTGATTCATTTATTTCTGCAATGATGTTATCTATCCTCGAAATTCTGCATGAATCTCCTCTTTCAACCGTTCCTCGCGCTCAGCCTTGGATCTCTTTCGACTCCTATACGCCTCGGAGTCGTGTGGGAATCCCTGCCTCCAAGTTACGTAAACCCCAAGGTCTCGCGTACGACTTGGGTGCTCCTTGTTTCCTAGTGCCGTGGAAAGTGTGTCGGACCCGGGATTAACACCCCAAATCCTCTATGCATTTCTAAACTAGTCCCATGATCAGTAGCTAGTTCACACAGTTAAACAGACATGGTATCATCCATGAATCACACAAATATATTAATAATTGATAACAGAGTTTATTACAAAAGAGGCTTACAAGCCAACAATAAAGAACACAGCGGAAGACGAAGAAGTAGTGAAGTCCAGCTGATCTGCCACAGGCAATCGACTGGAGTAGCGGCCTAGTCGTCAAGATCCACACCGGTAGCGAAGTCCTCCTCTGAAATTTGTTTGTATAAAGCAAGTATGAGCACAACTACCGTGCTCGCAAGTTACACCCGTCAAGTAATAGATTAAATGCATGCATACAAGGGTATAACAAAGGAAGGCTTATTGGTTGAGTTTGCATAAAGCAGTGTTTTCTTTAAATACTTGTACTAAGTTTCAAAGCGATTATTCTATAACTAAAATTTATTTTATAAATTCTCAATTTTATAGTCAAATAACATTCACACAAGAATGGTGAAGGATACCCTCTATCACATGGCTTCCTGCCCAATTCCCATTTGGATAAACCAGTTTGAAGAAGTCTTTTTAAAAGAAAATCAAAGTCTAACTTTGAGTGGCTTTGCTAGCATGTCCATGACCGTGGACATGGCTATTTGAATAGTTTTACACTCTACAGAGGTTGTACAGCTTTACCCACATGACACGAATTCTCTAGTCTGTCCGACATATATCTATGCCACCGCTCACTACCTTAGGTAAGCAGTTTAGAGCACATGCCAAAGCCTTTACAATGCACCATTCCACTGTAGTCCCCCCTCGCTAAGATTTCGCCCCCTTTGGACTGATCGTCTACCGGGTTTGTGGCCCCCTCTTACGTCAGGTGGGACTAACATAGGTCATAACATGACTACCCACCGCATCTGAAGGGAACGACCATGGTGGAACATTGCAAATTAATCAGCCAGATCCCGCCCATACTCAGGACATGTGGTGGTACGATGTGGCTTAGCAAGATGTGGCTCGAAGACCGGTCCTTAATTGACTTTGGTGACTTTCCATAAAACCCATGGACCTCGATCATAGAAATGACTCGATCCCGTGCATCAACATGTACCATCCAAATAACCATTTCGCCTAAGTACAAACCATAATTTTATTTCATTTTTCAAAATCATTTATAAACTTCCGTAACACACCAATGCCATGGATACAATGTAAACAATAATTGATTTTTGGCTAAAATTCCCAAAATCAAACATTTTTGGGTCTAAGCATCACTAAGCATAATTTTTCCAAATGGTCCTAGTTCATACTATCATATACTATCATATCAACTAGGTTTTATCTAGGGTAACAATATATTTGATTCAAATATCAACATTGACCATACAACGGATTTAGGCATATCTATAAATTTAAAACAGGAATTTAAATTACTGAATATAAATAAGCATGCAATAATAATTTAAAATAGAATTTAAATAATTTAAAATAATGGGTGCAAATATGGTCAAATATGTAACTTGCCTTGCTCAATTGGTTGCTCTCAAACATCGTCGAAATTTGACTCTCCGAAGTCGTCGAATTCTATACGCGAAAACAAGCCAAATTCAAACAAAATTCAAAATAGAATTCAAATGAACTCCAAATTAAATAATTTTAGTTTAGTTAGCTATATATTGAATCTATATGAATTTAGAAATTTGAAACACCCAATTTGGAGTTTGGATGCAAAAGATATGGATTTTAGAAGTTTAAACCCCAAATCTGCAATTAAATGAATTTCTCGAATTATTTTTTTAAAGGAAAATCCAATTATTGGGCAAGGCTGGCGTCAGCCTTGAGATTTTCGGGATTAAAAGAATTAAAATGAATTTCTGACGTGCGGGCCCCACGTGTCATAGACACGGTCCTCATGGACTAAGTCCACGAGACTTTGGCTTGGGAGGGTTGCGCAGATGTGGAGCCACGTCGGATCCGATGCTGACGTGGCGTCGCGGTGGCGCTTGCATGGCTGCGCCACGTTGGCAAGGGCGGCGCGGGCGTCGGGACCGAGGATCGCCGGCCTTACACAAGACAAAGGGGATGGCAAGAAGCGCGAAAGAGATAGGGGGAGATGGCGGTCACGCTGCTCTCACCCACACGAGGAGAGGACGGAGGTGGCCGGCGGCGAGGTTGTGGTCGACGGTGGTGCGGCGATGCGGCGAGTCTCCGGCGAAGGCGAGGTGCATCGGGTCAGCGTCGATGCAGCAAAGCGAATGGAGGCGGCGACGAGGACGCGGCGTTGATGGCGACAACGCAATCGAAGCTCCAAGCTCTTGTGGCCGGCGGCGAGGAATCTCCAAATTCGGCGATCTCACGGTGAGAGAGGGGAAGTGGGTGGCGGCGTTGGCTTCGGTGTGAAGAGGGGCGCCCAGCGCTTCCTTTTATAGGGGCCGAGGGGCTTTGAGGCGGCGTGGTGACATGGAGGATGTGGCAGCGGTCGTTGCGGGATCGTGGCGCACGCGCGCAGAGAAGGGGGAAAGAGGGTGGGGATCATGTGGAGGCGGGCGTGGGTCATGCGCGACCACGCGGGGAGAGCGGGGCGGTTAGGAGGGTGGCGATTCTTGAGCTCATGCGTGCTTGTCAATGGCGGCGATATGCTGGCGACTATCTATGCGGGAAGAAGGACGGGACGAGGAAGCGGGCCCACGCGCAGCAGCAGTCTTGAACGAGTGGAAAGGGCGAGAGGCGATTCTTGGCCGTCGGATTTTGATCCGACGGTCGCGATTGATGAGGGGTTGTCTTGAAAGAATTTGTTTTGGGCGGGAAGGAAATGGGGATGGGCAAGACAAAGGAGATTTTGACCCAAGAGCAAGCTGAGGATTTTAAAAGGATTTGTTAATTAAAATAATTAGATTAATTCGTTTAAGCTTTAGAAAATAGTAAGTAAATTCCAAAAATTCTAGAAAAATTCACAGAAATTCTTAGAGTTATTTTGGACTTAATAAGATTATTTACAACTTAAAGTTGGCTTTTAATTTTGTAAATAAACTTATTTTGGCTTTAAAATAATTAGGGAAAAGCCTTTTAAAATTCTAGAAAATTCGTAAATTAATTAAATTTTTATTTTTCAATTTAAATCCAATAAAACTTCAAAGACTTCAATAAATTTTACTTTTGACTTTTAAAACTTTAGAAATTCTAATAAAGCAACAAAACTCTTCCAAATTTTAGAAAATCCAATAAAATAATAACTTTATTTAATTTTATTTTGGTAACAGCACTTTGGGATGTTACATAGTGTATCATTCTCCTTGATTGCTTCGAAGGAGCCTTGGGAAGATTTGGTAGTCAATGTTTGCTGCAAGAGGCCATCGTGTTATTTTAGACCCTATGAAGTTATGGACCTATTAACAACTAGGTAGTTCGACATATCGACGTTGGGACCCTTCCTCGTCTGTCGGGTTTGTGAAAGAGATGGCACTTAAAGACGTTGCTGATGACCTCGCTCTTAACCAGTTTCGAGCGCGCTCATTTGTGATCCCAGTAAATGGCGAGGAGGCCTCCCACCGGATTGCGTCCTCGTCCTCCCTCAACCATTGCGGGATTTTACCTGTGTACCTAGCGGTGCCGAGTCTGTGGGGGGGGGGGTGAGTGTTTCATGTCTGGATTGCCTTGTGCGCCGCACTTTGCTCCTAAAATTCGGTCGTCGTCTTTATCCGCACAAAGGCGCCCCATATATCCGCCGACACGAAATGATACTTCGTGAAGGGTGTCCGATCCTTGTTCACGTACTCCATGACAAGCGTTCTCTTGAAGGTCTTCCACGCTTTTCCCATCGCGAGCAACGCCTGCTCTTGTACGAGTCCCTGGACTTCTGCTGGGATCTCGAACGAGCTTGAAATTCCAGCCCACAGCTGGTCTCTCTTTATGTCCATCAGAGACTTCCAGCTTGGTGTGGCGATGGGTACTCGTTCCCTTCCAAGTATCCTGCATGTGGTCTGGAATGCTGCCGCTGCTTTCTTGGGTTGCAAAGGGACCCCAACGGCAGTGACCTCCGTGATGCTCATCAGCCCTCAGGCCTTTTCGATATTCCTCTACCATCTCACTTAGCGGCCCCTTTCTCTGGAGCGTCAAACGCATTTGGTGACGGCGGCGAAGACTGTGCGGATGCCATCTCGCTTACTTGCTAACGTTGAGAAGCAATACCAACAAAAAATATATAATTTCATATAATTATTTCTGGTACTACATTGCTAACTCTGAAAGTTTTAGTGGAATGGTGTGGAAGTTGATACCTAGTTTGTATTTTCATCGAGAATTTTCTTTGAAAGATATTAAATATAGAACCAAATAGAAGATACACACCCAAAGAACTAAATTTGCAGGATTGCAATGACTAAAATTTTAGTTCGTATTTTCATGGAGAATTTCTCATTGGTAACTCAATTCTATTACTCCAATATGCAACCTTCATTTTTATAAGTAGACTCTAATTGTGCCATATCCCTGATATAAGAAATATACCCTTTGGGACAGGTTATCACTCAATTTTAAACAATATGACAACATATCATGACAGTCTAATCCACTTAAGAAAGAAAACACATATAAGTACAATCCAATGAGTAAGAGGAAACAACATGAAACTACACCCTAAAAGAAAGAGTAAAGGAAAAGAAAAAGAAAAGAAAAGAAAAAGAGAATATTTGATAGGGTGGACTACTTTGTACCATCTCAAAGATCACTCAAGTTAGAAAATATCATCGTTGTGTCACTAACATGTGGTCCCAGACTCAGTTGTTAGCCTTAGATTTGTTGGTATTTTTCCGATTATACATCGCCACAATGGTACTGAGCTAATTTTGTTAATATTTGACAAAAAGAAACATTATACTACAGTGCGTTACTTACTAACTGCTATTGGCTAAATAATTTTATAACAAGAAGATAAGATGCTTGCTTCCAAGTTCCAAGTACTATTAGATGCAAGAAACTTACATAACTAGCTCTTAGAAAAAGAGCTCAAGAACAAAATCTACACTACAAACAAAGAGATGTATAATTAGTAGTTCAAGTATAGACTAGGCAAGAGACAAGGCAAAAGAAACTGCCTTCTCCACGAAGAGCTAGCACACCAAAAGAATGAGTTACCATAATTCAGCAGAGTTATATAAATCAATGGTAGAAAATTTAGAGTTCTGACAAACAAAGTGCATACTTTTCTTGGATTAGCATCCACGTTGCATTTCAACATATACCTTTTCTAATTAATATCCATGGATTAATATCTCCCCTGTCTTCATCTCAATTGATTGATTTCTGATTACACAACTATGGAGGAAGGGGACGGGGTCACGGGGAGGCTTACTTGAGGAGGCAGATGTCGGCGAGGCTGCGTGGGAGGCGGAGGATCAGGGTGAACTCACGGCGGGGCGCGGCAAGGAAGACACAGAAGATCCCGACTGTGAAGAGCGGCATCAGGGAGCAGTAGGGTGGTGTCGGGGAGCAACAGGGACCGACGACGTCGGGGAGCAGCTTGAACTGGCGGTGACGGGAAGAAGGGCGGCGTCGGCGTCAGGGTCCGAGAGAAGGTGCGACTTGGGGGCGGCCGTCGGGGAGGAGGCTTCGGCCGGCAGCGTCGATGTCGGGGGCAGTGGCGTCGAGGTCGGTGGCGCTCGGGTGGGGAGGGGAACGTGCGAGAGTAAGGGCGCTAGGGAGGGGAACGGGCGAGTGATGAGTAAGGGCACGAACCCTAGCGGGGCCCTACTAATAAAGGGATATCACAGACGGTTCCATAATATAACTGTCCGTGATATGGTCTCATATCACTGACGATTCTATTTTAAAAATATTTTGTGTTCAATATCACAGACGATTTGTGAGTACCCCGAAATCGAACCCGTTCAAGTCAAGTGATTGTATTGACGAGGCAAAACCCTTAATAGGAAATGAGAATGATTTCAAGTAACCTAATATGTGCCTCATGTTAGCTCCCAAGGATCGGCGGCTAACATGCACATATCCATAACAACATCGTATCACACACATACATGATTAGAATATAACAAGATGCTAATCAAGAGCTAAGAAATTGAAACTAGCTCTACATGAGCACCTTACACCACTCGGCCGACCGGCCAAATACAATTTAACATACAGAAATTTGCAATGAAAAAAACATTAATTGGACAAGAATAAACTGACAAGTCAACTGAAACAAACTAACCAATGGTGTGCCACAGCCTGCAGGGCAACCAATTGGGATTAAAGCTGTTGCATCTATCGTTCTCACCTGAACAAGTGGACAATCTGGTTAAGTACAAAGTTATACTCGCAAGTCTTACAAGCAAAAGAAATATAGCAGATGCATTCAAGTATCACAGGAAAGCTAAAATGATTCATTTTCAGCATAAAGCAATGTTGTTCGATGAGATAACTGGTATAGATTTAAATTGCCATTTGACAAACATTTAGAAACATTATATAATAGTAGGTACTCCACTTCATGATCAATATTTCCACAATTTCATAATGACAAAATCATACCCAAAGTGGCTGCCCACTAGGGTAAACTAAATTCAACACACAAACTCCTCGTTCGTGATAACATAACATTCCTGAACATACCCTGATCCTATTCCCCTAATTTAACTATGCATGGTTTCCCACAAGCGATGTCCATGACCGAGGACACGATAATTCAAATAGTTTAATGACTCTGTAGAGTTTGTACAGCTTTACCCACATGGTATGAATATATCTCATTGTCGCCCAATGCACTCTTCCGTAGGAGTGTGACTGAGATACCATAATGAGGCCGTTACAATGCCATGTCCTAACTATTAAACCACCCGAGGACATATCCCATGGCAGACTATTGGTCGCCTGAACCACGGGTGAACCTCGTTGTGTAAGTAAGTCCTTGCACAGCTCCCTGCAAATGCAAGCAACCCTTAAGGGCAAGTAAGGCGAAACTTAATATGCCCCCACTAGATTGACAATACAATAGTAACAATAACAACACTTGTCAATCTAGTTGTGGTTTGATAGCTAACACACGTCAAATTAATAAGCCAAGCCTTCGCCATTAACCAAACATGTGGTTGCATGTGAGACTTGGTTCAACACCACATAGACCAGTTCTTAATCACCCAGACGGGGCTACACGAATCCAGGACAACCTTTCATCATCACCCTATCACCCGTCCAAGTCAAATACATAGTATCCAGTGCCCAAAGTGTCCACAAAAACCAGATTTGAAGATCTGATTATAATCCTCAAGTTTCGACAGAATTCAATTCATCTCGGCCGATGGACTAGCTCCATCAACCATTTTCACCTATAACTACTAGTATGGCTAAGCATCGTTCTAAAAATTACCAAACACCCACACATAACATATAACCTTAAGCATCCATGGTAACTAGGTAATCAACTTTCAAAGGAATAGAAATGCAGCAAAGAGGACATAACTAAATCTACCCATTTGACATACAAATATTTAAATTTACAGTAATGCATAGACTACTTAAAATCAACATAAATACTTTTTGAAACTAGCAGGAGCAACATGGTCAAAGGGGAGGGGGTTTCTTGCCTTTGTAGGTACCACTCTCTATTACGCTCAGGTTGAACTCACGAATATGTCGGAATCGTCGAAAACCTAACGAAAGACGATATTGCAATAAACGCCAAATAAAGCCAAAAATTCAAATTGTTCAAAATTGCATGAAATTCACAAAGTAGGTAGAGTATGATTTTAGGTGAAAATTTTATTTCAATTTGAGTTTGTATGTGAAAGTTATAGCATTATGAAAGTTTACCGGGAAGAAATTTTGAAAATTCAAGTTACTGTAGCTTCAGCTGAAATTAAATATTTTAGTGAAAATTTCTAGAATAGTGGTGGAGACAAAGATTTCATAATATGCTAGAGGATAAAATTTCATTAACAACACAATTGGATTCATCTTATTAGGAGTTCAAATGAATTTTCTATGAATTCTCCAAGTTAATTGAATTTTTAGTGCAAAAATAATTCTTTTCTGAATTTAATTCTAACATCAAAATTTTCAACAACAATAACATACTTCAAGCCTATTCCAAATTAAATTACAATAAAAATAGAAACCAACAAAATTGATTTCACTCAATTTGGAGTTACAATGAAATACTTACGAATTTTTGAAGTTTAAATAATTTTTAGTGCAAAAGTAATTCATTTTGGAATTTCTAAATGTATTAAATAATTTTTATACCCAGGCTAACCTAGCCTCTATCACTGACAGATGGGGTCCACTGCATAGGGTTTTTCTTTTTCATTTAATTCCCGGAGAAATCCTACTGACATGTGGGGTCCACATGTCATAGGCTTGGTCCATGGAATGGTGCATGGACCGGAGGTCCACAGCACAGTGCCTGGTCCATAGACCGGGAATCACTATGCACTTAATGTGCGGGGCTCGCATGTCATCGACTCTAATCAAATCCGAATTCATTAGCTCTCCTCAATTTCTGTTCATGGGACCTACTCGTCAGTGAAACGTTAGCACATTAAAACCAGAAACTAATCAGCGCTTAACTCTAATCCGGCCAAGATTTTGCTAATCATTAAGCTATAGTGACTGTTGGGATTCCGACAACAGAGGAGCTCGTGGGTGTGAACTTGCCTGACGTCTCACCGGCGTTGTGGACCTCGGCAGCGCGAGTGAATGCCAGAAATGGGATCCTTGGACTCTTGCGAACCTACCAGTACTGGCGGTGGGAGCTCTGGTGGCCTACAGCGGCGGCACGACGGTGAGGTTGTGGCGGTGAAGCTACAGCACATACGGCTACGTCGACTCGGTTGCGCATTAAGCTAAGCAACGGGCGCAAAAGCATCAACTAGGCACAGGGAGCCTACCGGAGTGATGAAGATGATCGGAGAAGCACGGTGGTTGGCTGGCGACGTTGACCGTGGTGGCGATGAGAGCTCAACCATGGAGACGATGACTTGAGCTCACTGGAGAGGAAAGAGATGTTGGGTTATCTCAAGTAGGACCAAAGGATGATGACATAGCAACGAATCAAGGTATGGCTCACCGTACAGGAGATGGGGAAGAACGGGGCGTTTTCAGCTGAAGCTTAAGGAAATCCAAAATCCTGAGGCTCTGTGGATGGTTTGTGAAATTGATTGAGGGGAATTATTTATCATACCATGGAACATGAGATGACGCACATAGAAGAGGAAGGAGTTCACTAGAGACCAAACTGGCACAACAGTGACACTTGGTGCGCGCCGATGAAGACAAGCTAGTGTTCCCACTTCTTCGCTACACAGCATTGTCTCAACTTAGCAAAAAGGATAGGGCGTACAACGAAGAGAAAGAGGGCGAAGGATCGAGAGGTTTTGCCTCAGAGAAGAGGGAGAACAACTGAGTTCATTTACTCGGCCCAGAGAGAGGAAGTGAGGTTTTGAGAGGCTTCAACGACAGAAAAGCAACGGTGTCAACTCGTGGAATCTCTAGATTGGACAACAACAGCGGTGGCGAAAAAATGTAATCTTGCATGGAAGGAGCAGAGCGGAGGTAGCGCTAGCTCATGCTGGAGCTTGGAGCTTGTGTGGCGCACGGTGAAGACGAAGGCACTAACGCGTGGGGCCGAGGCTTCAGCGATGGAGTGAAGCGGTGCTGTCAGAGGGTGGTGCATGCGAGCGGTTAGGTCGGACCAAGTGGGTCGGGTCTGGTCTGGTCGGGCGGTGTGGTCGGAGTCAGGTCTGGTCGGACCGACTCAACCCGACCAATTTTCCATTTTAATTTCAAACCCTTGCACCTGTTCTAGCATTTTAAATCAGAGAGGTTCCTAGGGTGACATAGAATACACATAAATTTTCTATCCACACTATTCATGTTTTAATTGCTTATTTTAAATCTTTTAGAGAAGATGTTTATGAATTGAGCATGAATGTTTCTAAAGGTTAAGTTAGACTCTAAAAAATTGAGAAAAATCATAATTATTCATGATAATTATTCTAGTATTTAAATAAATTATTTTTGAGAGACCTTCACAAGTATTTATCACTGATTTCTTTCATGGCTTTGGTTTGAGTTCTATGTTTTATTTTGAGTTGAATTTATTCAAATGCAATATTTTGTGCATATGCTCCAAAAATCATATGCATGCTCATGAGATGCACCTAAATTCGATATAGAAAAAAAAAATGGGGCTGTGACAAACCTACCCTCGTAAAAAGAATCTCGACCCCGAGATTCCTACGGCTCGGCGAAGAGATGTGGAAACTCAGCTCGAAGACGGTCTTCACGCTCCAAAGTCGCTTCATCTTTAGCATGGATGCTCCACTGAACCTTCAAGAACTTGATGACACGATTCCTTGTCTTGTGTTCTGTTTCTTCAAGAATGCGAATCGGGTGCTCCTGATAAGAGAGATCGAGTTGCAATTCAAGATCTTCTAATTTGGTGGCTTCAGTTGGAACTCAAAGACACTTCTTCAGTTGTGAGACATGAAAAACATTGTGCACATCTAAAAGTGATGGTGGCAGCTCCAGCTGATAGGCCACCAATCCTCGTTTCGCTAGAATTTGGAATGGCCTGATGTAGCGAGGCGTCAACTTGCCCTTGACGTGAAAACCATGTATTCCTTTCATCGAGGTGACCTTAAGGTAAACATAATTGTTCACCTCAAAACTCAGCTCACATCGACGAAGGTTGGCATAACACTTTTGACGAGATTGAGTCGTCCGAAGTCGCTCCCGGATCACACGAACTTGCTCTATGGCTTCATTTATCAAATCCGGGCCAAATAATTGTATCTCCCCAGACTTGGACCAGTTGAGGGGTGTCCTACACCTTTTCCCATATAGCACTTTGAAAGGTGACATTTAGAGACTAGCTTGATAGCTATTGTTATAGGAGAATTCTACGAATGGCAAACATTTCTCCCATTTCTTGCCATAGGACAACACACATGCCCTCAACATATCCTCCAAGATTTGATTCACCCTCTCAGTTTGGCCTCTGATTTGCGGGTGGTATGCGGTGCTAAAGGATAATTGAGTTCCCAGAGCCTCATGGAGGCATTTCCAGAAACGCGGGTAAATTGAGTACCTCGATTTGAAACAATCCTCTTTGGCACACCATGGAGACATATAATTCTTGGGATGTATAACTCCACTAATTTGATTCTTGAATAGGAGGTCTTGACGGGGAAAAAATGGACAACTTTCGACAATAAGTCGACAATTACCCAAATAGAGTCATACCCTTGCTGCGTTTTTGGGAGTCCAATGATGAAATCCATCCCAACTTCATCCTATTTCCACTCAGGAATGGGGAGAGGCTGAAGCATGCCCACTGACCTTTGGTGCTCAGCTTTCACCTGTTGGCATATGTCACACTCGGCAACGATTTGAGCAATTTCCCATTTCATCCGAGTTCACCACAATTTTTGCTTCAAGTCTTGATACATTTTTGAGCTTCCCGGATGAATGGAGAAGGGAGAATGATGGGCTTCATGAAGGATTAATCCCTTAAGCTTTGTGTCATTAGGCACAACCAATCGTTTCCCGAACCATAAGACACCTTGGTCGTCTTCGGAGAAACTCGTGACTTTGACGATCTTCATCTTCTCCCAAATCCTTTCCATACCCTTGTCATTTTTTTGGGCCATCTTGATCTGGTCCTTGAGGGTAGGTTTCACTTCTAATGCAGCAAGAAATCCATCGCTAACCATCTCCAAGTTGAGCCGCTGAAATTCGTTGCATAGGGCCTTCGTTTCGGGCCTAACCGAAATGAAATGACATTGCGATTTTTGGCTCAATGCACTAGCCACGACATTGGCTTTCCCCGAATGATAATGGAGTCCCATATCATAGTCCTTGATCAATTCAAGTCATCTTCTTTGCCTTAGATTCAGATCGGCTTGAGTGAAAATATATTTCAAGCTCTTGTGATCGGTGTAGGCTTCGCAACGATTACCAATAAGGAAATATCGCCACATCCTCAAGGTCGTGAGTGGGATAATTTACCTCATGAGGCCTCAATTGCCTTGACGCATACGACAGCACTTGGCCTTCTTGCATAAGAACACAATCAAGTCCATGGCGGGATGCATCACAGTAGAAATCAAAGTTTTTGTGGATATCCGGTAGAACTAGCACTGGTGTAGTGGTTAAATGATCCTTCAACATCTGAAATCTCACTTCACATTCCGCTTACCATTGAAACTTCTTTTCTTTCTTCAACAATTAGGTTATTGGTCTTGCTATTTTTGAGAAATTTTTGATGAAGCGGCGGTAATAGCTTGCAAGACCGAGGAAACCGTGGATGTTGAGGACGGTCTTGGGCTGTCCCCAATTAAGCACATCTTGTACTTTGCTTGGATCCACAGCAACTCCTCCTTCAGATAGCACATGACCCAAAAAGGCGACATCTTTTAGCCAAAATTCATATTTGCTGAATTTTGCATAAAGTCGGTGTTCCTGGAGCTTTTCCAACACAAGCTGAAGGTGTTCTTCATGCTCCCTTTTAGATTTGGAGTATATGAGGATGTCATCAATAAATATGATCACAAACTTATCCAAATGAGTTAATTCCTTATTTGCCATTGAAAGTTGGCGAGCTCTCTAAAATGCCATCGAAAAATTGCTCATCCCTTGTATGCCACTCGTTCTCAACTTTAATCCCTTCCTTGCCACTCCGGTCAGTTGACCGTGGATTTGACCATTGACTTGGACGTGAAAAGATAATTTTGCCCCTAAGTATGCTAAGATCTTTAGAGAATTTTTTGACATAGCAATATAGTTCAAAAATTATGAAATTTTTAGAGGAAGTTTCTGACATAGTGTAGATTATTCTATAATTTTTATAGGGTTTTATTTACAATATGTTTTTCTCTAAAAATCGTTCAAGTTACAACCGAAAATTTAAAGATTTTTGGAGAAAAATATGTTGCAAATAAAAGCCTATAAAAATTATAGAATAATCTACACTATGTCAGAAATTTTCCATAAAAATTTCATAATTTTTGGAACTATATTACTATGTCAAACAATTCCCTAAAGATCTCAGCCCTAAATAATGCACTTAGGGGCAAAATCATCTTTTCGCGTCCAAGTCTACGGTCAAATCCACGGTCAACTGATCGGAGTGGAAAAGAAGGGATTAAAGTTGAGAACGAGTGGCATACAAGGGATGAGCAATTTTTCGATGGCATTTTAGGGAGCTCGCCAACTTCCAATAGCAAATAAGGAATTAACCCTATCCAAATACTCTACGAAAACTGAATTCATGAGGCTCATAAAATAGGCTGATACATTTGTCAACCCGAAGGACATGACGATGTACTCATACAAGCCATATCGAGTTGAGAATGCTGACTTAGGAATGTCTTCAGATATTATCCTAATTTGATGGTAGCCCAATATCAAGTCAATCTTAGAGAATATACGAGCACTAGACAGCTGGTCGAACAAATCATCGATCCGTGGAAGTGGATACTTGTTCTTGATTGCGACCTCATTTAACGAAGGTAGCGCCAACTCTTGCTAGAGCTTGGACCTCGCGTGGCGCATGTGAAGACGAAGGCACTAACACGTGGGACTAAGGCATCAGCGACAGAGAAAAGCGGTGCGGTCGGAGGGTGGTGCGTGTGAGCGGTTACGTCTCGGACCAAGTGGGTTGGGTCTAGTTTGGTCAGGCAGTGCGGTCGGAGTCAGGTCTGATCGGACCGACTCAACCCGACCAGTTTACCATTTTAATTTCAAACCCTTCCACTTGTTCTGGCGTTTTAAAATACCAAAAAAACTTAGAAAAATCTAACATTTTTCAGAGAGGTTCCTGGGATGACATAGAACACATATAAATTTTCTACCCACACTTTTTGTGTTTTAATTGCTTATTTTAAATCTTTTACAGAAGATGTTTATGAATTGAGCATGAATTTTTCTCAAGGTTAAGTTAAACTCTAAAAATTTGAGAAAAATCATAATTATTCTAGTATTTAAATGGATTATTTTCTAGAGACCTTGACAAGTATTTATCACTAATTTCTTTTGTGGCTTTGGTTTGAGTTCTATGTTTTATTTTGATTTGAATTTTATTCAAATGCAATATTTTGTGCATATGCTCCAAAAATCATATGCATGCTCATGAGATGCACCTAAATGAAATATACAAAAAAAGGGTTTGTGACATGATTCCATAATAGAATCGTCTGTGATATATGACAATATCATAGACGATTATGTTTTAAAATATGTCAACCTCGTCTGGTATTCACAGCACAGCAGAGCGATTGGTTTTCTAAGACAGCGCATTTCGCGTGCCTTGTCCGATTCTACTCGTTGGCTTTGATCCTGTTTGTTGAAAGGCTAATGTGCTGAAATTGTGATTCCTTTTACATTGTTAAACAAATGATCCTCTATTTACATTACATGAAGAAATTACATGTTTATATGTCAATTTTGTCATTTAAATGCTGCTAAAAATATGCTTTAACTATGATTATTAATGCTGAAATTAGATTTGAATATTTGCTAAAAACCGCTAATTTTACGACAAGTAGTTCAACACCTATGCAAAGAACTTGGCGTACTCATGCCTAATACTACAGTCGTCGCTACAGAAGATGATGTAATCGCTCCACCCTTCCATCACGCCACAGTCAGTGCTCGTGCACCGGTGCCCATCCTCTGGCAGTGCCAACACCCGGCCCTACGGCCCGACCATCTTCTTCCACGTCGCCTCCCGGACTGTGTCCGCAGCAAACCTTCGGCACCACCTGCACTCCCGGTTGGTCCTCTTGGCCGTCTCGCACCTGCCACCGGACGCCTTGCCCTCAACTTAACTGATGTAGTGCTTCCCAACGACGCGCATCTCACTGGCCGTGTAGAGGAGGAGGCCGAGCACGTAGGCCACTGCCTTGTGGCTGGCAACGGCCACCCGGTTGAGGCACATGAGGTCGCACTGCATGTCCTGGTGTGCGAAGATGAGCGTGAGGCCGATGATAAAGCAGGCCTCTAGGTTGCCGACGTCGGCCAGGTGGTTGATGACGGCGAGGTAGCGCTCGTTGTCCAACCACTTCATCACCTTCTCCCGGTCCAGCGCCACGCACCTCCCCACGGCGCGCTCCTTGGACGTCTTGTACGTACACAATTCAAGACGTCAGAATTTTAATACACAAATTACTCCGTAAGAGAAAATTAAAAGGCCAAATTAAGGGCGTTGTTGCTAGTTAGATTAGTGACATGTTTCTCTAAAAAATAATATAAAAAATAGTAACATGTATGAATGCATGGATTGGTTGCTGCCACAAATAGTAGTACATATTTTTGTAGGTATATAAATATGTACGTGGCTCGTAGGCTACAGAGGTTAGCCATGGGCTGAGGAGAGCTTGCGGCCATGAGGCCAACGATGTTGACAACGACATCGTGAGGAAGAGCGACAGCGATCGCCGGCCTCCTCACCATGGTCCTCGCCGTCATGCTCTGCGTGCTCACCATGGTGCGCAATGGTACTAGCTAGCTGTGTACGTATTCAATACCATGCATGCTCTTCTGCAGCAAGAACCCGCTTAATTACTGCTAGATATGGAAGCTTCATAACGTTGGCGCGCGAGACAAAGAGACGCATCATGCAGTAGCCGAAGTGGCATTGAACATATCATAGACACTTCCAACCACAAACCGTCTATGATACATAATTGTCACAGACGGTTTGTAGTTGGAAGTGTCTGTAAATTATCACAGTCAGTTCATATTAAAAAACGTTTGAGACGTCTACAATTATCACAGGCAGTTCATATTAAGAACCGTCTGTGAATTATCACAGACGGTTCTAGCCATCGTTAGTAACATGGACGGTCGCGCTTGTAAAACCGTCTATGATAATTACAACATATACGGTCTCTGGGAACCGTTTGTGATGAAGCGTCTAGTATAGCCTCTTTTGTAGTAGTGATGGTTCAATACAAGATGAGTTGTGTAGCCAAACATGCAATCATTCCCATACAAATGTCTGATACCATAGTTTTGTTGAACTGTAAAGACAAGATTCTGGCTTCAGTAATTGCAATTTTCCAATGATTTAGTTTACTGTGGTTCATTACAAGGTGAGTTGCGTATCAGGTTCACGTAGAATATGTAGATTGCTAGGTATTATCTAATCAAGCTACCTACCATGCATTTTTTGTGGAAGGAACAAGCTAAATTTTCTTTGGTATAAATAGATGGCATTTCCTGTCAAGTCTGACATTTTTGTTGCGCTTCATGTAAGACTAATTACAATTTTGCTAGGTTTAGCTAAAGATCGTTTTTCTTCTTATTTTTGTTGTATTATTCTTTTTTCATAAAACTAGGAAGGAAGTGAAATTTACCTAGATATATCTACTAGTTTAGAATTAGTGAAAGAATAAGATGGTAGTATATTTGTCTCCTCGTTGCAGTTTATACTAGAACTGTAGGTGTTAACTATTTATATTTTATTGTTTACAGAACATGTGAATCTCTTATTTTCTATTGTGGGTATGGCGGTTTATACTAGTGCGTTGAATGAACGATCGATCCAAACAATTATTTCATGTTAGTATTATTCTCATAGTTACCGGATTCGCTACCGCGACTCCGACGAACCACATTTATGGTAGCTATGATTATTCTACTGAACATGCTATTCTGGTCACTGGTGAGCTATTTGTTTTCTATGTGTTCTTACCTATTTGCCTAAATTTATGCAATACCTAATCAATTTGGGCCCCATGCAGTACCAAGATTCAAAAATATTTTTATAACTAGGTGATGTTTACATCAACTTTGTTGATGTTATCAGTACATATTGTTAGCAGCCAGACTAAGAAGGCTTCTATCACGTTAGTCTTTCTGTAATGTCAGTGTGATTGGTCGACAAAATATGTGACGGCGTTGCGTTGAATGTTATGTAATGTCATTGTGATTTGTCGACAAAATATGTGATGATGTTGCGCTGAATGTTATGTAATGTCATTGTGATTTATCGACAAAAGATGTTATAACGTTGCGCTGAATGTTACGTAATATCAGTGTGATTTTTTGACAAAATATGTGCTCAGAAATAGTCAGTACAAAAGCAGTGTAGAGGATCCCTGTCGCCAGTTGAACTGGCGACAGGGAGCTCTCTGTACTGTTGAGCCCCCTGTCGACGGGGCATAGGTCCCTATCTCCATTTAGGCACCTAGTTTTGTAAAAAAAACAAATCAACTATTTATTTTTGTAAATATCTTTTAAATTAATATTATGTCAAAAAATTTGTTTCCAAAGTCTAGTATCCCCGGAACTTTTTTTATTAATTAACCTTTTTTAAATTTTATTTTAAAGTTAACCCCGGACGAACTTTATTTCCAATTCTGACCTCTTTGATCATGCCACCACCTGTGACGTGACAAAACAACATTATCACGCCATAGGATAAGTCTGCTAAAAACGCACTTTTTGTCATGTCATGGGTGGTGGCGTGACCAAACAACACTGTCACGCCACTGGTGGTGGCGTGACAAAAGTTTGAGAAGATACGGGATAGCGTGACAGTATTATTTTATCACGCCACGGATGGTGGCGTGACCAAAAGGGTCAGAATTAGAAATAAAGTTCGCGGGGGTTAACTTTAAAATAAAATTTTAAAAAGGGTTAATTAATAAAAAATTCAGTATCCTCGTCATGTTTATCAAGGACGACAGCAAGTAGAATGTGTTTTTTTGCAATACGACCTCTCTAAAAATACAAGTGGAGAGTAAATAAACAAGGGAAAATTAGCTCAGTGACATCGCTTTGGGACATAATCAGAGGAACGACAATCCGTTCGTGACGCATTGGAAAATAACATCGCGAACACAAAAAATTATGCCAAATGACATCGCCATCAGTTACTTCCGTTTCCAGAATTTTTTAAATATAGAATCTGAGCTTAACAAATTAGCAATTTTTTGTGGAGCCTCCCGACACAGTTTAATTGCCTGTGTATTTTTTTTTTAAATTATACGTTCTGTAAGGACATTATGGAATTGCATTAATTAATTTTCTAAAAATTCTAGAAAAATTATATAATCAAGCTCACTATGTAAGGAGCCTGAAAAAAATTTATAATGTTTGGACCTCATTTTCCATATTACAGAATTCCTACAAACAGTATACTTAAATAAATTTTAGAGATAAAATCAGAATGTATAAATTTTTGAAAAAAAATACACAAACAATTAAACTGTGTAGAGAGACTCCACAAAAAATTGATAATTTGTTAAACTCAGTTTCTATATTTAAATTTTTTTGAAAATAGAAGTCATTTGGTATAATTTTTTGGTGTTTATCATGTTATTTTTCAGTGTGTCGTGTCGTTCATCCGATTCTGTCCGAACGCCTTTACCTAATTATCCCAATAAACAACAGAAGCCAACCAAGAGGACCAACAAACAAGTGTAGTGTTGTTGTGCAGCGTCCCTCTGACCAATACCTTCGTCCTCCTCTCCTTGGATTCCGGTTCCACTGCTCTCCTCGGAGCAGCAGCTGCAGGCGCAGTAGCTGCAGCCTCCGCGTCTCGCTCCCCCCGTTCCTCCCCTAGGGCCTCGCTCGCCTCTCTGGGTCCCCCTGCCTCCGACGGGCATCACCGACCGCCGCCGTCGGAGGCTCTCCTCTGAGCGCTGGCCACCGCCGTGGTTGGGTTCTTGGGAGCGCCGGGTTCCTGCGTTCGCACTGTCGCTGCAATGCGGGGCCAAATCCTAGCTGGGGTTAGGGTTCTTGGCTCGGAGCTCGCTCTGGCTGATTCGGACTTTGATGTCTAGGGAGAAAATTTTGGATTTTGAGGCGGTTCTTGGTTGCTCGTTTCTTGGGAGAGGAGAGGTTTTAGGCGCGGACGTGTTGGCTCGGAGCTCGCTCTGGCTGTTTTGAGCTGGTTTTGCTCGGTTCTTGAGGAGCTCCTGTGGCAAACTTGGTAAAAGTTGGATTTTTTGAGCTGGGAGATTGGGCAGGAACGGCTTCCATGGCCGGGGCGCCGAGGGTCCGGTCGCTGAACATAGCGGCGCCGGAGGCGGAGACGGACGCGGACGCGAGGACGGTGCTGATGCCGGGAGGCAACAAGGCCAAGTCGGGCCCGGCGACTGCCCGGAAGCCTTCTCCCAAGCCGCTGCGGAAGACTGCGGAGGCGACGGTGGGGACAATGGAGAAACCCGCGGCCGCCGCCGCTGCCAAGGAGGAGGAGGGCACCAAGAAGAATGCCGCCGCTCCTGCTGGCGGCGGCGCGGCCAAGGGATCGTCTCCCCTGCCGTCGCCAAAGCGGACCCCGCCGAGGAAGCAGCACGACGTGCCGGTGCACCTCAACCTGTCGCTCAACGCGTCATGCTCCTCGGAGGCCTCCGTGGAGTCGCTCCGTAGCCGGGCTTCCGGTGGAAGGATGGAGAGGAGCTGGTCCAGGCCGGTCGCGCCGAAGCGCGGGAAGGCTGCGGGTAAGGTGGCGGAAAAGGATGCCTCCAGTGCGGAGGTTGTCGCTCCGGCGACGCCGGTGTCCGTTCAAGGGAAGAGGAGATGCGCCTGGGTGACTCCGACCACCGGTGAGTTCTTGCTTCTTGATGTTTAGTTTGTTTTTTCCCTCGCCATTTGAATGGTAAGGTATGTAATTTGTGTTTGTTCAGAATTGTTAGCTAAAAAAAAACTGAAATTCACAACCAAAATGGTCACAATTTGATCCCTGGTTTAGAAATTATATCCCCTTTCAGCCTTTCATCAGGGGGTACTCTGATGCTGACTTCCCAACCAAAATGGTCACAATTCGACCATCTAAGTTATAGCTTGTTAAACTAATGTTCTTTATATTGAGAGTTGTTTCCATGAGTCATAGGCTCATATATAGCCGACACAGTTCATCATTTTGCCTACATTGAATATAGTGAGCATTTTTTCTTCTTTAGCTTGCCTATAAAGTGAGCATGCTCTCCTTTAGATTGCCTTTTTGTTCTTATATTTCCTACCTTCAAGGGGTTGGTTGATCCTTTGAACACTCCATTAGAGAAAAAAAATGGTGTGTTAAGCAGCGATCACTCCGACCCCATTTCTATTGTTCTATAACATGTGTTCTTTGATATTCATCCTGCTACTGAAACCTGCCATACTTATCTGCCCATCAATTGAAATTTGAAATTCAAAAAATTGGGCCATACAAAAAGGCTATTTTACCAACAGGAAAATAAGACTAGATATTAGTATCCGTAGCTTCATCTATACCCCAAGAAAAACCATAGATTCAGGTACAATGCTTGCTTTATTTGACATTGTTGTTAAGGGTATTTAGGTCTTTTCCTATTGTACTAGGGTTTATGTCTTGTACTATATATATGCCCTATGGGCTATTGCAATAGACAAGCTTCCATTCATATTAACATGGTATTAGAGCAAGGTTCAAACCCTAACCTCTAGCTCAGCCATCTTCTGCTGCCCTGCCCCCGGGAGGAGCAATCTCCACTCCCGGGGGCGGCCAACCTCTTAGCCAGAGCCCTCCTCGCAGCAACAACAATCCTCGTCCTTCCTCGCAGCAGCAGTAAAGGAGCTCGACGCCGTCAACCTGCTTGACAAGCTCCCCCACCCTTCATCTCGCCCGGACCCAGCCATCCTCAAGTTCGTTGCGCCAGATCCGGATCCGGTGGCCAGAGGCGGGGCGGCGTAGGGAGCTGCGGCATCCACGCCGCTCGACCGCCGGACGCTACGACGCCGCCCACCGCGCTCCGGCCGCCTCCAGCCAGATCCCACGGATCGCTCGACGACGACGCAGCGCCATCGTTCCGCCGGATCCGATCCGTTTCCACCATACGGATTCGCGCCTCCTTCCCGCCCAGAAGATCTCCCACGCCAGATCCGGCCACGGGCTCTTCCCGCCGTCGGATCCAGTTCTCAGGCTGGATATCTGCCGCCACTCGGCCACCGCCAGATCCCATCTTGGCGGCGCTCTCCGTCGGGCTCGTGCTTCTCACCCTGCTCTGCCTCGCCTCGACGCCGCCGAGCCGCCGCTGCCGTTTTTCTTGATCGCCGCCGACCAGATCCGCTTTGATCGGGTTGCCGCCACTCGGCCACTCGCGACGACCACCCCGACGTCCTTTGCTCGGCGCCGCCTCCTTGCCTCGGCCGCTTTTTCAAAGATCGCCGCCGCCAGCCTCCTGCTTGCCGTCGCCACAAATCTGCACTTCTTGGTTGGCTCGCACAAGCGTTACGCCGCCTCCGGATGGTGGAGAATAGGGGGAGGGAATCCCTAATCCTCCCCCGTGTCTCCTTTTCTAATGGGCTGACGGGTGATGGGCCGACGGCTCACAGCCCAAAACCGACCGAAGAAAAAAAAACTGCTGCTGCTATAATCCGCTGCCTATGAGTTCTTTCTTTTGAGTCTTCCGTTTGCATCCATCTAAGTCCGTAGCATCTCTCTCTTTGAGTTCATCAAAGTCGTACGAGTCCACAAATCCTTGTCAGTCAGCCAATTGCTTTGCTAGCCATGATTCATCCTCTTGGATTGAATGTGGTCCTCTCCTTTCTTTCGCATGGCTGCAGCCGCCGCTCTTCTCTCCGAGCCATTGTAGATCGTAGAAGTCTTTATGATGCCGCCGCTTCTCTTTGAGCCGCCGCCCCGAGCTTCTAAGACCGCCAAGGCTTTTTCTCATAGCTTACACAAGGCTTCTTGTGTAATCATGCCATTGCCTTGGGCTTCGATCTGCGCCGCCATGCTTCTATCTCTCTCTTCGGCTTGGTTTGACAACTATTTCTATTTGTGTCACCTTCCACATCCTCTCTCATCGTGTTGCCGCGGTCGACTTTGCTCCCGCTTATCTCTACTTTCTTAGCCTTGCACTTTGTGCTTGTGGGCTGCAGCATGATTCCAGATGGGAGGTGATCCTTTGGTACCGACACAATTTTTCAAGAGCTGTACGCTATGATGACATTATCAAGACTTGGATTTTGGATTTTCCCTATTATAGTGTCAACCATTTCCAAATGTAATGCTATTGCATACGCTTTACATTTGAGGGGGGTGTTAAGGGTATTTAGGTCTTTTCCTATTGTACTAGGGTTTATGTCTTGTACTATATATATGCCCTATGGGCTATTGCAATAGACAAGCTTCCATTCATATTAACAATTGTCGCATGCTATGGTTGCCCAGTGCTTTTTCTTTGCCTTAGAGATGAAATATTTCGTACTTTCTGTACCATTTGTCATGAAGAAAGCTGACTTGTCAAGCTATTACTCCCCATTCATTTCCTCTGATCAGATCCTTGTTATGCCATTTTCCATGATGAGGAATGGGGGGTTCCTGTTCACGATGACAGGTATGAAATTGCGAAGTCATGTATTCTTTCAACTTCTTTCAACTTTTTTATATATGTTCCAGAAAGGATCTCAACGGTTTACGGATGCCTAATCATGACCATTTCACAGGAGATTGTTCGAGCTACTTGTACTATCTGGTGCATTGGCCGAGCTTACATGGCCTGAAATTCTCAAGAAGAGGCACATTTTCAGGTATTGGTTCCCTAATGTTACAAAGAAATAAAGGAACTGTGTATAGTTTATTTCTTAACATCCATGCCCAATCTTCCAGGGAAACTTTCATGGACTTTGACCCTGTTGCTGTCTCTAAAATAAACGAGAAGAAGCTTGTAGCGCCAGGAAGCATTGCCAACTCTCTTTTGTCGGAGCAAAAGCTCCGAGCAATCCTCGAAAATGCTCGCCACATACTAAAGGTTTTTAATGTCTGCTTGAGTACCATCTAGTTGATACTTCTTCTAGGTATGTATGTCTTGCCTGAGAACTTACAAGGTTTCTACAAACTGATGCAGATCACGGATGAATTTGGATCCTTCGATCAATATTGTTGGGGTTTTCTAAACCACAAGCCAATAGTAAGCAAATTTCGATATCCAAGGCAAGTCCCTGTCAAGAGTCCCAAGGCAGACATGATCAGTAAAGACATGTTACGAAGGGGATTCCGAGGCGTGGGTTCGACGGTCATATATTCCTTCATGCAGGCAGCAGGGCTGACCAATTATCACCTTGTCAGTTGCTTCCGGTTCAAAGAATGCAATGCAGTTCCAACTCTTTGCACGAGTGACACCGACAGGGTAAACACAGAGGCAGATCTAAAAACAGATGAGCTGAGAACAAAAAACTGTAGTGAGGAGAAGACGGCCAATGCAGAGCTGTCGAGGACAATCGATACGCTTATCATTTCATAGTACCGTGCGGAATAGTGATGCGGCTACTGTACCTGTATTACCTCAATGTAGGCTGTATGCTAGCTAGCAGGGCCGGATCCAAAACGAAAATGACCGGGTGTCCGGTGTCCTTCATTTGGGCTAAGGGGTGTCCAATACTGTTCATACATGATATATATTTATAGAAAATTATTTTGGATCCGGTGTTCTGTGCACTCTGGTAGCCCTTTCTAGATCCACCCCTGCTAACTAGATTATCCTTGGAGCGAGCTTAGAGATCAAAATGCTTGTGTATAAATCATTTGTCAGTAAGGCAACTCGGTTTGTACATTGTTACCGGAGCGCAGGATGGTGATGTTTTTACTGATGCAGAAATTGTGAAAAAATCTTCCAGTCGATCATGCAACAGTTTTCTCCTGACCATGGTTGTCCGTCATAATTTTTTTATGGTTGCATAGACATATCTATTTAGTAGGCTATTATGTTGTGGAGTTGCATTGAGCATCATTAGATTCCCTGTGGTTGCTTGCTGCAGGGCACATTTAAACAGGTGGACCTGAAATTATTGATATGAACTCATTTCTTGGGGGATCAGTAACCTAAATATGGATGCAGTTGTGTGGACACAGCAGCAACACTTGACGGTTGTTTGGTCTGCTTCAGGCCAAAGATATATGATTTATCTATTTTAAACATAAGAAACACAGTTGTGCACACTCAGAACTCGGAAGTCACAAGCTGAGATTCTGGAACATAGGTCACAAGCGGGAATTTTTTAAAAAATAATCTATTTTTTATTCAAAATTATAGAAATAATACTACTGATTTTTTTTTTGTTAGAAATAACATCGTGTCGCTCTACAGTCTATCCCAAGTCGCCCAACAACCGAGCGATATGTGTTGGCGTCGCCCTTTAGTTGATGGACTTAACTAAGTCGCCCAACCACTGGGCGATTTTAGGTAATAGCTGTCCTATTCAATAAATCCGATTGAAATAATTGTGTTATAATAAATATTATATTTCGTATGTATTACATTTAGCAAATCTTATTGTGTGATGTTATTTTTTTAAAAATGAAAGTGTGGTGACAAAGTTGGTTGATCTGTTTGTTATTTTCGTAGAATATCAAGGGTACGAAATTTATCAGACTCGCAATAAAATTTTGTGACCGTTGTATATTGTTGTGGTGCGCTATATTTCTGAAGAATTTTGTGAGGATGATTGAGATAGTATTGAGTCGTAAGTAGGAATGTAAGTGATATTACGATGCGCTAGGGAATAACACGGGGCGACAGTTGACTGGAGGCACCATTTTTCTATTATTTAATCTTTTTTTTACAAATTTTTGAAAGTTAATCCCTCTCGAACTATCCATAACTTAAAAGTAGAGAATCTATATGTGAACCATATATAAGACCATCCTTTTAACTAAGCGTAAATACATATATGAACTGAAAATGTTTTTGTGGATTGATAACCTTTGATACTTCAGTGTATATATCCTTCACAAACAATATTTACAGGCCTTACCCGGAAGTGATACATGTTGTTGGATGTCTTTATAATGATGCTAGGAATAACACGGAAGAATCGAATGCAAAAAGACAAGGAGATTTGATGTTGCGAATTAAAATAGACTTTATGATGAAGCTGGGAATAACACGATGCATAGGGTTTGGTTACGTGCATAAGAAACATCATCATACACGATGCAACAAACCGAAGTACTTCTACGATACATATGCGCCTTTTTGGAATGGAAATAGATTTGACCTTCGACGAGGGACTAGTACAGAATGGTCCGAACTACTACGTGGACCGGGGCCATTTTCCTTTCCTTGCTAGCTCGACGTTGAACTCCTCGCAGGCCTCTTTGGCCTTGGCCACCATTTTCCTCTTTCTTTCACGCTCCCTCTCGCGAGCCTCGCTCTCCCTACGCCTACACACCTCGAGATGAGCTTTCGTCTCCCGACGTATGCGCTCGTTTTGCTTGTCGGTGCAGCGTTCCTCCTCCCAAATCTCGCGGGCTCTTTTGGCATCCTACTCGGCGAAGTCGAGAGACCACTGGTCATGTGGGTGGATCTCTTGGTCGATCCACTTGCGGTAGCCACATAGCGGATCCAGGAACTACAGGTAGACGGGAGAGGTTGTTAATGCGTACTTTGAAAGAGAAATAGTAGGGGAACACACTTTAACTGGTCCTTACCGGCTGCCGATAGCTGCTCGTGTCCCAACGTTGGTCGGGATAGTCCTTGGAGTAGTTCAGGCAACCCCAGTAATGCATGCTCAGGCTCAACCGCTGCTTAGACTTGGAGAATTTGCATGGGTCCTTGCATCAACAGAGGGGCGGCGTCTCCCCCTCTGGCGGGTGTTACGGCGAACGCTCGGTTAGAACGTGGGTCACTGCCTCCTCTTCTGCCTCCGCAACATTGGTCACCTCGTCCTCTTCTGCTTTCGCAACATCGAACATCGCGTCTTCTTCTTGAACCACGCGCTCCACGTTCGAGTTGCTCCCACCAACCCAATGGTAGCCATCGGAAGGGCCTCCGACGACTCCCTTCAGACATAGTTGCACGAGTAGCACGCACTCGTAGCCACGACGCCTGCAGCCTTCCAAAAATCCCTTCCATGCAACCGTGTGCATCAGTCTGACACTCCACACCTTGAGGTCCAAGGAGAAGCTTCCAGTGAGCCAGCGTAGGACATCTCCGATTCGGGCTTCCTCCACGTCCGGGTGTACCATAGCGACTTGCTGGAAACCACTTAGGTCAACACCGTATGGACCTTCATAAACAGTACCAACACCGTAATGCATTTTCAATCTTGTGGGCTCCGACATGACTGATTTCTCACTGCAAATATTTCAAACATTGCAACCAGCGATTTCTCAACATACATTCCCCAAATACGTGCTAAACCAACAAGTAGCTACACGTTACCTACATTCAGCTGAGAACAAGAACAAACAAGACTATTACCTTCACGCGGAGACCTTCTCTTCGTATCGAGCTCCTCTCCTCCCAAACCGCCCTCTCCCGAGCCCTGCTCCTCCCCTTGTGTACCTCTCCCAAGCTCCTCTCCTCCCCTTGTCTCCCTCTCTCGAGCTCCTCTGCTTCTCCCTCTCCCTACCTTCTCCCCCTTTTCTCCTCTCCTGATTTGCTATGGTTGTCTGCCGAGAGAAATGGCGAAAGAAATCGTGATGGGACCTAGGCTGGCTTTCTATACGACCGTGTAGTCGCTCAACCGTTGAACGATTTGGCAACAAGTATTGGCCCAACGGTTGAGTGACATGTGCACTAGTCACTCAACCATTGGACGACTTGGTAGTAAGTACTAGCCCAACGGTTGATAGTCGCTCAACCGTTGGACGACTTGGCAGCACGTACTGGCCTAATGGTTGAGTGACACGTGGACTAGTCACTCAAACGTTGGACGACTTGGTAGGCCCAACAGTTGAGCGACACGTGGACTAGTCGCTCAACCGTTGCACGACTTGAGTAGCAATGGGCCATTATTTCCTGCCACGTCGTCGAACGTTTTAGCGACTAGGTCATGAACGATTCGAAAGTAATATATGAATAAGTTATAGAACAATGCTAGAGGGAATGCATAGACAACCATGTTATAGTAACTACAAAGGAGAATACGTAAACACATAATACAAGTTATAGAACAATGCTAGAGGGAATGCATAGACAACCATCTCATAGTACCTACGAAATACAGTACGTAAATACATAATACAAGTACATAAAGCATAATGAAGACCCCCTACTGGCCACCTGCTACGCCACCCGCAGCACCTCCTCCGTTGTCACTACGTCCCACACCCGTCCAGGCTCACTAACACCCCGCTTGGGCTTCCGGCTGGGTGCTCGGCCGGGCCCAGACAGTAAAGGCGCCATGAGCCCTGGCCGATCCGTGCTCCTGCTGGGGTCGACTCCACCAGGATGCGTGATCACTGGGGCCCGCTAAGTCAGGACGAAAAAAACCTTGACGGGTGCAGGCTCACCGCCACCTCGACCTCCCGGTGCATCCGCAAGTAGGCGCCCACATCTCGCAGGGGACAACTCACCGCTGGTCGAGGTAACATCCCAAATATGGGTGTGTGTTTCAAATGTAAGAAAATGAGTAGAAATTCAAACTTTTCTTGCATCCTGAAGTTTTTGAACTTTTTTGTAATTCTTGTAAAGGAATTATGGGAAATCAAAAACCAAAATCCCCAATTGACTAAAGTCATGACCTCCTTGTTGAGAATCTTGGGTTCAACCTTTGGAAATATTTTTTCTTGGTTCTAGGGATGCTGTGCGACACCTCTGAAAAATTTCATAATTTTTAGAAATTATTTGATAATTTTTCAGAGGCAGTCAAACCAGTTTGACTCTTGGTCAAACCCTAGAACAAACTTTGATAAATTTCTGGGAAAAAATGCTGTGCATAAAAACCTCTGGAAAATTTATGCAAGGTTTATCCTGGAGCTAAGAACCTCCAGTCAAAATTTCAGAATTTTTGGAGTTAGTTTGCTATCTCTAAAAATCCCTCAAAGTTTTCAACTTGTTTTTGAAACCCTAGTCAAACCTTGCTGTTGGGTTCGAGTCCGACTCAAACCCGATCCCTTTCTTGGTCTAGCCTAACCGCCTAAATGCACCGGGTGCGTTCGAGTTGGCGTGTGGGCTATCAGCCGTTAGATTTCCATCAGACGGCCCACGTTCAAGTGAACGTTCGGACCGCCCGAGTTGGCCATTCGATCTCTGCCATCCATCTCTAATCGGAGGGCCACGTTTGATCCAAGCATTTGGAGCCTCCAAACGTTATGATTAAATCCCAGCCGTCCAAATCAGATCCAACCATGGGTTTTGGTCTCGTGCTGTTTGGGTTGGGCTCAACCCACTCGTGCGCGTTAGACCGAGCCCCTTTCTTTCTCTGACTAGAGGGCCCCTTGCCTCCTGGTCATCGTCTCTGTCCTCCTCTGTCCCGCGCACGAGCGCCAGCAAAGCCATGGCGTGTGTAGGATGGGAGAGCAAGCCTTGTCCATTCCTCTCATCCTTGCAATGTCTCTTAGCCTTAAATGCTTGCCAGTGTTGCCCTCAAAGTCTCCTCTTCACCTGCTCCCATCCCCTCGGTGCCCATGGCAGCAGCTTTGACCCATGAGTGCCGTTGCTCAACCCTAGCTTCTCTCAGCTATAAGTAGCCTCTGAGCTCTCTCTTGCATTCCTTTCAACCTCCTTGAGCTTTGCCCTTGCCCCTCGGTGCTTGGTTGAGCTCAATTCACAAAAACCCTAGAAACCGCCATTGGAGACCGCAACCGAGCTTCTCCATCTCTAGCGCCCCAGGGGTTCATTTGTGAATCTTTTGCTCCAGCTTGTTCTTCTAATCACCTGGAGTAAAACCCCTGATCCAAGTTTGGTTTGCCTCAACAGGAAGCAGCTGATTTTGGAGTTCCCCCTTTTTCGACCGTAACTCTTCATCTTCTTCCTCAGCTCCAGTAAGGGCTTATCTCTTCAATTCCTTGCTCTGGAACCTTTCTTGAGCTTTAATGGAGCTAACCCAATGACCCGGCTGTGCTCATTTTGCTCAGGTTGTCCTCTCCGCTTCTTTTTCTTCAGCGCCGGCAAGGTCTCTCGTCGCCGGAGCTCCTTACTCCTTCCTTGAAGCTTCTCTGTGCTCAGGTAGCTTCTTGTTAGCCCTAGTAGCTTGGGCACTCGCTTACTTGAACAATGCAGAGCTCTTTTTGCTTTTCGGTTTTGGCCGTGTTGGTCATTGCCGCCTCTCTCTGGCTCGCCGGCGTTCTAGACCGCCGCCGCCGTCGAGAAGGTCACCGGTGTGTGCGCAAAGCTATTGCGGTCCCAGTGGTGCCATTGGTTTGTGCCACTGCGGGTCAAGTCGCCGGTGAGCCCTCATCGCTTCCGGCCTTTTGCTCTGACGGCACTCAGATCAGGTTGCTGCGCTAAGACAAAGATCCTGTTCAATTAAATGCTAATCATCTATTTAATCATTGTTAATAAATGGTTTAGCATTTAATAGCTGTCGGGGTGAGTTCTTGTCTCTCTAGTTCATGGGCCCGTGCCCCTTTAAACCACCCGGCGCTTAAAACATCGCAGATGGCTATAATAAACCATCGACAGCTGGCCCCGTGACTTTAAAAGCGCATCAGGCGCTGCGCGCAACCCTAGCCCGGCTCTAGACCATTGGATTTTGATCAACGGCCCAGATCTGAGTGACGTTCGGACCACCTGAGATCCCAAGTCCTTGTGAGCCGTTCATTTCTTGATCTGTGGCTCAGATCTCGTGGAAAGTTCGAACCACCGAACTTCAGCCGTCCATTTCTGGATCTGCGGCTGAGATTCGCGTGGGCTGTGTTGCGTTCGTTGTGGGCCGTCCATTTGCAGATCAACGCTCTGGATTGATTGGGCCGTTCGGACCGTCCGGACGTCCCATTCGCTAGGACCGCCGATCTTGTTTCAACGCCGATTGATTGGGTTGTTGGACCGTCTCAACGCCCATTCAATCTCGAGCCGCTCGCTTAATCCAATGGTTGTCGTTGAGCGCAGGCGTCGTGTGCGCTATGCTCCCGTGCGCTTGGGCCGTGCAATTCCAAATCAACGGCCCAGGTTTTTCCGCTTTAAGTTAGTTTTAAAGAAAAACCCGGTAAGAGTTATTTGTAAACTAAAAATTGTATTAAACTTTAAAATTGCATAACTAATTCATTTTAAATCCTTTTCGGTTGATTCAAATTTTGTTAGCTTTGGTTTTAACTAAGCTTTAATATAAAAATGGTTGGAAGCTTAGTTTTGCTCCAGAAAAATTTGTTATTGGATTTAATTTCGGTTTAGCTGTATTGATGCTTTAAAAATTCATTTAACTTGAAAAATGCATAAGTAATTCTCTGTAACTCCTTTTTGAGTGAAACCAAGTTTGTTGGCTTCCTCTATTAGTATGCTTAATTTTAGAATAGTATTTAGGCATACTACTATTTTTAATGCTCCTGTGGTTGCATTTGTTTTGTGCTCTTTTTCATGTCTTTGAAAAATCATAGAAAATGCATCCTAGCTCTAAATGAGGTGAATCAAATTGTGTTGTTCATCTCCTAAGGTGCTGTGCTTACCATAAAAATTTCAGGTGCAACACCTCTCTGGAAAATTGTGCTAAAGAATTAATTTCGGATGAACAGGAACCGATATGATTTTTCGGCCTTTTTCCAGCCGGCTGAAATTGTTTTGGCCATAACTTTAGCATCGAGCATCCAAAGGTATTGGTTCTTGTTGCTAAATTCCTTAAAAATCATGATATTCCTTCTGCAAAAATTTCAGAGCATTTGGTGGGAGTTGGCTGTTGAGTCCGTTCGGTGTTCTTCGTTCTTATCGGTTCTTTTTCGCTCTTTCGTTAGGTGCCAACGAGTTCGTTGATTGCGAAAGTGTTCCTCTGCAGCCAACTAAGCATCTCCAACAAGGCAAGCAGTTTGATCATAATAATCTCATTACTTTCAAAGTCTAATACTTTGTTTACAAATTGTATGTATGCATGCTTTTGTGTCAAAGTTAATTTTTTCGATTAGAGGTAGCTAATCCTATTGCATGGTTGCCCTTAAATTGTTCATCCCCTGCCACTAAACTTAAGTTATTAATCTCGCCGGTGAATTAGAGCCCGGTGGTTGAATTATGCTCTTTTATTGTCTTTACAGTGTCATGCTTAGAAATGCTTAGCTACCGGTAGAATTGGGCGGTTATCGACTTAGTCGATAACTTTGATCACACAAAATTATTATTATCATTATGCTCAACACTTTGTGCTTTGTTACTTTGTAAAGTCACTGAAAATGAAATGTTTGAGACTTGGGCACAATGGTTGATGGTGTGATCTTATGGTGTGACTGGAATGGTGCCCAGGTTAACAAGGACCGAGTTACTTGTGTCACTAAACCAAGCGATTATTGCGTGGTAACCACACGAGGGGGATATGAGACCTCTCTTAACTTAGTACTTTGGCGTGTGTTAGCTTCGAGTCGCAAGAGGTTGTGTGTGTGTGTGTGGTGTGGAAAAAGAAACTTGTGGTTATGTGTTGGGTGAGCGGAGTGGAATCTGCTTAGGTTCTCCACATCAAGGGCATTGTAGTTGTCCTGAGCTTTACCCTATAGTGGTAGTTGACTTTCGGCTTTACAATGGCGACTCAGAGTTAATGCACAATATTGGAAATGTCTCAGAGGACTTAGCCTTGCCGCATACCTTCTAAGTGTGCTTGATCTATCGGCAACAAAGGCGGTCCGACGTGTGGGTACATTGGTACACCCCGCAGGTTCAAACTATTCAATAGCCTCGCCCCAGGTTATGGACATGCTTGGTAAGGTCGCAAGAACTAGACTATAACCTTTAATTAAAACTTGATGTGGGTGGTATGAATAGGAATTCATGTTATTGTTGTGGTGGCTATTGGGTTAGCCACTTCTGTGATGTCTTGTTATTATTGTTACTTGTTGTTTCGCTGTTTTTGTCAAATAAAAATAGATTGTGAAACTGCTTTAAATCTATTTAATTATTGCAAATGAAAACTTACTTTACGTTGAAAATGAGTCTAGAGCCTCCTCCACTTAAATAAGCTTGCATGTAGCTATGTATAGGATGTTACCCTACATGTAAGTCTTGCGAGTACATTTTTGTACTCATTTGCTTTGCTTAATTAAATTATTGCAGAGGAGGTTGATCCCCAAGGGATTGACTTTTGTGAGACGGACTTCGATTTTGATGACTAGCTGGCGGCCCGGTCAGTTTGCCTTGTGGGGTAATGGCAAACCGGTTGGCTTTTGTTTGTTGCCATCTTATGGCTTTTTGCTTCCACTGTTATTTAGCTTTTTAGCTGTGTTGGTGGCCAGTTGGCCCTTGCTGTAATAACTCTACTATTGTATGTATTTTGTTTAATCTAGTTCATGCTTTGGTTCTATGCTTGTATGGAATTGATACATGATTTTGTAAAAGGGTGTATGTATAGCATCTTCTGGGATGTACATATTTTTCCGAGGCACTGGATATTTTGTTCGTGATGCTAGGACCAAGTGGATGGTTAAGCATTACAAGCCGAATTTCCCGGGTCCTCACATGGAGCAGGAAACCTCCAGGACAAATAATGTTAATCTGTACAATATATCAATGATCACAAACCTGAAGAGAGGAAACGTACCTTGGTCGAGGGCCATGCATGAGAAAGGGTCAAACCCGTCGTACTGTCCAGACGGGTCGGGGAAGAAAAGATACTACCCTGGCGCTCTCTGGTAGGTGTCCTGGAATGACGACGATGGTGGTGGCTCTGGCAGTGTGTACCCACGTGCCCACCGGCCCTCCAGCCTGCCAAGGCACAGGCACAGGCGCAGGTGCACGCAGGGCACGTGGACACGCCCCTCCTGAGCCTCTTGACTGGGTGGTAGGACATGGCGGCCTCGATGTATGCACTGACGAGGCCACCTCCTGGACCGTCCTGCATGACGTCAGGGTCACGCATCGCCTCGCCGTGCTTTAGGCCCGACGAACAAACTGCACTAGCTCGTCGTGCGTGACCTCTGCACCAATGCCGAGCCTGTCCAAGATCGACTGGGACTCCCTGGCAATCCTGACGTTGATGTTCGTCTGCAAGGAGTACATGAAAGTGTCAAACCTATAATTCAGGTAACCGTACTCAAACATTTTAAAACATGATAGTACGTACCGCGAGGTACACGTTCCGCGCTAAGTGTACAGGGTACGCGTCGGTCGATGCTGGTACGCGAGCGGGGGGAGGGTCGACGACACACACCAGCCTGGTGCGTGTCTGCAGGTGTACCAATAAGGTACTGCAGATGCACCGGGTCAGACGGCCGTTTCTCTCGCGACGCAGCTCGGTGGGTGTTTGCCCACTACGCCACCCACGGCTCCATCTTGGTCGGCCACTGCGTCCTAGTGCCACCCCTCCTACTATGCCTGCGAAACATATCATTGCAATTAGAAGCCGTCGTAATGTAACTAGCAAAACATATATGAACATGTGTTGTGTATAACTCCCACGTGGGTCGAGTCAGGCACCCTCGTCCCGACGGAATCGAACAACTCGGCGGAGGCCGAATCGGCGATCACCATGTGCATCTGATAGTCCTTGATGAACACGTCAAGACGAAGCTTTTTCACGCCCACCAAGACGCCTTGGCCGCATCAAAGACAATGAAGACGGCCCCGGAGCATGGGCCTCCATCTCCTGATCAAAGTACAGCTCCCAGCGCATGTCATCAGCGGTGAGATGGTCCAACTGCTCCACAAAGTGCTTGTACACGTGTGTGACCTACACGTGTGCATATTGTGCCTGGGAGCCAGAACATTGGTTACAAAGAATGACCTGTAATACGGCCGAAGTAAAGATATAGGGAAGTATGTACCCGTCTATGGCACCAAAGGGACCCTACGGTTGGCCGGTCCATCGCGTCCCCATGGTACATGTTCTCGCTGTACGGACTGGAGTCTACCAGCATGGGCCATCCGAGAGCGAAGCGCTCGAACGACCACAGTTGCAACAGGAGGGGGCAGCCTGTGAGGATAGATGTCAACCTCATCCTACAGTACGCATCGCACATGCTGTGGTACATCGCAGTAAGTACGGCTGATCCCCAGCTGATCTCTAGCTCCTCGCCATCGGCGATGGCCTCTCGCATTCTATATATGAGTCGACGAGTCACCGTGGTCAGCTGTAAACAAGACCCAACTAAAGAGCCACAACAGGTACGCCTCGAGGTGCCGCGACACCTGGTGGGCGGTGGGCTGCAGGGCCATCCGCTCGACCTACACACAAACAAATAATTAGTAAGCCCATCATATGGATAGGATAGTGCATCGCTAAACATGAAAAATAGGTAGCACACGTACTCGGAACTACGAAAGCCACCGCAGGGGCCGGCCATGCCGTTGTCGCTTCGAGAAGTCGTAGTACGGTGGCACGACCTCCGCCACAAGAAACCCTCGAAACTCGCCAGCAGGCATCGTGCCGATTGACAAAAGGCCCCATGGAATGTAGGGGCTCCCGCAATAGGCAGGCCAAGCAGCATCGCGACATCCTGCAGAGTAGGGGCCATGTCCCCGAATGGAAGGTGGAAGGTGTGCGTCTCGGGTTGCCACTGGTCCACCAGGGCTGTCAGGAGCGACCGGTCGAACGGGAACCATCGTGACCGCTCCGGACGAGCCTGGACCTCCCTGTCGTCCTCGACGGTGGCCTCCACCATCTGCGCGAGAGGTAGAAGGCCGGCACGGCTCAGCCTACAAAGCACGAAGAAGTAACTACATAGTGGGCATATGATACAAAATGTGGCACGACTTATGACAAACTCGTTTACCCAGCAGGATCCAGCCTCAAAGCCCGTCGGGTGTCTGCAGATTGAACCACCCCTAAGTCACCAGGCTATCCCCATGAACCAGATGCAAAGACATGATTTGGCACAAGAAGGTTTGCAAGGCCGACCAACCGATCCAGCAGAACAAAATGCCAGTCCAAACCACCAAGGTCGTGAGCCATACCTGCAAATTAAGAAATTAAAAGCATTAATGTTAATTGAGCATTTAAATTATATTTCAATGGCAAATAAATCATATTTGGTATGTTCTTAGTGGCACCTAAACACTTTGCTCGAACACAGTGGTAATACATATAAAATTTCATGAAACCCAAGTGGTAAACACGTAATTTTCCCTAAAAAGGTTATATTACGTTAACACTTGTACTGGCTGCTATGGATTGCGAAATATTTAAAACAACATCGTTACTACGCATATTTATAATGGGTGAAGCTTTCAGAAAAAAAAAATCAAAATTTCACATGTTTGAGAATCCTACGGGTTTGGAACCATGTATCTGTGAGTTTTCTCTTAGTATTTTATAATTCCATAATCCAACCAAAACTATAAAGTAAATGTTATCAATTCTTTATTGTGCAAATAAATACATACATTTAACATTCTACAAACTAGCATTTGCGAATGCACGGGTTATCGATATGTTTATATAATAGAAAAGTAACACATTATCATTCATCAAGCCTGGATGGAATTAGCACAGCACGCGGAATAATACAACTAAATTTATTTTCACCGACTAATTATATTAATCATGCCATCTCTAAACATTTGCTAACAATACGTCACTACACATAATGTTGCTTGCTAACCTATCGTGGTTTCAAAAATACACTTATACAAAATAATGCTACAAACTCGCCGTCGTGGTCGTCGATGCGAAGTGAAGAAACATTTTTCCTCCTTTCCTTCTTCCTCTCCTCTTTTTCCCTCTCCCTCTCCTCTCTTTCTCTTCTTTCTTCTCGACCGTCGCTCTCTCGAATGGCGACAGTTCATGCGCGGCCGCGCACGCGGTAGAAAAAGACCCTAAGTCGCCATATGGTTGGGCGACTAGGGTAAAGCGTCAGGGCGAGATGTGTCCTAGTCGCTCCACCGTATAGCGACTATGTAACACCCTAGCTATTCAGAAGCAAAAATATTACCTAAAGAATCTAACATACAACCATATTGCGGAAGAATCTAAACAATATCTCAACCAAATAGCAAATAGAGAACAACATCCATTAGAATGATTGCATGAATATAATCGGAACCCAACGATAGTTCACATAACCCAAATATCCAAGTCTACCGAATCAACTAAGATAATTATTCCAATGGACTATTCAAATATCACGGCAGTTATTTAATCATCCAGATCATAGAGAGAGGTATCATCTACCATCGAACTCTCTTTATTACAATTCAACATTAACGAATGTAAGACAAGGATAAATTCATCTTATTGAGAATAGAATGTTGTGAAGTGAATGCATTATGTGCGTCTACTCCCTCCCAAGAATGCCATCATCAACGATCACCTAGAATAAACAAACAAAGGCAAGAATGAGTCCAAGACTCAGCAAGTACAAAGAGTAATATGAATTACACTGAATATGAACATTACAGTATCATTAAGAATATGAATATAGAACTGAAAGAAACACATGAATGAATGGAATGAATGGACTACACTTCTGGTTATACCGGTATAGCCAGTGACACACCCATCGATGTTCACTTAGGCCCGCATTTAACAAAATACGGGGATCTAAGGCCCGTATGAAGAACGTTTCATACGAGGATCCAAATCTACCCACATTGGAATGGTGGGTCTTATGTGCCCATACTGGAATTGATGGGTCTTTATTTTCCACTCCCGTGGAAGAAACATGAACAGATGAATGAATAGAATGAAACATGAATAATGAAAGACATCCTCTCTTTCAACATGGATTAACGGATATGAAAGGAACATGAAGCATTGTATATAATCATGGATCATAGAAATAACAGTATGAATACAAGCACTCAGCATTCATCAACATTAAGAATTACAATGTACTTGCCTTCCACTCTGCGAAGCGTTATGAGGCAAGACGGAAGTTACTACACTCGAAATTCCCCCTCCTACACAAATTAGATACTTGAATAAGGAACCACGTGAATAGGACATCGCTCGAAACGTCTAATCACAGCATCCTAACCCAAGGACCACAAAGTCGATCTACTCAAATAAACCGACAGTCTAACAGGACTACAATCTGGACAACAAGTACAAAATAGATCATAACTAATGATCTGAGACTCAAAATGGAGTGCTCTTAGATCCTATGGAAATATAACAATATCCTACATAAAAGTCTAGTTGGCGGGATCTCCCAAATCGGCCAAACACCTACGTCAATAATCCTCTGAAAGTCGAACATCGAATTTGTCTAACAGAACTACATAGCAGTAGCAAAATAATCATATATTTTGTTCTACAACTCCAAATTGAGTGTTCTTTATCATTATGGAAAGGTTAACAAAAATTATACAACAACCTAGTTGGGTAGAAACCCTGAATCTGCAATTATTTTAATCATATTTTTAAAAGACAACTTGACAGTTCATTCACGTTAGGAATTCAGGATAGCAGGAAATATTATACCATATCTTTTGAACCGTAAGTCGGAATTGAGTGTTCTTGGTGGATACGGAAAGCTAAGAACATTTTCCAAATATCTCTAGGAGATAGAAATCTCAAATTCGGCATATAAGAATCCGAAATCGGCCGCGCAACCTACTATACAGAACTGAATTTCTAACAACAGCAATTCGATCCAATCAACCTAATCGAATTTGCATATAATAAGAATGGAACAGCGAAAAATGCCTTGCGTTACCCTTGTAGAACCTTAGGGAGATGCTGATTGATGCCCAATGAAGAAGATCCCTCGTCTACTCCTCCTTTCTCCTTCTTGGCCAACGGCAACCTCGGGGCACTCTCACCTTCTTGCCTTCGGCCAGCAGCTAGGGTAGCACCCAAAGGGGAGGAGGAGATGGCCGGCCATGGGAGGGGATGGAGGTGGAGATGCCAGGGAGGAAGGGGAGGTGTGGCGGCCAAGAGAGGGAGAAGTGGGAGGCGGCTTGGAGAGGGAGGAGGAGGGGAGAGGGCAATTAGGGTTTAGGGCGCCCCCCCTCTTGGGCCACTTGAGGCCAGCCCACAAGGGCTGCACTGCCTTGGGCCGAAAGCCCAGGTCCAAAACCCCCATAAAACTGAATTTTTAACTTAATTCCCTCTCTAAACTATGTTGCAATCGAAATTGAATAAATTTCTCTCTACCGGAAATTATTCTCTCTAATTGAAATTCGGGGTATTATATTCTACCCCCCTTAACAGAATTCGACCTCGAATTCTAACCGACGAAACGAACACAAGAACGAATTGCCATGGAATTGAAATCAACGAATTTAATACGCACGAAGCTTAACAAAGTTCGATATTGTTTCACAAGATGCGAGACTCTAGCTCCCAAGTGGCCTTTTTCTCGGACTAGTGAGACCACAACACAAAGACGTAAAATGACGTCTGACCTAACACTCAACTTCGAACTTTCTGTACACTCATCGGCGGATCAAGGTAAGACATTACTCGATGGTCAACGTCTTTAACTAAATCTCAAACTTTGAATGGCTCACCGCTCACTCAAAGACTGAACACACCAGACGCTATGATTTCACGATGTACCGAGATACCAAAGCGATGCGCCAACTTCCTAATTTCGCAAGAATCGCCGGAAATGAACGAATGTACCGGGCCACCTTCCTTTGGTACGGAAAGCACACAACATGCTCAAAATCGAACTCTTCATCTAACAAGGGACACCTCCTTTAAACAAGAATGCACAACAAAACTGGTTCTTAAACCACTGATTCACAAAGAGAATCCAACTACAAATAGAGAGTTCTCATCGCATCCACGCAATACTAACTCTCCACCAAAAGGGTAAAATCCAAGATTGACAAATCATCATGAAAACAATTCCACTTTTTAAACAGGCAGTTTATGAATGAACACCACGAAAGCCAAAAGAGAAATCACTCAAATGTCCAAACCAAATACTTCTTTTGGTTTGTCTGAATTGGAAGGAATCAAACATGTCAACACACCGCCAACTCAAATTGCGGATGACATCAGTCAACAACACAAAACTCAAACGAGAATCAAGAAAACGCTTCACTGCCCGAGGAAACATCCTTTTTCTCAATTTCTCTTTTAGGAATAAAACTTCTCTCGAACCTTGGAATTCGAATTCATCGCATACCACACGAGCTCAAACCTCTTAATTTAACATGTTCAAATTATGCTCAAACCGAAATACATCATCCACACCATTGTGGAGAGGCCCTATTGATCCCACCGAACACTCTGGACAACTCTTTCTACTGACGAAATTAATTTGACAGCAGACACCCAAAACGCCTCAAAATAGATCCCACGCAATGACATCACCTCTAACTTTCAAGAATAACAACTCAGAATCCTCAGTACACACGCTCATGTACTACATCTGAAGGGTTCTAAAAATGATCATTCCACTGATCAGGAAATGTCATATTCTATTTTCTCTTCACACCATCATTGGGCGACCCAAGGTCTAGCATAAAAGTGCAAAGCCCACAATTAACCTCCAAGACCTCTACAATAAACTTATCTTATAAGAGATAGAGAAATCATCAGATTAAATCTCTAACATCCCCACAATTCCAACATACTCACTCATTGACATCAACAGAAATCACCCACACAATCTCGCAATACTATCCAATTACGTTACTCTATAAAATTGATCAAGGTTTCCATACTTTCGATAATCCCCAACATTTCAACATGAACTGAAGTTCTAGAATTTCACTATATCATAGGTTCTACTCAGTCGTAACACTATTCAGTTTTACTTCGAAGCCAAACATTCCATTTGAGTCAAAATTTCCTCCAAGAAGTACAGATCAAAACTAATTCATCTTCTACTACTCCTCCAATAGCTTGGTAGCAAAATCTCACAACTACAATTTCTTATCCACCACCAACAGTTGCCAAAAATTACACTTGTAAACTTTGCAACACAAAACTGTTGATCCTTTCTCAAAAGAAAGAGGCGAACAAGGATAAGTTTCCTCACACAGGAAAACATTGCTCCTCACAGCGAGCACGAAACCAAAAGAAATATTCTAATAATGGTGATCTTGGAAAACGAAAGTTGAGTTCACAGTTGAGAGCACACATCCCTCAAAAGGGAATAGCAAATAACAACCAATAAGAAAAAGACATTACGATTGAAACTCGATATCTCTTGAGCGGAAAGAGCAGAAAGTTTAGGAACGATTCAAATAACCACAAGAACTAATTAAGAACCAATACAATTCTTCAACACATCATATTTGCTCGAAATAGTTCAACTACACATGAAATATGAGATCCAAATGATCTCAGCCACCAAACTCGAAACATTTTAATTTACGGGATTTCACGAAAAGCAAGCAGATTAATCTCCTCTTAAAGGAACCAACATAATTTTCTTTGATTGCGGCCTCACATTGCCAACTCAGACCAAAGAGCCTTTAAGATTAAATCACACGAATCTCTTAAGAAGCAACAGGACAATCCCATACCTCAATTTATTTAAAATAATTTCAGCTACCAGATGATTCATGAGCTCCAAAATATCACGAAAGCTAAACTTGAAATATTCTCATTCGAACGATATCACCAAAGGCGATCAAATTAATACAAGTATTAATATCAATCTCACAACAACAATTAGAAAACACTTCGAAAGACCCACGTGAAAAGAATGGGTTGAGACTTTCTCAAAAGAAGAGGCAAATGGAAACGATTTTCACCAACTAGAAAATCATTTACCACTCGCAATGAACACAGGACCAAGGGGAAAACCAATTAAGCAATGAACTCATAGAACATAAGTGGAGTCCATAGTTGAAAGCGTAGGCCTCACAAGAAGATAATGTCAAACCTTAACAGATAAGAACAAACAAGCATTCAAGATCAAAGCACTTGCATCACTGAAGAACTATTATAACTTTATGACATATCGCTTTACTCGACAAACTTCGCTACTACATAAAGCTTGAACCCCAAAAGATCATGAACACAAAACTTGAAATTTGATCATTTAAGAAATATCACGAAGGCGATCAAATTTCTTTTCTATAAAAGAATCAACATTACCCTCACATTATGAACATTTTATTAAGATCAATAACATACATTCCTCGCAACAATCAATTTACCTTCACACATCAATAAACCTTCTAAAGGAAACATGACAAATCGTGTCATAGAAATCTCCAAAGATCAAATGGGATTGTAATAACAACTTATTCTAGAAAAGAAACCTAGTGCGAAAGCCACAAAGCTGAAACAAACCTCTTTTTAACAAGCTCACTCTAGTACAAGACAAACTCATAAAACACACTAGATTAAATCACTTATTAGATTTTGCTCATTTACCCTTACTGACGCTCGACACCAGTATAGCAAACACTAATAGCACTCTAACCATTAATACTAACAACCGAAGATTATCTAATCACGGAAGCATTCATAGTCCCACCTTTGTTCAGAAATTGGAATGAAATATCTTTAAACTTCGGCAATGGAATATTTATAAGACAAGGTTTTGGAAGTCAATACAACCACTCTCATCCATTACTTCATACATATAACAACAATTTAGCATGGCAAAATTAGGTGAATCTAGCATTTGTACAAATTCTTCAGGTATCCAAATAGAAGACATATTTAAGGTTAACACATATCAAGGAAAAATTAACTTCACTTTTGAAGATATTAACTAAGAGTCATTGGTTTTCACCAAGATATTAACCCAACCTGATAACTCCTACCATACCAAGTAATTCTTTTAATTAAAACCTCTTAGAAGTATGACAATACAACACTAAAGGGTTTTAACATACTCTTTCTCTTAAGAGAGGCATTAAACTTCAACTCTCAAATTAACCCAAAAGAAATATGCAAGGTCAAAGCACCCACTTAATAAAGAACATGCAAAAAAAATCTTCCACTGCATGAAATTCCAAGCGAACAAATGAGTTACATTTTCCAACAGAGGATAAAACAGAACTTCCGTGAAAAGATCAATCTTGCAAATTAACTACGTTCACAAGTAACAGAAATATCGCACTAGTAGGAAGAACAAATAGAGACCAAATGGGCTTGCCCACTTCATTATAACCTCCATTCAAAAGAATTTCATCAACTGCAAGGAACTACAACCAGGAAACCAAATACAAGCTTAAGGAAGACAACAACTTTATCAAAGAACTCATGCTCAACACATAACTACGGAACAGGGGTAAGTACTTCTCTATTCCCCTACCACGAACGGTGGTGTAGCCTGGTGAATCCCTTATCATCACGCATAACCAATATAATCAATTATGAATATAAGGTCATCTCATAGTAATCATAGAATAAATTCATGGATATAGAAGATCATAGATTAACAACAAGAATGATAGTACAGAAGCAATTCGATACAGTACAACATAATGAAACACATCACTAGAAATGCAGATGTAATGGATTTTCCCAAACCCCACCTACTGTGCACAGTGTGTCATTTTAATAATTCATTTACCACGGACCTAAAGCCCACTCTGATACCAACTGTAACACCCTAGCTATTCGGAAGCCAAAATGTTACCTAAAGAATCTAACATACAACTATATTGCAGAAGAATCTAAACAATATCTCAACCAAATAGCAAATAGAGAACACCATCCATTAGAATGAATGCATGAATATAATCGGAACCCAACGACAGTTCACATAACCCAAATATCCAAGTCTACCGAATCAACTAAGATAATTATTCCAATGGACTATTCAAATATCACAACAGTTATTTAATCATCCAGATCATAGAGAGAGGTATCATCTACCATCGAACTCTCTTTATTACAATTCAACATTTAACGAATGTAAGACAAGGATAAATTCATCTTATTGAGAATAGAATGTTGTGAAGTGAATGCATTATGTGTGTCTACTCCCTCCCAAGAATGCCATCATCAACGATCACCTAGAATAAACAAACAAAGGCAAGAATGAGTCCAAGACTCAGCAAGTACAAAGAGTAATATGAACTACACTGAATATGAACATTATAGTATCATTAAGAATATGAATATAGAACTGAAAGAAACACATGAATGAATGGAATGAGTGGACTACACTTCTGCTTATACCAGTATAGCCAGTGACACACTCGTCGGTGTTCACTTAGGCCCGCATTTAACAAAATGCGGGGATCCAAGGCCCGTATGAAGAACATTTCATACGGGGATCCAAATCTGCCCACATTAGAATGGTGGGTCTTACGTGCCCATACTGGAATTGATAGGTCTTTATTTTCCACTCCCGTGGAAGAAACATGAACAGATGAATGAATGGAATGAAACAAGAATAATGAAAGACATCCTCTCTTTCAACATGGATTAAGATATGAAAGGAACATGAAGCATTGAATGTAATCATGGATCATAGAAATAACAGTATGAATACAAGCACTCAGCATTCATCAACATTAAGAATTACAATGTACTTGCCTTCCGCTCACGGAAGCGCTATCGCAAGACTAAGTCAGCTCAGACTCAAATTCCTCCTACACACATTAGATACTTGAATAAGGAACCACATGAATCGGACATCGCTCGAAACGTCTAATCGCAGCATCCTAACTCAAGGACCACAAAGTCGATCTACTCAAATAAACCGACAGTCCAATAGGACTACAATCTAGACGCAAGTACAAAATAAATCATAACTAATGATCTGAGACTCGAAATGGAGTGCTCTCATATCCTATGGAAAGATAAAAATATCCTACACAAAAGTCTAGTTGGCGGGATCTCCCAAATCGGCCAAAACCTACGTCAATAATCCTCTGAAAGTCGAACATCGAATCTGTCTGACAGAACTACATAGCAGTAGCAAAATAATTATATCTTTTGTTATACAACTCCAAATTGAGTGTTCTTTATCATTATGGAAAGGTTAACAACAATTCTACAACAACCTAGTTGGGTGGAAACCCTGAATCTGCCATTATGTTAATCATATTTTTAAAAGACAACTTGACAGTTCATTCACGTTAGGAATTCAGGACAGCAGGAAATATTATACCATATCACTTGAACCGTAAGTCAGAATTGAGTGTTCTTGGTGGATACGGAAAGCTAAGAACATTTCCCAAATATCTCTAGGAGATGGAAATCTCAAATTCGGCCTATAAGAATCTGAAATCGTCACAAGAACCCATCGATGTAACTGAATTTCTAACAGCAGCAATTCGATCCAATCAACCTAATCGAATTTGCATATAATAAGAATAGAACAGCGAAGAATGCCGTGCGTTACCCTTGTAGAACCTTTGGGAGACGCTGGTTGATCCCCCATGAAGAAGATCCCTCATCTACTCCTCCTTTCTCCTTCTTGGCCAACGACAACCTCACGGCTCTCTCACCTTCTTGCCTTCGGCTTGCAGCTAGGGCAGCACCCAAAGGGGAGGAGGAGATGGCCACCATGGGAGGGATGGAGGTGGAGACGCCAGGAGGAAGGGAGGTGTGGCGGCCAAGAGAGGGAGTGGGAGGCGACTTGGAGAGGAGGAGGAGGAGGAGAGGCGGCTAGGGTTTAGGGCACCCCTCTGGGCCACTTGAGGTCGGCCCACAGGAGCCAGACCGCCTTGGGCCGAAAGCCCAAGGTCCAAAACCCCATAAAAACTAAATTTTTAACTTAATTCCTCTCTAAACTATGTTGCAATCAAATTGAATAAATTTCTCACCAAAAATTATTCTCTAATTGAAATTTGGTATACATGACTAGGACCAAGTCGCCCATCCATTCAACTACTAGGAGGCAAACGGTCAAATCGCTTAACTGTTGAGCGAGTTGGACATATGTTGCACACCGGTTGAGCGACTAGACCAAGTCGCCCAACCGTACAGCGACTGATGATTATTTCTAGCAAAAAAAAATTAAGTAGTATTATTTCTGTAATTCTGAATAAAAAATAGATTATTAAAAAAAATTCTCACAAGCGTCCTCTACTGCAAATTGTCTTTTGCATTGGCACATTTTTTAATGATGTCATTTGTTTAATGTGTCTTTACGTGCCATTGTCCTGCCACCACCAGATAGGTAGGGCCAAAAAAATAGCTCGAGGTTCGTGAGTCAGCTTGGACCGAGCTCAAGCCGCTCACGAGCCAGCTCGATCGACTCGTGGGCTAGTCGTCGGCCCACAAAGGCCCCCAGGCTAAAGCCCACACAACGATTCCACCACCCAACCTAACCACCACCAGTCCACCACACTTTCTCCCCTCCCCTCTGTAGATCCCGTTCTACCCATGCCTTCTCACCTCCCCTTCGTAGCATCTCCGCCACCGCCATGGCCTCACGCCCTCCCCTCCGCAGCATCTCCACTACCTACTCCCCCGCGCCCCCCGGGCGCCGTCCTACAGTCCTCCACCGCCCCATCCTCCCCCCGCATCCTCTGCCGCCCCGTCCTCCCCCCAGCCACGTCCTTCGCACCGCTGCCCCGTCCTCAACACTGTCACAACTGGGACCTCCAGCTCGCCATATCCTCCATCACCGCCAACCCCTTGTCGCCCTCGACATCCTTGCCTAAATTGGCACCGTCCGTGCCGCCTCCTCCGCCTCCGCCTCCGTTGGAGGTGGATTTGGTCGTGCCCCCATGCCCGCGTTCGCTACCTCCGTAGCAATAGTAGCTGGGGATCACGTGGAAGCTAGTGATGCTCCCCTTTCTATGTGGTCTCTGGTGGGGTTGGCCTCATCGCTGCTCCATCCATCTCAAGGTTCGGTGCACGGTCACCGAAGGGTGTTGTGTGGTGTGAGGATATATATATATATATATATATATATATATATATATATATATATATATATATAGAGAGAGAGAGAGAGAGAGAGAGAGATAGATGGGGTGGGGAAAGTGAATTGCATCCAATGGAGCAACACAACGATTGCATTGACAGCTAGGATCGTGAGCCATCTTGAGCCACCTTTCAAGACAAGTCGAGCCATTATTAAGGCCGAGCTTGGGCGAGGCAGCTCGAATGGCTCGGCCTGCTTCAAATTTCATGCATGATGAGGCATGTTCGAAACATTCCATCTTGAGTAAATGTGAGACCACGTGGAGGTTAACCCATGTTTTGTGATGAGTAATTGACTGTGCTTTACATGTGTTGTCAAAGTTTGAGTTTGGTTTTGAGTTTGAGCATATTTTAGTGTTGCTGTTAGGTTGCAAGTGGTCTGAGAAGCTTTGGGTTGGCGGTCAGACCGGCTTTGCTTTGGTCTTAGTCGGGTGGAGCTGAGGAGGTGTAGCGGTAGTCAAACTAGCTTAGAGTCATGGTCCGATCGGCCATTGCTTGTGGTCGAGACGATGGTGTAAACTCTAGAAAAACAGACACCAAACACTTGTGTAGGCTTGTTTGGGGATGTGTTTGCCTTGGGTGTAATTGAAAATGGAAACTGGACCTAAAACTAGATAAATTTTTACTGAAAAGTCCAGAGCGGGTGTTTTCTAGTGAAGTGAGGTAGTCAAACTGGCCACACCATGGAGATCAGACTGTTGGCGGTCAAACTGATGTCCTGTTATTGGTGGGCGTGGTTAGACCGACCAATGGTTGGCGGTCTGACTGGCACGATGGTTGTTGCGTTTTAGGGCGTAGTGAGTTGTGGTCTTGAGCTGAAATTTGAGAGTTGGTCCTAGAAGCTTGGGATTGGAGCATATGTTTGCAATATGCATGTTTCGACTAACATGTGTCAAGTTGTGAAGAACTTATGCCCGGAAATGGTTGTTTGGTTTGTTGTTGTGCAGGTCTCTTGGAGTCAACTATGGTCAACGACGAGGAGGACCAAGACTTAGTTAGGAAAACCAAGGTCCAGAATGGTCATGGTTGCCAGGTGAGATAATTGGACTCAAGCAAGGTGCAAGATGGACAAGAACCATGGAAGACAAAGTTTGAGCAAAGACCTTTTGAGGTAAAATGATGCTTCTGGGAGTGAAGTTTTGAAGGTATGTGTTCTTGACTCATCAATTGTGTCAATTAATGATTTTGTGTGTCGTGCGATGCTACGTGACGGTTTGGTTGTCGTTGATGGTTGTAGGACTCCAGAGCTACGTCAAGGCGAGGCGGATGGGGTCAGGACTAAGCTAGGGGAGCATAGGTCCAGAATGGTCAAGGGATCGGGACTAAGCAAGGGGAGCTTAGGTCCAGAACGATCAAGGTATCACCGAAAGATGACCAATGCTTGCAGAGTGATGGACGTGACGGGCTACAGGAAGGTCGATCTGTACTAAGCTCAGGGTGCATGGTAAGTGTAACATCCCAAAGTTCTGTTACCAAAATAAAAATAAATAAAGATATTATTCTATTGGATTTTCTGGTTTGTCAAAGTTCTTTCTTGATTTTCTGTATTTTAAAAGAGTTTTCTTTGTTAAAAGAAAAAAAAATCAATTATGTAGTTTCTTGGTTTTAAAGTCAAAAAGAAAATTTTTGGAGTTTTCTAGGATTTTATTGATTTAAAGTGAAAAGTAAAATTTTAATTAATTTCGAAATTTTAAGAGATTTCCTAATTATTTTAAAGCTAAAATAAATTATGTGCAAAAATAAAAAGCCAATTTTAAGTTGGAATTATTTTATCTAAGTTCAAAATAATTCTAGAATTTTTTGTGAATTTTTCTAGAATTTTTGGACTCTATTTGCTATTTTCGAAAAATCTATTTGATTTATTGTTTTTTTAATCCGAAAATCAAGAAAATTATTCGGACCGTCCGAACGTTATGAACAGTAACTTTCCACAGTAGCTGGTGAATAGTAATTCAAAAAAATAATAAAATAAATTTCTTTTTCTACCGCGCGGCCAGCCCATTTCCCACACGGTCAAATTTTTGCTCCCGTGATGTTGACGCTTAACACCAAAGCCACAAGTGCATGGGCTGCCAACTAGCTAATTTGGTTTCAAAATAATATGACCTTCCTTTATTTCTTTTATCCCTTCTTTCTTCTCTCTCCTACCTCACCATCTTCAACAGCCGAACCGTTCTGTTGATTGCTTCTTCCCATGGCAGCAATGGCCGACGCAACTAAGCCCAACCCCACCCTCGTCGGCCACCGCCGACACCACCAGCTTCGGCCACCACCACCGCGGACCGCGCCACCCGCGCCACCTCTCCTCTTCACCCTCCCATGGCTGCCACTGCTGCAATGAAGCTTTGAGCTCCATTAATGGCTGATGGCCAATCTTTTTCTTCTTTCTCCTCACTCAATGTGTTAAATTGGATTCTGTTTGAAGCGAAACGTGCACATTAACGTCATGCACGTCACAACACCATCAATTGCACGTTACCTCCACTACATGCAATTAATTTAGCCGTTTCATTTCGTTCGTCAATTGCACTTGAAACAGTCGTGTCGTTCTCCCTCCACAGCTCCCCACCGCCCCGATAAAAGGGAGCACCGGGTGCGCATCTCTCAACTCATCCCATCCCCACCACTCACCTCTCCTCTCTCGCTCCCACCACGCTAGAATTGGTGTTTTTCTTTCGCCGGTCGAGCTCCCTTCCGCCGCCTCTAGCGCCCTCGTTAGTGGAGCTCCTTCGCCTTCAACACCACCCATGGCTTCGCATCGTCGTGCTCTACACGGTGATCTCCTCCCCTCGCCGGCACCATCGTCGGAGCACCAGCGGCACCATGTCCAAGCCGTCGGCTTGTTGCTTGTTGTTTCGGCCGAACAAGAAGATGAACAATTTTGACGACTTCGGACAACCGGATTTCTGCGCTGTTTGAGAACATCGAATAATCAAGCTAGACAAGTTATACATTTGATCATATTTGAGCCTAATATTTAAAATTATTTAAATTCTGTTTTAAATTATTATTGCATACTTATTTCTATTCAATGTAATTTAAATACCTGTTTTAAGCTTTATAGTGATTACCAATTCCAATATATAGCCTTTTATTGTCAAGGTAGATAGTATGAAGAATCTTTCAGATTGTGATGCATTCAGGAGTTAGAAATTGAAAAGACTAGATTATAAGCATACATTATTGTTGGAAGAGATACCTTATTATTGAATTATAGCAATACATGATTGATGGAAGTTGGATTATAGAAATGCATGAATCTTGGATATTGATTACAGAATGATACAATTGTTGATTTATTAGGGTTGAACAATTGTTGGATGTTGGATTTTTAGAGATATATGATCGTTGGGTATTGGATTGTAGAAGTAATTGTTGGATGTTGAATTATAGGATTATATAATTATTGAAGATTGGATTCTAGGATTACATTATTATTATGGTTGGATTATAGAAATAAATAATTATTGGATATCGGATTTTAGATAATGGTTGATGTTGGATTAATAAAGATTCACTACTACAAAACAGGCTATAGTAGACGCCCCATCACAGACGGTTCCTTTGGAACCGTCTGTGTTGGCCATTGCCGCACCTGCGGGTGGCGCGGGAAGAATATCACAGACGGTATTTTTAGAACCGCTCAGGATGATCATCTATCACAGACGGTTTGTAAATAGAACCGCTCGTGATATTACTGATAGTTCTATTCACAAACCGTCGTGATAATCACTCAATCATAGACGGTTCTATTTAATAACCGTCAGAATATCACGAGCGGTTCTATTTACAAACCGCTCGTGATTTGGGTGATTATCATAGACGGTTTGTGAATAGAACTGCTCAGGTAATATCACATACGGTTCTATTTACAAACCGCTCAGTGATAGTCATCTATCATGAGCGGTTTTATTAAGAACCGCTCGTGATATGCCCATCGCAGATAAATTGAGCGCGACACATCCTCGCTGCAAGACCGCCTGCCAGGTGTCCACTACCGCCTTTGCCTTGCTGTGCCTCTGCCACTCCTCGCCTGGGTTTGGATAAATATAATCAACTGCCCTCTGCTTCTTTGGGCTCCACTTAGATCCGTAGCTAGCTTCTCCTCCCAGTGCGTGCCACTTCCTCCCTAGCTCCTCCAACTGCGATTTCTCCCTAATTAAACAGATGAAGTAATCTCGATTATCCTTTTTCCACTCTATTGATTAGTGAATTTCCGACTTTGCTACTCTGTACATAGACGCTAATGTTTTGTTTTCTTTGTTGTATTCCTTAATCGGAAACATAGGGTTTAGGTTTCAATTAATACTACTTGATGGGAAAAGGCAAAAGCGTCACGTACATCTAGCTCTCAATTTGATGGACCCTATTTGTAGAAAATGAAAAGCAAAACATGTAGCCTTTAATTAATCTGGTGTAATTCCTTTGTGCAACGATGAGACAAAATGAGTAAATGCGTGCAAAGAAGTGAAAGTCTTAATCGAACTAATTTCATGAGTAGTTTTCTAGAACAGATTAAAAAGAAGAATTTATGACACACCAAGATAAGTCACATGTGCAATGATGTATTTTATATTTCCTCCATTTATATCCATGAAGAAACGTCATCACGGTGGTTTATTGTTTCAATTATATGAAAGCGGATACGCGCAATCGCGCGATGACCAACTTGCTAGTTATTAATTAGGATCTTCCTCTTGTCTTTTGTCTCAGATCTAATCAACAATCATGCAGATAATCAATAATTATCCGTTGCGCTTGACTTAGAGAGGAGAAGGTTGGACCCTTGCCCTAGCGCCTCCAACACCGCCACCTCCTCCCCATTCGCCACCTTAGAGAGGAGAAGGAAAGGAGAGGAATCGATTTTCTTCGTGACCTCGAGGGTAACGATCTATAACCCTTTATATTTGCTATAAATTAATCGCTAATCAATTTTGACACTAATTTGTTACATGCGTAGTGTAGATGGATCGGCGGATGTACAAAGTGAACCGTGTGAGTCAAGAGTACATTAATGGCATGGTTGCTTTTAGAAGAGCATTGGCGGTGATATGTTGAAGAAGGAGATAAATTTTATGTCTCGTCCATGCATTGATTGCGGTAATTTGAAGATGTTTAACAACGGCGCAAATAGAAGCGCACTTGATTCAAGGGTTTCACAAAAGGGTATACATGTTGGACCGACCACGGTGAAGAGCGATTATTACACATGAAGTTAGTAATGACGGCACCGCCGAGGAAGTCAACGATCGCGGATGTGGGTATCTTGCTTTTGATGAGGATATGTCACATGATGACAATCTGGATCGGATGCTACGCGATGCGTAATGTAACTACTGATGAGAGAGAGTTTTGTAAATTCGAGGGCTTAAGGAGGACTCGGTGAGACCTTTGTTCCTGGTTGCAAGCCGAATATACAAGGTTGTCAACCGTGCTTGAACCGCTGAAATTGAAGGCAAGCAATGGTTGGTCCGATAAGAGTTTCACGGCGTTGTTAGGTCTCCTAGCGGACATCCTTCCGAGGGAAATGTGTTGCCCAAAGACACCACCTATCAAGCAAAGAAAGTTATTTGTCCATTGGGAATGGAAGTAGAAAGAATACATGCATGTCCGAATGATTGTATCCTCTATCAGTAAAGAGTATGCAGACATGCATGTATGTCCTGTGTGCAAAGCATCCCAATACAAGCGTCAGAATACTGCTAAGGTGAAGCAAGGACCTCCTGCTAAGATGTTGTGGTATCTGCCTGTGATCCCACGTTTGAAGCGTTTATTTGCGAACGCAAAGGACGCAAGATTGCTGCGTTGGCACTCGAGAGGAGCGTAAGAGAGATGGAAAGCTAAGACACCTGCTGATTACGCGGTGGAGAAACTTCGATCGGAGCTTCGAAGAGTTCGGTGCGGAACCGAGGAACATAAGGTTAGGGTTGAGTACAGATGGAATGAATCCTTTCGGTATCACAGACGGTTTTGTACCGTCTGTGATAATATCCTGTTATCACAGACCAACAAACATAGACGGTTCGGAAACCGTCTGTGATGACGGTTCCGAACCGTCTGTGATGTCGGTTCCTGTAGTAGTGATTGGATGACAGATATATAGTCAAATACTGAATTATTGATGTTGGATTGTAGAAATAGATTGTTATTGGATATCAGATTATCTAAAAATTTGATTATAGGATTGCATAGTCATTGGATTGATGTGGAATTAGTAGAAATAGTTTATTAAGGAATAATAGATTGATAGATATCGGATTAAAGAATTAGAGTATAGTTAAATGTTGGATCGATTGAAGTTGAATAATAGAAATAGACTTATATGGTGTAGATTGGACTAATTGATAATTGGAGTATAGGATTTTACAATTGCTGGAGTTTGGATTATCACAATACTGTTGGTTTACATACTGATCTTGTACTTGACAAGTCTTGGACATTAATCCCTCATACCATGTCACCCTAGATAAAACCTAGTTGATACGATAGTATGATCTGGGATCATTTTGAGAAAAAATATGGCTAGCAATGCTTAAACCCAAAAGTATTTGATTTAGAGAATTCTAGCCAAATGATCAACTATTGTTTAAAAGTCTATAGCATTAGTTTGTCATGGAAGATTTTGCAAATGTTTTTGAAAAGCAAAAAGGAAAAGTTGGTTTGTAGTTGGGCGAAATGGAGGTTTGGGTGGTGCATGTTGATGCACGGGATCGAGTCATCAAGGCCCATGGGTTTTATGGAAAGTCGCCTAAGTCAGTTAGGGACCGGTCTTAACCGCATCTTGCTAAGCCACATCGTACTACCACATGTCCTGAGTGGGCGGGTCCTGGCTAATTAATTTGCAACGTTTCACCGTGGTTGCGCCATCCAGTTGCGTGGGTGTCTATTATGACCTACTTTTATATTTTCCCACCTGGCGCAACAGGGGGCTTCCGGAGGATGGACAGTCCAATGGAAGTGAAACCTTAGCGAGGCGGGACTATGGTGAGATGAAGCATTGTAAAGGCCTTGACACGTACTCTAGATTGCTTACCTTAGGTAGTGAGTAGTGGTATCGACAGATGCCAAACAAACTAGAGAATTCATGTCATGTGGGTAAAGCTGTACAATCTCTACAGAGTGTAAAGCTATTCGAATAGCCGTGTCCACGGCCATGGACATGTTTAGCATTTGCCACTCGAAGTTAGACTTTGATTTTGTTTTGAAAAGACTTTATCAAATGGTTTATGAAAATGGAAAATTTGGGCAGGAAGCCATGTGATAGGAGGGTATCCTTCACTATTCTTATGTGAATGTTATCTGACTATAAAATTGAGAATTTATAAAATAAATTTTAGTTATAGAATAACTGTTTTGGAACTTAGTACAAGTATTTAAAGAAAACATTGCTTTATGCAAATTCAACCAATAAACCTTCCTTTGATATATCCTTGCATGCATTATAATCTGTTATTGGGTGTAACTTGCGATCACGGAAGTTGTGCTCATTCTTGCTTCATGCAAATAAATTTCAGAGAAAGACTTCGCTACCGATGTGGATCTCGACGACTAGGCCGCTACCCCAGTCGATTGCGTGTGGCAGATTAGCTGGACTCCACTACTCTTCGTCTTCCGCTGTGGTCTTTATTGTTGGCTTGTAAGTCTTTTTTTTGTAATAAACTCTGTTGATTGTTAATAAAGTTGTGCGATTTATGGATGTTACCATATCTGTTTACTGTGTGAACTAGCTACTGATCATAGGACTAGTTCAGAAATGCACAGAGGATTTGGGGTGTTACTCCTAGGTCTGACAGAAATGGTATCAGAGCCATATCGACTGTAGGTCGTGACCTAGTTAGAATGGCCGTTAGTTGAAAAACTTCAAAAACTATTTTATAACAAGAAAAATAATTTGTTCTCTCCTCATCTTGGTCATCTATCTGTCTCTAGCTTCTTCATAGCAACTCTTCCTTATCTAATTCTCCTTTCACCATTTTGTAATGTTAAATGGATCCTCTTTCCCTTATAAATTTCTATAGATGGTCAACTCGACTATTAACCCTTACGTTCAAGACTACAAGACATGGAGCCATCAAGAAAGTATCATCGTCTCCACCATCCAAAGACGACGGGCAAGATATGCCGAACATCGTTTTGTCAGCCCAACCATATAGCTTAAAATTTCCAAGGCTCATTCTGTGAATTGAGTTGTTTCACCAGCTTACAAGTATCGATCAAGTAGAACGTTGTATTGTTCATTTATTTGTATGGTATATTTTCTTTTGGTACGTCGTACGTAGATCTTTTGATCTTGTGTACAACGTTTGCTTAAGTGGGTAGACTTCTCTCCTCGTAGGCTTCTTTCTCATCCTTTGCTTTTCGCTCTTCTCTAACAATCCATTGGACTTCTAACCTATCAATGCACCTGAGACTTGAAGGACGGATTGATACCTTAAAACTTCGAACAACTCAACCCCCTTGGACATGAAGCCAACTTGAAGATGGACTCTCTCTATCTCTCAATTCATTTATCCTATGTCCATCTTCTTTCTTTCTAGCCTCTCCGAATCTCAAGGACGAGATTCCTTTTAAGGGGGGTAGTTTGTAACGTCCCAAAATTCTGTTACCAAAATAAAAATAAATAAAGATATTATTTTATTAGATTTTTTGGTTTGTCAAAGTTCTTTCTTGATTTTCTGTATTTTAAAAAGAATTTTCTTTGCTAAAAGAAAAAAAAATCAAATATGTAGTTTCTTGGTTTTAAAGTCAAAAAGAAAATTTTTGGAGTTTTCTAGGATTTTATTGGATTTAAAGTGAAAAGTAAAATTTTAATTAATTTCTAGAATTTTAAGAGCTTTCCTAATTATTTTAAAGCTCAAATAAATTAAGTGCAAAAATAAAAGCTAACTTTAAGTTGGAATTATTTTATCTAAGTTCAAAATAATTTGAGGAATTTTTGTGAATTTTTCTAGAATTGTTCGATTCTATTTTCTATTTTCTAAAAATCTATTTGATTTATTGTTTTTTTTAATCCGAAAATGAAAAAAATTGTTCGGACCGTCCGAACCCTATGAACAGTAACTTTGCACAGTAGTTGGTGAACAGTAATTCAAAAAAAAAGTAATAAAAGAATTATTTTTCTACCGTGCGGTTAGCCCATTTCCCACGCGGTCACCCATCAAATTTTTGCTCCCGTGATGTGCACGCTTAACACCAAAGCCACAAGTGCATGGGCTGCCAACTAGCCAATTTGGTTTCAAAACTACATGGCCTTCCTTTATTTCTTTTATCCCTTCTTTCTTCTCTCTCCTACCTCACCATCTTCGACAGCTGAACTGTTCTGTTGATTGCTTCTTCCCATGGCAGCAATGGCCGACGCATCTAAGCCCAACCCCACCCTCGCTGGCCACCGCCGACACCACCGGCTCCAGCCAGCGCCACCGCGGACCGCGCCACCCTCCTTGGCCACTCGCGCCACCTCTCCTCTTCACCCTCCCATGGCTGCCACTACTGCAATGAAGCTCCGAGCTCCATTACTGGCTGCCGGCCAATCTTTTTATTCTTTCTCCTCACTCAATGCGTTAAATTGGATTTCGTTTGAAGTGAAATGTGTGCATTAACGTCACGCACGTTACAACACCATCAATTGCACGTTACCTCCTCTACATGCAATTAATTTAGCCGTTTCATTTTGTTCTTCAATTGCACTCGAAATAGTTGCGCCGTTCTCCCTCCACAGCTCCCCTCCACCCTTATAAAAGGGAGCACTGGGTGTACATCTCTCAACTCATCCCATCCCCACCACTCACCTCTCCTCTCTTGCTCCCACCTCGCCGAAATCGGTGTTTTTCTTTCGCCGGCCGAGCTCCCTTCCGCTGCCTCTAGCGCCCTCGTCAGTGGAGCCCCTCTGCCTTCGACACCACCCATAGCTTCGCATCATCATGCTCTACGCCGTGATCTCCTCCCCGGCCATTGCCGCTAGAGCACCTGCCGGCACCATGTCCAAGCCGCTTGTTGCTTTCTTGTTTAATTTGAACAAGAAGATGAACAATTTTGATGACTTCGGACAACCGGATTTCAGCGCCGTTTGAGAACATCGAATAATCAAGCAAGGCAAGTTATACCTTTGATCATATTTGAGCCTAGTATTTAAAATTATTTAAATTCTATTTTAGATTATTATTGCATGCTTATTTCTATTTAATGTAATTTAAATACTGTTTTAAGCTTTATAGTTATTACCAATTCCAATATATAGCCTTTTATTGTCAAGATAGACAATATGAAGAATCTTTCGATTGTGATGTATTCAGGAGTTAGAAATTGAAAAGACTGGATTATAATAATACATTATTGTTGGAAGCGATACCTTTTTATTGAATTATAGCAATACACGATTGATGGAAGTTGGATTATAGAAATGCATGAATCGTGGATATTGATTGCATAATGATACAATTGTTGATTTATCAGGGTTGAATAATTGTTGGATGTTGGATTTTTAGAGATATATGATCGTTGGGTATTGGATTGTAGAAGTAATTGTTGGATGTTGAATTATAGGATTATATAATTATTGAAGATTGGATTCTAGGATTACATTATTATTATGGTTGGATTATAGAAATAAATAATTATTGGATACGGATTTTAGATAATGGTTGATGTTGGATTAATAAAGATTGGATGATAGATACTATAGTCAAATCTTGAATTGTTGATATTGGATTGTAGAAATAGATTGTTATTGGATATCGATTATCTAAAAATTTGATTATAGGATTACATAGTCATTGGATTGATGTGGAATTAGTAGAAATAGTTTATTAAGGAATAATGGATTGATAGATATCGAATTAAAGAATTAGAGTATAGTTAAATATTGGATCAATTGAAGTTGAATCATAGAAATAGAGTTATATGGTGTAGATTGGACTAATTGATAATTGGAGTATAGGATTTTACAATTGCTGGAGTTTGGATTATCACAATACTGTTGGTTTACATACTGATCTTGTACTTGACAAGCCTTGGACATTAATCCCTCATACCTTGTCACCCTAGATAAAACCTAGTTGATACGATAGTATGAACTGGGATCATTTTGAGAAAAAATATGCTTAGCAATGCTTAGACCCAAAAGTATTTGATTTGAGGAATTCTAGCCAAATGATCAACTATTGTTTAAAAGTCTATGGCATTGGTTTGTCATGGAAGATTTTGCTAATGTTTTTGGAAAGAAAAAAAGGAAAAGTTGGTTTGTACTTGGGCGAAATGGAGGTTTGGGTGGTGCATGTTGATGCACAGGATCGAGTCATCGAGGCCCATGGGTTTTTATGGAAAGCTGCACAAGTCACTTAAGGACCGGTCTTCGAGCCACATCTTGCTAAGCCATATTGTACTACCATATATCCTGAGTGGGCGGGACCTGGCTAACTAATTTGCAACATTTCACCGTGGTTGCGCCATCCAGTTGCGTGGGTGTCTATTATGACATACTTTTATATTTTCCCACCTGGCGCAACAGGGGGCTTCCGGAGGATGGACAGTCTAATGGAAGTGAAACCTTAGCGAGGCGGGACTACGGTAAGACGAAGTATTGTAAAGGCCTTGACACGTGCTCTAGACTGCTTACCTAAGGTAGTGAGCGGTGATATCGACAGATGCCAAACAAACTAGAGAATTCATGTTATGTGGGTAAAGCTGTACAACCTCTGCAGAGTGTAAAATTATTCGAACAGCCGTGTCCACAGCCATGGATATGTTTAGCATTTGCCACTTGAAGTAAGACTTTGATTTTGTTTTGAAAAGACTTTATCAAATGGTTTATGAAAATAGAAAATTTGGCAGGAAGCCATGTGATAGGAGGGTATCCTTCACCATTCTTGTGTGAATGTTATCTGACTATAAAACTGAGGATTTATAAAATAAATTTTAGTTATAGAATAACTGCTTTGGAATTTAGTACAAGTATTTAAAGAAAACATCGCTTTATGCAAATTCAATCAATAAGCCTTCCTTTGATATATTCTTGCATGCATTATAATCTGTTATTGGGTGTAACTTGCGAGCACGGAAGTTGTGCTCATCCTTGCTTGATGCAAATAAATTTCAGAGAAGGACTTTGCTACCGGTGTGGATCTCGACGACTAGGCCGCTACCCTAGTCGATTGCCTGTGGCAGATCAGCTGAACTCCACTGCTTCTTCGTCTTCCACTGTATTCTTTATTGTTGGCTTGTAAGCCTTTCTTGTAATAAACTCTGTTGATTATTAATAAAGTTGTGCGATTTGTGGACGTTACCATATCTGTTTACTGTGTGAACTAGCTACTGATCATGCGACTAGTTCAGAAATGCACAAAGGATTTGGGGTGTTACTCTCGGGCCCGACAGTAAGACATGTGGTACACCAAGTGATTTGGACCCGTTTGCAAGGGAGGACGGTTTGGTGGGATCCGAACACGTGAGAGGCTTAGCGGGAAGCCATTGGGGCCACATGGATGATGGCGAAGCATGGGCGATGCTTCGATGTGACATGTTCGGGAAAGGTCAGTAGAGGGGTATTTTGGTAAATTGCCTAATACCGAAAGAGTGGTGGTGTACGAAAACACAATAGTAACCTAAGTGGATTAGGTCAAGGATACTCCATGGAGGGCAAGGCCTGATGGATTCGGTTTATTGGGGTCAAGGATGAAGACGACGCTTTGAAATACATGCATGAGTGTGTTAAATTTGAAAAACCCATTATGTTGTTGCGTTTGCGGGTTTTCCCTATGGATTAATGGATAATATCCATTAAGTGGCTAGTTTTAGGGTTTCATGTGAACCTCCTGTTGTATTTCGAGGGCCATTTAGTAATTTCTCAATTAGAGAAAAGAAGAAATAAAAAGAAAATAAAAAAGAATGGGTCCACCAGTTGATGAGAAAAAATGGATGAGATAAGGTTGGAGACTCAGTATCCAACCCTATATCATCGAGCGTGGTGGTTGGGGCAGCTCTCTAGTGAGCGGCAGCGGCGCTGGAGGCGCGGGTGGCCTGTTGAAGAATCTAGACCCGCCATTATATGTTAATGGAGTGTTTTGGTGATTAATGACAAATCCATTTATGAGACTAACACTCTTATTGATATACTTATTGTTTAGTCTCAGCTTGGATATAAAAAGAAAAATCCAATCAGGTATGCATTCATTTTGATAAATCTATTTGTGAGACTAACTCTTCTATTGTTATATCTCATGATTAGTCTCAATTGGATATAAAGGTAGAAATCAAAGAGGTATGCTTTCGACATCATACTTGTATATCTTGTTGCATTCCTCGGATCCAAAATATAGGATGAACTCCACCAAAAGTTTAACTTGAATATGTACATATGTTCTTATTACACATTTGTGTATGCACACATGTAGGGGGAGTTTATTCTATATTTTGAGGTTTCATTAGTATTGATCCATATTCCTGTTTCCACACATATTTGGGATCTTTACTTTGAAACATATCCTTTGAATATATTTAACTTGCATAGTTAATATATTCATGTGTGTATATGAGACTTGTGTAGTTCATATATTCTTGAATATATTTAACTTGTGTAGTTAATATATTCATGTGAGTATATAAGACTTGTGTAGTCTAAATATACTTATATGTGAGTATAACATAACTTGTGTAGTTCATGTGTACTCACATATCCTTGAATATATATAACTTGTGAAGTTAATATATTCATGTGTGTATATGAGACATTTGTGCTCATATATCCTTTGATTATATATAACTTGTATAGTTATATATATTCATATGAGTATATACAACTTGTGTAGTGCTTATATACTCATACCAATCTACATTCAATTATTTACAATTGAAGTGATTATCATCAATTACCAAAGAGGGAAAGATTGGGGGTATCTTGTCCCACCATTATGAGTTAATGGTATGTTGTGGTAATTAATGATAATCATATTGTGGAACTAACATTTTCCATGAGTTGGATAAGCAGGTTAGGTTCCATGATAATGAAGACTTGGGATGACATCATGTGAGGATTGTCATCAAGTCAAGAGGAGTTCCATCATGTGTTGGTGGAAGTCAAGTGAAGGAAATCATCGTGTGTCGGTGATGTTCAAGAAGAGGAGATGATCATGAATTGATCATCAAGTCAAGTGAAGGTCCATCATTTGTTGATGGAGGCCAAGTGAAGAGTGCATCATGTGTTGATGCATATCAAGACTCGGGATGGAGGATGTCATCATGTGTTGATGAGCATCAAGTCAAGATCCCGAAGCAAAACTTCATCATGTGTTGATGAAAGTCAAGTGAAGAACTCATCATGTGTTGATGAGTATTCAAGTCAAGGACCCGGACTTGAAGTGAAGATGTGCGTCATCAAGCTTCAAGTGGTTGCGCAAGGCAAAGGTATGACTAGCTAGGGCTAAGGATGTGTTCCTAGTCTTTTACCAGCCTCGGTGTTTGGTTGGGAGACCGGATTGCTAGTATAGGTTGCTGTACTATTAAGAGGGGTCTTTGACTAGTAGCTTGAGTTAGTCATGTGTTGATAGCTCATTGTGTTTGCTCTAGCTCACCTTAACATGTTGCCAATATTTGCGAATGTGTTTTGCAAATAGTTGTGGCTCGTGGATAATCCTTGTAGCATGTGACTTTGGTTTGCAAATCTGTTTTGCAAACGGTGTAAGTCCATGTACCTTATTCCTTGTAGTGTGATTCTATAAGTTGGCAAATGTGTTTTGCAACTTGTTGAGAATCTCACGTGAATCCTTGTTTGCATCGCATGTCAATTTGGTGGCAAATATGTTTTGCAAACTGAGTTGAAGCGGAGTGCAATTTGTGGTGTGATTCTAAAAGTTGGCAAATGTGTTTTGCAACTTGTTGAGAATCTTGCTTTTGAACCCTTGTTTGCATCACTTGTCAATTGTCAAATGTGTTTTGCAATTGAATTTGTTTTGGATGCAAACTGCTGTTTTCTCAGGGAAATCGATTGTACTGACGTGTTACGGGCGGTACAACCGCGCTGCGGTTCAACCGGTTTTTGGTGTGGTATGACCGCACATCGGTTGATCCGATTTCTATGTGGTGGTACTAATTTTCCAGAACCGATATTTTTGGGATTTAGCCGCATTTGTTGCTCCTTTGTGGAGCGGTATGACCGCAGGCTTTTGGACGGTTATACCGGGTGGCGCGGTACGACCGGGTCTTGGTTGGCGGTATGACTGGACGAGGTTCAACGACTAGTTTTTATAGCCGTTGGAGCTCAAGGCAGACGATGACCGCCGGTCACGCAGATGACCAAGATCTACTAATTTTTCAGCAGACTTTTCCACAACGGCTAGTTTTTGTGTGTGGGCTATAAATACCCACCTTGGCTGTGTGTGGGGAAGTTGCTGGTGCCCCTAGACATTCCATTGAGCAAAGAGCAAGCCCTCTACTCTCTTTTGTGCATGTGTTGCACTTAGTGAGCTTAGAGAGCAAACCCTAAGTGCATGTGTTGCCTTAGGTAGTGGATTGTGTATCCATTGAGCTTAGACACTTCATTAGTTCAGGTGAGGGTCTAGGACTTGTTACTCTTGGTGTTTGCCGACACCTAGACGGCGTGGTGGCGTCGTGCGTTGGTGATCTTCTCAAAAAAGCTTGTGAGAAGACCGAGCAGTTTGTGAGTGGTGTGGTGCTCGCCATCTCCGGAGTGGAGGAAAGAGCAACCCTAGTGGAGTGAGGTGTTGGTTCGGTTTGGAACCGGTCCAAGTGGTTTGACTTACCTCGGAGGAATGCTTAATTTGTGGAGCTGGCCCAATTGGTTTGGGTTTACCTCAATGTGGATTAGGAGAGACCGGCAAGTCTCCGAACACCACGGTAAAACATCATCGTGTCAATTGTGGTTTGCATTCTTGTGCCTAACTATTGCTTGCATTTATATTCATTGTGTATGCTTGATTTACCTTGTGCTATTATCATTGCTAGAAATTGAATTGCTTACAAGTCTTGCTTAATTGCTATATTTATCATTAGACTTGTATTGTTGGTGCACTTAGTTGAACCTAGTTGATTTAGGCTTTAATTGTACAAAACCGTATTTGTATTAACTTCCGCATTAGAAATTGGTTTTAGCCAAGGAAGTTTTTTAAACACCTATTCACCCCCCCCTTTAGTCGGTCTCCTCGATCTTACACCTATGCGCTTCGAGCGTCGGTTGTTGGCTGCCACCGCGCGGCTCCCCTCCTCCTCCTTCTTTAGGTGGCTCATTCCTCTCTTTTCTTTACCCAAAAATCAATGAGCTATCCCCCTTTTGGCTCTTCTTCTTTCTCGATTTGGCTTTGGATTTTGGGGCTTTGAGAGCCGCTGCACCGCCGTGGTTGGACTCGGCGCCGTCGGCGGTGAGGACCGGCTTCTTGTCGGGACCTAAATCTGCAAATCCGGACCCTCTGTTTATTTTGAACTAGTCCCAAGATTAGTAGCTAGTTCACACACTGCCAACATTGATAACATCATATCCATACAACGAAATAGCTAAGAATAAGCCAAATATTATTAAAAAGTAACAACAAACCTTATGGTCAAAGTTTTACAATTATTGCCATGCAGGGCTTAACGACAGAATAATAAACTTGCAGCAGAAGAAACTCTTGTGGTAACCATCCGACATGCCCACAAGCAATCGAGTGGAGAACGCACCCTAGTTCGCATAGTCTTCGAAGTACTCCTCGCAGAACTCAGTGTTCGCTGGGTCTTCCTCCATGACTGATCAACAAATGGCGTATAACCGTGAGTACATAAAGTACTCAGCAAGTCGTAGGGAAATGTATGCAAATAGTATTTATGCAAGGCTTGAATAAGAGTAGCTTTATGGCTATTTTGCAGAAAGTAGTATTGACTGCAAATACAGTAGATAGATTGAAAAGCACAATTTAAAAGATTACATACATAAGTAAACAAGTACTTTGAAACAAATAGTGAACTACCTGTTCACTTCCCAACCATACCACCATCTAAACATTTTCATAAAAACTCTACCCCTCGTGTGAAATCACCAGGCATTATCCATAACCAGGGACACGGCTATTCAAATAGTTTTTAACACTCTGCAGAGGTTGTATAGCTTGACTCACAAGAGATAATCAGCTTATAATGGTCGTTTAACACACTTTCGAGGTGTGCGACTAAGTGATTATCACAAGGCTTTTACAAAGCTCTGTTTTGACCCAGTTCTACTCGCTAAGGATTCGCCATTCTGGGCCCCCTCTTGCACTGCTCATCAACCCAAACAAACCAAACCAAAACATTACTAATTAGTTAGCCATGTCCACCCCATCCTGGACATGTGGTTGTACAGTAAGGCCTAGATCAATGGTGCACAAAGTTAAGTCCTTAGTGACTACTTAGGCAAGTCAATCACACCCCAATTCATCCTCTTCACTGCACGATCAATCGCTTGAGTATGCAATCATTTTTGGTTCAAAACCCGACCAATTGGCAACTCTTGCCATGACACAACAAATTTTAATAATAGTGGTCGCGCCACAATTCCATATATCATTAGGTCAAATTTTCATGATTAACATGGTAAAGGAACCCATCGTACAACTAAAGCATGACTAAGCAATATACGATATCCATGTTGGTAATAAAATATGACCAACTAAAAATTAAACTAGGCTTTGGTGTCCAAGGGTTTATGTTAACATGTAATTCGCAATTATTCAAGGAGGCATACTGTCAAATAGGTATTTGACTATTCCCAAAATTAGTTGATATAAAATTAGCAATGCATGTTAATATAAAAATATATAATTTTGTAAACTGGGTACAAAATGATCAAAGGTCTATGACTTGCCTTCGTTGAAATTTACATATGCTTCAGTAGATTGCTCCTGGAAGGTTTCGGAAAATTACAAAATAAATACTGGAAAGTAGATAATGAATTTATAAGAATTTAGGATCAAGAAACAATGGATTTGGAGTTCGTGAGAGGGAGAACGAACATCCAGAAGTTTTGATGTCACAAGAAAAGATAGAATTCCGAGTATTGTTCATCTTCCGAGTATTGTTCATCTTTCGAGCACTGTTCACCTTCGAGTACTGTTCACTTCTCAACTTCACGTGGTCGGAAAGAGGTTTAGACTACACTAGTCGGAGGAAGGTTTCAATAGACTGGTCGAAGGAATTACGACCACTTGGTCGAAGAAGTTACGACCACCTGGTCGAAAGAACCGACTACCTGGTCGAAAGAGCTACGACCACCTGGTCGGAAAGGACGACTACCTGATCGAAAGGGCTATGACCACCTGGTTGAAAGAGCTACGACCACCTGGTCAAAAGGGAAAACTACCTGGTCGAAAGGGCTATGACCACCTGGTCGAAAGAGCTACGACCACGGTTTCGACTACAGAAGGGGCACAGGTCTCCATGGTCACCGACGTTACGCGCCATGGCGAGCTACGAGAAGGTGCGCAAAAAGAAGGGAAGATGACGCTAAACCTTATGCGATACCTTGTGGCGGTGGAGCACAAAGGAATGACCGACGGCGAGAGGTTTGGCGGTGGCGGTGGTGGTGTACGGGTTTCGACGACGACGGTGTTTCGGGGGTTCTTCGATGAAGATGGCGCACACAACAGATAGAGCATGGGACAAAGAACTCGTTGGTGTAGAAGACGGCGACGGAGCGTCAACGTCGGCGGCGAATTCGGCGGTGCTAGGGTTGGCGATGGAGGAACTTCAGGCTTCGATTCCATCGAATAGAGACGGGCAGAGTGGTTGTAGTTGTGGGGAATGGAGTGAGGGGAGATATGCGAAGGCTATGCCCCATTTTATAGGGCAAGGGCATAGTCGGAACGTCAGGAACGTGCATAAGCGTTTTTGGTCAACGCAGTGGTGATGAGCAATGCGAGTAAATGATGAAGAAACAGCTGATTGAGTGCGGCAGAGAACGTGGGTGCTAAAGCGCACATTCACGATTAGAAACGGAAGCATTAACACGTGCAACCGAGCGGAAATGGCGGCGCTCCGGCTCGGTGAGAGGAAGATGAAGGCGCGACGACGAGGATGACAGGTGGGACCAGGTGAGAGAGTGAGGGAGAGGAGTCTGACGGTGCAGGCCGCACACGGAAACAGGAATGGACTGAGCGAAGGATTCGACCCAAGAGATATTCCTAGTTTTTCAATTGATTTTTGACATTGAATTTTGTAGATAATTTATTTTGGCTTTGAAATAAAAAGGAAAATGCTTTTAAAATTTTTAGAAAATTCCAGGAAAATAATTAAATTTTATTTTTAACTGGAGAAAGAATTTTGGGCTGTTACACTTCTCCTCCTTACGCACCCCTGTTCCGCTCTTGCAACCTCTCTGTTGAGTTTGCGGTGAGGAGCTTGGACTTGCGCTGATTGGAGGTGGGAACCGGTCGGCTTTGGCTTGATCTTGTGTGGAAGAAGGGCTTTGATTTTGGTGTTTGGTGCTCTGTGGGTGCATTTGACCGGTGCATCTTGGTTAGCTCTTGTGCGACATTCTCTATACCTCGTCTTCGTACACTAGTGTGTCCCGGTTTGTGAAATTGGCATGGTATCTCTGTCAACCTCGTCCAGTATTCATGGCACAGCGGGTGTAACATCCCTATTTTCTGGTCTTTTGAAAATTTTGAAAACCTTAAAAAGGAACCATTTGGGTTTATTAATTTGCTCAAGCTTAAATTGTAATTTAGAATTTCAAAAGTAGTTTAATTTGAATTAATTAAAACTTGAATTAATTAAAGTTGGTTTAGTTGAGTTTTGTTGGTTTTAATTTGGTTTTTCCTTTGGCCTTATGTTAAAAGTAATTAATTGCAAAAACTAAAAGCAATAGTGACGTTGAAAATTATTTTTACTAAGTCCTAAATAATTCAAGGGATTTCTGTGAATTTTCCTAGAATTTTTGGATGGCCTAAGCTATTTTCTAAAAATGCTTTTGCTTTTCTGCTATTTTTTCTAAAAAGAAAAACCTTAGGAAAATCCTCTCCCTTGGCTTGGGCCGAATCTCCTTCGGCCCATTCTCCCCTTCCCCTTTCTCTTCTATAGAAGCAGCAAGCTTTCTCTCTTCCTTCAATTTTCCTTCCCGTTGAAAACCAACCAGCATGGGAGCCCATGCCTTGCCCCTTGCCCTGGCATCACCCATGCCCTGCCCTAGCACTCCCCATGCCGCCCACCTGCTGCCATCCCGTCGCCGGCCTAGCGCCATGGCTGCCCATTGCTGCTGCATGCCGCGTCACCCAGCTCCTTTCTCCCCCCATTCTTGCCTATAAAGCACCAGCAGCCTCCCCCTTGCTGCTTTCCCCTCCTCCATTGCTCTCCCTCCCGTGCAGCTTCCCCAAACCGAAGAACAGCAGTGAGCTCATCTCCATTTGCTTCTCCAAAACAGCAAGCAGCAGCCCCTTTTCCATTGCCGACCAGTAGCCCCTTTCCTTCTTCCATTTCGGCCATGGTCGCCAGCTCCTAGTGCTGCCTCCCCGTGCTCTCTTTCTTTCCTTCTCTCCTCCCGTGCATGTCTCTGCAGCAGCACCGTGTGCACGTCGTCTCCATGCCACTGGTCGGAGCACCATGCCGTCGGCCATGCCGCAGCAGCAGCTCCCCATGCCGCCCCACCTGCTGCCATGGCTCCCCTCTCCTCCTTGCTACCAAGCTCCCCTCTCTCTCTTCTTTTGGTCAAGCCAAGATCGCTGAAATGAGCGTCTTGCAATCACCCCTTTGCATGCATCCATACACTAACTCATCTATCACACATGCATGGAGGACTAGATAACTCATGCACACACGTACTAGCTAATACATACTCATGTAGTAGTGCTTGCATTAATGTGTTAGTTGCATGCACGTAGCTGCAAGTAGTTTGCATGTAGCACTATAGTATGGTCTACATGCATATAGCTTTGTATTAGCAAGTTGAGGAGAGTTTTTGCTTTTCTTTGTGCTTCATCCGAAAGGGTCCGATCGGCATATAGCATTGATTCGATGAGCTCCGGTGTGTTGAGTTGATGTGTGGTGCATGGACATGAGATTAGGAGTTAGTAGTTTGCACGTCTACATCCTCATGCACCCTTCCATTGACAAGTGGGCCCCACATGTCAATTTCATTTCTTTATTATTATTTGAAAATCCCTCTGATGACGTCAGCTGACGTCATTTTCAACTTTTCCTTTGCAAAAATAATTTCGGAAATCGGGAAAACCCTAAATATATCATTTCATGTGTTTTCCCACTTCCTTTGGCCATAACTTCTTCATTCGAACTCCGATTCGAGTGATTCAAATTTCTAAATTCATCTAAATTCCTTGTCTTCCTATTAGTATTTATTTGAGTTTTATTTGGAGTTGTTTTATTTATTTAGCTTTGTTACATGCGTGTAGATTCCGGCGTTAGGACAACCCATGAATTCCACGACCAAAGCACCCCTACTCTTTAACGAAGGCAAGTCATAGACCTTTGATCATGTTGAACCCATCTTTATAAAAGTATATTGTTTTATCTAAACATGCATGGCTAATTTTATAATAAATGGTTTCGGGTTTAGTTAATTACCGAATTGCCGTATGCCTCCTTGATAAATTACAATCGACATGTATCCTTGAATGACATAACTCCTTGGACACCTTAGGATGGTTAATTACTAGTTGGACATTATTGTAATACCAACATGGGCACGCTTTATTGCTTAGTCATGCTCTAGTAGACGTTGGTCTCATGATTCAATAAATGTTTATTTGCCCTAGCGCACATGGTTTGTCGCTTGTGTAGTAACGACCTGTGTTGCTAATGATGCGAAGTGTGGTCCTGTGTGAGACCATGACATTTGTTGTCACCTTACTAAAATTTGTGGTGCCAGGACTAGGGTGGTACTCGGGCTGGGTTGAACCCAACATGATGAATTTGACTAAAGAAAATTATGGAACCGTGGCGGAGCCACTTTTGATAAAAGATGTTGTGCCATGACTAGGGTGGTCATTTGGCCAGGTTGAACGAAAATGATTTATGCTCGGACGAGTGGGTGGTGGAAAAGGTGGGTGCCGTAACGCACACTTGGAATGTGGAACCGTCTCGTCTGAGCAACCAACTAAGGACTTAACCTTGAACCATTGATCTGGGCCTCAACCGTACAACCACATGTCTAGATTGGGATAGACCTGGCTGACTAATTAGCAATGTCTTGGTTCGGTTCTGTTTTGGTTGGGAACAGCAGGAGGGGGCGGATAGAGGCGAAACCTTAGCGAACAGAACTGAGTCAAAACAGAACTTTGTAAAAGCTTTGTCACGTGCTCTAGACTGCTTACCTAAGGTAGTGAGCGGTGGCATAGATATATGCCGGACAAACTAGAGAATTCGTGTCTTGTGGGTCAAGCTGTACAACCTCTGCAGAGTGTAAAACTATTCGAATAGCCGTGTCCCCGGTTATGGACATGCCTGGTGATTTCACGCAAGGGGTAGAACTTTTATCGAAAATGTTGGAATGGTTTGGTCGAATCTTGTAGATGGTTGATGGTGGGAAAGTGAACAGGGTGTTCACTAGTTGTTTCAAAGAAAATTGCTTACTTATATATTAGTCTTTGAAATTATGCTTTGCAATCTACTTATTGTATTTAATGTCAAATATTGCTTTCTACAAAATAGCCATAAAACTATCCTTGTCAAACCTTGCATGAATATTACTTGCATACATCTCTCTATGACTTGCTGAGTACATTCAAAGTACTCATGGCCTTGCGCCCTCTATTTAAATCAGCAGAGGAGGGTGAACCTGTGAACTCAGAGTGCTATGAAGAAGACTTCTTTGAAGACTATGCGAATTAGGTCGCGTCCTTCACTCGATTGCCGGTGGGCATATTGGGTGACCTCCACCAGATGTTTTGTTCTCCGCTGCCAGTTTACTCTGTTGTCTTTAGCCCTGCGTGGCAACCATTGTAAGACTTGACCATAAGGTCCATTTTGCTTAATATTATTAATTTGTCTGCTTCATCTATAGTTTGGTTTTGTGGTTATGATTACACCAATGTTGTAACTGTGTGAACTAGCTACTGACCATGGGACTAGTTCAGAATACACAAAGGGTCCTGGGGTTGCATACCCGGGGTCCCGACAGCGGGGCGATTGGTTTTCTGAGACAACACATTTGGCGTGCCTTGCCTGGTTCTATTCGTTGGCTTCGAGTGCCATCCGCTTCGTGATTTTTCTATTTTCAGAACTGCATTACTTTGCTAAGTGTGTTGTGCAAGTTAAAACATTTTGTAATTTTTGTCTAGTACTGTGAGACCTTGCTAAGTGATGATTGTGGGCTCGGATTAATACTCGATGAGGATAATTGTCATATAATGAAATTGGATTGATAACTAGATCAGACTTGAGATAATTGTTTTGCTTACTGTTGTCAGTTTATCTCTAGCATTTTGGCTCTATTACTTTCAGTGGTTTAGTTGCATTTGTGCCTACGGATTTGATTTGTGTTGTGTGACCTTGTTGGTCTTCATCGGTAACAGGACTTACATTTTGCATCTTGTGATCCTTTAGCTCTGTTAGACATTTACTTCTTTGTTGGCTGAAATGCTATAGTGTTGATTCTGTGATTCCTTGCACTATTATACAAATCTGATTCTCAGTTAGCTGAAAGTGCTCTTGCTATTTATGAGATAATTCTTGACATATTAGTAAAGCATTAATTTGAGCAAAGCCTGATTTATTATTGTCGTATTTAATTAGTGAAAGTATAGGTAAAAGTGTCGAGGAGGCCAAAATTTAATCTTGAGCAAGCCGACATCTGAGAGCAAATAAACAAACATTTCAATCGAGTATTATACTGATTTTATTTGTTTCCAAGTCCTATCCTTTGAGCATATTATCCTATTTAATTGACTTGAGGAAAGTAAATGTTTATATGTCATTTATATGCTGCTGCAGATATAATTTAATTATGATAATGGTTGCTGGAATTATTTCAGAATATTTGCTAAAACTGCTAATTTTACAACACCCCCACTATGTAAGGTAGAGTTAGGGTTTGAGAGAGATGGAGATGAGGGATTGATAGAAGAGAAAGGGCTTGAGAGAAATCTCTTCAGAGAGATTAGAGCACTTGTGTTTATGTGTACTGCCCTAGTGGCTTTGTCCTCCCAAGAGAGTGGCTGTAAACATTCATCTCCAAGTAGAAATCAAATTTCTAAATTCATTCAAGTCTTCCTCTCATATGCTCAAGTATTAGTTTTGTGATTTCGCTTGGTTTTTTGTGTATCTTTCTCCCCCTCTTGATCTTGTTTGATGCAAAGGACATGTAAGCGATGGAGATGTCTCTTGGAGATAAAACCCCATCCATCTAAACACTTATTCTTTGCAAGTTATTGAGTTTCCCTAGTTTTAGTAGAAGAAAGGGTGATGTTGGGCAGTGGTGGACCTAAAAGAAAATATGAGTGGGGCACAATCAATATGAGTTGTATGAAGATATAGCTACATACTAGAAATTGAGTCGGGGTCTATGCCTACAAAATTGGGACCTATAGCTACAAGCTAGAAATTAAGTAGGGCATGTGCCCCCATTGGGCCCTACGTGGATCAGCATTTGATTTTGGGGGTTTTGCTCTTGGAGGCTTTTAGCTTAATTCTTGATGTGATTGATGATGTTTTTTTAAGGTCCATTAAGCATGGAGCTCCTAAAACCATAGTTACCGGATTCACTATAAAATCCCGCGAATCGCGAATCGGATTCGTCAAATCCTAACAGGTTTAGGGTTCAGGGTTCGTGTTCGCAGGAAAATTAGAAGAAAAAGCGGTGAATCACGAACTCGAATCCCGTACCGCGACTCGAACAAACCGCGTTTCTAGTAACTACGCCTAAAACACAGGTCTTTGTTGCTTGAATCTGGACTAAAAAGTGATTCTGGAGTTCAACAGTATTGAGAAAGATTCTAGAGCTCAGATATATATAAAGTGTTGTTCAAGCATATGGGCCCATCAAAGGACAGTCTCTTATGTGGTCCGGTCTTTTCTGAGCCTAGTTTGGGCTTGTGTTCTCCTAGTGCGATCAACGTCCTAGAGACGAAACTATAGAATCGTCAACTTAAAACTAAAATTAGATGAACCCCCTTTTCTTTGAAGGTCCATCAAAGGAACAAAATAGAAGACTTGATACTCTAAGCTAAGGGAAAAATCTTTTCATTGAAGGCCATTCAAAGGAACAAAATAGAAGACTTGATACTCTAAGCTAAGGGAACAATCTTTTCATTGAAGGCCCATCAAAGGAACAAAATAGAAGACTTGATACTCTAAGCTAAGGAACAGAGGGACAGATGTAATGCACCAGTGCTGCTTATTTTTCTTCCTTTGCCTGACAACACCTAATGCTGCTTTCTTAACAAGGTGGCAAGCCAACTACCAAACGGATCCAGATCTGAAAGGGAATACCTAACTAAAACAATAGAAACCTAACATGCAGGTTGACGTCCATATCACTGAACGTAATATAATACGGGCACAACAGCAAACGGAGATAATAGTAAGTATGGGATACCTACTTTGTTTTGCTTGGAGCAGAGGAGAGCCAACTCATCATCGTAATGGACAATCTCCAGGGTCAACAAACTGCAGAACATTAGATGCAATTGCAAGACAAGTAGACAACCACCTTCCAACAGATCTGCATGTTAGGACAGCAAAAAGCAATCCGTGTTTGGCCGATAAAAGGTCAGTTCGGTTGCTTAGCCCGAAACTAAATGCATTTCTGGTAATTTGACAAAACATTTTATCAGTTTACCGCATCAGTTTGAGTAGGCTGTAGGCATCTCAGGATGCGGTCAGCCAATGGCAGAGCATAGTTGAGGCCGAACAGGGCTCCGGCCTCCCCTTCCGAAAAAAAAACAAAAAAAATTAGGATCCAAGTATACATATGGCCCATGTAGGTACCTAGCCCAGTATTTAGCCCACTCTAACCAATGAGCAGAGAAGTGAGCACTACACCACTTCTTGGCTTCTTCATCCACTTCTTGGCTTCTTCATCGATCCCTCATAGACTCACTCTCCCTAACTCTTCTTCTTCACTTGTTCCCCAATGTCCACTATTTTTAGGTCACTAGATCACGACTCACGAGTGCTTCTTCTCTCCATGGGCATGTCGGATTACCAAATTCTCACCACACTCTCTCAACTGGGATAAGCGACTGCTCCGGTCCGACCGGTGGTTATCAGGTTGAAGCTCCCATTTTGTGGTAGCAACTTCTAGCCATCTTGCCATCTCGGAGCTTCGTCTCTTACTGCCATAGTTCCATATAAGCCAAGAAACTAGTTTAGATTTCTTAGAAATCGAAGAGCCAATGTTGATTGGAGCAGGACTTATGCTAATTAGGTCTTAATTTGGGTAGGAAATAAGGCATTATGGACATTGATGCTTTGGATTCTAGAGGAGAGCTTCTATTAGAAAATTGGCACCAATCGAGAAGGTATATATTTTTCTAAAGTATCACATCTTAGCCTTTATAGTTGCTCTGATACGATATAGTTGCTCTGATATGATATTTAGAGTAATTTATCCGTATACTTACTCTGATATGATATTTTTGTGACCAAAATATGAAAGATCGGTCTCTAATTAGTAATCAATACTTCCTTGATTATAAGTTCTTCTATGACTTCTTTGTTGATTTAGCACTTGTATATTGTTGTTGATCCTCACAAAAAAAAATGTTGTTGTTGCACGTTAGTGAGCAATTGGCCTCCTGTTCTTATTGTCTCACGCTCTGCCATTGCGGTTAGCCTAACATTGGGCCAGTTTTTGTTGGTGCCAAATTACTGTCATAGCTAAAAGACTAGACAGTGGGTATAGGGTACCCTTTTGTCTTGGGAATAGACCGGAGGGAGAGGAGCCAAAAGACTGTATAGTGTGTATGTGTATTGCTCATGTGTCCATGAGGAGAGAGAGTGTCCCCCTTTGTACATGCCCTTGAGGTCTTATTTATAGGAGGGCAAGAAGAGACATTTACCTTCTTGTTCTTACAATGTTGAGAGAGAGATGGGGTATTTAGGTACATTTGCCTACATACACTATACAAACTAAGTCTACATATGTACAGTATTCCCGATAGCACACCGGTATTCCTGACGACCCTAGGGTGCGGGGCACCCTTGATGCCTTGCTACGACAACTACCAAATGCATATGAATTGGCATGTATCATACTGAATCTGATGATTACAAGGTCAAAATTAGCACATACAAGACCATTGTAATCTGCAAATAGTGCTCAGTTACTTTATGTACGTACAGTTATGATGATTTACATTAGTTGTATCATAATCTCATTGAACCAATGTTTAGCATTACCAGGTATAAAAAACAAAAGCTTCACAGAAATAATTGGACATTTAAGAAAGAATAATCTTCTCTTTTAGCTATAACAAAATTGTACAGATATACAGACCACAGGCACTAAGAAGTTAGGAGATTAAAAAAAGATGACCTAATCTCAAAGAGGGTGAAAAAGAAAGCATATTCTACACCATGTGGCATGATAATACCTTTCATGCAGTCAAAGAGAACTCTCCAATTCCATGGGTTTATAGAGAACCTTAACTAAAATCCCTTAATCTTGATATGTATATCTCCACTTTTTGCTCTATCTATAAAGAATCTGAACTAAAATCCTTTATGTTGACATGTAATTGAAAAAATGTATCTCATCCTTTAAGTGGCTCAAGTTGTACTTCCCTTGGTTCAGGTGAATTAGACTCCATTTTACTGACTACCCTGTCGGACTGCAAAAGATCAACTGAATCATCTTCCTCAGTGTTGCCAAGCACCCATTTGCTTGGAAGGCCATCAGCGCCACCTCTTCTTCTCTTAATTGCCATGTACTCAAGGTATACCACTACCAACACGCCACTGACAACCCATAAAATTAATCCATATGTAAGTCCCTTGATGTTCTTACTGCCGTACCTATGCCCAAGATGCTGTAAGCCAGTAAAGAGTGCCACGGCACCAGCTACCAAAGCAGACCTCCCAGTAAAGATATGCAGATATTCCCAAACCATCCTATTTCTTGATTGAATTTCTCCATTCTCTGCTCTATGTGGTCGCAGATAAGCATTTATTGGTTGCACACAAGCAACTGTGAATGCCATTGCGCCAATTTTAGCATGCGTGGATCTGAAAGAGAAACCTCGGAGCTCAGCAACTGCAAATAGAACGCCCAAGAACACGACAGCCATTCCTGAGTACTGCAGGGAGGTATGAGCTTGAAACCAGACATCGCCTTTCAGATGCTTCAGGTATCGCGCAGCCATGATTCCTCCTGGAAGCAACAAGCCCCATGCGACAAACATCATAAACCCATGAACAGCAAGCACCGGGCGCAAATCCTGCTCTGCCTCTGCCAAGCCGCTCAGCAAAAGGACCCGGACAGGACGGTTGCTTGTGACGGAGTGCATGTTCTTCACACTCAAGCGGCCAGATGACCACTGGGAACCCATGGCCCAAATGACCTTCAGAGGAGTTGTCGGATCAATGATGTTCTTGCACTCTATCCTTCCACTGCATGAAGGTGATAATGGACGAGTGAACTCAAATATGATCGCACCATTTTCCGATCGGCACCTCTTATAGGTAAGATTCTCATGTGTCTCATGCACGCTCATCCCGTTCTTCCCATCGATCCAATACGAGTTGACATATCCCGTGCCATTGCCGTCAATCCACCCGACATAAGCATAGATATTCACCATTGCGCTCCCGAAGCCGAAAGCAAGGTACCCGCTCTTCTTCTCGCCTCGAGCAGCAATGTTAATCGAGTCACCGGATAGAGTCCAAAAGAAGGTTACCTGCTGATCATCCAGCAGCACACTATTGTTGTACATGTCACTGAGGCCTCCATCAACGACGTGAATCTTCCACCCCATCTTCGGATCATACAAGGATTGATAGTACACTAGGTCGGGCGAGTTCCGGTCGGGCAACCAGACAAGCTCCGTCGGTGAAGCCGGCACGCCCTCCGCCTTCAGACCGCCGGCGTAAATGACCTCAGACATGTTCCTGGACGTGGCATTCCCTCCCACAGGATCAGACGTGATGTACAATGGCACGTCGTGCCCGGCCTCGACGGAGAAGGTGACCGGCACGCCGCGCTCCACCTTGAGCAGCGGCGCCTCCTTCTTGTTGATGTAGAGCACCTTGTCGGGGTTGGGCGGATTGGGGTAATGCAGCGCCGGCCCGGCCGTCACCACCAGCGGCGTCTTCCGCTCCGCCGTGATCCTGCCCTGGTCCTCCTTGTCTTCGGCGTCCAACGGCCCGACGCACCCGTTGCTGACCTCCGACACGTTGAACGTGACGAACCCGAACGCCGTCCCGGCAGTCTCCCCGTGGCTCAGCGGCAGGTAGTACGGCCTGAGCGAGTCCGGCGGCCGCAGCAGCCCGATTGCCCAGATCACCGTCATGTTCCTCAGGGCGTTCACCGGAACGTCGTACTTCTTGTCCGCGGACACCAGCGGCCGCGAGAACCGCACGAAGGAGACGCCGTCGCGGCGGTGTCCGTAGACCAACCTCGTGTTGTTGACCAGGCCGGTGGGGTCGTCGCGGTCATAGATCGTGTCCGGGCAGACGCCCTCGACCATCCTGTCCTTGCGAAGCAGGCACTCGCTGTACTTGGTGACGTAGTAGTCCTCGGCGAAGGGGATCCCCTCCTCGGTGAAGCCCGCGACGGCGACGTCGGCGCCAATCATGGACGGCTCGACCGCGCCGGGCTTCGCCCACCCGAACGCCATGTAGTACTCGGACCCGACCGCCGCCTCGAGCCCGATGTCGATGGCGTTCGACGCCTCGTCGAGCGTCCACCGCACGCGGAAGCGAGGGGAGAGCTGGGCGCAGGAGTCGAACATGGTGGGCGTGGACGCGGACGCGGAGGAGGAGGAACCGTCGGAGTCGTTAGAGAGTCGGACGAAGCCGAAGAGGGAGGAGGTGAGGGGGTCGAAGGCGGCGAGGACGGGGACGAGCGACCAGGAGAGGCCCGGGAGGAGGCGGAAGACGAGGGACTCGGAGCGGAAGGTGCGGTTGAGGGATTCCGCGGCGGCGGGCGTTCCGCGGGCTAGGGAGGCGAGGTCGGGGGCCTCTGCGCGCCACCAGCGCGCGGAGGCGGAGCCCGCGAGGAGGTCGAGCGCGGTGACGCGGAACGAGCAGCCGTCTAGCACCGATAAGCGGCCGCGGAGCTGGTGCTGCGACATGCGCAGGTCCGCCTCGTACCCCTCCAGGCTCGTGTTCCTGCCGCACTCGGACGACGAAGACTCCGCCGCAGCGGCGGGCGGCGAAGCGAGACAGAGGCAGAGGAGGACGAGGACGAGGGGCGCCATGGCCGCGTGCGCTATGGACGCGGGGTTAGGGGAAGATGAGGAATCGGGTCGGTGACATGGACGCGATCACGCAACGCGGTGGACGAGGGGGAGGTGGACGCGGAGGCGGCGGCGAGTTCGTCGGGGGTGGGGTAGGAAGGGGGGAAGCGGCTTCCTTCCGGGTGGGTTCGGTTTTGATCCGTGCGCGGTTTTCTGTTGGTGCCTGGTGGGACCCTCTCGTTGGTGTAACCAGTTGAATGCCAATCCTCCAAGCGCTCGTAGTATCCTTATAAACTTAGGCTGTTGTGGTACGAAGCAAATCAAACATTCTGAATGTCAGGTTCGGTAAACTAGGTCGTGATTCACCTGCACTTTTAGGATAAACGTCTAAGGAGCAAACTAACTAGCGCTGAATTCAAACCTTGAGTTAGCTAACAAGGGATTGCGAACTAACTAACCAACTATATATATATATATATAGGCAGCATATCTCCTGCACATGAGGCAATTCATAGACATATGCACATACTCAATCTAGGCCCTCTATTCCGAAATCCACGGCCGAGATTCCCCCACCTCCCACTCGAAGCTTCTTTAAAACCCCCAAGACCGCCCTTCTTTCTTCCTTCCGGTCCCCTAAGACAATTTCACTCCTCATTCATTCCCCCACCTCCCACGCCACGAGACGAGCTAGGTTCCCTGCGCCTCCCCAAGACTTGCTCACGGAGCCCTCCGGCCGCCACCCTGACCGCTTGCACGGGCCGAGCCGACTCTCTGCTCTGGGCCGCCCACCCGAGCTCAAGGTGCCGCCCACGAGCTAGGGTTCCTCTGCGCCGCCCCTCCAGAGCCCCTCTGGCACGGAGTCTGCGCCGCCTCAGATCCGACCTGCGTTGGAGCTGCGCCTGCATCAGATCCGCCGTCCGGAGTCAGGCCACCAGATCCGCCTGCGCCGCCAGAGTCAAGGCCACCTCAGATCTGCCCACGCCCACCGATTTGAAGACAAGCCAAGAACTCCTACTCTCATATTTGCTTTGTAGGGTCTCCAAGGTGGCTAGCAGATCCAGATGGGTTCCTACTCTCGTATTTGTTTAGTGGAGTGCTTGCAAATTTGTGTTGGTGTAGGGTTAGTCGCTGGTTGAATCACGGGTGAGGCAGCAAGGGGATGCGCTAGAACTAGGAATTGTGGGTTTTGGGGTTGAATAAATGGATAGATGAAAATCTATTCGTACTCTTGAAATCTGGATAGAGTATCCAATTGCAAGATCCTCTTAATATGCAATGTCACTATCACAATGGGTTGAAAGAAAAAGAAGAAAAGCAAATTGGGAGAAATTTATACAATTTGCATTCCATGTAGAGACTGGATTGTTTTGATGTCAAGCATCAGGAATGCATTGCAAAATGGGCAAAATGCACTAGGAATCTGATGCCCTTGGTTTTGATGTCTCTGTAAGCAAGCCATTGATGAACTACTCATTTGTCTGCATTGGTGTCAGAACTGGAATTGTACATTGTATTGTACAAATTTACGTATTCCAAGATAGTTTATTTTCTTTGTGAAGATATTGGTTATTCATGGTTTATATATAATGTAGTGTGGTTCTTTGAGTCTTGTTGATCGAGATCATTTTTCCCACCACCCAATGTAAAGTAAGCTTAACCATGTATTCTTCTCGCAAAGAATGTCCGATTTGAAGCATAAACTTGAAGCATAAATTTGGGAATAAGAACGATGTCGGGGTGTGCTCCACCACATAAATTTAATTTTCTTGGTCATCGATGCATGCAAAGATGTCAGAAGAAAGAAAGAAGGCCAACCTCTTCCCTGAACAGACGGTGGCAGATCGAGCAATGAGACAATATGGAGAAGCTCTTTGTTTAGATATTAGCTTGCTTCCTTGTAGTATGCTTTTAAAAACTCGGCCAGCAGGTACATCAACTTGCAAAGAATGTATAGCTCTCTTCCTTTAGTTTTTGTAAACATGTAGTTGTTTGTTTGTCTTGACAACTCTGAATAAACGATGATCGTAGCTTATTTGTGATCAATGAGATATAAGCTATTCCATTTTCCATTGACCGTGTTCAGATTTTTTACTCCAATTATGTGTGAAAGGTCGGTATGGGGCATCCAATAAATCTTAGTTTGACTCCACTCCGCTTATGAGTGAACTTCAGATAAGTTAACTTCTCATATTGAAAATGTATGAGTGAACTTGATTATTGAAAATGCATTATGTTCGGGCAAAATGGTTCGTGTGAAATTGTAAGCTTTGTTCTTGTGGTGGATGAATGAGGTCTGATTCAGATTAAAAATGAGCATTTTGTTATTTCTCATTTATATTCAATGTGTATGTGTGGATGGAATCTCTGAATTTTGTATTAAAATGATGGATGAATGAGGTCTGAAATATGTGAATGTTTTAGTCCCAAAGTGTCATTCGGTTCACCCAAAGGACATTTGGTCCCAGTGTTATGCTTACGGGTGAAATGCTTCATGGATGTCTATTCGGATCACCCAAAGGGTCATTTGTCCCGTAAGGCTCAAGACGAGCATCGAATTTGAATCGATTTGCCTCCCCGCAAGACCTTACGAATGGTTATTGCAGCATTTGCACAAGCCGGATGCAGAATTGACGAGTTCGATTAATCGACGAACAATCTGACATCAAGCCGCCACCACATGATAGCATTTTCGAAATATTTCTCATTAAGAGAAGGGCATCTCGAGTCATTTGTCATGTTAGGAAAAGAGAACAATTCATCAACGATTGAAGCGCCGACAAAACTCATGTAGCCAATCAAAAACAAGAAACATGCATGCTATGCGCTTTGTATCATCAATTCAAGAGAGTGGGTCGTAACATAACTTACAGATGAATGGACTCTTAAACACTAGTCCCAAGGAAAAAAGCTCCAAACAATTCAATTTGGTTAAATGATTCATTTTCGAACAACAACAACGGCACTCCACAAAGAAGTTTCATCGAAGCACAGACTACAAATTTCATCTTCTTCTCATCGAACTACATGAAATAATCTTCTAACTACAGGAAACAATGACAATCAAAGAATCCAACCCCTATGTTCAAGGAACAACTCCAAATTAAATCTATCCGTGAGATCGTGACAATTCAAGCTATCAGTATCTCTACCAATCACCACCATTGATGCACTAGCACTCCACTCTCCGGAGCGAGGTGAACATCTCCTGCACTCCTCATAGGTGTTCTTGTACTTGGCGACCGTCGCCGGGCAAAGACTTCGCCACCGGTTGTAATGGCACTCGAGGAAAAGCTTGTCCACCAGCAGATCGCGCCGGTGTCGAACATCCTCGGGATAAGGTCGAACTCGCCCCTCCACGCCCATCTTCAACACCACAGTAGTCTCGCCCGACACCGCCCGCTTCACCACTCGGCGAGGTCGAACGCCGGAGCAAGGTGACGCTTTCTTGATGTTCCACGCCGGTCGGCCTCGACGGCGAATACCTCAAGGTATGGCTCTCACCGGGGCGGAGGCGCAGAGGAAGCGTGGCGGCACGAGGGACGGCGGAGAGGTGCTCAAGGACGAGGACACCGCGGAACCTAGCGGCACGGGAATGTCAAGGACGAGAAATGAGAAGAAATGGTTCGGTACGGGCGCCAAAAAAATCAGCCAAGGCTCGCCCACAAGGCTGCCGCCAGGCCGCTCATTTCGGATGGATCGCCAAGATTACTCATGTGCATATGTGCATGAAATGACCCATGTTCACGGATATATATATATATATATATATATATATATATATATATATATATATATATATATATATATATATATATATATATATATATATATGAACCAGATTTTAAAGGCATAAGCCATCCGCTTGAAGATTCTATAGAGAAGAGATCAGGAATGGAATGATAGGACCCTGGGACACAAGGGAGGAGAACTTGACCGGTATGACCACGGTTACACAGACAAAGGTGAAATGAATAGCGAGAGGCAGGTGAAGAGGTGTTGTAGTAGTTTTTGACTCATTTGATCTTGTTTAGAATGGAATAACATATTTTGCTTTCTCGTGTCCGAAATTACAAGAATAACACCGTGATAGACTAGTTAGGCGACACGTATCCCCTACCACACTTCAGATGCACAGAAGCATCCTACCATTATCATAAATGTCCGTGATGGTAAATCGGCCCTCGAGCCTTTTCGATATTCCTCTTTTATCGCACTTGGATTTTTCAGAGGACGGCGTATCAGACGCATAAGGCGACAATGATGGAGAATGAGTAGACGACATCTTCACAAGAAATAGAAGTTCTGACACGCATGAACATATTATCATAAGATTCTCTATGTGTATGGGTATACACACATATTTGAAACTGTCGGTGATAGGTGATGTATCACAGACGATTTGTCATAAGGAACCGTTTGTGGTATTCTTTTGTATTGCAAAATTAATTATGCATAAAGCATATTTCCAGCACCAATTAAATGACATAATTGACATATAAGCATGCGAATCCTTCAAGTCATTTAAAAGAAATAATATACTCACACACAATATGCGCACAAATTAGTATAAAACTAAGATTTAGAAGATTGATTATTGCTCTCAGAAGGCTAGTTGCAAAAGATTTAAACTTGGCCATCAAAGCACTCATGCCAAATGTAATCACAAATTGAATATGACACTTTATAGATTAGGCCTTGAGCTCAAAATAAAACTCGCTAATCTATTCAGACTAGTTCAAGCAAATCATCCAAAATTAACTTTGTTGTACATAGGAACAAAATTTATCAAGATACTATCAATTGTGATGTAGATCAGTGATTGTAAATAATCACAGAAAAATAGACTGGAAGACTGAAACTTCTACAGGACAACAATTATTAGTTGACTGAAAAGCTCAAGGAACAGCAAGTATATCAAAATGTATAAATTGCATGCTTGAAACAATAGATAACAGCAGGTAATTTAACAGCTCAAGGCACAATCTATACACAATATCACATCCAATTGCATTTGTGACATCAATTCATCATAGAGCAATTCACCGAACCCACAAAAATCACTTTGCAATATCTCCCAGTGCTAGGCACATATAAATCACACAGGTTGAATATATCCAATAGCACAGCACATAGGCAAGGTGATATAAAAAAATGGGATGGCTGGGGGGGGTGGGGTGGCCGGCTTACCCTTGGTGGTGCTTGGGAGGCGCTCGGGGGAGGAGGCGCACCGGGCACGAGGAGGAGGCGACGTGTGCTCGGGGGAGGGAAGGAGGCAGGCTCAGGGGAGGAGGGGCGCCGGGTCCAGGTAGGCGGCGGCTTGTGCTCGGGGAGGAGGACGCGAGCTTGGGGGAGGAGGCGGCATCGAGAACAGCGGCGACGGGCTCGGGGATTGGAGGAGGCGGGTTTGGGGAGGAGGCGCGTCGGGCTCGAGGGAGGAGGGGTGCCGAGTTCGAGGAGTGAAGAATCTAGACCCACCATTATGAGTTAATGGAGTATTTTGGTGATTAATGAAAAATCTATATGTGAGACTAACACTTCTATTGATATACCAATTGTGTAGTCTTATTTGGATGAAAAGGTGAAAAATCAAAGAGGTATGCATTCGACATCATATTCCTATATCTTGTTGCATTCCTCAGATCCAAAATATAGGTTGAACTCCACTAAAAGTCTAACTTGAATATGTGCATATATTTTTATTACACATTCTTGTATGCACACATTTAGGGGGAGTTCACTCTATGTTTTGTGGTTTCATTAGTATTGATCCATATTTCTTTATCCATATATATTGGGGATCTCTACTTTGAAACATATCCTTTGAGTACATAAAACTTGTGTAGTTCATATGTACTCATATTGCTTTATATTCAATTATTTGTAATTGTGTTGTGCGACTAATGTGTGTGCTAAGATGCTTTCAAGGCTTAGTCCCGGAGTTTGATTGAAGATATGAAAATGAAATGCAAAGATGATAAAAGATCGGCATGGCTCAAGACAAAGGAGTCGTGCATTGCATTTGTTTTGCTTCTGGATAAGTCTTCAGTGAAAATATGTATGACTGCATTTGGTAAGCGGTACTACCGATGTGCAGTAGTACCCGAGTTCTTTTGGCGAAACTATCGCAGTGCGGTACGACCGCATATTCTAAGCAGAATTACCGCACACCAGAAGTTCTGAATTTTAGTTGGTGGTACGTTATCTCCAGAGAGGGCCACTTTGGACCTCTAAGGGAAGTGGTAGTACCGCCCTATGTAAACGGAACTACCGGTGAGCGGAACTATCGCATGATCAATGGCGGTAGTACCACACCTTTCTATAATGGCTTGTTAAGAAGCATTTATTGCAGGTATATCTTGGTAATTAATGTCAATAACATTATGGGACTAACATTTTCCATGAGTTGGATGAATAGGTTATGTTCCAGGGTAATGGAGACTTCAAATGGCATCATGAGTTGATCATCATCAAGTCAAGGTTCAAGAAGAGGATGCATCATGTGTTGATGCATACCAAGATCTCGAAGAGGAGATGATCATGAGTCGATCATCAAATCAAGAGAAGACTCATCAAGTGTTGATGGAGGTCAAGTAAAGGATGCATCATAGGTTGATGCATGTCAAGACGATGACCCAGACTTGAATTGAAGATGTGCGTCATCAAGCTTCAAGAAGATGCTCAAGGCAAAGGTATGACTAGCTAGGGCTAAGGATGTGTTCCTAGTTTTTTACTGGTCTTGGTGTTTGGTTGGAAGACCGGATTGCTAGTATAGGTTGCCGCACTATTAAGAGGGGTCATGTTTAGTAGCTTGAGTCTCATCATGTGTTCATAGCTCAATCTTGTTTGCCCTAGCTCTCTGTAGCATGATGCTATTATTTGCGAATGTGTTTTGCAAATAGTTGAGTCTCATGCATTTAATCCTTGTAGCATGTGACTATACTTTGCAAATATGTTTTGCAAATGGTTAAAGTCCATGTACCTACTCCTTGTGGCATGATTTAAGTTTGCAAATGTGTTTTGCAAATTGTTGGGATTCATGCATTTTCCCTTGGCATGGTCTAAAATTGCTTATTACTATTTCTTTGGACTTAGACCATGGTAGTGGCTCTTTGGAGTTGTTCTTTTTTATTTAATCAATTGTGTTTGAGATCAATCAAATAGGTGGGTTGTGTAGCCCTCTGAATAAGCTTTCCATAGAGCCAAGAACACTCAATTCTGACATCGGAGTCAAAAGTTATGACCTTTTTGCCGAGTGTCGTCTGTGCTAAAATTGGATTGCGGTACTATCGCCTGAGAAGAGAGGTACTACCGCAGAACGGTAGTACCGCCCATTGTACTGCGGTAGTACCGCACTAAAGTCTTTAACGGCTAGTTTTTTAGTCGTTAATGCACCTGTGCGATCGATGAACAGTAGAAAACGGTAGTACTGGAGTTTGTACGGCGGTACTACCGCAAATCCTGATTTTTGGGGATTTCTGCTCCCAACGGCTAGTTTTTATGTGTGGGCACCCACCTTGGCTGGTTGAGAGACAACTCTTGGCGTCCTATTTCACTCACTTGAGCTAGTGTGAGTTTCTCCTCTCAATTGTGCATGCGTTGCACCTGGTGAGCAAGGAGAGAGGTCTCTAGTTGCATGTGTTGCATCTAGATGTGGATTTCGTATCCACTTGAGCTTGTGCATTCGGTGCACGTGGTGAGAGTCAAGCAAGGGACTTGGCTTGTTACTCTTGGTGTTTGCTGACACCTAGACGGCGTGGAGGTGTCGTGGACCAGTGATCTTCTCAAGAAGCTTGTGAGAAGGCCCGGCGTGTTGTGAAGGTTGGAGCTCACCTATCCGGAGAGGGAAAGAGCTACCACTAGTAGAATTGCGGTGTTTGGTTTAATTCGTAGAGCCAGTCCAATTAGTTTGGGCTTACCTCAACATGGATTAGGGGAGACCGGCAAGTCTCCGAACACCACGGTAAAACGTCCTTGTGTCATTGTGGTTTTCTCTCTTGTTATTTACTTTGTGCAATTTACATTCGTAGAATTAAATTGCTTACATGTCTTTGTATGATTGCTATCATTATCAATAGCCTTATATTGTTTGTGCACTTAGTCAAGACCAGTTGATTTAGGTTTTAATTGAGCAAAATTGAATTGATTTATAATTCTGCATAAAACTCGATTTTAGCCAAAAGATTTTAAAAACTGCCAATTCACCCCCGTCTAGTTGGCCTCCTCGATCTTCAGGAGGAGGCCACGGCTCGGGAGGAGGGTCTTTGGGTTTGGGAGGCGCTGCTCGTGCTAGGGGAGGAGGCGGTGGAGTCGGGGGAGGAGGCGCGCCGGGCTCGAGGAGGAGGCGGCGTCAAGGACGGCGACGACGGGCTCGGAGGAGGAGAAACTTAATCGTTTGAGTAGGGGACGCAGGCAAACCCTAGAGTCCGAATATAAATAGGGTTGGACATCATAGACGGTTCTAAAGTAGAACCGTCTGTGATAAATATACATCACAAACAGTTCAAATAAATAACCGTCTGTAATAATATACATTCTCATATACATAAATACAAATTAAGAACATATGACACATTCACATATTAGTAAAGCATTAGTTTGAGCTCAAGTTTGATTTACAGTTGTCATATTTAATTAGTGAAGAATATTGACAAAAATGACGAGGAATTATATTTGAATATATGCTAAACCCGCTAATTTTACGACAAGTAGTTCAACACCTATGCTAAGAACTTAGCGTACTCATGCCTAATCGTACAGTCGTCGCTCTAGAAGATGACGTAGTCGCCCCACCCTTCTGTTCAAGCCGTAGCTAGTGCTCGTGCACCGGTGACCATCCTCCGGTAACGCCAACACCCGACCCTGCAGCCCGGCCATCTTCTTCCACGTAGCCTCCCGGGCCATGTCCGCAGCGAGCCTCCAGCACCGTCTGCACTCCGGGTTGGTCCTCTTGGCCGTCTCGCACCCGCCGTCGGCCAGCTCGCCCTCGACCTGACTGATGTAGTGCTTTCCAACATCACGCACCTCATCAGCCGTGTAGAGGAGGAGGCCGAGCACGTAGGCCACAACCTTGTGGCCAACGACAGCAACCCGGTCGAGGCACACGAGGCCGCGCTGCATGTCCTGGTGCGCGAAGACGAGCGTGAGGCCAATGATGAAGCAGGCCACCAAGTTGCCGGCGCTGGCCAGGTGGTTGACGACGGCGAGGTAGTGCTCGTTGTCCAGCCACTTCATCGCCTTCTCCCACTCCAGCACCACGTGCATCCCCACGGCGCGCTCCTTGGACGACTTGTACATGACCTTGCAACTCTGTAAGAGAAAATTAAAAGGCCAAATTAAGGATGTTGTTGCTAGTCAGATTAGTAACATGTATATGCATGCATGGATTGGTTGCCGTCACAAATAGTAGTACGTATTTTTGTAGGTATATAAATACGTACGTGGCTCGTAGGCTGCAGAGGCCAACCATGGGCTAAGGAGAGCTCGCGGCAACAAGACCGACGATGTGGATGACGACATCGTGAGGAACAGCGATGGCGATCACCAGCCTCCTCGCCTTGGTCCTCACTATCATGCTCCGCGTGCTCACCATGGCAAGATATGGACTCGCAAGGTGCGATATGGATACAACAAGAACTCGCTTAATTACTGCTAGATATGGAAGCATCACGCGACGAGATAAATAGACGCATTGCGTGGCGAAACGAAGAGACGTGTCGGCGTGCAAGACGCGTCACGCAGGAGTCGAAGCGGCATTAAACATATTACAGACACTTCCAACCATGAACCGTCTGTGATACAAAATTAAATTATCATAGACGATTATATTTAAAAATCGTCTATGAAGTCTACAATAATCAAAGACGGTTCTTATTAAGAACCGTCTGGGAATTATCATAGACAGTTCTTATTAAAAACCGTATGTGATAATTACGTATCATAGACAGTTCTACACATCGCTATTTACAAAGACGGTCGCGATTGTAAAACCATTTGTGATAATTACGACACTGGCGGTTTCTGGGGAACCATCTGTGATGAGATGTCCAGTATTGCTTTTTTTGTAGTAGTGTCTCTCTCCATCAACATGCTTCTTCCTCCACTCCGCCTCCCACCACTGCCTCTCTTCCTCAACCGCTGCCTTTCTCCCTCCCCTCCGGCCATCTCCAGATCCAAACCTGTAGGCTCAGGTCCGATCGGAACTGAGCCGTGGCCACACGACCGGTGGATGAGGTAGGTAGGGTGGCATTTGGTAACGGGCCACAGTGGTCGGTGGATCTAGATGTAGGGTGGCGCTCGGCGACAGCAGCTAGTGGATCCAGGATGCATCGTGTCCCTCGGCGACGGTAAGAGGTGGTGCTCAGTACGCGTCGGGCAAGCACTCTGCTACCGCTCGAGTCGTCCTCGTCGCTAAGTCACGCGAGCGTCATTGTTGTGTTCGTGACATTGATGTCGTAGCTGCGCGGGTTGCCGTCCTCGTCACCGAGTTGGGGCATAGCCGGGTGAGTACTGAGGGCGGCGGCAGTGCCGTGAGTTGGGAGCCCAAACCCTAGATCGCGTGAGGTGGAGGGGTGCATGAAGGGCGAGGATGGATGAGGCCGCGAGGGCTGGGAGTCGGGGCAAGGAGGTTGGGGGCTTGGGTCAAACCATCCTCCATCTCGGCCCTCTTCATCATATTGGAAGCTTGCGGGCATCAACGGACACGGACAATTGGGTTGTTTCTGGTGAACGACAATGGGGCCCATCTATTAGTGCGGGGTGGTGGGGTGGCAGACTCACCACCACCACCAAGTGGTGCTTTTAATAGTAGAGATGTGTTGGTCTCGTTCTTTTTGTATGACAAGAAACGATTTTGTTTTTCTTTATTTTTTTTGTATTCAATTATTGTACTAAAAAAGGATTGCAAATAATATAATCTAGATGCAATTGTGTAGATAGTCTTGTAGGGATTAAAAAAAGGAATTTGCTAGACACCCTGGTAGCTGATTTTGCCTCAAATCTTCAGCATTTTTCAGACCATTGATCATGGCTTGAGATTCGCGCCTCCTTAGGCCTATAAGATAAACCAAGCCCAACTCAAAAAGAATTGATTGGATAGTGTTAGCACAACAACGAGCGAGTGTTGCTGCCCTTGGAATGGTGACCGACATCAAGGGATAGGGCAAAGGCATCAACAACGATGCCAACTTCGGAGGCAATGGTTGGTGAGGCGCAGGGGCAGAGATGAGCCTTGGGCCAGTTGGGCAATGGCCCGAGGCCCAGAAAAAATGCTAGTGGAAATTTTTAGTAAGCATACCCAAAAAAACAAGTGCACAATAGACATGCCCTAGGTTTACCGGCCAGCCTAAGGCAGCCGATCCAGCAAACTGGCCCAGGCGCCAGTGCCCCTCCCTTTCAACCGAAATGCAAGCACCTGGAGCTCCTTTCCCAATCCATCTTCACCTTTTCTCCTCCAATCTCAAAATTCTTTCCTCCTCCTCCTGCCACTGGTGGTCTGGTGCCTTGCTCCTTCAGTGCCACTACTGGGTGGCTTGCCGCCGCCTCTGGCTCCCCCACCCTCGCGTCGCCTTCCTTCCTCCGGTCGTCGCCGCCTCTAGCTCCTCCCCCCCCCTCGGTGCCTCCGGCCGCAGCTCCCCTTCTAGCACCGCGCCCAGCTGGCTCGGCCAGAGCGCAGATCTGCGCCCGACCACCGGTGTCCCCTCCGGCCGTAGCTCCCCTTCCAGCTCTGTGCCGCCCAGCTCCGGCTAACCGGCTCCCTCGCCGCTCCCCTGTGGCCGCGTTGTTGGCTTTGGCCTGGGTTCTAGTGGCAACTGGTAAGGAAAGTGATTAGGTGAGGTGAGTTGAAATCTTAAATCTTTGATGAATTGATGTGTTAGTATGTAATGTGTTACAGACTTAAGTACTTAACACTTTGGCATAAGACTTTGGCTTGTATGAGTAAATGAGTTATGACTTACCACTTATGATTTATGAAGTTATGACTTATGAGTTTGACTCACTATATGACATATGACAGTATGAGACTGAGTGTTAGTGTATGTTTATTAACTTTCTATTTGAATATTTGATGTACTAGAATTAGAAATACATGATGAAGAGGACCAAGACATTGTCATCTTATTTTCCATCACAATCCAATCAAACTCCGGAAACAATAGGAACGGGAGGTAGTAACACCCCACAAAACAATCCCTATGTTGTGCTTAATCCGGATGACATTATTGCCGATCCTGGGCTTCGAAAACCAATTGGGGAGCTAGATGTGGACATTAGGGATGCTGCTAGAAGGGAGTATTTTCTATTGGGACCATGCCGACCAAGTGGCCATAAATTTCCACGGAAAATGATAGGCGGTAAAATAAGAAGCTTTCATGAAGAATGGTTCAAAAGGTATGATTGGTTGGAATACAGTGTTGCTAAAGATGCTGCCTTTTGTTTTTAGGATTAATTCCTTATATGCCACTGAAATTTTGGCGAAATCCTTGATTGTGTCATTGACATGTGGGGTCAGGGCCCACATGTCAATGACACAATGAGTGACATATAAGGGATGAGGCAAACTTTCTGTGGCATATAAGGAATTAACCCTTTTTATTGTTATCTCTTCAAGCAAAGGAGACCTGACAACTTTGGTATTGATGCATATACAAATGTGGGGTTTAGTTATTGGAAGAAAGCAATTCAATCTTTTAATGATCATGTTGGTAAAGTTGATAGTGCTCACAATAAAGCTAGAAAACATTATGAGGCTTTTAAAATCAGAGGCAAAGTGTGGCACATGTGTGGGCTGGTGCAACCAAGAAGGAGGAAGAATATTTGGGTCATATTACTATTATTTTAGGTGTTGTAAGGTTTCTTTTATTGAAAGCTATTGCCTTTCATGGACACGACGAATCTTCTACATCAAATAATAAGGGAAACTTTTTAGAGATGCTGAAATGGTACAAAGAGAAGGATAAAAATGCTAAAAGATTGTTTGATAATGCTCTTGGGAACCATTTAATGACTTCACTAGAAATACAAAAGTATTTGTGCAAAGCTTGTGCAGAAGAGACCACTAAAGCCATTATGGATGATATTGGGGATAAACAATTCGATGTCCTTGTTGATGAGTCTCGAGATGCATCTATCAAGGAGCAAATGGCTGTGATTTTAAGGTTAGTATGTGTTGTTTGGAATTTTGTATTGTTTTTTATTAAAAAATTGACCATATTAACTATGCTTCTTGTCCCATGTAGATATGTTAACAATCAAGGGCAGGTGATTGAGAGATTTCTTGGGATTCAACATGTTTCTGACACAACATCATCTTCATTGAAGGTAGCCCTAGATGCTATGTTTGCTAGTCATGGCTTATCTGTCCATAGATTGCGAGGGCAAGGATATGATGGAGCATCAAACATGAGTTGAGAATTCCATGGGCTGCAAAGATGGGTATTGGATGAAAATCCATATGCTTTTTTATATACATTGCTTTGCTCATCAGTTGTAATTAGTGGTTGTTTCCGTTGCCAAGTGTTGATCTTCTGTCTTGGATTTCTTTAACTACACCACTTTGATTGTCAACACTGTTAATGCTTTTTGCAAGAGACACGATCAATTGGCCCAAGAACACCATGACAATCTTGTGAACAAATTGGAGACAGGTGAATTTTTTACAGGAAGAGGGAAAAACCAAGAAACTACTCTAGCAAGACCTAGGGATGCTCGATGGGGCTCACATCACAAAACCTTGTGTCGTTTTCTTCTCATGTGGGACACGATCCTAGAGGTATTAGAGAATATTTGTGATGATGCCACTAATGCAACTCAAAAGACCACAACTTCAGGTTTGTTAGAAAAAATGGAGGGCTTTGAATTTGTGCTTGTATTACATCTTATGATCAGAATATTGGGCAAAACTAATGATCTATCACAATGCTTACAAAAGAAGGATCAAAATATTGTCCGTGCTGTAGGATTGGTTGGGACCACATTGCAGAAAATTAATCACATAAGGCAAAATAGTTGGGATGAGCTCTTTGAAGAGGTAAAGACATTTTATCTCCAACATCACATAATTGTGCCAACTATGTCGGATACGATAACTATTAGGGGTCGTTTGAGAGGCCGTGGCGGCCAATTGGTAACTTACTACCATCATTGCAATCATGAAATATTTAATGTGGTGCATGATCAAATTATTGTTGAGTTAAACAATCGATTTGCTGAAAGATCTACTCAGTTATTGAGATGCATTGCTTGTCTTGATCCAAAGAATTCCTTTTCCAACTTTGATGAAGATAAACTAGTTGAACTTGCTAAGATTTATGTCGGCGACTTCTCCCAATATGATTGTGTACTCCTTAAGGACCTACTTGAGACATTTATTGTTGATATGAGAGCTGATCCTGATTTCTTAAGCTGTAATGACCTTGGTAATCTTGCTGTGAAGATGGTTCAGACTGAGAGACACACAGTTTTTCTATTGGTATATCGACTCATTGAATTGGCCTTGATTTTTCCTGTTGCAACCGCAATAGTAGAAAGAGCTTTCTCAGCTATGAACATTATCAAGACTGAGTTGCGGAATAAGATGAGTGATGAATGGATGAATGATTGCATGATATGCTATATTGAGCGAGATGTATTTGCAAGCATCAATGATAACAAGATTTTACAACATTTTCAAAGTATAAGGACGCGTAAGCAGAAACTACCTCGTGCTAGTGGTATGTTACATTCTTATTTCGTAATTTGCATTCACTACTACGGATCACCTCATCACAGATGGTTCGGAACCATCATCACAGACTGTTTCTGAACCATCTATATTTGTTCGTGTGTGATAACAGTGGTTATCACAGACGGTTCGGGAACCGTCTGTGATACGAATATCACAGACGATTTTTGTATATCACAGACGGTTTGTAGATAGAACCATCTGTGAAATTCTGTGTATCATAGACGGTTCATAGACAGAACCATCTGTGATATTACGCCTTCACAGACAGTTCATTGATAGAACCGTCTGTGATACTACGCCTTCACAGACGGTTTTAGCACAAAAACCATATGTGATAGTTCATTATCCTAACTATATTTTTTCTGATTTTTGGCTAGCCTCAGGAATTGCTAGCCATGCGAATCCATGACTCCAAGGTACATGAACCCCAAGTCCTCACGTGCGACCCGGGTGCTCCTTGTTTCCCAAGGCCATAAATAGTATATCCTTCTCCCTGTCTGCTTGGAAGGAGCCTTGGGACGTTTGGGCAGTCAATTCATGGTGCAAGAGGTCATCATGTTATTATAGACACTATGAAGTTATGGACTTATTAACAACTAGGTAGTTCGACATATTTACCACATATTGGGACACTTCGTCTCGCGGGTTTGTGAAAGAGATGTGCCTCAAGACGAGACTTTTGCCCTCGCTTAACCAAATTTTAGGGAACGCGGTCCGTGATATCGTGAAATGGCCCGCTATGCTTCTCCTCGATTTTCTCGCCATCTCGCCCGATCATTATCGCCGATGGAAATCCAGATGCATTAGGTGGTGTCGGTGACGGCGGCGAAGACGGCGCCTCGCCATCTCAAGGGCGTCGATGGCGGCGGCGAAGATGGTGCCTCGCCATCTAAACACTTGCTATCTATATAAGTTACATATGCAATAAAATGGATTGCAAGTGTCCCAAATTAACATATATATATGAAGTATCTCCATGTCATTTAAAATGAATAATATGCTCAACATGTGCAATATTAGCAAATAATCATAATTAATTCTAGCAAGAAAATCAATCAAGTCATTTAAAAGGAACAATATGCTCATCAAACACAATAAGTATATGCTTAAAATCAGTATAAAGCTAAGATTTGATTGTATGATTATTGCTCTCAGAAAGCTAGTTGCACAAGGTTTAACCTTGGCCATCATAGCACCTATGTCCAATATAATCATCAATTGAATATGACAATTTATAGATTAGGCATTGAGTTCAATTTACAACTTGCTATTCAAATCAACCAAATTCAAGCAAATTTACTCAACTTAACCTATGCTGGACCACAGGAGTAGAGATCAACAATATTCTTCGATGCACCAGACAATCCAGAGACTTACTAAATACACGGATAACAGAAAGAAGGCACTGAAAAGATATAGAATAGCAAGAAGAATTGAATGATAGAGCTATAGGACTAGCTGGTATAACAGGTTGAAATAAATTGATCAAAGTTATAGGAATCAGCTAGATAATCTACAACTCAAGTTTTAATCTATACACTAATTCACATTCAATATTATTTTCTATGACAATTCATCACCGAGCAGATCAAAGAACCCACCAATCACAGATCACATATTTCAACTAGCACATCACATATATATATATATATATGTATATATGCATACGTATATGTGTAATACCCCAAGTTTAATTAAGTAAGAAGAAAAGAATTCGGGGAGGAGAACCAATTAGAAAAGTGATTTAATAGAAGATTCAGGGGGATTCTTGCGTAATTTAGAAAACCTAGGCTGTGGGCCAAAAGCTCATAACACCTTGGCCCATTAGGGCAACCATCCAAGTGGAGAGGGAGGCCATGCTACTGTAGCATGCACTGTGTAATACCCCAAGTTTAATTAAGTAAGAAGAAAAGAATTCGGGGAGGAGAACCAATTAGAAAAGTGATTTAATAGAAGATTCAGGGGGATTCTTGCGTAATTTAGAAAACCTAGGCTGTGGGCCAAAAGCTCATAACACCTTGGCCCATTAGGGCAACCATCCAAGTGGAGAGGGAGGCCATGCTACTGTAGCATGCACTGTAGCGCCACCACTGTAGCAGCCCCTCCCCTCCCCATTGCGCCTCCACCTCCTTTCCCCTCCCTTGCGCCTCCAGCTCCCCTCCCCTTCGTGGCCGGCCAAGAAGAAGGAAGGGGGAGAAGGGAGAAGAGAAGGGAGATGGGTCTTGTGGTTGATCTCGCAACCTTCAGCGCAATCTCCAAGGGTAACTCTCAATTCCGTTCGATAAGTCTTGTAGTTTTATGATTTGGCAATATCGGGTATTAGATCGATTTCTGGCAGTCTGTAATGCTCGGCAGTTTTAGGGTTTTTAACTACGAAATTCGATCTGGCCATCTCCTGGAGAATTGTAGATAACATCATTATCTTTCCGTAGGTTTTTGGATCATGTCGTTTTGATGAATGGATTAGGAGTTATGATTTTCGTAGCTTTGCTGTTCTACAGATCTGTCATAATTCTGACAGATTATGTTAATCGATCGTTAGCAAATAGTTAGTGAATTTTCTAGAAGATTGCACCAAAACGAAAGTTCTAGGTTATTTTCTAAGGTTTCCAGAAAGATAAAGATCATAACTTTTCGATGTATATACTGAAAGTTACGTTAGTTTTAGTATCGCTATCCAGAATCTCTGACGAGATTTTGTTATTATTTTGATCTGCTTGGTAAGGATAGAATATGGCCGAATCTGGGAAGCTCACCCAATAGGTTTATGTAGGCAATGTTATAAGATTTTCATAAAGTTAGAGATCACTCCTTTTGGATCTCTGTAAAAAAGTTATGAATTTTAGAAGATGACTGTCTGTTTTGGAGACAGATCGATGTTTTGGGATATGGAGTTTTGGGTTGCACTAGGGAGTGTAGTGAGTTATATATGTTCGTTTCTAGCAATGTTTGGTCCAGAATTGTTATCTTAGAATGTTTATTAAAATTATTCAGGTGGTGGTTTGGTTCCGGGGGCAGCGCCCTCTTCGCGTCTTTCATCTACGCACGGTTGAGGCAAGTACTTTGATTGATAGATTAAAAGTGAATGCATGATCATGATTGCGAGTATTTGATACATATTAGCTATATATGGTTATTGGATTGATATATGTGTTGATATTGGTGAATGCTCAAAGTATGATTAAGTTCTATTCATGTATGATGTTACCGCTATTACATGTTAATGATGAATAGAGTAATCGTGCATGTGCATATTGAGATCATAGTTTGAGGCTTGGTCACGTGGTGACCAAGCATATATATTTTGAGGTCCCCGCCATGTATATGACAAAGCTTGAGGTCCCCACACTTGTGGAGTGTGGGCTTATGGTCCCCATTACTTGCGGAGTATTAGGCTCTTGGTCCCCTGTGCTTATGAAGACAGCATGGGTATGCATCGACAACGATACCTTGTATTACCAAGAAAATACAAAAAGAGTTAAAGAGAAAGGTTGTATTGAGCATTGCATAAACATATGACATGATGTATGGTAAAGATTTGAGAATGGATGCTTGATGTTATATTGGTGTGTTATAATATCTTATTATTTGTACTTTGTCGAGTCTGTGGACTCACTCTTGCTTTGTTTGTGGTTTTAGGTAACCCTTACAAGAACGACATGCATGGGAGGGGTAGTCATATTTTCGGACACACACCGCCACTTAATCTTTTATAGTTGATTAAATTTTAGATCACGCCTTAATAAATGAGCAAACTGCTTAAAGGATTTGTTATGGTTATGCTTTACTTGTTGGATTATTTGTAATAGTGATGAGTAGAATATTTTGGATACCTTTAGTTATGCTTTAGTTGGTTAGCATAACTTGAATACCTATCGATTATCTTTGGATGTTGGATTGTTTAATTATGATATTTGTTTTAATCGTTGGAACCTCCGTATAGTTAGCTATACAAAGGTGTTCTCTAGAAATTTGGTAAAATGTCTTAGTTTTAATTGGTTATATTGTTAGTTTAGTAGCATTCTAGGCTCATGTTGGGCTGGGGTGTTACAATATGTATTGTATATATATATATGTGTGTGTGTGTGTGTATCTATATATATATGTGTGTGTGTGTGTGTATATATATATGTGTGTGTGTGTGTGTGTGTGTGTGTGTGTGCAAAGAGACAGTGCACGATATGTTGAAATACTCACAACGGCGATGGTACTCAAAACCACCGAGAAGATCAACAGACAAGGCACGAGGGAGGACCAAATTAACATAATCAAATGTAAATCAGTCATGCCATTTAAATTGACTGAAATGCTAATATTTCGAACTTCAGATATTCACTCAATTCTCAGCTAACCAATTTGCCATGTAGAACAAGGAATATCTTAGTCCAAACTAAAATGGGAGAATGACATGTATGATCAATTATAAAATCTGAATGTAATTGTTATTCCAATACAATATTTCTGTAAAGATCATATAATTACTTTGCATAGAAAACATCAAAACAAGTAATCATAGCCATACTATATTCACAGTGGAGGATTACTGACCTAACATAGATTCATCAGAACATTGCCATTCCAACTATGAATAATTCCATATATATGCATGAACCATCAGTCAAATTCGTGGACAGGCAATGAAAAAATATGTTCAAGAACCATCTGGCATTAATCACAATAGCATCGAGTCCTACACATACTCATGTGTTCCATACAAAGAATTTCAGATCTGTGCAAATCCAAAATATGACCAAATCCTAACAAATCACAACCAAAATACTACATATTATCCTACACATTTTCATCTAATTAGCAAATCCACACGCATCTACACATTACAAATAAAAAAGGGATGAGGGAGGACAAGGTGGAAGGGTGGCACCGAGCTCTTAGCCTCTTACCTCCACGGCTCTGAGGGAAGAAGCGATGAGGGGAGAGTGAGGCCGCTGGAGGGGAAATCCGACGATGAGGGCACACGAGGAGGATGTCGTGCATCGAGGACGGCGGTATCGTTGATGTCGGAGGCGTCGGTGTCGGCCGGGGATTAAGGGGAGTGAACGGGCGAGCCCTAGAGAAGGCCGGTGCAGAGGGAGGGTGCCGACACGGGGTGGAGGCCACGTGTCGAGGCGGCGGTAGCGTCGGCGATGTTGGGGGCGGCAGCGTCGGGGCTTACGGGGAGGTGAACTGGCGAACCCTAGAGGAGGAGAAGGAGCGCGCGAGAGCTGAGCAGGCTAACAACCGGGGAGATGAATGGGCGGCACTGGGGAGATGAATAGACGAGCCCTAAGGTTATGAAGGCCTATCACAAACGGTTCTATTATGGAACCGTTTGTGAAAAGAAATCACAGACAGTTCTATTTACGAACCGTCTGTGATACGTTCCATATCACATACGGTTCTTTAATAGAACCGCCTGTGATATATCACAAATGGTTCTATTAAAGAACCGTCTGTGATATGGAGCGTATCACAGATAGTGCTTTAACAGAACCGTCTGTGATAAACTCATATCACAAACGGTTCCTGATTAGAACTGTCTGTTATTCCTTATGTAGCCCAGAGAGTCGAGGACGACATCTGAATTGTAGGAGAGCGGGTTGACCTCGCCGAGACAGAGGAGACCAGGGCTGATGGCCTCTAGGCTATATGGGGCTTGGTTGCGGAGTCCGAACAGCTACAAGCGCGAATCGAGGGTGCAAGGTCACTGGTGGAGGCGTTTGATCTGACAGTCGCTGATCCCGCCACCACTGAAGCCAACGAGAAGGCTTATGAAGATTTGAAGGCTAAGATAGGATCGCTAATCCTTTTTTATCGTCTGTGATGTAAAAAGGATATGGTCTTTTATCGTCTGTTTATTACAAGCACATAATATTATCATTCCACATTACAATGAAGTCCACACCAAACTCTTTGAAAGGATTCATTCCATCTGTACTCAACCCTAACCTTATGTTCCTCGGTTCTGCACCGAACTCTTCGAAGCTCCGATCAAAGTTTCTCCACCGCGTAATCAGAGGGTGTCTTAGCTTCCATCTTTCTTACGCCTCCGAAAGTGCCAACGCAGCAATCTTGCCTCCTTTGGGTTCGCAAATAAACGCTTCAAATGTGGGATCACGTGAGATACCACAACATCTTAGCAGAGGTCCTTGCTTCACCTTAGCAAAGATTCTCGACGCTTGTATCGGGATGCTTTGCACACGGACATACATGCATGTCTGTATACTCTTTACGGTAGAGGATACAATCGTTCGGACATGCATATATTCTTTCTACTTCCATTCCTGATGGACAAAGAACCTTCTTTGCTTGGTAGGTAGTGCTAGGCAATACGTTTCCCTTTGGAAGGATGTTCGCTAGGAGACCTAACAATGTCGTGAAACTCTTATCGGACCAACCATTACTTGCATTCAATTTAAGCAGTTCAATCACGGTTGACAACCTTATGTATTTCGGCTTGCAGCCAAGGAACAAAGGTCTCACCGAGTCCTCCATTAAACCCTGGAATTTACAAAACTCTCTCTCCCTATAGTTCTCTTCTACATCGCGTAGCATCTGATCCAGATTGTCATCGTGCGACCTATCCTCATCAAAAGCACAGTCCACATCCGGCATATCGTTGACTTCTCGGCGATGTCGTCATTATTAACTTCCCAGATAATCGCTCTTCACCGTGGATCGGTCCAACATGTATACCCTTTTTGAAACCCCTTCAATCAAGTGCGCCGATCAAGGCGTCGGGTTGTTAAACATCTTCGATTACGCAATCAATACATGAACAAGATATAAAATGTATCCCTTCTTCAACATATCTTGCTTGGCGGCTCTTCTAAAAGCAACCACACCATTAATGTACTCTTGACTCACACGGTTCACACCGCACATCCGATTCGACCCATCTACGCCACGCATGTAACAAATTAGTGTCAAATTAGATTAATAAACCGCAAGTATGTACTCTTCCTATTTACCAAACATACTTAAATTGATTAGCGATTAATTTATAGCAAACATAAAGGGTTATAGATCGTTACCCTCGGAGCTCACGAAGAAAATACCAAATATCTCTCGAGAATCCTCTCCTTCTCCTCCCTTCCTCCTCTCCTTCTCCTCCCTTCCCTCTCTATCGACGGCGCAATGGGCTTCCTATTTACCAAACATACTTAAATTGATTAGCGATTAATTTATAGCAACATAAGAGCATCTCTAGTGTATTGAACCGATGCCGATTCAAAGAGATGCCATGTAAGCATTCAAAGAACTACTCATTTTGCCCCCAGTGTATTGATTCGATTCTTACTCTTAAGTGGGACCGACATCTTATTAAAAATGGGAAATTGGCTACAGGGCACTACAAATTGTCACCTATTGCCAATGGACATCCAAAAAGCGTGCTGCAGCCAAAAGACACTGTAAAAATATGTAATTTTGCTGTTAGACACTGACCCCATTAAAATATTATTTTCGGACTGAAGAGGAGAGAGAAAGGCAGTGAAAAGTCCATTTTACCCTCAATGCATAGGGACGCTCATGGCCATAGGTGCTGGTTCATGGGTCCATGGGGCTTGGACTGTGCATTTAGCACTCGGGCCCACTTGTCATTGATACACACAGAAAAACAAGAATTAATTCATTGCATTACTTCACCTCGGTCCCACATGGCATTGGGTCAAGGCAATATTAAATCAGTAGTTAAGCCATCATTAATCCTTAAGACCAAGATTTAGATAATTAAGCTCAGACAAGCAGAGGAGGCCACGGTGACTTGTGGCCTGGGGCTCGCCGCCAGTGAAGGGAAGCTCGGCAGCGCCGGGCAAGGGCTGGAATGAGTCGCCTAGAGGGTGGCGGCCCTAGGGGAGGCAACAGCAGGAGAGGAGGAGACCCGGTGCGGCGGCGGCGGAGCTAGTGGTGGCGGTGGCTCCATGAGCGCACGACAAGCCGGCGGTGGGGCGGCACGGAGAGGAAAAGGGAGGAGGCATGGGCAAGAACATGGGATGGGGAGCTCAATGGGACAAGAGGGAGGGCCGGGGGTGGTCGGAGGGCAATGAATGGCGGCGGGGGAAGTGCCGGCCGGAGGCGAAGGGGAAGGCCAAATACGGCGGTGTCAGTGGACTAAAGACATTTCGGCTAGGGGGGAAGCTTCCTTGGTTCTTGGGGCACATGGTGACGGTGGCGGACGGGGAAGGAGCTCATCGGAGTGGTGAGTCGGCATTGGGGCGTGGCGGTGGCGTCATAGGTACATGCGGTGCCAGCGGTAGGGTGGCTCTAGGAGGGAGATGGTGGGCGCACGGGCTGCGCCCGGGGATGGGGAAGCCGGCAGTGTGGTCGGGGTGGCTTGAGGGTTGCCGTGGTGGCGGGGCATCGGCGACCAGCAGTAGAGAAGAGAACGCCACGGCGGCGGTGCTTCTCGGTGTGCATACGGACGAATGGAGAGGGGGAAGAGGTTGAGGGCCAAGGGAGACGCGGGTTGACGCGGTTGGCCGGGGGGAAAAGCTCACCGGAGGGCCGGCTTGGTGACGGCGGCGCACTGGGCGGAAATGGGAGCTCCGGCTCTTGCATTTTGGTTGCTGAAGAAGAATGGTGGGGAGCTCCGGAAATGGAAGCATCACAAGCTCAAGAAACCTCTAGCTCCACACGCCAGCAAATTTATCGACCGCGGCGAGCTCTCCCGGTCGCTCGCCGCCGCAGCCGCCCTCCACGACATGGTCGCCAAACTTGACACGTAAGATTGCTGCACCACGATGGAGCACGACCTTAGAGTCACGCAAGATGACGACTCCACTCACAAGATGACGACCCATAACGCCGCAAGATAAATGCTCCTTTTTCGCCGGGTCGTCAAGGAGAGCTAGATGAAGGCGAGCGAGCGAGGGACACCCTTGTCTTTTTCAAAAATTTCTCTCTCCAGCTGGCCCGAAAATGATATAATAGTGTGCTCAGTGTCTTACGGCAAAATTACATCTTTTTACAGTGTCTTTTGGCTGCAGCACGTTTTTTGGATGTTCGTTGGCAATAGGTGACAATTTGCAGTGCCCTGTAGCCAATTTCCCCTATTAAAAAATCAGAAAAGAAATAAAATCTCTCTCAACCGCTCTCTCTCTCTCTCCATTCCCTTCCCCCTCACAGAACTTAATGCATATGCTAACCACCTGATGAAAAATATTATTCTATTCACTTGCACCGGATGCAAAGTTTGCATCGGTTCCTAGAGTTTTGCTTCGGAATCGGCAGCTTCCAATGTGTGGAATCGGTTCCTAGCATTAAATCTAGCCATTTGAACCGGCTAATTAAGCACGTACATTGCAAATGCTCTAAAGGGTTATAGATTGTTACAACGAAAGTACCAAACCTCTCGAGAATCCTCTCATTCTCCTCCCTTTCTCCTCTCCTTCTCCTCTCTTCCCTCTCTGTCGGCGGCGTAGTGGGCAAACACCTAGGTGGCAGCTCAAATGGGAATGGGCAGGGGGTCTAGTCTAGGAATTTATAGTGCGAGGATATCACAGACGGTTCTTATTAAGAACCGCCTGTGATATACAACTATCACCGACGGTTTTTCAATAGAGCCGTCGGTGATAGTTCACAGACGGTCTTTATTGACAACCGTCTATGGTACAGGAGATTATCACAGACGGTTATTTAATAGAACCGTCGGTGATATTTCACAGACGGTCTGTGTTGACAACCGTCTGTGGTGCAGAAGATTATCACAGACGGTTCTATTAATAAGAACCGTCTGTGATAGGTTGGCATGGCAAATACCTGGTCCGGACAGACCCAACAAAGATAGTTCCATTTTAACCGTCTGTGATGGAGCGTCTACTATTGCATGTTTTGTAGTAGTGATTAAAAATAACGTTGTGGTCTTGTACGTGTCCCTGATTTACATATGCAATTTTATCTTTGCAGGTTCAGGTTCTCATACTATTGTTGATGAAGATATGGTAGGATCAAATGAACCAAATCTTTGTTAATTAAGCAAAAATCACCTCATGCTAATGGTGTGTTACATTCTTCTTTTTTTTTTGCTATGTTTTATCTATTTTGTCGTATCGTTAAACATCGAATTCAAATTTTATTTCGATTGTGCATTTGTGTTGTACTTTTTGTTATAGCTCAGTGTTGATAATATTTGATGTTAGTTATAGACTTATAGTTTTTTAGTTTTAGACTCGAGTCTCTGTCAAATCTTGGCTCCGCCACTAGCGAGGCGAGGCATCCAAGTGGTGAAGACGACCGCCACAAGAAGTTGCTACCGGTGCCGATGATTCGAGACGGTTGCGATTGTGGGGAGTGCAAGCGCGGTGGAGAAGGCACATGAGACGGTTGAGACCATAGGGAGGACGGTAGTGGCACACCTGCGGGCTGAGACGAATCTCAATGCCATCCAGGCCGCATGTCAACTACTTCAGACACTGGGTAATAGCAGTTGTTACTTGATTGCTACTGTGGTAGAAGTAACAAGCAATATAAGGTACGTACAACATTTTTCCTCGAGGGGACAGATAAAGTAGGAAGCATTATTTTGTGTGAAAACTAGAAGAGAAAGGAAGATGGAAGGTAATTTACAGATGCATTTATAATTGGAATCTATCTCTAGAGGTTGCAACGGATTCCAGGAGGTTTACAGGGAGTTTTAACCATAGGTATTCATATACGATATGTACAAGTATCTACCATGGACACGCTACTTTAACAGCCCCCTCAATTACAACTTAGTACCCAAGTTGAGATTGTGTCGAAGATGCTCAGAAAGTTGTCTTGTTAGTGCTTTGGTGAGTATATCTGCTAGCTGATCCTTGGATGCGACAAACCTGATATCTAGTGCCTTGCGAGCCACTCTTTCACAAACAAAGTAAAAGTCAACTTCAATATGTTTTGTGTGATCATGAAAAACTGGATTGACCGAAAGATACGTAGCACCAAGTTTATCGCACAAGAGCGACAAAGGCCGAGATTGAAAAATTCCAAGCTCACCAAGGAGTGACTGCATCCATATGATTTCTGCAGTAACGTTTGCTAATGCCTTGTATTCGGACACAATACTAGATCTGGAAACTTCCTAGAGCTGCACGATACCAGATTTGAGCTGAAGAAAATAAGAAAACCTCCTGTAGACCGGCGATCATCTGAACTGCCTACCCAACCCGCATCAGAGAAGACACTTACTAGTACAAGCTATTGATAGAGCTTGCTAAGTGGGCTCACAAGTTGTGTTGGAGATACCGATACAATATAAAGAAAGAAAAGGAGTGTTCCAATCGAACACAAATGTCCTCACACCACCTGGGACTTAACCTAATAAAATCTTCCTCTTACTTGACCAAGCGGTTCATATATATATATGTGTGTGTGTGTCACAAACATCTAACTTAACTTAAGCATATTTATAATGGAATTATCAAGGACAACCAGCAAGTGTCGGACATAACTAACTAACAACATATCGATAGACCAAAATAGCATGCAAGCAATATCATTGCATTTCAAAATACTAACTTAACTAAACTAGGAGCAATATGATGCAAAAACAAAGTTGAAATGATGTTTGCCTTGCTAGAAGTCAAATTGTTCACTCTCGGTAGTGTAATCGTTCACGTCGGGCAATTTGAATACTATTGAAATAACAACATTGAGTAAACACCGAGAAAAAGCCAAAAAATCAAAATGCTAAAAAATGGATGAAATTTCTACAGTAGCTAGATTGTGATTTTAGATGAATTTAGGTGCAAAAATTATTTCGATTGTAGTTAGGATGTGTGAGTTATAGCAGTTTGAAAATCAATTTTGTAGAAAAATGCTGGAAAAACCAGTTCTGTTACTATTCATCTGATTTTAATTATTTAGCGAAAATTTACAGAAAACTAGTGGAGATAAAAAAAAACTATAAAAATGGATATATAATAAAATTATATGAACAACCCAATTGGATTCATCTCATTTGGAGTTCATGAGAATTTTCTACAAATTTTCAAACATAAAAGGGTTTTCAGTGTAAAAATAAAAATTTTCATGAAATTTCTATCGCAATAAATAATTTTTATATGTAGGCTGACCTAGCCTCTGCCATGACATGTGGGGCCTACACATTTTCTTTTTCTTTTTCTTTTATTCTCTAAAGGAAAGCATCTACACGACATAATCAAGGTAGTCAATTCATCAAGTAATGCCCGAACTCACGATCTTCCAACTAACAACCTAGCCGATAATTGTACGAAATCCACCAACTTATGGGCATAAAACCATGACTAAATTCATCAATTGTCCTTTCCTATGCTATTTAAGCTAATAATAACTATTTAGTTCTACTAGTCTCGCCTCGGTAATTCATATTCGCATACATCCAAAATTTCCCCCGATCGAGGTTTAATAGACTAACCGACACCTAATGAGCTTTACAATTTAATAACACATCCAAAATTTAATTGCTCACTAAACGATCAACTCATATCCATATCACCGAACTTAGTCGTGAACGACCTCTACCAATCCAATCATATATGTGCCTCTATGATCAACTAATAATCCTTTATCTACTAATTAATCGGCAAATCAAAGTATTTATCCACAACCAAATAATCCAGTGCGACCTTCTCCAAAATTCTAGCATCTATGACTCACATAACTATTACTTAAGACATCCGACCATATTACTCGTGATTAATAAACCACCTGATTTATCCTCCATATCTCATTAAACATCAACTCATAAGTCATCCATTAAGCAATAAATTATATAAAAAAAACTTATGCGTCTTAACTCCTAAAATTCCTAATCCAACATGAGGAAAAACTTCCAATTCATTTATCATCCAAGATCACCACCAATTTCCATGCAAGTCCAAAATAATATCATCTGATCCACTACTCCAATAATATACTTCATCTAGCATCCACCAATCAACAATATACATAATCCACTACAACGATATAATTATTCGCAGCCACAATATTTCATCACATAATCACGTGTCGGGACCCAAAATATGCAATTCTGGACCCTCTGTGTATACTGCACTAGTCCAGGATCACGCTAGTGCACACAGTGGCAACATTAGTGAAATATCATTTCCATATACAAAGATAACTAATAAATACACAAATAACAATAAACATCAGAGTAAAGACCGTATGGTCAAAGCTTACAATTAATACTTTAGAGGGCAAATAGCTCAGTGAAGCTGCAGTAGAACGAAACAGAATAACTTCAGTGAAGCCCATCCATATGCCCACAGGCAATCGGCTGGGGTGCGCGACCTAGTTTCTCCACGATCCTTGAAGTAGACCTTGTTGATTGACGATTCCTCCACTTCTGTTGCATGTTTTATAACAAGCATGAGTACACAACTGTACTCGCAAGTCATACCACAGAAATACAATTATAGATGCAGGCTTATTCCAAAGGAATGGCTTCTGTAGCTCTTTTGCAGAAATACAGCATTTGCAGTTTGAATACAAGTAATAGATTGAAAGCATAAGTAAAACAAATAAACAGTAATAATTTTAACAGTTGTTTTTACAAAAACACATAGCCTAATCAGTTTCTTTCACATAGCTGCATAAGTTATCTCATACAGCTGTCCCATCCCAAGTTTTATGAAAATCTACCTCTCGTGTGAAATCTCCGAGCATGTCCATGACCGTAGACGCGGCTATTTGAATAGATTGATTTAACACTCTGCAGAGTTTGTACACTTTACCCACACGATACAACTAATGTAGCTAGCACTAATCGTAACAAAACGTTTCAGAAACTTCATCTCAAGTATTGACACTCCTAGTGTGCTTTATGCTATACCAACCCTTCCACAGCGCTTGGCATAACACACACCGTTGGACAGGGACACGGTGAACCGCCCCGTGATGTGCACCCAACCACAGCGGTAACACACCTCCACCCATACAATACAGTCTAACATACTACCTGAGTAGTCAATATCAAGAATCCATAACTTACTAAGTTAGGCCCGTCCCATCAGGCATGTGATTGTACGAGAGGCTCAGTTTAATGGGGCACAAAGTTAAGTCCTTAATTGACCAAGGCAAGACTTCCAATGTACTACGAATCCCTACGCACACAGGTTATTAAGCCCATGCACACAGATCCACCAAAAATAGCACACAGTATCCACTACTTGCCCAGTCTAAAACCTTTTCCCACCCTATTGGTTAAGTGCAACACATGCCATCAACGAGTAATAGCACATAGTACACATAATTTTATCAAATGGTTCCATAGTCACTTAGTCAAGTTTATAATTGCGACTTACATGAAATGATGACCCGTAGCATGGCTAAGCAAACTAATCATATCTAACCAACCCACGCTGGTAATACAATAGCACCAACTAAATGAACCAAACTAGGGTGACAAAAGATTATGGCATACAACTAGACAAGGTGGATATAACAAATGTGATAATAACTACACCCAAAAGCATTTAAATAAATACTTGAAATAAATGCAATAATTTGAATCAAAGTAATTTTAGAAAACTGGGTTCAATATGATCAAAGGTATAACTTTCCTTGAAATAGGTCTAAGTACTAATCTTGTTCTTGAGTTGCTCCTTCTTCTTCAAATCTTCTCGAAGTATCGACGTCTACTCGCAACCGACAGCAAATAAACAAAACAAATAAAATAACAAGGGCAAAACAAACTCCAAAAATTAAATAAAAATCTCAAATAGATAGATCTCGAATTTAGATGAATTTAGAAATTTGAATGGGCTCAAACGGAGTTCGGATGCAAAAGATATGAGCTTAGAAAGATTGAAATCACATAAAATACTGAAAATCAGTATTTATGAATTTACTGAATTATTTTACTGAAGGAAAAGGAAGCATCGTCACCGACGCCGCCAAGCAATAACAAATTTAAAGGAATAAAAGAAATAGAGTTTATCAAGTGGGACCCACTGGTCATTGAGTAGGTGCACGATGGAACTGGTCCATGGACATTTGGCTCGGGTGGAGTTTGACTATGCCACATGGCTGATGACCAGGGGCTGACGGGGACACCACAAGGCAAAGAATCCGAGGTGGCACAGAGGTGGATGTTGACTCATCTGCCACATCAGCAATGAGAAAACCGAGAGAAAGGAGGAGCTCCAGAAGAAACGGCCATGGCCGACGATGGAAGACAACAATGGCGAAGGTGAACGGAGGTGAGCTAGCTCCGGGGAAGTGGCAAAACGGATTCCCCTGAGTGAGGCGAAGCTTCGGGTGGCGGTGGTTCGGCCAGGGCAACAAGGGCTCGCCGGCGATGGTGCATTGGGTGGCGGAGGAGTTCACAGCTGCGGCGGCATCTGTGAAGGAGTGGCGCCCGAAGATATTTGAAGCGAGCACCGGCTCGGCGAGGAGATGGGGAACACACCGGGACAAAGAACACAGCCGGAGGAGGACCAAAACGGCGGCAATGGCTAGATGACCGGAAGCGAAGGAGATGACTGACAACTCGGTGGCCGAGAGAGATAGGCAAAAGAGGGAAACGGATGAGAACGGGTCGGGGCACAACATGACGCGCACAAAAGGGCACAGGGCTTACCAAAGGAATAGATCGGCAAAGGGCGGCGGCGGTCGGCTTTGATGACGAAACCGACAACGGCGAGATAGGGGTCCTCGGGCGATGAGCAGGGCATCACGGCGAAGAACACGCTGATGCGGATCCAACGGTGAAGACGACACGGCTGGAGATGCACTGATGGCGGCGAATTCCGATGGTGAAGACGCTTCAGCAACGCTCGGTCCTGACCAAAATCCGACGCAATTACAACGAACCTAGGGATCAAATCTTGGGGCTTCAGAAGGGATTGCACGGGCGAAGAAATCCTGCGAAGAAGCTTGCGGCGGCGACGACTTTCTTCGGTGAAATTCGACCAGACGAAGAACAAATTTGTGGCGATGCTTTAGGGTTTTGAGGGAGGAAACTCGGGTGAAGAGAACGACGCGATCGGTTCCCTTTTATAGGGTTCGGGAGGTAGGGTTTCCAGATGAAGTCGGCGGCACGGTCTCATAAGGAGCTCGGACTCTTGAGTCTTGAAGGAGGACTGAAGGACCGGAAAGGCGACTAGAGGGGGGGGTGAATAGGAGCACCGAATCTTTTTCGCAAAGAATGGATTCAACTTATAAATCACTCCAATAGCTATGAGAGCTATGAAGATCAAAGATTAAGCACAGAGGAAGTCTTATGTTGAATCCACTCCTCACCCCCAAAGCTCAGCAAACAAAAACGAGGAAGAGCCGAACAAATCAGACAATCGGTACAACCGTTAGTAAACGGCGGTTGTACCAAGATCCCAAGATAAATCCGAAGTAAACGACCGGTTGTACCGCAGCCCAAGACAACCGCAGATGTTAAGCCCGGTTCATCCGATTGTCCCGAACAGCAAAATCCGCCGGGTTTCAAAACGAAAATCAACGTAACTTTTGATCTACGCGCCAAACTTGACCAAAATTGAACCACACCTTCCGAAGATATTAGGAACCTATTCCAAGCAACGATTTCAGAGATCCATGCCAAGGTTCCTATCCTTTTGCATTTGAACGAAGGTGGGTTCAAAACCGCAAAAACAAAACTTGATCTAATCACTTGCTCGTGGATGATTGATGATCTAGATCACCCTAGATGTATTCCCACACGCCATAGCAAGGTAGATTGGGGCAAGAAACAACCAGAGAAACAAAGAATCAAGAAATCTTCAAAAGAGGTCATCGAAGAAAGAAATGACAGAGAGCTCAAATATGAAACAAACACCATCTCATATTGATCTAGAGGAAGAGAGATACATGATTGATACAAGAGGAATGATTACAAGCTTTCATCTCATCCTCTCCCACTCTCAAACCTCAAGAACACACACTCATCCATTCTTGAGGAGGGAAGCAACGAAGGGGACAAGCAGGAGCACCCACCGCCTCCACCAACACTCCTCAACCACTAAAGCCTAAAGCAAAAACAGCCACTAAAGACTCTTTTGACTCTAGCAAACCCTAATTCCTTTTCAAGTGCTCAAGAGGGCATGCAGCCCCTCCAATCCTTTATATAGCCTTGGCTAACGGGTCTCCTCCCCGTTACGCCCGCTAAGTCCAACGGAGCCCGCCTCGCCAGTGTGCCTTGCGACTTCCGATTCGCCCCTTCAGACCTTCCGGAAGCTTCAGCGCTCCTTGTCTCGCCGACGCCGCAACCACCTCGAGTCCACGTTGTCTTCGACACATCCCGACTGTTCGACCTCGGCGCCACTGCGCTTAGTCCATCCACCGTGTCTCGCCACGACTCCGCCGACGCCCCGCAGACCACACGCATAAGAAACACGAAACCGGAACAAGTTCTTCACAACTTGACCTAACGTTAGCTCAAACATGCAATATGCAACACATATGCATGAACACACTGGATATGACCTATCCCAAAACTCAAATCACCAAAATGGCCGAACTCACAATACAATCGGTACAACCGCTTATGTTACCGGCGGATCAACCGACTCCGGCCAGATCGCCCAATACTGCGGTCGTTCCGATTTCCAATGAAGACCGAACTCGAAAAAACAACTTCTCCGAATTCTTCAACCGCCATTTACCAATCGGTATAACCGCCTCTGCGGTCGTATCGCCATAACACGCCGATCGTTCGATTATCCCGACAAATTTCGATTGACTTCACGAAAACGCGTGAACCTCGCAACGACATGGTCCGACCACACAAACCAAACTCGACTGACCTAAAACCTTTGTCAATTACTCATCACTCTCATGGGGACACGACCACATGGTCTCTCAATCTCCCCCTTGATGAGAATATTGACAAACTCAGAAAAAGCTTTTAAGAAGAGTTTGAGTTTGAAGAAACCAACATGGTCCAAAGAAGAAGAGTGAAACAAATGACCATGTCGACAGAAGGAACACTAGAGCAACAACTGAAAGAGCAAATTGATCTCCAAAGCTCTAAACTGTTCCCAACAGACTTTTCTTCTCTATTCTCCCCTTTTTATAATAAACGATCAAGATGCAATAGAGAGAATATGACATGTTAATGGATGAAAATGGTCAAGTGTGTTTATTTAAGCATTTTGAGCCATGAGAATTATCCATAATGACCAACATGTAATACACCAAGCCATAACTTAATAAAAAAGGCTATCTAGATCATGACAAGATATGTATAAGCTAGCTAGAACACATAGATGACAATCTGAAAATGAGGTACATTATGTGAGCAAGTCAAGTCATCAATGAGCAAAGTCTCGCTAGAGATATCCAAGGATGATGCAGCCATGTCAATAAGCTAAGCGGAACTAAGAAGCTTAAATTGAGACCAAATAGAGTGCTATGCTCAAGATTGAAACATTGGTTAAAGTACATGATACTTTTTGTGGCTTTAAGCACATTGAACACATGAAACATATTTTCTTTTGAAATTCATGGTGGTTTCCAACCAGATTTTTGTTTTATCATGTGCTAGGTCTCAAGCCTTATGCGACTACTCCAAGCGAGAAGCTTAAGAAGATAGTCTAGGTCACCCAAAACTCCCCCTAAGTTCATGCCAAGTGCAATGGCAAGCCGTCTCATAGGAGAGAATTGGTGAGATCGGTTTTTTCAAGACAAAAGAGATCTTTTTGCCTTTTAACAAGTTGTACTAACTCATGTATCATCAAGAGACTAAAACAAGCTCAATCTAAGGCTCAATATAGATTCATCACTCTACCCAAATTTATTTGACATGGCATGAATCATAAAAGGATAGCTCAAGAAAGACTAATCTCGAAGTGCTAACATGACAAGTTTTAGTTTAAGTTGAGCAATTTTAATTAACTTATCATGGCAAAAGCTAGGCTACACATATGAAGTCATGATAAATCTAGCAAATAAGCACAAGTCATGGCAAGGTGTAAAGCATTGTAAACATGTCATAGCAGGATAATAATCAAGGCTCAATGTAGTTATATTACAATGCGTAATGCTAGAAATGCGTAAGATCCGGCTCCCCTCAACATTAGATGCAACTTTTAGTTCAAGTTGAGTTAACTCAATATTAAGCTCCGTAAGCTCCCAAAAGAACTCCCTTGAACCAAAACAATAAATCGAGAAGTCGCAAAGAAAACATAAAACAAAAATCCTTAAAGCATAGATAAGATATAGAGAATACTATGGCTCAGATCGACTCTCATCTACCCCATATGACTCTAGGACTATCAACCGCCTGGCTAACACACTAAGGAGCAAACACGTTCCTGCCTACCCAAGGGTGGCCCAACCCTTGCTAGAACCTATAAGAAGTGAGTAAGCTCAACCTAGTGAGAAGAGACGACTAATAAGCAAGATCCTAGAATCACAAGATAAGAGCAGAAATCTAAACAACTAGACAAAAGAAGCACTCTAATCTATACTAGGAGGACTAATCCCAAATGCACCCAAAATGCAATGCAACAAGAAGGAGCAAGAGCATAAATAATATAGTAAAGCAAGAAACCCAAAGCTCCCCCTCACTACAGTCCATAAGGACAAACCACCCCAAGCTCTCCCCGCAGAGCTGAAAACCTCGAACAATCCAAAGGCTTGGTGAAAATGTCAGCCAACTGGTGGTCACTCTCCACAAACTGGAGCACTATATCGCCCTTCTCTACATGGTCTCTAAGGAAGTGGAAACGAATATCGATATGCTTGGTCGGGAATGTTTGACTTGGGTTCTTGGCAATGTTAATCGCAGAAGTGTTATCACAAAAGAGTGGAACACTGTCGATAACTAACCCAAAGTCCCGCAGGGTCGAAGCCATCCAGAGCACTTGACTACAAAGAATCGGTCCGCAAAGAACATACTCGGCCTCTGCGGTGGATCAGGTAACACTGCATCGCTTCCTTGAAGACCAGAAACAAGAGAAGTGCCAAGAAATTGGCGGTGTGAGAGTGCTCTTCCTATCTATCCTCTGACCAATAAGTTCAGATCCGAAAAGGCTCTCAAGGAAAGACAGATGAGGAAGAGTACCAGATACCATAGTCAATGGTCGCTCGCAGTACCGAAGATGCGCTTCATCGCTTTGGCGGTGAGAAACGCGAGGAGAAGCTCAAAACGAGCACGCACACACGGAGAAGTGTATGTCCGGTCTCGAGGCAATGAGGTAAAGAAGGGAGCCGATCATACTTCAACTCCTTGATCAATCGCTCGCCATCCTCATCTCAGGTCAAGATAGGTCAGAGAAGCCATGGAGTCGACACAAAGCTTCCCATCACTCATGTCAAGCGCCAGAGGTCACGAGTGTACTTTCCTTGATGAAGAAATGTACCCTCCCGAGTCTGCTTGATTTGGAAGCCAAGGAAGAAGGTCAACTCACCCATCATACTCATCTCAAACTCGGTGCTCATGACATCCGAGAACTGGGAAACCAGAGTATGGGAAGAGCCGCCAAAGATAATGTCATCGACATAGATCTGGACGAGCAGAAGGTCAGTGCCATGCCGGCGGATGAACAAGGTCTTGTCAACTTTACCCATCTCAAAACCATGACTTATCAAGTAGGACTTAAGCCTCTCATACCAAGCTCTGGGAGCCTGCTTAAGTCCATACAGCGCTTTTGAAAGCTTGAAGACATGGTTAGGGTATTTGGGGTTCTCGAAACCTGGAGGCTGTCGGACGTAGACTTCCTCCTCAATAAGGCCATTGAGGAAGGCACTCTTCACGTCCATCTGGTAAAGCTTGAAACCCTTAGAAGCTGCAAAGGCAAGCAGGATTCTAATGGCTTCAAGTCGAGCTACAGGGGCAAAGGTCTCCTCAAGTCTAGACCTCAACACAGGAAAACCCCGAGCTACTAATCTAGCCTTGTTTGGGATGATTATCCCATCCTCACTGCTTGTTCTTGAACACCCACTTGGTTCCAATGATATTGTGGCCTCGTGGGGGCTCAACAAGCGACTGCACCTTGTTTCTCTCAAAGTTTTCTAGCTCCTCATGCATGGCATTGACCCATGACTCATCGATAAAGCATGAGAAACATCTTTGGGCTCAAAAGAGGCAATGAAGGCGAATGGAGACAGAATTGAGATAAGCGATTTTGAGCGGGTAACACGCTCAAAAGATCTCCAATGATCTGCGCTCAAGGATGAACTTTTCGAAGTGTCTAGGAGGTCCTGGGAGAGATGAAGAAGTGGCCTCTACCTCATGAGCCGACGAGGTAGGAACAGAGCCACTAGCTCCAGAGGAAGCGAAGGCAGGGTCGATCACCTCGAGGTGCGGTGGAAGACGGCACCTCAAGGAGTGGATGAGGGACGGGATCGTAGACAACCGTCATCTCCATCGCCCTCATCATCCACAAAGATGGTCTCGGATCGCTCTAAAGAACTCGAGATATCTGCCTAGTCCCTGACTAGCCTCGTCAAAAGTCACCTCGCAGTCTCTACCATTTTGCTAGACTCGCAGCCTGCACTATAAGCCCGCCAAGAAGTCGAGTAGCCTAGAAAGATACCGCCACAGAACGTGACTCGAACTTGTCTAGGTTCCCGGACTTCAAGATAAAGCACTTGCAACCAAACACACGAAAATGAGAGACGCTGGCTTTACCAGTATCTCGACTCATAAGAAGTGCGTGTAGGAGTGCCCAAGAAAAACTCGATTCAAACATGGCACGCAGATTGCAATGGCTTCTGACCCAAAACTTCCTCGGTGTAGAGTACTCATCAAGCATCGTCCCGCCATCTCGACCAAGGTACGGTTCTTCCTCTCCACAACGCCATTTTGCCGAGGACGATGGAGAAGAGAACGGTGCTCTACACCGCCTCACCACAGAAACTCTCAAAGTAGGAATTCTTGAACTCCGTACATTGTCATGCGGATCGCTCAGAAGGCACCGGGAAGCTCAACAGAAAGCCTACTAAAAAGACCTCGAAATGTGAAAACGTCTCATCCTTCGAGGCTAAGAAAACACCCAAGAATACCTCGAGAAGTCATCGACCACAACAAGCACATACCACTTCCTCCCGCCGATCAAGACTCGATTTGGTCCCATCTGATCCATGTGGAGCGGTGTCAGTGCATCGGTCATAGTATGCGTGGTGGGAGGATGAGAAGCGGCAACCATCTTGCCGCGTCGACATGGAGAGCAAACAAGATCTTTGACCATCTTGAGTTTGGCGGACCACTTAATGAGATCATGGCGCTAACTCGAGTCAAATGGTCAAATCCAATATGACCAAGTCTCCTATGCCGAAAGAGAGTCGCGGGACTCGTAGCAACTAAACACCGAGAGGATCGCGGAAGACTCGAAAAATCAGCACGAAGATCCTCCCATAACGAGAAATCCATAAACCGCACTCACCCAAGAGTCAAGAATTTTGCAAGCGTTTTCTTGAAGCTCACCTCAAACCGTCATCAGAAGTCGAGAAACGGAAAGCAAATTGTACCGCAGACTTACTAACCAAGGCAACATCCTTAAGAATAAAAGAAGCATTAATACGCGACAAGACCTTTGGCGATGACGCGCCTGACGAAGCGTCTCCGAAGGTGATCGACTCATCACCGGAGCGCTGGCTAGGAGGAGAACCAACGGAGTCTCCGGTCATATGACGAGAACAACCGAGTCTACAAGCCAAACCTTCTCCTTCCCTACCCGGCGAACTGAGTCAAACAGAGAGTAAAGTCTCAAGATCGATAAATCAACAATGATTTTGGCACCCAATCTTGAATAACACGCCGAAAGCGATGAAGTAGTCAAGCACGATCGACCTCTATCTACCCTACGCTCTCAGAACTCAAAGCGAAGGTCTAAGAGTAGACCAAGTCATTTTCGGGTCCGATCGCCACTCTGAGCGAAGTCGAGCACCGCAATATGTTGAACACGCCATGGTAGCTATCTCGATGGGAAAACGAGATCTACCTCAGACGGCGGAAGTCACGATCGAAAGCAAAGATGAGGACGAAAACCGTAAAACTCGAAAACCAAGTCCTCGATCGCACAAACCCATCGAAGAAACAAGCCTAGACCTCGTGTTGGTCTTAGGTGCACTCACGGTCCGGGCCGAATTCAATGCGCCTAAGAGACTCAACATGGTCTCTACGCCGATCTTGGCGCTACCAAGCATCGACGATCGTGTGTCCATCTTCCGATGAAGGTGCGGTGATACTTCACCTTCGAGAGGTAGAAGCAAAGATGTGAAATTACCTTCATCGTCGAAATCCCTCGACATAGCCCGCCGACTTGAAATGGACTTTCTCGGTCCCTGGCTCGGCCTCGATCACACCGGTGCTATGGGTCCGAGCACGGCGGTGGATGCTTCCTCATGTCCTCAAAGAGGTCATATCCTAGACCCCGATTAAATCTGCAAATCTTAGATTGGTCTAGAATAAGATTGAGCTTCTTCTTGCCTCCTACAAATCTCTCGAGAGTGTTCATAAGGTACCGACACTCCAAAGAGAGAGGTGCAAGAAGAGCAGGGGAAGAAGAGACAAGCAGAAGGTAAGGGAGCAAAAGAAGAACCAAAGAAGAGAGGGAAGAATGGCTTGTGCAAGCACAACCGACTGAAGGACGATCCCATCGCTAGCCGCTTGGTTCACGTTGCTAAGCGCCTTATCCTTACCCCGAGGCTTCTCCCCTTCTCCACAATCATATTGCAAGCACAATGTGGCTTCTCTAGAAGGTCCTTAGTTAGCTTCACACATTTCTCATCCAAAGCAATCAAGTCGATTTTAGTTTGTTACACTTAATGCATGGTGAGCTAACAGGTCCTTAGAAGCAAACCGAGCCAACTTCCTTTCATGATCAATCATATCTTGAAACTGTTTGGAGACGACCTCAAGTTCAAGTGAGCTTAACTTAGGACAGTTCAAGCATGAAACAATCGGCTCAAGTAAAGAAGCTTGTAGTTCAAACAATTTTATGATCCGCCTGCTTTAAGTTCATCTTCAAGTTATTGCAATTTTCACAAGACTCGGGCAGATCAAGGAGCATGGCATAAGATCCTCTAGCAAAGAATGTCCTTACCCTCACATGAGGTGGGAGAAGTAGTCTCATCAAGAATAAGTAGGGTAATGACCATCCTACTCAACTCTAACTCAAAGAAGCGGACTAACATTCTCCACCTTAACACTATCAAGTTTGGAGGACACACTATCATGTGAGGTCCTTAACTTCTCCATATCAACCAAAGAAAGCAGAGCATGTATCACAATCATCACTAGAAGGAGCAGATGTAAGAGCAATAATCTCTAGTGACGGTCTATCTATTTCCTTCTCTAACTCAAGACACCTAGCCTTAGCTTTAGCATGAAAACCTCCTAGCTTAAGAAAAGCATGATTGAGCTGTTCAGAGGTGGGATCTACCTCGTCCGAGTCGGAGTACATTTCATTGTCGCCGAAGTTCGCCCTCGAGGGCCATGAAGCACATGCCGAGAAGTCGTCGCCGCCATCCTTGGGCTCTTGGTCACCCGTCCGTCATCGTCGCTTCCATCCCTCCACCTCGCCGAGGTCGAGGTCGTCAAGGCGTGAGGACGCTGTGGAAGAGCTTTGGCTTTGCCGGTTGCGGAACTTCTTCTTCTTTGGGCGCCCGAGGTGGAGGCTTTGTTGCGTTCTTGTCGGTGTAGTCGTTTTGCCCGAACCGCCAGAGTCGTTCTTGCCCTTCTCCACTTGGGGCGGTTGCTCGAATGTGGTTGGGGCCACCACACTCGAAGCAAATCACGGGTCCTCCTCTCTTTCGTCCCTCCTCCCTTTGTAAGCGTGGGAGAATCTACGAGCAAGGAGGGCAAGCCGCTCATCCAGAAGTCGCTCTAAGCGATCATCGCTATGTCACAGAGAGCGACAAGGAGAAATTGCAAGAGGACTCGGTTGAATCGATCGGTGACTAAGGCCATCGATCGTGACTTCGACCCACGAGACAACGTCAATCTCGTGAGTCTTGAGGCGTGAGTACAGCGAGATCAAGAGTCGGTCGAGAGGTCTGTCGTGTCTTTGATGGTGGTCACTTTCATCTCCCAAACACGCAGATCGAGTGCCGTGAGCATCGACGAGCATTGTCCGAAGTCGGGTATGTGAGACCGACCGCCGGAGGTTGCTCAAGATCTTGTGAAAACGCTGAAGCACTCATCTAGGGACTCACCAAAGAAGCATCTCAAATTTGTTGTATTCTCGTTTGAACCGGTCTGCCGAACCATCTTGATCTGGGTGGTGCCCTCATGGTATGCGCCGAGGGTCACCCAGATATCGAGGCGGACGGCAGGTGTGAGATATGCGTCAAACTCACTACGACTCAAACCCCGGATGATGATGTTCCTTGCCTTTGCATTCGCCTCAACATCAACCATGTTCCGACATTGATGTTCTCATCGGCAGAACAATAATCGAACCTTGACCTTTCGCCAGATGGCATACCCCTGGGCCTCGATGTATGTCTCCATTCGGCTCTTCCAGAAGGGGTAATCGATGCCATCGAAAACAGGCGGCTTGGTCGAGTACTTGTCCATCGCCACGGCTCTTGAGACCGGTTAAGATCTATTGAAAAGAGCTAACCGGCTCTGATACCAATTGAAGGACCGGAAAGGCGACTAGAGGGGGGGTGAATAGGAGCACCGAATCTTTTTCGCAAAGAATGGATTCAACTTATAAATCACTCCAATAGCTATGAGAGCTATGAAGATCAAAGATTAAGCCAGAGGAAGTCTTATGTTGAATCCACTCCTCACCCCCAAAGCTCAAAGAAACAAAAACGAGGAAGAGCCGAACAAATCAGACAATCGGTACAACCGTTAGTAAGCGGCGGTTGTACAAGCGATCCAAGACAAACCGCGAACAACGACCGGTTGTACCGATCCAAGATAACCGCAGATGTTAAGCTTGGTTCATCCGATTGTCCCGAACAGCAAAATCCGCTTCGGGTTTCAAAACGAAAATCAACGTAACTTTTGATCTACGCGCCAAACTTGACCAAAATTGAACCACACCTTCCTGAAGATATTAGGAACCTATTCCAAGCAACGATTTCAGATATCCATGCCAAGGTTCCTATCCTTTTGCATTTGAACGAAGGTGGGTTCAAAACCGGGCAAAAAACAAAACTTGATCTAATCACTTGCTCGTGGATGATTGATGATCTAGATCACCCTAGATGTATTCCCACACGTCATAGCAAGGTAGATTGGGGCAAGAAACAACCAGAGAAACAAAGAATCAAGAAATCTTCAAAAAGAGGTCATCGAAGAAAGAAATGACAGAGAGCTCAAATATGAAACAAACACCATCTCATATTGATCTAGAGGAAGAGAGATACATGATTGATACAAGAGGAATGATTACAAGCTTTCATCTCATCCTCTCCCACTCTCAAACCTCAAGAACACACACTCATCCATTCTTGAGGAGGGAAGCAACGAAGGGGACAAGCAGGAGCACCCACCGCCTCCACCAACACTCCTCAACCACTAAAGCCTAAAGCAAAAACAACCACTAAAGACTCTTTTGACTCTAGCAAACCCTAATTCCTTTTCAAGTGCTCAAGAGGGCATGCAGCCCCTCCAATCCTTTATATAGCCTTGGCTAACGGGTCTCCTCCCGTTCGCCCGCTAAGTCCAACGGAGCCCGCCCGCTTGTGCGGCCTTGCGAACTTCCGATTCGCCTATTCGCACCTTCCGAAGCTTCAGGCTCCTTGTCTCAAGACGCCGCGCAACCACCTCGAGTCCACGTTGTCTTCGACACATCCCGACTGTTCGACCTCGGCGCCACTGCGCTTAGTCCGATCCATCGTGTCTCGCCACGACTCCGCTCGACGCCCCGCAGACCACACGCATAAGAAACACGAAACCGAACAAGTTCTTCACAACTTGACCTAACGTTAGCTCAAACATGCAATATGCAACACATATGCATGAACACACCTGGATATGACCTATCCCAAAACTCAAATCACCAAAATGGCGAACCTCACAATACAATCCAGACAACCGCCATGTTACCGGCGGATCAACCGCGCTCGGTCAGATGGCTCCAATACTGCGGTCGTTCGATTTCAATGAAGACCGAACTCAAAAACAACTTCTCCGAATTCTTCAACCGCCATTTACCAATCGGTATAACCGCCTGCATGGTCGTCATCGCTCATAACACGGTCGTTCGATTATCCCGACAAACGATTGACTTCACGAAAACGCGTGAACCTCGCAACGACATGGTCCGACCACACAAACCAAACTCGACTGACCTAAAACCTTTGTCAATTACTCATCACTCTCATGGGGACACGACCACATGGTCTCTCAAGGACGACAACGAGCAGCCAAGGTGGGCCCACGGCAAATGACGCTTAAATCAAAAAAGGAAGGCATGGCTACGGGCCATGCGGAGAAAAGGGAAAACAAAGCCACCGAGGAATGGGCCGACGCAAGACAGATTGGGCGGATGAAAAGGAATTCGGCCCAACTGATTATCTGAGATTTTAATAGGTTTTCCTTTTTAATAAAATACCAGAAATCGAAATAAGCAATAGAAAATAGCAAATGAACTTGGAAAAATTCTAGAAAAATCTAGAAAATATATCCAAGCACATAAAGCCGAAATAAAATAGTTTTGACCATTGTTCATGTTGACTTTAGTCATATTAAATTGTTTTGATGTACAAAGTCCAATATTAAGCTTTTGAATTAAATTCAAATAAAATCCAAATGCTGAATTTTTCCTACTAACTATTCAAAAGACTTCTTTTAAAGCTCTGAAAATTGGGATGTTACAAACCTCCCCTCCCCCCTTAAAAGAATCTCGACCCCGAGATTCAGGCTAGCTAGAGAAAAGGCTAGGAAACTCTGCTTTCAGCTCTTCTTCACGCTCCCACGTTACTTCTCCTTCTAAGTGGTTGCTCCACTGAACCTTGCAAAAATGAACAATCTTGATTCTGGTACAATGCTCTACGACATCCAAGGTCTTGACTGGCTGCTCTTGTAGGTGAGATCTTCTTTCAACTCAATTGACTCCAACGGGGCTTGTTCTCCTAGCACATGAAGACACTTCTTCACCTGAGAGACATGAAAGACATCATGTACTCCTGCTAACAACTGCGGTAGCTCTAACTGGTAAACAACTCCTGCACGACGATCCACAATCTTGAACGGACCAACATGCCTAAGGCAAGCTTCCCTTTGGCATGAAATATTTTTACTCCTTCGAGTGGCGTAACTTGAAGATATGCAAAATCCTCTGGCTCAAAGCTAAGGTCACGACGACGATTATCAGCATAACTCTTTTGCCTCGATTGGGCTATCTTTAATCTTTCTCTAATCATAGCCACTTGTTCTTCAGCTTCTTGAATAATATCTGGCCCAAATACTAAACGTTCGGCTGTTTCTGACCAATTCAAAGGGGTTCTGCAGGCACGACTATACAAAGCTTCAAACGGTGACATTTGCAGACTGGCTTGATAACTGTTGTTGTACGAGAATTCTGCATATAGCAAACTTTTGTCCCAATTGATGGCATTAGCTAGGGCATAGGCACTCAACATATCCTCCAATATTTGATTAACTCTTTCAGTCTGTCCATCTGTTTGGGGATGGTATGCAGTACTGAAATTCAGATGAGTCCCTAAGGCTTCATGCAAATTCTGCTAGAAACGAGAGGTAAACTGAGATCCTCGATCGGACACTATCTTCTTCTGAGCTTCAAAATCTGAACTGACTGATATCTCTGTCACCTCTGTCGTACAATCCTTAACACGGATCTTCAACAGGTATCAATCCCTTTTAGGATTAAAGACACTTGGTCTTCTGCTTCATGATTCACACAAATCTTCATACTTGGTGATATGATCTGCTCCTCGATGAGTAATGGCTGACATGATCAACCATTGTAAACTTTAGAGGGTGACTACTGCGAACTAGTTGACAGATGGTGCTATAGGGAAACTCTGCACATAACACTTACTTGCTCGACCTAGTACCATGAGTAAGACACAACTTATTTATCTTTCAACCTGTCCATTGATTGAGGGTGATACACAATACTGACATTTAAACAACTATCCAACGTTTTATAGATACTCTGATGCTAACACAAGGTAAACTGGTATCCTCGGTCCAACACTAACTTTTCTGGCACGTCGTGCAAATTAACCATCACTGTCGATCTGACATTATACCAATTCTGGCGAATACCATCTCTATCATATACAACCTCTGTCATATACCACTCTGCTAAGTGGTCTCCAAATTGGGTGACATTAATAGGAATGAAACGACAAATCTTTCTGACAACTGATTAACATTCACATTTCAAGAAATTATACCCCGATTGGGTCCTGGGAAATCCCATGTCTGAATTCTCAGGGCTAGAGGTACTCTGACTTGTTGGCTATCTTTCTGACATACCAAACTCAGGGTAACCCATTCCATGATATTTCGCTTTTAAGTTGGATCATCACAATTCAACTTCGAGCTCTTTGTGCACCTTTGTACTTTTTAGAGAAAACAAAAGGCTTGCACATAGATGTTGGTTCGAGCCTCAACTACTTGAGTTTCTTGTGATCAGATACGCAGACATACTCAATGTTTCACGGATCATTTCTTAGCCTTCAATGGGTTCCAAGGCTAAACCTTGCCTCACGTGAGGACTGATTTCCTTGACATAACTGTCATCTCACTGTCTTGTCGACACTGATGTCTAACATTTGTTTGAACTCTGGGATTCAACAAATATCCTCTTGAAACTGACTCAAGACTCAACTTTTGACTTTCACAAGTAACCTTAGCTGACTGAACAATAGATTCCTGCGGTAGCTCTTCCGATTCGAAACATCTGCCACTATACTGATCTGTCCTGAGGGAAAGGACTTGACCTCGTGGTTCTCAATCCAATAAAACCATTCTTTGCTTTTTCACGACAATAAACTTTGAATTATGACTAGGTTAATTCACTGCTTGAAACTTTAGTTAATAGGAGGTGCTGGCAAGACTTCTTAACACACTGATTCTTGGATGTTCCGTGATAAAAGCTATCAAGGTTCTTTCTGATATTTGGCAGTGTGAACACTAGAGTTGTGATCAATCTCTTTTGAACTTCTCACTAACTCGGTTCACTTCTAACGATCTGGACGGACTTGTCCTTTCACAACAAGTGAGGGGTCTTGGCTATCTTGAAATGGCTGCTTTACTGATCTTCAACTGACACTGTCTTGTTCACCGATGATTCTAGGGAATATGAAATTATTACTCAAAACTCAACCAAGCTGACTCTGAGGTTCTTTAGCTCTTGGATAAACTAAAATTCTCGCACATCCTTGTGCTAACAATTTATCAAACAAACACCATTGATGCTTGCCAAACTGACGAACTTGATTTGACACTGACTTTATCTGAGGGAATCCTTTGATCTATTCTACCATTTCTGCGAACTCTTTTAACAACTTTTGTCATAGTTCATCTCTGACGTAATTCTTCCTGAAATTGACTGATCCTGGGTACCAAATCAAAGACATACTTGACTTCGAATACAGTTGCATGCTGCATTGATCATTTACAATAACAATTGCATACTCTCTTGTGGATATGGACATTATCTAATAGTTAGATCTTTCAACTATTTATTGTTATCTCACTGCTATGCAAAATGATGAGTTGGAATTCAACATCACATTCCATGGTTATGGCTTTACGGCCTTCATCAACATGACTCAAAACTTGATTACTCGACTTGCGGAGGCATATGCTTAGAGATATCCAATACTTTGATGTTCAACCACCCTTTTTCTTCATAACTAGCATACAAGGATGTCCACCTTTTGGCTCTCCAACAAAGGAAAAGTTACATTGATTCACTGACTTTATTGCCACAAACAGAAACATGGCACTGTATAATCTGGTATCACCAATCTATGCTTCCTTGGTAACATTACCATTCAGACGTCTCTTCTTTGACTGCTTCATTGGACACACGGATCCTGTTGCGTTACCACCTGCTCTGGGAGTTACCATCTTGACTTACACAACTTCTGGCATTCTTGCATCTAGAGTGAGTGACTGGTTCTTCTGAGGGCACTGGCTGACGTAGTGACCTTCTTTATGATAGTTGTAGCATATATGTGTTAAGCCTTGTGACTTTTCTGACGAGACTATGGCAGAATAACTATCCTTCTTGAAGTTTGAAGCTTGTCGCTTTGCAGGGCATTTCTTGGCATAGTGGCCTTGCTTACCACACTCGAAACACACTCGTGGCGAGACTGGCTTGCTTCCCTTTTGAGGTGGGTTGCCAAAGTCAACATTCTGCTCTTTTGATTCTTCGGCTGACATATCTTGCACTGACAACAGATTGCCTTCTTTTGCTAATGCACTGACAGCGGCTCGGAATCTTTCTCGCTGACGTTGTGTTGCAGAAGTCCACACTGAATACATGGGGCACTCGGACAATGATCATTGCTTTCACATAAGAAACATTTGATTTTGCTCATTGGACATTCTCCAACGAAATGGTTTCCTTTGCAACTGGAACAATTGATATTGTGCTTATCGGCACTATGGCCTATTTCTCCACAACAGATACATGCACAATCTTCTGACTTATCTGGTTGGCAGCACTTCAAATGACAATGGCTAGATTTGGTGTAGGATGTCGGAATATCAGGTTTCTCTGGATCACTCTTGCTTGATGTCGCATGCTGTTGACGAAAAGCAGCGGTGAACTTTGACCAGGTGATGGTCTGCTTGTCCTAATAGGTGGCGCGAAACTTTTCCCACAAATATAATGCAACTCCTTCTAATTGATGAGCAGCATAGAAAACTTTCTCATTATCATTGCATTGCACAACAGTTAGCTTTTCTTCTATAGTGTGGATCCAAGATTCTACATCCTTGAGTACGGTTGATCCTTCAAAGACAGGCGGCTTGATCATCATGAATTTCACAAACTTGAACTAAGAGCGTGCTGTTTGGATGGCAACGGGTTGTGCATCCTTGCAAACATTACTACTGTCCAATGGTCAAATCGTTGCTGGCATAAGCTGATTTTGGGTGGCAAGGAACTGGCTTGGGTCCTGATGTATCACTACTGGCACTGGAGGCAGTTGTTGGTTATCACCTATTCTGGTACCGACACTAGTGACGGTACGACGGCTTGCTTGGTTATTCCGATTCATCAAATTGATTAAAGTAGCGGTGGTCTGATTCTGCTGTGTCATCATGTTGTTCATGTGCTGTATCATCGTGTTCATGAAATGAGTCTGAGCTACCAGGAATTGTTCCATGACTGGATCTGGCACTCGACATCGCAATCGCTTCATGGGGTTGACGAGATCTGAGCTAGCACAGACTGTCTCAAGATTATTGACAAGGTTGGCTTTACTAGGGTCCTTCATCTACTGGCTGACCAGGGCTAATAGATAAGAGGGAAAAGCATAAGGTAAGGGAAGACAATCTACTAAGGGGAGCAGGTTTAACCCAAGGGAAACCAAGGAACACAAATAGCCGGAGAGCTATTAAGAAGCACAAAACTCACAAGCAAACAACACAGACCAAAGAAAACGAAAATCTAATCGTCTAGTCGATTAAGCTCTAACTTCACTGGGTGACTTGGCTCAACCCACGGGAGGAACCAACGCTCATTTCTCCTATATGGTTGGTCTAAAGAAAGCTTGAACTGGTCACAGTCTTCATCAAACGTTGACTGCTTGCGATCCTAGGAGGCGAAGCTTGGAGAAGGCAGGGGTGACGTACAACTTCTTGGTCTTCAATTCTTGCGATAAACTAGTCTTGAACACTTGGGGAGATATTGATACGTTGTTGCTGGTTGCACGGTCTTCAAAAAGTTGTTGAAAACAGCTCCTGGCATCCACCAAGACATTTGGCACAAATCGTGACAAACTATAGAAGTTATGGGAAAAGGGAGTCCAATTTAATACTCAAAACGGTGAGGAAGAATATAGATGAGAAATGAATAGAGTGGAAGAGTATAGAAGCTAGACAAGATGAGATTAGCACATCATTGAGATTTTCCATTTGTAAAATAGGTTTTGAAGTTTTCCTTAAAACAACCATTCTAACTAAGGTCACGACCTACAGTCGATATGGCTCTGATACCACCTCTATCGGGACCCAAAATATGCAATTCTGGACCCTCTGTGTATACTGCACTAGTCCAGGATCACGCTAGTGCACACAGTGGCAACATCAGTGAAATATCACTTCCATATACAAAGATAACTAATAAATACACAAATAACAATAAACATCAGAGTAAAGACCTTACGGTCAAAGCTTACAAGTAATGCTTCAGAGGGCAAATAGCTCAGTGAAGCTGCAACGGAACGAAACAGAATAACTTCAGTGAAGCCCATCCATATGCCCACAGGCAATCGGCTGGGGTGCGCGACCTAGTTTCTCCACGATCCTTGAAGTAGACCTTGTTGACTGATGATTCCTCCACTTCTGTTGCATGTTTTACAACAAGCATGAGTACACAACCGTACTCGCAAGTCATACCACAGAAATGCAATTACAGATGCAGGCTTATTCCAAAGGAATGGCTTCTGTAGCTCTTTTGCAGAAATACAGCATTTGCAGTTTGAATACAAGTAATAGATTGAAAGCATAAGTAAAACAAATAAACAGTAATAATTTTAACAGTTGTTTTTACAAAAACACATGGCCTAATCAATTTCTTTCACACAGCTGTCCCATCCCAAGTTTTATGAAAATCTACCCCTCGTGTGAAATCCCCGAGCATGTCCATGACCACGGACGCGGCTATTTGAATAGATTGATTTAACACTCTGCAGAGTTTGTACACTTTACCCACACGATACAACTAGTGTAGCTAGCACTAATCGTAACAAAATGTTTCAGAAACTTCATCTCAAGCATTGACACTCCCGGTAAGCTTTATGCTATACCAACCCTTCCACAGCGCTTGGCATAACACACACCGTTGGACAGGGACACGGCGAACCGCCTCGTGATGTGCGCCTTGGCCTCGTGTCCATGGTGGCTCGACGCCATCCCCTCAAAAGCCACTGCTGCCTCCGCTCCCAAGCTCTAGCAGTCATGCCGCTGCTCCGGATAGATAGTCACACATGCACTGCTGTTCTTCCTCCCCTCATCACAAAAACGCCCAAATGGCCATGCATACAAAAAAAATTGGATCAAAGGAATGCTTGAGTGATGGGGAAGGCAATGGTATGACATGCATTGCATGATTTTTTGGTTTTGGATAGGAATTGGAAGGAAAGAAATGTGATGTTTTGAGCTCATGTTGATGGAGAGAAGAAATGGGAGCAGCTTGTTGGGGGAGAAGATGGCGTGGGGAAGAAAAGTGATAGGGAGATGGGGTCTTTGCTCAATTTGGTGGGGAGAAAAGAAATGATATAAAAGGGGAGAGAAAAAAAGGAAGTGGCAGGAAGGGGATCATTCAGCTGGGAGGTGATGGCATGGGTTTGGCTGGATTAAAGAAAGATGGCAGTGTGTGTGAGGGGCTATTTTCGGTTGGGGGAAAAGGTGAAACGCAGTACGGTTCTTCCTCCTTTCTTCCAACTCGCTCAACTGACCTCGTTTGTGCGAACTAACCGCTAAAATAGAATGCTCTCGAGACAATGGTCGCAACAGTATAACATGCGTTGCACGATTTTTGGTTTTTGGTTGTAATTGCGAGGAGAGAAGTTGGGGACAAGAATGGACATGCATGTGTTTTATTTGCTACTTCTTTTCTCCTTTCGTGAAATCGCTCAAACTGTTGGAGTTATGCCCTAGAGGCAATCATGGAGATGATGATCTCACGTCCGTGTTTATGTGTTAATTGGATAATATGTTATCCTGTTCCTTGATTGAATCATCGGTTATAAAGATTAACAAGTATGTGACTTGTTGGTGAAGCTCTTTTAACTTATGATGATGTCATTCTAAAAGTATCCCTGGTCGAATGTCACTGGACGGGACACTAGTGACTATACGACCAGCACATGTATTGATTGATGACCATGTTTCACCGGTCATGGATATAGGGATATCGAATCAATAATGTGAATACATGTTGGAGAACATGGGGTTGGATTGACCCACCTTGAGACACTGTTGAGATTGTTATGATTCTATGTGTCATCAGTTGGTCTCAAGCAATGATGATGTATAACCCTTAGACCTGAGATCAACATGATTTTCTACATGTGTAATAGCACTCTTAGGGGGTTGCCAATCGCTAATCGTAACTGGGTAGTTATAAAGGTAGCTTTCGGGTATGCTATGAAACATGCGGAGGAATGTGATCGGTCGATATGGATTTGCCCTCATAACATAACAGAGAGATGTCTTCGCCCTCGATGTGATCGGATAAAGAAAGTGCATGGCCATGCCACTAGTGGTCGAAGTGTTCGACCACGTGAAGTTATCCGACCTCGATCGAGAAAGTATTGAATACCCATGGATGACACAACATCTCACCTAGAGTTCAACCGGACATCATGAGGCAAAGGAGTATACACGGTAGGTCGCTTAGTTCGATCGCCATTTGATCGGTATAGAGATACGAGCGGGTCGTAGACTGGTCGAACGAAATCACAGAGTGGTCGAAACCTGGTCGTAAGGAGTTACAAACTGGTCATATAGAGATAGGACCTAGTCGTAGATCATATTGCACTAAGGTTCGTCCGATATAATTTATGTGTATTCGGAAATTGTTATGTCCTACTAGGAACCGCTAACGACTCGTGATCGAAAAGGGTTTCTGAGTTACAACCGATTCTGCACCTACGTGCTCGACGCTGGACGATCAACTACGACCACTACATCGACGCGCTTTACGTTGGACCAGGCTGCTCCAACCCTTCTTCCGCTGCTCTGCGTGTTTGGTGGTAACGATCTGTGATCATCTACTTGCTTGGCTTCCTAGTTTACGTGGTAGAAAATTTTGATTTGTTGCTATCGTAGCCTACCCGTGACCCAACACAACCTGCCATGCGTGCGAAAATGAATTGCAGAAATTGGTTGGTTGTGCGATGACAATCGCGTTGGTATGACATGCATTGCTTGGTTTTGAGTTTTTGAATGAGATTTGAAAGAGAGAAGCAAAAGGAGTTAGCAAGGAAAGAAAAAGGAAGACGACAGGAAAAGAAGGGACATGTAGGCGTCTCGCCCGCGGTCGGTCGAACTAAAAAAGAGCGGCGATACTAATGCATGCATGACAACATGATTTTTAAAATGCATGCTAAAACAAGAACTCAAAGTAATTTAATTTAAATGCAGTCTTTCAAACAATTTGATTTAATATTCTTTGTTATTGTTATTATTTTTATTTTTATGCAACTACTTAAACAACTCGAGTTAACTTTAAATGCAACCTTTTAATTAATTCGATTTGATTTTTAAAAGCAATTTTTTTACTTAAACAAGGGAAAATTTTAAAACACAGTCAAATATTTATTAGATCGCCAAATTAAATATTAACATCCCGATTTTGAAAATCGGGGTGTTACATGCAAACAAGGGATGAAGGCAAGTTTCTCAACAAGTTGCAAAACACATTTGCTGACTTTTAGAATCACGCCACAAGGAATTTGGTACATGGACTTAAACCATTTGCAAAACACATTCGCAAACTAAAGTCACATGCTACAAGGGTTATGCATGAGCCTCAACTATTTGCAAAACACATCCGCAAATATCAGCAACGTGCTAAAGAGAGCTAGAGCAAGCACTAAGAGCTATCAACACAAGATATACTCAAGCTACTAGTCAAGACCCCTCTTAACAGTACGACAACCTATACTAGTACTTCGGTCTCCACACCAAACACCAAGACCGGTAAAATGACTAAGAAACATATTATTAGCCTATGCTAGTCATACTTTTGCCTTAAGTATCCATCTTGGAGTGATCACTTGATGACGAACATCTTCACTCTAAGTCCAGGATCTTGACTTGAATATTATTAACACATGATGATCTTATTTACTTCATGATCTTGTCTTTGATGCTCATCAACACATGATGACATTATAAGTTTTCATCATCATGGGACTCAACTTGTTTCACCTACTCATAAAAAATGTTAGTCCACATGATGATTATCATTAATTACCAAAATACTCTATTAGCACATAATGACGGGTCTAGATTCTTCACATCAACCGACAGACTTGTTCCAGTAAATTTTGACAGCTTCTCCGTGGTGATCATATGAGTGCTCATATGATTACACGTACTCATATTCACTCAACTAAGTAACTCTTCAATATATTTGTTCTGCAGTAGAATCACACCATATTGCACTGGTACAACCTCAATACCAAGAAAATAATGTAGGGAACCCAAATCCTTGATAGCAAATTCTTGTTGAAGTTGATACAAAAGAGCATCTGAAGCAGCCTGCGAGGAACTCATAATGATGAGATCGTCGTCATGGACAAGGATATATGTGACTACCCCTTGACGACTGGATATGAAGAGTGAAGAATCTGTCTTGGATGCAACAAAGCCAAATCTGCCTTAGATGCAACAAAGCCAAGCTCTTGAAGCTTGCAACTTAGCCGTGAATACCAAACCCGTGGCGCCTGTTTCAACCCATAAATTACTTTATCTAGCTTACAAATATAATATGGGTGTTGAGCAACCATGTAACCAGGAGGTTGACATATACACCTCTTCCATTAGCTCTCCATGCAAGAAAGCATTATTGACATTCGCTTGACGTAGTGACCGACCATGGGAAATAGCAATGGACAAAATTAAGCGAACAGTAGTGGACTTGACAATGGGACTAAAGTTATCTTCATAATCTATGCCATACCTTTGTCGGAAGCCCTTAGCAACTAACTGTGTTTTATAACGTTCAATACTGCCGTCAGCTTTCTTCTTGAGCTTATAGACCCATTTGGAATCAATGATATTAATACCTCGACAAAGAGGCACCAAATGCCAAGTCTTGTTCTAATGTAAATCATCAAATTCCTCGTCCATAGCACTCTTCCCGTTCGGTTGCTGCAAAGCTTCAAGATAGGACGTAGGCTCTATGGTCGAAGTGGCAGAAAATGTCTTCTTCTTGGGATCATAGCGAACTATACTATTTTTATATACCTTCAGCTTCACGATATTACTTTGGCCTCTAGTGCGCACACAGCTCGGTTGTACTTCTGCAGTTTCCTGTAAAAACTTAGAACTCTCACCATAATCAGCGACAACGGGCAGATCAGTAAGGTTAGTACTATCCTCTAGTTGGTCACTCTAAGTAGCAGGTATGACAATATTCATAGGAGTAGGATTGGTAGGAAGACTGGAAAGAGGAACACTCGGAGCAGGAGGCAAAAGAACCAACTCATCATGGGAATGATTTGTCGAATGACAAAACAATGCGTACTGAAAATAAAAAGATGTCTTCATCAAAGACTACGTCTCTGGAAATATACACCCATCTAGTTGGAATGTAGAGGCATTTGTAGCCTTTGTGAAGTGGACTATATCCCAAGAAGACACAACAACGGAAACGAAACTAAAGCTTGTGGGCATTATATGGACATAGGTTAGAGAAATCTGGCTTCATACCAAGAAGACGCACAAAAGGGGTGGAATGATTGATAATTGGGCTCGGCAATCGGTTAATCAAATAGCAAGCTGTGACAAATGCTTCATCCCAAAATCTGACTGGAACAAAGGAATGAGCTAGCATGGCTAAACTGATCTGTACTATATGTCTGTTTTCTTTATGTCATTCTGGTGTGTGTGACAACAGGAAATACGATGTTGAATTCCAACCTTTCTAAAGAAGGTGTTCAACAGTTGGTACTCATCATCTCAATTGGTCTGAACACAAAGAATAGGCTTGTTGAGAAGTCGTTCAGCGTGTCTTTGGAATTGAAGAAAAATATATTCTACTTCAGACTTGTGTTTCAAAAGATAGATCCAAACAAACTTGCTATAATCATCGATAAAGCTTACATAGTACCTGAAGCCACCAACAGACTTGGTAGTCGGGCCCCAAACATCAGAAAACACAAGTTCTAAAGGAGAGGAAGATCTGCTACTAGAATTTGAAAAAGGTAATTGATGGCTTTTAGCCATTTGACATGCATCGCAAATAGTTGCAACACTTTTATTGGGAGACCAATCTAGATTATTTGACCGAAGGACTTGTTGAATGATTGAGATAGATGGATATCCAAGTCATCTATGCCATAGCTCTGTAGAAGGTTTTGTGGATAGCAACACCTCCTTGGACATGACTAGCTTGGCTATGGCAATGGGATACAACCCACCGTCACACTTGCCTTGAATAGCTGTTCTCCTCATTAATCGTGTTAAGGATATAAGGGTATTTATGGTATTTTCTATTGTTCTAGGGTTTAGACTTGTGTCCCTTTGTACCATATATATATTGCCCGTTGGGCCTCTTCAATATACACACAATATTCATAACATGGTATCAGAGCTGAGTTAGGTTTAGGGCTTACTCTAGCCACCGCCGTCTCTAGGCTCTCATCGTTCTCCACTGCCGCTGCCCCTGGGAGGACCGATCTTTGCTCCTGAGGGCGACCTCTCGTCGCTGTTGATCCAATCGCAAGCGGCGGAATGTTCTTCAGCGTTGTCTTCTTCGGCACCCGAGCCCAGCTACTCCCCGCGCCATCAAGCTCGGCTGCTTCGCCCGCGCTCACCGTGAACTCTGCTTGTGGGGGCTTCGCTCCACTCGGATCCAGCACCATGTGCATCCTCTCCCGCAGAGGAGCTCTTCAGATCCAGAGCCGAGGTTGTTCCCGGCCTAGATCCTTAACGTCGCGCCACCCTAGATCCGCTATTGAGGACGTCGACCTCCTTCCATGGGCCGTCTTCACACGTCACTTATCCCGAGCTCCTGCCGCCGGTTGCTTGTGGGTTTGTCTCCCACTTTGGGCTTGCCTTTCTTTGGCTCCGCCTGGTGATGCCCAACGGCTCTGGATGGAGGATGGAGAGTGTTGGAGTGTGCCTTCCCAATTGAGAAGGCTCAGCTGTGATTCCATCTGTGCTGCTTTTGTTTGGTGGAGGGTTGCGTTGCTGTTGTTTGGTGGAGGGAGGTAGAAGAAGATGCTGGTGTGACTTGTGAGCCTTCTACTGGCTTGGATTGGTTATCTCGAGTCCTTTTCTTCTGACTTCCGTGATGAGCCACACTCCGGGTCGTGAGACCGCTCCGCCTTTTGTCCACACCTATGCCCTGTACCTCGACCAGCGCCTTGAGTTCGTCCCAAGCACAGGAGTCCGTATTGTTGCTGTCGGTGGGGGTGGAGATTGAGATTGGGTTTTGCTGCTGCTAGTTCCATTTACATGGTTTTGCTGCTGCTAGCTCCGGTTACACGCCACTGCTAATTAATTAGTTGCTAGTTAGCTCGGGTTTTTTCTTTCTTTGTGTCTTTTTCTTCTGTTGCGTCCATCCAAGTCCAGAACTTTCTATGTTTGAGTTCGTCTAAGCCATGCGAGTTCACAAATTTATTATCAGTCATAGAAGCATAGAAATTTCTTTGCATGGCAGCAGCCACTACTCTTTTCTTCAAGCTGCTGCAGATCCGTTGCTCCAAGCTTGTAAGGCCGCCGCGCTTCTTGTGCACTGCGTCTCTATTGCGCTTCTTGTGCACTGTGTCTCTATTGCGCTTCTTGTGCACTACACCACCGCCGTCTTGGACTTCGATCTACGCCACCATGCTTCTATCTATTCATATTCAGCTTGATTTGATAGTTTTCTCTATTTTTGTCGGTTTCATCATCTTCTTCGTCATGTTGCCGCGGTCGACTTTGCTCCCGCACCTTGTGCTTTATGGGCTGTCGCACGACATCGGATGAGAGGAGATCTTCTGTCGACATATTTTCCAAGAGCTGCATGCTACGACGACATTATCAAGACTTGGGCTTCATATTTTTTCCTATTTTAGTGTCAACCCTTTCCAAATGCAATGCTATTGCACACGCCTTGTATTTGAGGGGAGGTGTTAAGGATATAAGGGTATTTGTGGTATTTTCTATTGTTCTAGTGTTTAGACTTATGTCTCTTTGTACTCTATATATGTTGCCCATTAGGCCTCTTCAATATACACACAATATTCATAACTCTTCAATATACACACAATATTCATAACAAATCGATCCTTTACAAAGAAGGAATTAGGATGAAATTCAAAGAAGACATTGTTATCGGCAGTGAAACGATGGACTGAAAGAAGATTTCGTGTGACATTGGGAGCATGAAGGGCATTCCTAAGACATAAGTTTTTAGACAGTGTAACTAAATTTGAGTGACCAACATTGAGAATAGATAAAGTTGAATCATTGGTTGCTTGAAGCTGCTCCTTCCCATTGTACCTCTCACGCATGATGAGGTGATCAAGATCGTTATTGATGTGATCAGTCGCCCCAGTGTCGATGTATCAATTGTAATCAATTCCATAGGAAGGGTTTGATGCAAACACTGCGACGTGATTCTCATCCACTTGATATGAATGGTCAAAGTGGTGATAACACTTTGCCACAACATGCCCAACCTTGCCACATAATTGGCACACATGACACCTTCCTCCTTGGTTGTTGGTGCTACCATGGTGGTTCCTATTGCCACCATTGTTGCATCGCCCTGTACGGAGTCGTAGTTGCTGTGCATCTCTAGCCACAGCTCAAAGCTCAACAGATGAGTGTAGACATCGCTTAAGAGCATTGCATCTGCACGTGTGGTGACATAGATGACCAAGGAGTCATACCCAGTGACAGCGTCCAACCCAGCTAACAAATATGAGATGAACTCCTCATCATGAAGAGGTTGGCTAATAGAAGCCAATGTATCCGCAAGCTCCTTCATCTTGTTGAAGTACGCATGGGCAGACGGGTCTCTCTCTTTTAGATTAGAGAGTTGCATCCGCACATGCATCACCCTAGCCCTTGATTGTAAGGAGAAGAGGCGCTCCAGGTTTTGCCATACCTCGTGAGAAGTTGCAAGGAAGAGGACGTGAGTTATCACGTCGCTGGAGAGAGATGAAAGTATAGCTCCAAGTACCCATCTGATCCTGCTGCAGCCATCGAGCATACTCAGGATTCAGATCCTGAGTTGCACCGGAATCAGTTGCCACCGAGATCATTGGTGCAGGGCACATAATTGTTCCACCAACATACCCTACAAGTTGCTAGCTAGCTCTGCAAGTAGGGAAGAAATTGGACCTTCCAGATGAGGTAGTTGTCACGCGTCAACTTGGTGTTGATTGAGAGCGTGGAATATTTGGGACAATTACACACTGTATGTATTGATAAGCCAAAGGTTACATATATAGACCAAAGGGTTACAGTGTGGACCAGGAACCAAAGAGTCTAACACTAAGTGTGGACCAGGAACCGAAGAGTCTAACACTAGGAACGGAGAGTCTAACCCCCCCGGGTGACGTTCAAACTGGACCGGAACTCGGTGAAGACAGAAGTAGGTCGCCCTTTGCTGAAGATGTCGGCGTACTGAGATGTCGTCGGAACGTGAAGAATGCGGACATCGCCAAGACCAACTCGTTCCCGGACGAAGTGAAGGTCAATCTCAACATGTTTAGTGCGCGGATGTTTCACCGGATTTGTTGAGAGATAGACCACGTTGACATTGTCGCAGTAGACGAGGGTAGCTCGGCGTAGAGGGCTGTGAAGCTCCTGAAGAAGTTGGCGCAGCCAGCATGCCTCAGCAATAGCATTGGCCATGGCCCGGTACTCAGCCTCCGCACTCGAACGAGAGACAGTGTGTTGCCACTCGAGGACCAGGAGACAAGATTGTCACCCAGGAACACAGCATAGCCTGAAGTGGACTTGCGCGTGTTGGGACAAGCAGCCCAGTCAGCGCCGGAGTAGACAACCAGATCTATAGAGATGGCTCGGTGAAGAAGAAGGCCGTGGTCGATGGTGCCGCGAAGATATCGAAGAATGCGCTTCATAGCGGCGAGGTACGGCTCGCGAGGATCATGCATATGGAGGCAAACTTGTTGTACGGCGTAGGCAATATCCGGGCGAGTGAAGGTGAGGTACTGTAAAGCACCTGCAAGACTTCAGTAGAACATCGGATCAGCCACAGAAGTGCCAGCAGCAGAGGAGACGTTGGAGTGAGTGTCAACAGGGGTGCTGCAAGGCTTGCAAGCAGTCATGTCGGCGCGGTCCAGGATATGTAGAGTATACTGCCACTAAGAGAGGAACATGCTACCATCACAACGATTGACAGAAACACCCAGAAAATGATGAAGTGGACCAAGATCCTTCATAGGGAAAGCCTGCTGGAGGGAGGCAACCACCTGCGGAGCACACGGTCCGAAGAAGAAGTCAGCACAATGTCGTCTACATAGAGCAGTAGGTAGACAGTGTCATCGCGTCGATGAGACACAAATAGGGAGGTGTCAGACTTTACCTCCAGGAAACCAAGGGACAGCAAGAAAGCCGCAAAACAGTTGTACCAGGCCCGGGGTGCCTGTTTGAGATTGTAGAGAGACTTGTTGAGGCAGGAAACATAATCTGGGCGAGATGAATCCACAAATCCAGCCGGCTGCGAACAGAAGACAGTCTCCGAGAGTGTGCCATGAAGAAACACATTCTTAACATCCAGCTAGTGGATAGGCCAATCCTGGGATAGGGCTAGAGAGAGAACTGTGTGAATAGTGGCCGGCTTGACGACTGGACTGAAAGTCTCATCAAAATCAACACCAGGACGTTGTGTGAAACCACGAAGAACCCATCGAGCCTTATAGTGGGCAAGAGTTCCGAATTGAGCTTATGCCAAAAAATCCACTTCCCAGTGACCATATTGGCATTGGATGGCCTTGGAACAAGATCCCATGTGTTGCTGGCTTGAAGAGCAGCGTATTCTTCCTCCATGGTGTCGCGCCAATTTGGGTTGGCGAGAGCAGCCCGATATGTGGTCGGAATAGGAGACAGAGTGGTGGCATGGAGGTTCATGTGGGTGAGTGGCTGCCGAAAACCGTGCTTGCCACAAGTCACCATGGCATGGGAGTTGTCAACCGTCTGGAGCGACACAGCACCTGGGGGAAGCTGCGGGAGAATGACCTCGCTGGGAGTTGGCGGGCCAACTAGTAGACCGGCAGGAGTACCGTGTGCTTCGACTGCCACGAGAGGAGCCACGGCTAGAGCACTGGGTGCTATCACAACCGCAGGGCCAGGAGGAATGCTACTAGCCGGCATTACGTGCACGTTGGGAATGCGCACGACATCGGGTGCAACGGATGCACTAGGGCCGTGCACAACCAACGCAGGATAGGCAGCACCATCGGGCGCCACGGCTGGTAGGAGCACGGGCGGGCGCGCCACACCAGGAGGGGCACCAGGACCTACAAGACGCTGAGGCCCAATGGGCATCGGTGTGTGATCAAGCTCCAACAAAAAATCAAGGTCAGTGGGAGAGGGAAAAGCGGCGAGCTCGGCAAAGGGAAAGGAGGACTCTTCAAACATAACATGACTAGAGATGATGACCCGTTTTGAGGAGAGATCGAGGCATCGGTATCCATTGTGATCGGACAAGTGGCCGAGAAACATGCAGATGGTGGAGCGAGGAGAAAGTTTGTGAGGAGCGATGGCAGAAAGGTTCGGGTAACACTTGCAGCCAAAAACACAAAGGTGAGAGTAGGAGGGGGAAACACCAAAGAGCGCAAAAAAAGGTGTGGAAAAATTGAGAGTTTTGGTGGGCTGGTGATTGAGAAGTTAGGTGGCGACGTGAAGAACCTCAACCCAGTAAGAGGAAGGGAGGCTGGCCTGAAACATAAGAGACCGAACAATGTTATTAGTGGAGTGAATAATACGTTCGGCCTTTCCATTCTGCTGAGAGGTGTATGGAAATGACATGCGGAGTGTAACACCATGGTAAGGAAAAAGGTACGAGCGGTGGTGTTGTCAAACTCACAGCCATTATCGCACTGAATACCCTTGATCTTAGTGCCGAACTGAGTAGCAACATAAGAAAAAAGTGAGAGATAGTGGCAAAAGTATCATATTTCAGGCGCAAAAGAAACGTCCAAAGATAATGCAAGCAATCATCAATAATAACCAAGTAGTATTTGTAACCAGACACAGTAACGATAGGCGAGGTCCAAAGATCACAATGAACTAAATCAAAATTCTTGAGAGCACGAGACTGTGAAGTAGAAAAAGGTAGATGCACATGGCGACCAAGTTGACACGCATGACAGATAGTGTCGGCGGGTCCATTATCGCAAGCAATGGCGGACGAACTAGCAAGGCGAGACAGGGACTCAGGGCCAAGGTGCCTGAGACGACAATGCCAAAGAGAGGCGGAGGCGCCGACGATGAGTGCGCACGAAGAGGAGGCAGACACTGGTAGATGCAAGGGGTAGTGTAACATCCCTATTTTCTGGGCTTTTTGAAACTTTTGAAAACTTTAAAAATTAACCATTTAGTTTTATTAATTCGCTAAAGCTTAATTTGTAATTTAGATTTTAAAAGCGATTTAATTTGAATTAATTAAACTTCAACTAATTGAAGTTGGTTTAATTGAGTTTTCTAGATCTTAATTGGATTTAAAAATCAAAAGTGTTGTTTTAAGTCTTTTCTTGGATTTCGTGGATCTTAATTGGGTTTTTCCTTTTGCCCTAAGTTAAAAATAATTATTTGCAAAAACTAAAAGCAAAAGTTAAGCTGAAAATATTTTTATTAAGTTCCATTTAAGTCAAGGGACTTCTGTGAATTTTCCTAGAATTTTTGGACAGATTTAACTATTTTCTAAAAAGGTTTTTGCTTTTTTGGTATTTTCTAAAATAAAAAATCTTTAAAAATCTCCCTCCGGCTCTTAGGCCGAATTCCTTGACCCATTTCATTCAAAAGCTCACGTAGCCCACGCGTCGGCCTGCTTCCTTGTATCAATTGCCGTCGATCGGCCACCGTCCGATTTTAATCGGACGGCCTGCGTCCCAGCGCCTCCCGCTCCCAATCCTCTATCTCTGTGTGTGGGCCCACCCTGTCAGCACCTTCTTCCCCAGCGCCCCTCTCCTTCCTCTGGACCGAGCGCAGCACCCGGTCCCTCAAATCCCGCTGACGCCGCGTCCCTTCCTTGCCATGCCATCGCCCACTCCCTGCCGCGCCGCGTCACCTCCAACCTCCGCGCCCGTCAGCCGCTCTGGCCTCGGTTCCTGGTCTTCGTCTTCGTTGAGCCAGTACAGCGCCCATGCTGCGCGACGTAAGCGCCGGGCACGGCTTTTGCGCCGGCCGCACCAGCTCCCGTCGCGTCGCCCTGATGCACGCATTGAAGGCGGACGACTTCCGCGCCCACTACCGCCCCTACTTTCCCCCATGCCCTGCTAGCCCTCGCCTCCTCCCCATACCGCACCGGGTCAAGCCACCATTAATGGCCGAAGCGACCTCCACGCCATCCTTCACCCTCAGCCCTCCCCGCGCCTACTTAAGGAGCGCACCGGGTGTGCTTCGAGCTCCTTTAGCTCCTCCCCCAACTCACTCTCCCTCTCTCGCCTTCTCGTGGCTGGATTTCGCGATTCCGCCGCCGCCACCGAGCTTCACTCCGCCGTATCCGCCGCCACCGTCGAGCCTCCTCCAGCGCCTTTGACCTCGCCTCCGGCATCACCAAGTCACGGGCTTCCCCGTGCGCGCCACCCCGTCCCCGGAGCCCTACCGGAGCGCCGCCGCCACATTCAACCGTCGTCGCCGCCACCTTCCTCGCTCGCCGCCGACCTTCTCGTGCCACCGTGTCCTCCAAACCGTGAGCATTGTGTTCACCTCGCCAAGACCTAGCCACCGGTGCCCTCGCCGCCGGCCATCTCCCAGCCAATCGCCGGCGACCCTTGGTCCCCGTGCGCCGCCACTCGGGTCCGACATGGCAGTGCTGAGGTGGCGCCAGGTCACGCCCAATCAGCGGCCACCTCAGCCCTTTGCTGATGTGGCTGCCTCGTCAGCAAGCCTGAGTGGGTTTTCCCGATTTTCCAGTTGAAAAATAATTCCAGAAAATCCGAAAATCCAATCCTTTTGTCATTTTAAGCAAATTCAAACTTCCTTTGGCCGTAACTTCTTCATTCGAACTCCGATTCGAGTGATTCAAATTTATAAATTCATCTAAATTCATTATATTCCTATTAGTATTTATTTGTTATTTATTTGAATTTTATTTGGAGTTGCTTTATTTATTTAGCTTTGTTCGCTCGTATAGATTCTGGTATTTCGGACGACTTCGCAGACCCGACACCGAAGCACCTCTACTCTTCAACGAAGGCAAGTCATAGACCTTTGATCATATTGAACCCATCTTTATAAAAGTATATTGTTTGATATAAACATGTATTGCTAATTTTATAATAAATGGTTTCGGGAATTAGTTAAATTACCTAATTGCCATTATGCCTCCTTGACAATTTGTGAATGACATGTATCCTTGAATGACATAAATTCCTTGGACACCCTTGGATGGATTATTAGTTGGATATTATTGTACTACCAACATGGGTATCGTGTTTGCTTAGCCATGCTTTGGTAGACGTCGGTCTCGCCATGAATCATGCAATATTAGTTTACTGTAGCGCACCGGTTTGTGGCTTGTGTAGTAGCGGCCAGTATTGCTGATTAAAATGAAGTGTGGTCCTGTGTGAGACCACGACATTCGTTGTCGCCTTAACTAAAATTTGTTGTGCCATGACTAGGGTGGTCATTCGGCTGGGTTGAACCCAAATGATTTATACTCGGGCGAGTGATCGTGCAGTAAAGGGGATGATTTTAGGATGAGGATGCCTCGCCTATGTAACCACTAAGGACTTAACTTTGTGTGCAATTGATCTGGGCCATACCGTGCAACCACAAGTTCATTTATGGGGTGAACCTGGCCAACTAATTAGCTATGTTTTGGTTCGGTTCTGTTTTGGTTGGGAACGGGGCAAGAGGGGGCCAGATCGAGGCGAAACCTTAGCGAACGGAACCGAGTCAAAACAGAACTTTGTAAAAGCCTTGTCTCTAGACTGCTTACCTAAGGTAGTGAGCGGTGGCATAGAATTATGCCGAATAAACTAGAGAATTTGTGTCTTGTGGGTCAAGCTGTACAACCTCTGCAGAGTGTAAAACTATTCGAATAACCGTGTCCCCGGTTATGGACAATGCTTGGTGATTTCACACAAGGGGTAGACTTTTGTCAAAGATGTTGGAATGGGTTGGTCGTATCTTGTAGATGGTTGATGGTTGGGAAGTGAACAGGGTGTTCACTATTTATTTCAAAGAAACTTGATTACTTATGTATTAATCTTTAAAATTGTGCTTTGCAATCTACTTACTGTATTTACTGTCCCATATTGCTTTCTACAAAATAGCCATAAAGCTATCCTTGTCAATCCTTGCATGAATATTACTTGCATATATTTCCCTATGACTTGCTGAGTACATTCAAAGTACTCACGGCTTTGTGCCCTCTGGTTGATCAGTCGCTGAAGAAGAACCAGGAAGCACTGAGTTCTACGAGGAAGATTACTTTGAAGACTATGCGAATTAGGTCGCGTCCTCCACTCGATTGCCAGTGGGCATATTGGGTGACCTCCACCAGTTGTTTAGTTTCCGCTGCAAGCTATCTTTTGTTGCTAAGCCCTGCGTGGCGAACGTTGTAAGACTTGACCATAAGGTCCTTTTGCTATTAAATATTAATTTATCTGCTTCATCTATAGTTTGTTGTATGGTTTTGATTACACCAATGTTGCAACTGTGTGCACTAGCTACTGATCCAGGGAATAGTGCGGATATACACAGAGGGTCCTGGATCCGGAGATCCGGGGTCCCGACAAAGGTGGTATCAGAGCTGTGTCGACTGTAGGACGTAACCATGGTTAGCATGGTCGTTTAGTCAAGACTTCAAAATTTTATTTTGTAAATCAAACCAACAATTAACTTGAACAGTATTCTAAACTCATCTTACTCTATTCCTCCTCATCTTATGCTAATCTCTCCTCATTTCTTTCTCAGAATATGACTTCTTGTCTTTTCTGAACTTTGTTTTTGAATGTAAAGTGACCCTCTCGTCTCGATAATCTCTATAGGATCGAGCTTTGCTAAAGTCGCCCATCCCAATAAGGTAGATTAGTAGTAATGTGTTTAAGTTACCCTTTTCAGTTTCAGTATCGTTTAGTCCGATAGATAGGATCTTCGGCTTGAGTTTTGTTGCCTCTTATAGCTTCCCGGCTATTGTTCGTTGGGTTAAACTGACTTTCCCCAATTAGGTTGTCCCGTCTTTTTCCCTTTTCTTGCTCATCTTAGTGCTTTTCCCTCTTTTCTATCGTGCTTTCTTCCTCTCGTCTATTAAACCTGAGAAGATTTGTGCAGATGGTTCAGACCTGCAACACCGCAAGCTCAGTTGACCCTGTGGATCTCAATGCACCACCACCACCTCCTCCGGTAGCCATAGCAGACCAAGGCTTGGGTCAGTTTATGGCAGTTCAGACTCAGTTAATGAATGATGTAATGCATAATATGAATCAAATGATGAATCAACAGAATCAGGCTGCTGCAGCCCTAGTCAACATGATGAACTAGCAGAACCAGACTGTTGCTGCTTTTATGACAATGATGAGCCAGAACCACTAGGCTGTTGCCAAGCTGCCGCCGCCACCAGCCTATGTAAATCCAAAAGCTATTACGTACTAGGGCCGAGATCTCAGCAGCTTTTCATCCCTCCCATGTCCCTGAAGGTATCGTAGAAAGGAAGGAAGATAAGTTACCAAGGATCCAGCCACCAGAAGCATCCCATTTCGTGGACATGAGTCACGTTCTTCCTGAAAATCACCATCCAGGGAAGCACGTTATTTGTTACAAATGTGGTGAACAAGTGCACTTTGCCTGTGTATGTCCTCAAAAGGGAAAGTCAAAACGAGATAATCCTTGTGCTAACTGCAACAGCACAGGACACTATTATTCCAAGTGCCCCACAAGGGAGCATACCCAATATAAAGTCTGTAACTACTGTGGAAAGGAAGGACATTTTGTCAACCAATGTCCCCTACATAAACAAGCACTATTGGCACCACCAACAACCCCGGTACTGGAAGACAGATCCGAAGACCCTCAGATGTCACACCCAACTGCAAGGACCTCTAAACCCGTCGTAAGAAGTCCAGTGAGCCATGACATTACAAGTGAAGCTCAAGCTGAGCAAAGGCAATTATGGGTTAGCCCATCGAACTGATCTAAGGATTGTGCATGTATCCATGGTGAAAAGATAGGGCATAGTGCCAGTGAGCACGAAATCAACTGCCCAAGCTGTAAAGGAAATCAACCACTAGAAGATTGTCCAATGAACAAGCATGAGGAATTTCAAGCCGCTCTTATCCAAGCCAAGGAAGACAGAACCATGAGTACTCCCGCTAAGATCAATACCGAGGCGCCCCCTTTAGAAGCCACCTGCCATCAACCGGACAACCGTCACAAGAGGAAGATGGTGGATCAAGACCAACCTAACGCAAGGAACTCCAAGACTCGGGTGAATCAGCCTCAATACAACCCAGCGCCAATAGCAGTCCCACTCATCACTCCAGGACCAGCACTACTTCCATCAATGCAGATATCCCGCGACAACGATGATGGTCAACCTCAGCAGAACAAAACAACCAAGGCAGGGATGCAATGTTTCAAGTGTCAGGGTATGGGACAGTTCGCCAATAAATGCCCACGAAGACTATCAGCACTTCCTTCAGATAGCATTCCAGAAGCCACTCTGATCGCAACAATAACGCCAGCTGTAGGTGGTAAAAACAACAGAAGATACATGTCACAGTTGCGTAAATACATAAGTTTAGGTTTGCCAATGCCTCAAGAAACAACCGTGAACCAGCCGACCAACTTGTTGCTCCCCAACACCCCCATTGGAGGCCCGTCACAGAAGAACTCGTCTTATGCCACAGGAATGAAGTGTTTCAACTGCCACCAGATGAATCACTATGCCAGCAATTGCCCACTAAAGAAGGCTTCATCAACAGAACATCCGCAGAAGGCCCAAACGAATGCTCAACACCCAACTCATTCTATTCCTTCTGTCACCTTCCAGATCCCTGAACAGCACCTCGCCCCGCTGCCCCAGGATTTCGCATCTTCGACAACAACACCAACCAGTAGTCAAAGAACATCAATCTTGCCGCGGGAGTTACCTGTTTCAACTATCACCAATTGGGTCACTATGCCAATAATTGCCCACGACATCCCCCACGGAAGCAAGCCCCAGCGCCAATTCCATTCAACTTGGGGGCTACTCCATTCAAAACCCCTAAGCCAGGAGTAGGACGTGGAGCACCTCAGACTCCAAGCCAAGCCGTCCGAACTCCAGTTCCTTCTGCAAGAGGTCGAGTGAATCAAGTCACCACTGAGCCAGTTCGACGCGTCGTTCCTGGTAAGTTCTTAGTCAGTGCAGCCTCTGTGCAATTTTGTGTTGCTCAAAGGAGAAAGTCGCTTGGAAGAGTGAGCAAAGTCCGAGTTCCCACACCTATTCTCTAGTCAGCTCGAATCTCGGGGTCGAGATTCCCTTTAAGGGGTATAGGTTTGTGACATCCCTATTTTCTGGGCTTTTTGAAACTTTTGAAAACTTTAAAAATTAACCATTTAGTTTTATTAATTCGCTAAAGCTTAATTTGTAATTTAGATTTTAAAAGCGATTTAATTTGAATTAATTAAACTTCAACTAATTCAACTTGGTTTAATTGAGTTTTCTAGATCTTAATTGGATTTAAAAATCAAAAGTGTTGTTTTAAGTCTTTTCTTGGATTTCGTGGATCTTAATTGGGTTTTTCCTTTTGCCCTAAGTTAGAAATAAATATTTGCAAAAACTAAAAGCAAAAGTTAAGCTAAAAATATTTTTATTAAGTTCCATTTAATTCAAGGACTTCGTGAATTTTCCTAGAATTTTTGGACAGATTTAACTATTTTCTAAAAGGTTTTTGCTTTTAGGTATTTTCTAAAATAAAAATCCTTAAAATCTCCTCGGCTCTTGGGCGAATTCCTTGGCCCATTTTATTCTAACCCTTGACCCACCTCGCCGGCCGCTTCTTGCATGCGCGCCGTCGATCGGCCACCGTCCGATTTTAATCGAACGGCCTGCGTCCCAGCGCCTCCCGCTCCCGCTCCTCTCTCTCTCTGTAGCGTGGGCCGCCTGTCAAGTGCTTCGCCTTGGCGCCCTTCTCCTTCCTCCGGACCGAGCGCAGGACCCGGTCCCTTGAATCCCGCTGACGCCGCGTCCCTTCCTCGCCATGCGTCGCCCGCTCCTCCTTATTGCGTCACCTCCGACCTCCGCGCCCGTCAGCCGCTCTGTCCTCGAGTCCTGGTCTTCGTCTTCGCCGAGCCGGTAGAAGCCCATGCATGTGGCGTCGGCTGGCCGGAGTGCGGCTTTTCTTATACGGCCGCACCCGGCTCTGTCGTGTCGCCTCGACGCGATCGGCGGACCACTTCGCACCACGACGCCCTGCTTTCCCCCATGCCCTGCTAGCCCTCGCCTCCTCCCCATATCGCGTCGGATCAAGCCGCCATTAATGGCCGAAGAGACCTCCACGCCGTCCTTCACCCTCAGCCCTCCCCGTGCCTATTTAAGGAGTGCACCGGGTGTGCTTCGAGTTCCTTTAGCTCCTCCCCCAACTCACTCTCCCTCTCTCGCCTTCTCGTGGCCGGATTTCGCGACTCAGCCGTCGCCACCGAGCTTCACTCTACCGCATCCGCCGCCACCGTCGAGCCTCCTCCGGCGCCTTCGACCTCGCCTCCGGCATCGCCAAGTCACGGGCTTCCCCGTGCGCGCCACCCCGTCCCCGGAGCCCTATCGGAGCGCCACCGCCACGTTCAACCGTCACCGCCGTCGCCTTCCTCGCTCGCCGTTGACCTTCCCGTGCCACCTCGTCCTCCAAACCATGAGCATCGTGTTCACCTCGCCGAGACCTAGCCGCCGGTGCCCTCGCCACGGCCATCCCTGACCAATCATGGCGACCCTTGGTCCCGTCTTGTGGCGCGCTTCGGGTTCGACGTGGCAGTGCTGAGGTGGCGCTAGGTCACACCAAGTCAGTGGCCACCTCAGCCCCTCGCTGACGTGGCTGCCTCGTCAGCAAGCCCGAGTGGGTTTTCCCGATTTTCCAGTTGAAAAATAATTCCGGAAAATCCGAAAATCCAATCCTTTTGTCATTTTATGCAAATTCAAACTTCCTTTGGCCGTAACTTCTTCATTCGAACTCCGATTCAAGTGATTCAAATTTCTAAATTCATTTAAATTCATTATCTTCCTATTAGTATTTATTTGGTATTTATTTGAATTTTATTTGGAGTTGTTTTATTTATTTAGCTTTGTTCGCTCGTATAGATTCCGGTATTTCGGACGACTTCGCAGACTCGATGACCGAAGCACCTCTACTCTTCAACGAAGGCAAGTTGTAGACCTTTGATCATATTGAACCTATCTTTATAAAAAGTATATTGTTTGATATAAACGTGCATTGCTAATTTTATAATAAATGGTTTCGGGAATTAGTTAAATTACCTAATTGCCATTATGCCTCCTTGACAATTTGTGAATGACATGTATCCTTGAATGACATAAATTCCTTGGACACCCTAGGATGGATTATTAGTTGGATATTATTGTACTACCAACATGGGTATTGTGTTTGCTTAGCCATGCTTTGGTAGACGTCGGTCTCGCCATGAATCATGCAATATTAGTTTACTGCAGCGCACCGGTTTGTGGCTTGTGTAGTAGTGGCCAGTGTTGCTGATTAAAATGAAGTGTGGTCCTGTGTGAGACAACGACATTCGTTGTCGCCTTAACTAAAATTTGTTGTGCCATGACTAGGGTGGTCATTCGGCCGGGTTGAACCCAAATGATTTATACTCAGGCGAGTGATCGTGCAGTAAAGGGGATGATTTTATGATGAGGTTGCCTCGCTTGAGTAACCACTAAGGACTTAACTTTGTGCACCATTGATCTGGGTCATACCGTGCAACCACAAGTTCATTTATAGGGCGGACCTGGCCAACTAATTAGCTATATTTTGGTTCGGTTCTGTTTTGGTTGGGAACGGCGCAAGAGGGGGCCAGATCGAGGTGAAACCTTAGCGAACAGAACCGAGTCAAAACAGAACTTTGTAAAAGCCTTGTCACGTACTCTAAACTGCTTACCTAAGGTAGTGAGTGGTGGCATAGAATTATGCCGAACAAACTAGATAATTCGTGTCTTGTGGGTCAAGCTGTACAACCTCTGCAGAGTGTAAAACTATTCGAATAGCCGTGTCCCCGGTTATGGACAATGCCTGGTGATTTCACACGAGGGGTAGACTTTTGTCAAAGATGTTGGAATGGGTTGGTCGTATCTTGTAGATGGTTGGTGGTTGGGAAGTGAACAGGGTGTTCACTATTTGTTTCAGAGAAACTTGATTACTTATGTATTAATCTTTCAAATTGTGCTTTGTAATCTACTTACTGTATTTACTGTCCCATATTGCTTTCTGCAAAATAGCTATAAAGCTATCCTTGTCAATCCTTGCATGAATATTACTTGCATACATTTCCCTATGATTTGCTGAGTACATTCAAAGTACTCACGGCTTTGTGCCCTCTAGTTGATCAGTCGCTGAAGAAGAACCAGGAAGCACTGAGTTCTACGAGGAAGATTACTTTGAAGACTATGCGAATTAGGTCGCGTCCTCCACTCGATTGCCAGTGGGCATATTGTGTGACCTCCACCAGTTGTTTAGTTTCTGTTGCAAGCTATCTTTTGTTGCTAAGCCCTGCGTGGCGAACGTTGTAGGACTTGACCATAAGGTCTTTTTGCTATTAAATATTAATTTGTCTGCTTCATCTATAGTTTGTTGTACGATTTTGATTACACCAATGTTGCAACTGTGTGCACTAGCTACTGATCCAAGAAATAGTGCGGATATACACAGAGGGTCCTGGATCTGGAGATCTGGGGTCCCGACAGGTAGAGAGGTCCGGAGCTATTGCACCTGGTGATCATGTTCCTGGAATGAAGATCCTTGACAGAAAAACCAACAGTGTCAAACTCAACGAAACAGTTGTTGTCAATAGTGAATTGACGAACGAAAACAAGATTCTTGATAAGGCGCGGAGTGACAAGAACATTAGTAAGATGAAGAGAGCCAAGACTAGTGGAACCAGTGTAGGTGACGGGTGGTAGTTACCCGTCACCGACAACGATGGTGGAAGGAGTGAAGGAGTGAGGGGGATGGGAACAGGAGAGGTTACCGCGTCCGATGTCATGTGCGAGGTCGCACCAGTGTCCATGTACCAGTCGGTGGTCGGCGGGGAAGTAAGAGTCATGGTGTTGAAAGAGTTCGCCAATGTCTGCTGATCCTATGGACCAAGACCGGAAAGCACGGACCCGGATCAACCCGAGGAGGCCACGTCGGTGGGTACAAGTGTAGCATGTAGCCGGCCGAGAGTTGGCCGGCCGCCAACGCGTGCGGCAGGGGCGCACCACCGGGGCGTGGCTGGGTGGGCACGCTAGGGGCGCGCGGACCGAGGAGGCCGAGGGCCTGGCATGGATGGAGTTGCCCGGGCCACACCTGGATGGTGCCGGTCCAAGGGTTGTAGAAGGAGGGCGGCCAACCAGAGGTGCCGCCCCTGGCGTGACCACCTACACCTCTGCCGCTGGTCTTGTGGTTGCTGCCGCCGTTGCCGCGGCGACAACGGTGACTGGAGCCGGCCTCGCCACCACTGGTGCCACCGGACGGAGCACCCTAGGGTGCGCCAGTGGAGTGACTGCCGGATGTGCCGCCACCGCCCCCGGCGACACCACCGCCGAGACCCCCATTGCCGATAGGGGTCATGGCGATGAGGGCTATGGAGGGTGTGTAGGGGCACGACGACATCGTGATTTCTTCAAGTAGCAGATCGGAGCGGGCCTCGATGAATGAGGGGAACAGCTTTTGCCGCTTCAGCAGGGCCGCCATGTATGTGAACTTCGTGTTCAGGCCACGCAGAAGGGTCAGGACAAGGGTGCGATCGTGCACCGGTTCGCCCAAGTCGCCGAGGGCGTCAGCCATGCTCTTCAGCTTACAGCAGTAGTCGGAGATGGGGAGGTCGCCCTGGATGAAGTTGTGAAACTCTGCGTCCAGGTATAGGGCACGCGTCTCCTAGTTGCCGATGAACTGTTGCTTGAGGCCCACCCATACGATCCGTGCCATGGAGGTAGGAGTCATGACGATCTCGAGAAGTTCGGCGGAGATGGTGCCGTAGAGCCACGAGAGAACGAGATAATCCATTCGGACCCAGTCTGCGACCTCAGGGTGGGTGTCATCGGAGAGCACGTGGTCAGATAGGGCGTACTTGCCGAGGGTGACGAGGAAGAGGCTGCGCCATTTGTTGTAACTCGGAGAGGCGAGGTCGAGGACGACAGGGACGAGGGCCTTGATGTTGAGGACGCCATATGCCTGAGCGTGGAGGGAAGCAATGGCGGCGACCTCGGAGAGGGCCAGTGCCTGCGTGGCCTCCTGCTCGTGGCATGCGGCGGTGGCGGTGGTAGCCTCCTGCTCACGTCGTGCGGCGGCGACAGCGTCATCTTCGTCGGCCATGGCGGCGGGATTAGCGGAAGGGTGCGGTCGCAGGTGCGATCCGCTCTGATACCATGAGAGCGTGGAATATTTGGGGCAATTACACACTGTATGTATTGATAAGCCAAAGGTTACATATATATACCAAATGGTTATAGTGTGGACCATAAACCAAAGAGTCTAACATTAAGTGTGGACCAGGAACCGAAGAGTCAGGAACCGAAGAGTCTAACACCACCAGAACCGAAGAGTCTAACATTGATGAAGGAATTGGAAGAGGGCGTCAGGAGCAAACCAACCGAGGCTGAAGTCAGGAAGGAAGAACTTGAAGAAAACGATGTGGAAGTCATGGCTGCTAGGGTTTGACAAGCTCTAATACCATGTGAAAACTAGAAGAGAAAGGAAAATGGAAGGCAATAATTATCCGCGCTTCCAAAACAGGAGCAGCCGCAGCGTTTATATTGCCCAAGTTCTTCCGTGCCAACCAAGGCACTGTAGCCAAACCGAAAATAGAATTACAGATGCATTTACAATTGGACTATCTCTGGAGCTTACAACGGATTCCAGGAGGTTTACAGGGAGATTTAACCACAGTTTTTCATCTACAATACGTACAAGTATCTACCATAGACACGCTACTTTAACATTTTGTACCTCAGAAGTACTATGCAATGCTTCTATATGTTCTGTGACGAAAAATGCCTAAATATATTAGTATACAGTAGGTAATGTCACAGGATAGTTGGTAAGCTCTGCACCTCAAAAGATAGTTGGTAAGCTCTGATAGTTAGTAAGCTCTGAACTGTAGTACAATTATTTACAACTGCGTCGGACAGGCTAGAACACACGCGCTTTGCATTGCATTTGCTTTCGTGGAGATTGACAGATGACAATGCTTTGGATTAGCCCTTAGCTTCTTTTCGGAGGTTTACAAAGCTTGCAGCAACCTTGGAAGCACCAAACACCAAACTACTGTGAAGCTGACAAGATGGCAAGTACCAAGCACTCATTGGTAGTACTACTCTATATTTACCACTAGTAGTACCAGTGTACTTCTAATAATGTTCTTTGGAAGCAAGCCTGTAAAAGATAAGTTCTTGGAAATGACAGAATTTGTCCAAGTCTGCAAGAATTTGATGCCTTGGGAGCTAAGTACGTGTATATATATGGTCAACTCACATGGAATGCGACGTTTCTCCAAGAAGGTTGGAATTAAAGAAGCACAATTGGCTACTGAGAGAAAAAGGTGAAGGAAAAAAAGAACGGTTCTGAAAAGACATTACTCGTACTGCATGTTTCACTGTTCAGTTGAGTTGGTAACCAACTGACCGTCCTGAAAGAGCTACCTGATCTCCTTGAGTGTATAGTTTTATCCAGTAACAAAGAGGGACCAAAACTGTATGCTTTGGAGCATTTAGATCCATATATTGACACCAAACTTCTTGCTTCGAAGAAAAGATTTGAAATCGGTAAAACTGATCGAACTCGTGTCTCGCAGCATGCGCCGCATGAGTTGAAAAAACAAGGGGATCGATCAACAAGTGAAGACGATAACCAATGTCAGCATCACTTGTCGAAATTTTCAGAAAGTTGAAGGCGTTACCCACATATCAGCTTTGTATTCACTGTCGTTGTCGTTTGCATTCATGCTTGTCATGCCTTAAAAGACAGCAGATACATCATTTTAATCCTGAATCTAGTACTGAAATGGAGCAGACTTAACATGACAAATCCTCACCAGCAGCTACTTGTGAGGAAATGCAATCTGAATCTGGTGATGACACATGCTGGGAACTAAACTCGCCAGAAGACACAAGAGGAAATAAAATTAGTTAGTACACATAGCTCAAGAATGCATATGATACATAATGACAATGTGAAAATGCAACACTATTCATCGATCAAATTAAGCGTGTGTTGAAGATATGTGATGCTAAAGATAGCAAGACGTTATCAGTTACCTGCCCTAAAATAAGAAACAATCAAATAATACAGTTTATTTGATAATCTTTTTTCCCTGACAGCCATGCCTTGTTTGTGGCAAAAAGGCTACTCTGATTTATTTATTTATTTTGAATTGTTACCCTGCAAAGTATCTTTAACCTTGTGATACGCAGGTAGTACGATTTGATACAATATTGAAAGCAACAATTTGTTACAGCAATGGTTAGAAATGCACTTTACAAGCAGTTTATGCTGTTCCACAGCTTTCAACCCTTGTTCCATCCTTTTTATTATGTACACCTTGCATGCAGAGCTGAATTTCTCAGTAAGAGACTAAAGAGTGTAAAACACACTCCTTAAAGCAAAAAACAATTCACTGCATTTTTTTGAATGAAAACAGTAGGAAATTAAGGATCCTACCGTATATATATCATATTATATATAAAAAACATATGGTACAAATCAAAATTTACCGGAAGAACAGAGATTCTAATGAAGATTATTGAGTCATTCTTCTATAAAAGGAAGATACTTTTTCTTTGCCCCATGGATAACCATGGCAAACTCATGCTTGAAGCTTCTTTTCCAGTCAACAAAAGAAGTTCACCACATTTTTCTTGTTGTTTTAGCTTTTTGCAGAGGTAACACAGATAAACACCATGAGGTGTTTCACAAAACTAATAAATCTGTGCTGTTTGTAAATTAGGGCACACTTCTCTTCTTCTACAGCGGTCGAAGACAATCACATCACCAAGTACAAATGGCGCCAGTATTCAAAAGGGAAATGAAGATAACCTCAATTGGAAGGGTCAATTACAGTGTAGACTAAAACTATTTATTCTCAATGTCATGCCAATCCCAATATCACAAGTGGGTATATAGGCGAAACCTACAACTTCAGAAAAGCAGCAATATTTTGCAACTGAGCTGACAAAGCAATTGTGTAGGATCGTGGCCGGCGATCAGAGGAGGGTGAATGGGATATGCTGTGTCACATTGTATCAACAAGGACAAACATAACAAATTGATCAAATCAAGTGGTGTACGTGCTTACAAGGACTGTGCATTACATGGCCTAATGCAGTCAGAGGAAAAGAACTGGCCTCTTATTGCGAAAAGTAAACATCACAGGAAATTGAGGAATATTAATTTGCACAATTATGACTCTTCGACCCAAATCCATTAAATACAGATATATGTCATGAAGCAAGACCATTTGATGAAGGTGAGATTAACGATTGCAGTGCAGACTGTTTACTCAAAGTTATTAAAATCATCTGATACAGAATATTGGAGCCTTTTTGGTCTTAAGTTCGCAGTCCAAAATGTGAACTGTACAGTACCCCCTTTGTTTCGCAACATTTGTCCATTTTATTGGTACTAGGAAGATCACCTGCGCGATTGCGCGTGCCCACACGCGGCTACGGGATTGGCCCGCAAGGCGCAGACGCGCGGACGCGCGAGCGACAGGATCGAGCGGGCACGATCGAACGGGCGAGGTGGCCAGGCCGGCTGGGGGCCAATCCCACCGGCAATTAAATTAGGTAATATGTCGTTTCACAATGTTTGTTCAATAATAAAATCAAGAATGTAGTTATTGCAATATTTTTACTTACTACCTTACTTTAATGCTATAAAAGATAATGGGTAGTTGTAGTATGTTATTTAATAGGGGTATGTATGATCCAATGTCATTACTATTTTTCATATTGGTGCTTTCATCGTTAATGCACATGGTGGACAAGGACTAATATTACAAAATGGAGAAAGTACGACACATTAGTTATTGGTTAACATGCAAAAAGGGCGTTTCAACCTTCCCATCTCATGCCTTACACAATTAAAAGTTCAAGTTTTCAACATTGTTGGATAGAAAAAAGGCATTTTCACCCCAAAAGCTAGCCTTTTCACTAAAAGCCCAATCCCCACACAGGACAGATAGACATGTGTACCTCTCGCTTCGCCCAAAAGAAGTGCTACGATTTGAGCCAACATGCATTAATCAATGTAAACTAGCAAGGTGGTACTAAGAGCTGGACTACAAACTACCCATAATTCTCCTCAGTACACATCCCATGTCGTGTGCCGCTATAGGGTCATAAGCACACGTGGCCCGTGTAGCGAGGGTTGATGCTTACGTAACGCCTTGTGGCCCAAAATGCGCTAAGAGCCATGTCCCCACACGAGACAGACACACATGTGTAGCACCAGTGTTGAGCTTTCATCCTTCTTGCACCCAAGAAGGTTTAACCTGGAAGTTCTACAATTTGGACCAACATATATTATATGCTAGTGTAACCCAATGTAAACAAGTATAGTGCTACTAATGGCTGGGGTGTTAGTGTTATAGAGGCAGGTCCCCCAACCCAAACTCACATACAACCAATATGAACTATTCCAACAAGGCAAAGAGACTAAGTTCGGAATGGAGCCCAACAATTGACTATCCTTTTCGAAGATAAGATCGAGGATACCCGGAAATTATTTCTTGGTATATTGTTGTGCAGGTGGCTTGGAGTCAACATAGGTCAACGGCGAGGATGGTCAGGACTAGGCTAGGAAAGCTGAGGTCCAAAACGATCGAGGATGCCGGGTGGAGTCATTGGACTCAAGCATGGTGCAAGATAGACAAGGGTGACCGAACAGGAAGTTCAGTACGACGAGTTGCATCAAGTGGCACCGAGGTCAGTGCAAGTGTTATGGTGGTTCCGGTGGGAGCCAGATGGGAGAGACTTTTCGACATGAAGAGAGCCAGTGATCAACCTATACGTGGTGAAGCCTGGGATTGCTTCATAATGTTTGGAATCGGTCTTTTGGAGAAAGGATCAAGAAGGTGTGTTTTGGTATCTTCGCTAAAATATCGAGTTGGTGACCTTTGGTTAAACTGTGGCGCAAGACGGCGCAAGGAGAGACGCTTTAGGTCAAGTGAAGATGAAGACCATAAAGACAAATTAGGGAAACCCGGTTCGTCATCCTCTTTGAAAAGGCATGTATGAGTGTAGACTTGTTTATGTGTGGGCTTAAAGGGTGCCCAATAAGGTTTTCTCTCTAAACCTAGTCACCACTATAAAAAGGAGGTGTGCAGGATTTGCACCCTGATCCGTCAATCCTCAAGTCTAGGAAACCCTAATTTGTGATTTAGGGCTAGGAGAGAAAAGTAGAGAGACTAGGGTTTGTGAGAGATGGATTGATTGGGTGCTCAAGTGTTGAGTTTTTATCCTCCATGGTGGAGTGGTTGTAAAACAACAATCTCTTGAATTAATCTAAGCAAGATTTCCTCCCGGATGAGATATCTCGTGTTCTTGCTCTCTCTTTGATACCTTTTGGGATTTTTGTGTGTTACTTTGGTTTTCTTGGATCTTTTGCTATGATCTAGCTTGCTAGGACATGTGGGGATCCATCTAGGGTCATCTTGACCATCATCTACCCACAAGTAAGTTTTTGGATCAAAGTTTGAATTTTCTCGGTTCTTTTGCCCTCTTGATCTCATCTAAGAAATTCATGGAACATTGGCCTTGATTGTCCTAGTCGACGATTGGAATAGATTCATGACCTTCTTGACGAGCCATGGTCATTTAGCGATCTTCATGGGCTACTCTCAAGAGCCCGGCGGTCAGATCGGCTGTCCCGGTGGCCATTCGGTCAGATCGGCCAACTGGGGCGGTTAGACCGGCCTCAGTGCCATGTTGTGAGGTTTTGCCTTTTGCCTCAAGGTTCGTCGGTTTCAACACAAGACTTTCATTGTGCTTGTATTTTTGATCTTCCTATTTATGCCTCCATCCAAGTTGCTTGCTATCATCATTTGGTGATATCATAATTTATGATGATGCTTAAGTATTAATTCTGTAAAGTTAATTCGATGTGAACCTTGTGTTAGAGTATGTACTTTAGTTGAAGAACAACTTTGAATAACCAAAGTATAAGTGAAATGCAGCAATTTGGCCACTTTTTCTGAAACACATGTATACAACTATACAAGGCGGAGAGAACATTGTAGGAGCCCCAACTTGTAAAGCAATTAAGCAAGACATGCAGGGATATGTGCAAATTAAGCCTTGATTCTAACTCAAACCATAAGGCTACCTTCTTTCACAAAGAAAAGAAAGAAAAGAGGTGTTGGTGGGAAATCCTTGCAATCTAGTGGTTGGTTTTTCATCTATATATAGTAAATGGTTTCGCATGTACACATACTTAGTTGAGTAATTCATCAACTTTCGTGATGATGAAAAAGATTTAAAACTAATGAGCCGGTCAGAATATGTAGTGATATGCATAGCACATGTACCTCAAGCTACACACTTGGTTAGCCACACAAATGCCTGAACGGCTGAACCAGTCAACTAGTACCACTATATATATGTGATTTATGTGCCCATTCAAAAACTTATCTTTGATGATAATTTGTTAGCGATGTTATTTGCATCCTATTTTTTCCAGTAAAGTCATACACTAAGGCTATCCATCATGGATCCAAATCTACACTCGAATTGCTCTTCTAATTGACAAATGCCTAATTTGTTGAACTTGGTAAAAAGACATTGCATGTCTACTCCCATCTGTGGTTAATTTCAGACATTGGTTAAAGGGGTATCAACATCATGTAGTAACATTAACTGACCTAAATGCTGGGTGGATCCACGGAATGAGCCACTAGGGTCACCACACTCTAATCTCACTAGAATTAAAGGGTCATCACCTACATATAAATAGTGATACCACGGATTGTGCCGAAGGTCGCCGGGGTCACATTACCCCTGCAATCATGCTGTGGATCTGCCTCTGCCTCAATGCATAGAGACTTTTGAGGGATTGAAGGGTGCTCACATTCCAAAACATCAACTAGAAAGGCATCTTGTTATACATGTGTACTAGCTGACACGGAATAAATAAAATCAGCTTGTTCTTCTGTCAGGAAAAAAAATGTAACTGCATGTGCGTGAATGCAATCAAGTAGCAGTTATTATGCAAAACCGATGAGGTTAGCACATCTATGTGAGAAATTAATGCACTAGTTAATGGGTTCAGTGAATTCAAAGGCCAAGTTCATGTTCAAATTGTTACGAATATTGTGTACGTATTCATGAAGTTCAATAGATAATATATAGAGAGAGTACAAAGGGGAAGTTATAAGGGAACATGTCATACACATATAAGGAAATACAAAAGAATTCCTATTCTAACACCCCCTCCTCTCAAACTCATGGTGGATCACATACACTGAGTTTGGAGAGAAAATACAAATATTGTACCCTAGTCTGTAGCTTCGTAAAGTCAGCAATCTGTAACTCTGAGGGCGCAAGTAATCCCTCCTGCACCTGTGAGTAAGTGTATGAAGCATCCACACCAATGTGCTTGGTGAGCTCATACTTCACTGGGTCACGGACAATACTAATAGCACATATATACTGTCATACAAAAGAGTTATAGGTTTCATCACAGGCACTCCAAAATCTGCAAGTAGCCACCTCAACCAAGTAAGCACTCCAAAATCTGCAAGTAGCCACCTCAACCAAGTAACCTCTGTTGTCACTACTATCATAGCTCTCAACTCAGCCTATGCACTCGAACAGGAAACTGCAGTCTGCTTCTTTGTCTTCGAGTCAATCAGGGAGGAGCCAAGAAAAATACAGCAAGCAGAAAGAGAACGACGATCAGATGGATCACTAGCCCATGTCACATCGAAGTACGTCTGAAGCTGTAGTAAGGTGGAGCTAGGGAAAAACAAACGACGAGAGATAGTCCCACGCAAGTAGCAAAGAACACGAAGAATGTGACTGTAATGAAGATGGGTAGGACGAGCCATGAAGTGACTCAAGATATGAATATCATAAGCAGTATCAGGACGTGTGCTCACAAGATACACCAAACCCCCAACAAGATGATGATATCGAGTAGGATCCTCAAGAAGGTCACCATCAGTGGCACGAAGCTGTAGGGATAGCTCCATGGGAGTCACAGCGATGCAAGTGTCAGTCAGACCAGACCAATCAAGAAGATCTTGGACATACTTCTGCTGGAAGAGGTAGTAGCCCTCGGGCATGGAAGAGACCTCAGTCCCAAGGAAGTACGTAAGAGAATCAAGATCAGTCATAAAAAACTGCTCACTGAGATGCTTCTTCACATACGTGATGAATGAGGAATCATCACCAGTAATGAGCATATCATCAACATACAGAAGAAACAATGTCCTACCCCGAGATGAGTCATGGACAAAAAGAGCAGGAACGTGGGAATTGACAGTGAAACCGATAGTAGTAATCACTGAGGTAAAATGTGCAAACCAAGCACGAGCCTGTTTGATGCTATAAAGAGCACGACGAAGACGGTGGACGTGCCCATCAGGAACAGAATACCCAGGTGGTGGCTGCATGTAGACCTCATCATGCAAAACACCATTAAGAAAAGCATTCTTAACATCCAGTTGAGAGATAGACTACCGGTGAACAGAAGCAACCGCAACAAGAGTGCGAATAGTGGTCATATGGGCAACATGGGAAAAAGTCTCATTGTAGTTATGACCGTACTCCTACTGAAAGCCGTGAGCCACAAGACGAGCCTTGTAGCGCTTGATAATACCATCAGACTGGGTCTTAATCTTGTACACCCACTTACACGTGATAGGACGAGCATCTACAGGTGTCGGTACAATATCCCAAGTCTTTGTACATCGAAGAGCATCAATCTCCTCTGCCATAGCAAGCTGCCACTCAGAATGAGGAGCAGCCTCATGATAAGAACTAGGTTCGATGACAGAGAGAGCATGAGCTATCGGAGCAAATCCAAGACGATCAAGAGGTCGAAGGGATGTTCGGTCACGAAGGACATAACAGGGAGCATCATCAGGAGGATCAGATGTGGGTGTCGGCAAGATACCAAGAGAGGAGACCAGTGAAGGACGATGACGCCTAGAGTAGTGAATACCAGAGAAACAAGACGGTGGTGCTGGAGGAACAAGAGGTGGTGCTACACGAGTGTAACATCCCAAAATTTGCCTCTCTTGTAAAATTTTAATTCAAATAATTAATTCAAAGTGTTGGTCTTCTTTTGGAGTTTTTTTAATTTATTTAAATTGCAAATCCGAAATCAAATCCTATTTCCATCGTCTCAATTCAAATCTTGTTTCCAAATCCAAATTCAACTTTCGTAATTTGAATTTTAATCCAAATTCAACTTTCGTAATCTGAATTTTTTCACAAAATATCTTCGGACCGGGCCCAATTATTTTCCCCTTTTTTCCTTCTTTTCCTTCCTTCCTTCCTTTCTTTTTCTTTCTTTGTTTCCTTTCTTCTTTCCCCTGACCTGCTCCTTGCTTTGTCTGAGCATTGCTTGTGCCAATCGCCTACCTCGGCATGACCACACCCTGCGGCCGAGAGCGACTCGAGATCTTTGCCCTTTGACTTTGTGCTAATTGCGCTTCGCCATCACTACCACATTCACGCTGCCCCAACATCGTGTGCCATCAAGACGACTATTTCCCGTCGTCGGTTAATGCCGACCTAAACTGCTGCCGTGAATTCCATTTGTGTTCCCATTGCTCGACTCCCCGCCTTCGTCTATAAAATGGAGCACCGACACCTCCTTCACCCCCTTCACACCCCCTCCAAATTTCTTCGTCTCCAGAGTGCCACTGCCACCGCACGAGCTTCTTCTCGAGCGCCGGCTGCACCTCCCATCTCGCCATCCCACCACTCTGGTGAGTTACTTGCCCAACCAACCGCGTCACGTCGTGTTTCCAAGGCCGAGGAACATTTCCCCTAAATCAATTTCGCGTTTGCTCGTAGTTCGTCGTCTTCCCCATTCTGGCTGCCCCACCTTAGTCGCATCAATCTCCCTCTTCGGTTCACTTCTTGAGGTATTGATCGTGTCATAACGTGTTCTCGAGAGTCCTCCACCATTCCCCATCTTATTTCAGTCGATTCATCGTCGTGGAGCACCATCGATGTGAGCCCATCTTGCCTGCCACCGTCTGCCGTCGCCACGCTATCTTGACCACTCCTCCAGTCACCCGACCCACCAGGCACGTTCCCCATGGTCGCGCCTTGCTCGTGTGCATGCCGCCCTCCCCAGTGCGTTGCCGCATCGTCGGCGTCGTCAACCGCCTGTGCGCCCTTGCCACCGCCACGGTGCTGCCCTGGCTGCACCACCACCGCCTGGAGGACCACTACCCTGCCACCGTTCCATTTTGCCGATCGCCACCCGCCGCCGTGCGTCACCTCCCCTCCTCTGTTTTTCCTTCCCCTCTATTTTTCACTCTGTCTCATTAAAAGGTGGCCCCACCTATCATCCTCCTCTCACTAGAAAGTGGACCCCATTTGTCAGCTATTTTTTTTAATCTTTAATCCTAAAACGGAATATTCCCTTCTTTCTAATTTTCAGCAATTTAATTTCCAGCAAAACTTCTGGGTGTTCGTTCTCCTTCATACGAACTCCGATTTTGTCAATTCTTATTCCTAAATTCATATAAATTTATAATATCTCTAATGGTACTAATTTTATAATTTTTGGATTTTATTTGTTTTTCTGTTATTTATTTTGTCTTGTTTCGCGTGTATAGAATCTAACGTTGCCGAAGCAAGTTTGGACCAACCGGAACGTGTGACCTCAACCTTCGACGAAGGCAAGTCTCCTTTGACCATATTGTACCTGTGTTTTCCAAAATCTGTTTTAAGTTTCAAAATTAATATGCATTGCTATTTACATAAAATGATAAGTTCAACTCTTAGGAGTGTTAGTTAATCATAATTTGATTATACCTCTGTTATCCTTGAATCATTGTTGCCCTAGTAAATAAAATCCTCAGTAATGATTACATTATTTTCAGATAATAGGAATACAATATTATGGAATTGGATGAATATAGTGAAGAAGGACATCTTTGTGGATTATATAAATTGTTGACAGCGAATATAAAGTTAACTTGTTGGAACCAATTATATCATGGAAGTGTCTAAACATGAATCACTGACTTGATTATCTGGGATCAAATGGAGAGATTGGATCTAAACCAAATTTTATTTGAATTAAATTGATTGTAGTAAGTGATTGTTAGAAAATTAGTATTATGAAATTGACCCAATAAGGGTGGCGGTTAAAAGAAGAAAAGGATGGATTATCATAACAATTCATGATGATAATTTTTGTGAATTGGTTGAATCATGTAGAATGCATAAACTTTGTTGGATTATACAATATATCATTGTTGGGTTATTGGAATACATCATTATCGGATTACTTCATCGTTGGATCATATAAATATATCATTGTTGGATTATACAATATATCATTGTTGGATTATAGGAATACATCATTATTGGATTATAGAAATGCATCATTGTTGAATCATAGAAATATATCATTATTGGATTATACAATATATCGTTATTGGATTATAGGAATACATCGATATTGGATTATAGAAATACATCATTGTTGGATCATAGAAATATATCATTGTTCGATTATACAAATATATCATTGTTGGATTATTGGAATATATCATTATCGGATTATATCATTGTTGGATTATAGGAATATATCATTATTAGATCATAGTTGATAGGTGTTCCTTTTTGGGATTGTGCAGACGATGGTAATTGACATCCATGTCTGTCGGGGCCTACTCCGGGTGATGGTAACAGACATCCATGTCCGGGCAGGTCATCCCCCACAACGGTGGGCTCTGGGTCGATGGTTGTCATAGGGGCGGCCCACCGGCCCCCACGACCAGGCGAACACCCAGCGCCCCCCCTCGAGTACCACGAAGGGTCCGAAACGAAGGCATTGAAGGGCCAGAGAGGGGTCGAAAAGAACTGAGGAGGACAAAGGGGCGGAACACGGCAACCGGGAGAGCCAAGGACCTTGGTTGAGTGGCACCCACGCCTTGGTGAGCCATCATCTTCTTTGGGCCAAGGCGCACTAGTCAGGTGGACCGGGACCAGGAGGGTCCATCATGAGCCAAAGGCTATATATAGGGGTAGGAAAAGCCCCTGCAGTCCCTACTAGTATAGGGCCCTATAGGGGGTAGATTTGTAATCTCGTGTACCCGGAAGAAACGCTATAAATAGCTTTATTCCCCCGATGTAATAGGGTAGATGATTTTTAAGCAATCAATACACGCACACCTTTCCTGACAACCTATCCCCTCTTCGAGGACCCTTTTGTCATCCGCGTGGGTACTAAGGGTCCCCCTCTTTCTACTGTCTAGTCTTTCTTGCTACGACAGTTGGCGCTGTCCGTGGGGATTAGCAGGAAAGCTATGAAGCTCAACTCCGAAGCACCAGCATGGTCCATCAGAAGAGGGCCAAGCCCAAGGCCTCAATAGCCGAAGCAGCCGCTGCGGCCGCAGCACCAAGTACCCCGAGGGCTTAGCGAAGCAGAGCCTCTGTGGTAGTGGCGCCCCCCACCCAGGCCGCAGAGGAGGAAGTAAATAACTCCACGCACGGAGATATCGTCGGGAGTGCGCCTTGACAAGCGGCTCGCCGACAGTAGCGAAGCGGAGGCAGATCGTCTGAAAGCCCTCAGCGGAGGCTGGTGGACCTTCGTCAAGAGATGGCGAGCCTCCGATGACCACCGGAGATGGACCTCGCGGCCGCACTCCGGCCCTTGCCACTCGCCTAGGCAGAGGCCGCCCTCCCGGCTCAAGCACAAGCACTACCTCAAGCAATCCTTTGCTCGGGGATCCTAACTCCCGTTGAGCATCGAGGCTGGAGGCCTTTCGTGGCCACAAGGCTTCAAGATGCCGGAGGTCACCCCCTTCGAGGGGATCATGGGCCCATCAGAATTCCTTCGGGTGTACGAGACCACTATCGAGGCGGCCGGAGGTAACGACACAACGAAGGCAAAAAAGTGTCACCCTCGCCCTAAAGGGTGTGGCGCTAATATGGTTCTTCACCATCCCCGCTCTATATACACGTGGGAGCAACTGTGAGAGCTTGTTCGTAACAATTTCCATGGAAACTACACGGAGCCGAAAAAAGTATGAGGAACGGTGCAAGGCTTCGCCTCCCCCTAGCAAAAAAAAAGTTATGACTCCCTGGAGCCCTACCTAAAAAAAACTATGGGGGACGGCGCGAGGCTTCGCCTCCCCCTCACTAAAAAAAAGTTAGGGCTCCCCGGAGCCCTATCTAAAAAAGTATGAGGGATGGCGCGAGGCTTCGCCTCCCCCTAGCAAAAAAAAAAGTTATGGCTCCTTGGAGCCCTACCTAAAAACTATGGGGGACGGTGCGAGGCTTCGCCTCCCTCTCACTAAAAAAAAGTTAGGGCTCTCCGGAGCCCTATCTAAAAAAGTATGGCGGACGGCGCGAGGCTTCGCCCCCCACCCTCGAAAAAAAAAGTTACGGCTCCCCGGAGCCCTATCTAAAAAAGTACGGGGGACGACACGACGATTCGCATCCCCCTCGCAAAAAAAGTTAGGGCTCCTCTGAGCCCTACCTAAAAAAGTGGGGTGGTGCGAGGCTTCGCCTCCTTCTTGAAAAAAAAAAAAAGAAGTTAGAGCTCCCCGGAGCCTTATCTAAAAAAGTATGGGGGACGGCGCGAGGCTTCGCCTCCCCCCTATCTAAAAAAGTATGGGGGGCGGCGCGAGGCTTTACCCCCCCCCCCCAAACCCTCGCAAAAAAAGTTAGGGCTCCCCAGAGCCCTACCTAAAAAAGTATGGGCGATGGTGCGAGCCTTTGCCCCCACCCTCCCAAAAAAAAAGTTAGGGCTCCCCGGAGCCCTATCTAAAAAAGTGGGGGACGGTGCGAGGCTTCGCCCCCCATCCTCGCAAGAAAAATCACAAGCCAAAATGAACAATTATACATTATTCATCACACCCTCCTACAAGGTATACAAGGGCCAAAGAGCACGGCCCGTACAATGAAAATACAAATACAATCAGCCCCACGAAGTGCGAGATGCAACATAAACACATCAAGCATTTATGGCATGAAATCCCATGGCTCCGACCGCAGCACCCATTCCAGCAGCTCCTCGTTAGATGGCCCCGTAGCCATGAACTTATGGTATTCCCTCTCCGCGGCACATTCATCCGACGCGTCCGATGAGCTCGTCGAGGAACCTTCAAATCTGACGCGGGCGGGCGAGGCCCTCGGTGCGATCCACGACTCACGGCGCTCCCGAAGCCACGAATCTCCTCGCGCGGCCAGCGGCCTTGTGCTTGTGAGGCGGAAAAATCTCTTCATCGAGCCTCCCGGGTTCGCCTTCTTCCAATGCTGCCACTTCGCGCCATGACATACGATGCCTCGGTACCACACCCGCAGGGGCCAAACGGACAGGAGGCTTCGCTCATCCTTTGACCCTCGTGAGGGAATGCAAGACTTCATCCTCAGCGCCCGCCTAAGGCAAGGCTCCCGCCAGGCGGGGCATTTGAATAATCATCGGTTTATCTGCATATACAGGCAGGGCCACGTATAAACAACTAAAGACAGACCCAAGACCAAAGTGAACAGAGCAAAGATATTTCATTTAAAAAATGGGGTCATTAAAAAAGGAGAACCCTCGATAAAAACCGCCCCAACACAACACACAAAAGCGGGGCAGACTAAAACCCCTACCACGCTAAAAACCTAAGCAACGGGCAAACGGAGGGTCACACCTGGTCCCCGTGGGTGGCACTCCGCTCCGCATCCACCGGAGCTTTCCCTCTCGCCCTCTATGCTTGAACCTCCCTCAGGGACGCCATCGCAGCTTCGGAACCAGGCAACGTCCAGAAATCCTGCAGAAGGACAGTGCTGCTCTCTCGCGTCTGACGATATCAGGCGACCACCCCCTGGGCGGTCGCCACAACAACAGAGCGGATAGCGAGGGCTTCTAGGTGAGCACAACCCGCCTTGTCAAGAGAGGTGAGAGTGGTCAACCAGCCCATCTTGGTGCAGTGGTCCCCGTAAACACAGGTAGCTGGGAGAAACACCACCCCCACGCGCTGAAGGCACGCCAAGGTGACATCCATCTCCGCCAAGGTATGGGTCCGGGGAGGGGGCACAGCACCGAGCTCCATCACGACGGCCTCAAGGACCTCCATCGCGTCCCAGGTCGAGTGAGCAATAATGTTCGAGAGGTCCCGCTCCGCCTGGATCTCTTCCTCAAGCACCACCCGGATGCCACACAAAGCAATCATGTCTAATCGAAGAGTGGCGTGCTCCTCCTCAAGCCCCGTCACTTGAGCCTCCAGAGCAGCCAACCTCCTGAGAAGAACATCACGCTCGGCACGGAGGTCCTCGCTCTGGCCATGCTCCACGTTGACCTGCCTTTGGATTTCAGCGAGGCCCCGCGAGATGTCGAGGTCATTCACCTGGGATAGCATCAACATCTACTCATGCATCAACACGTCAGGCAAACGTACGCATATATAGCCACTCAGCAAAGCAACGAAAAAAATAAAAAAAAATAAAACTACCTTTGTGGCGTTTGCCTCGACGCCCCGGAGCATATCCTTCAGGGACAACTTCTAGAAGAGCTCCTGCGCAAGGGGCGGAGCGCCGAACCGAGCAATTTCCTTGTAAACCTCAACAGCACCCGGACGAACCTTAAAATCCGTAGGGCAGAGCGGGCCCAAGTTTGTCGAACCAACGGCAGCCGCAGCAGCGGATGAAGGCGCCGCCTCCGAGTTCGTCGACGCCGAGCCAGCATTACCATGACCATCCTCTGGGTCACTAACAACAGCACCGCAAACAAGGGTCGAAACCACATGCTAAAAAAAGGGGGCAGGCATGTACATTTGCATCTGCGCCTTCGGCTGAAAGTTAACGCTGCCGATGTTCAGCGTCTCCCCCGAGTTCTTCTTCGGCTGGCACCGCCCATCGTGAAGATAAGCGAAGAGCCGCCCATCGCCACTGGTACCAGCAAACGGAAGAATCCATTCAAACACACCCAGCTTCACGATGGAGTTTGGCGTAAGCTGCACCAACTCCGCCCCATATAGCTGCAGCACCTCGGAGACCAGCCCAACGCATGGGAGGCGAAGCCTGCCTTCAAAAAAGGCCACGAAAACTACCGCCTCGTCCGACCTTGGCGCCGGAACTGTCTCCTGCCCCGGAGCCCTCACCTTTGCTAGGTTCTCCAGCTTACCCTCATCCACGAGGGTCCAGAGAACCAGCAGAGTCATGGTCGATCTACCAAGATCACTCGTGTACTACACCTCTCCCACGCCCTCCTTGCTCCGCTTCGTCATGGCCCCAGCGACGCGTGCCAAACTCAAATCAAAGGCGCGAAGCACACTCGAGGGGTAAGGCGACGGCTCGTTCACACGAAACAGCAAGGAAGTGAATCACATCAAGGGGGCACCCCCTATTTATACACGCCAAACCACACCCAAACAACGCGGGGCAATCGAGGATCCCCGACCCAGGTACAAGCTGACACATGGCACCCGCAAATAGCTATCGTGCGTGACACCAAACCACTATGCACGCCCACCGAAAAGGCACCATTAAAAGGAAATTCGGCCCAGCGGCAAGGCACAAGGCCCAACGACAGCGCGCGGGAAACGATGGGATGACATCAAGACCTAAAACGCCAACCACAATTGCGGCGCAATAATGGGGGCATATATGCTTCGCCAGGCCAAATAGGACGGTGCACCTGTACCCTCCGGGAAAAAGGCGCGGTTTCAGCCATGATGAAGTAAGACCTCGACCGCGAGGGGCTTGTCGTAGGGGCGGCCCACCGGCCCCCATGAACAAGCCAACACCGCAAGCGCCCCCACCCCTCCGAGTACCGTCGAAGGGGTCCGGAGGGCCGAAGGCCACCGAAGGGGCCCCGAGGGGGTCCGAAGGGGCCTGGAGCACTGCAACCCCGGGAGAGCCAAGGACCTTCGGACGGAGTGGGACCCCGCACCCTTCGGAGGGCCATCGTAACCCTGGACCGGGCACACTAGTTAGATGGATCGGGACCAGGAGGGTCCATCATGAGCCAAAGGCTATACATAGGGGTAGGAAAAGCCCTGTAGCCCCTACTAGTATAGGGCCCTGAAGGGGGTAGATCTGTAATCTCGTGTACCCAGAAGTAAGGCTATAAATAGCCTTCTCCCCCCATGTAATAGGGCAGATGATTTTTGAGCAATCAATACACGCACACCCTTCCTAACAACCTATCCCCTCTTCGAGGACCCTTCGGTCATCCGCGTGGGTACTAAGGGTCCCCCTATTTCTACTGTCTAGACTTTCTTGCTACGACAATGGTAAATGATGTCCATAACTTGGGGTTAAGCTCATCGGGCGGGTTGGTGTTAGAGCGTGGTATTGTAATGGCATTGTGATAATCACTTAGTTGCACGCCTAAGGAAGTGTGTCATGGCTGACATTATAAGTTCATTATCTCGAGTGGGTCAAGCTGTACAACCTCTATAGAGTGTAAAACTATTCGAATAGCCGTGCCCACAGTCAAGGGCGAGGAAGGTGCATTTTCACATGGTAGATTTTGGTTTTGATTTCAAAATAGTGAATTTTAGGAACCTAGGAGCAGTTGGGACTCTTGGGTAGTTTTTCTGGCAGCTAGAGACCTATCCTTTGAACCTTGGCGACTAGAGCCTTCATACTAGTGATTGGTAGCTAGAACCTCCACTAGTGATATAATTAGTTTAATTATTGAAACTATTTTTTGTCAAATGTGCTTTATGAAAACTATTGAAACATAAAATATTGTTTTGTTCAAAATTACCAGATAAGCCTCATTTGTTAAAGCTATGCATATGCATTTTTCCCAAAACTTGCGGAGTACTTTATGTACTCATACGCTACACTCAAAATAAATCTCAGAAGCCTTCAGAGTTGACGAGGAGGATTACAACTTCTAAACGTGTGGCTACAGCGAAGGACACCGGAATACTAGGTCACGAGCCCCCCGTCGATCGATTGCTTGTGAGCATATGGATGGGCCATCACTTAGAGTTATCTTTTTCCACTGCAGTTTATTCGAGTTGTTTAGCCTGAAAAGGTGGCAATTGTAGGCTTTGACCATAAGGTCAATACTCTTTTGTTCAATATTATACAATAGTTTAACGTTTGCAAGATATGTATTGATATTCAATATTGTAATTGTATGCACTAGCTACTGATCTAGGGGCTAGTGCAGATATATACAGAGGATTCCTGATTCAGAAATCTGGGTCCCGACAAGGAGGCAGCACCGGAAGCGGAGGTACAGTAGGAACCACTAGTGATAAACTAGGGGAAGACTATGATAGTGGAGAAATTGGTGAAGAGTCAGAAAGAGACAACCATGAAATTAACTCAACGGTGTTAACAGGACAAGGAGCCGAATCTCGATAGAAGAAAGGTCGAGATTCGTCAAAGACAACGTCTCGGGAAATCCTGATCTGTCGAGCAGAAGGATCATAGCAGCGATAACCCTTATGCTCAGAAGTATAACCAAGAAACACACACTCAACTGACTGAGCCGATAGTTTGGTGCGCTCAAGAGGCTGCAGCAGAACAAAACAAGTACAACAAAAAACACGAAGGTAAGTGTACTCGGTGGCTCGAGAGTAGAGACTATCTATAGGATTGACACCCTTAAGAGCAGTGGAAGGCTGAATATTGATGAGATATGTAGCCGTAGAAACAGCCTCAGCCCAAAACTGTGGTGGAACATGAGAGGCAAGGAGAACAGTGAGGGCAATCTCAATCAGATAACGATATTTGCGCTCAGCAACCCCATTCTGAGTATGGGCACCACGACAAGAAGACTGGTAAATAGTGCCCTGCTAAAAAAGAAACTATCAAAAAGCACCAGAACAGTACTCGCAACAGAATCACAGTGAAAGTACAGATGGAAGAATCAAACTAAGTATGAACCATCATTGCAAAGCTACGATAGACCGCAAGAAACTGACCATGATTAGACATAGAGAAAATCCATGTAAAATAGGAATAATTATCAATGAAGATCACATAAAATTTATGCCCGTCTTTAGAGATAACAGGCGTAGGTCCCCATACATCTGAATGAACTAAGTCAAAAAGAAGAGAAGATAAGGACTCATTAGAATGATAAGAAAGTTGCAGCTGCTTGCCCAGCTTACAACCTTGACAAAACATAGCCTTGTCAATAGTAACACGTCCAAGAACACCCCGATGAACTAATGAAGAAAGGAGAGACCCACACAAGTGACCAAGACGATGATGCCACTATGCAAAAACTCCAGCGGTGGTGGCAGCAGGGGCGGTGGAGGTAGATGTAGAGGTGATAGGAGCAACGTGGACGGAAGGTGGAGGCAATCAAGGATGTAGAGACCCTGACGATCCCTACGGCATCGGCTAGTCCAAAGTACCGTCCCTGTCTGTCGGTCCTAAACAAAATAGGAGTGAGAGTCCAAAGTTCTTACAATAATTGCACTGAACCCCAGTTGGTGCAAAAACAGGAGCGAAAACAGACACTTGAGGAGGGACTGTAGTCGAAGAAGAAGGGATAGCAAGTACAACCGAAACAAATTGTGCTGCTAACCCACAACAAAGTTCCTTAGCACGAAGCGTCAAAAGAGCCTCGGTGACTGTCGATCGTGGTGAGCGGCTCAACAGTTGAGTCCTGATAGGCTCAAACTCTGGGCGAAGACGGTAGACAAAATCATAAAGGCGAAGGCGGTCACAATTTGTCTTCTGCACCTTATGACATTCCTAGCAGGGCAGAGAAGCCAGCTCATCTAGCTGGCGCCAGAGACTGGGCAGAGCTCGGAAGAAGTCATCGATGGAGGAGTCCTCCTAGTGAAGCATCTCCAACTCACGCTGAAGTGAAAAGAACTAAGCATCGCTACTTTGCTGGCATCGCTCGTGCAAATACTCTCAGATCTAATGAGTGGAACACAGACCAACAATGTCTGGCTAGATGGAGTCATCAATGCTGACCACCAAGATGGCTCAAACACAGGCCTCATTAGTACACTAGCGCTTAAAAGCATCTATGGCATATTGAAATGCCTCATCAGCAGCGCCAGCGGCCTCTACCTTATTCTTGGCGGTCTCATCTTCTGCAGGAGGTGCGGAAGTAGGATGTCTGGAAGGAGGCTGAACAGACGATGGTGGACAAGGTCCAGCACCAGTGACATGTCCCCAGAAGCGGAGACTATCAAGCATGATTTCCATGAGTGAAGACCACAACCGATAGTTCGTCCCATGAAGCTTTGTTCGCAAGAATGGGATCGTAGCTGATGGAACGGAAGCCATCGGTAGGCAGAGCGGGACGGCACGGTGACCAAGACAACGAAGTCTAACAAGCTGCATTGGACGACGCGGCAGTTAGATCAACGTGTTGTGTGTGTTTTTTTTGGAAAGCCAAAACTCTGTTTCTATAAGAAACCGATACGGTTTCTAAACGAAATCGTATCTCACGAGGCGGCGACGGTGGTGGTAGCGTAGGTGGCGTCGATGGAAGGCGGCGGTAATTTGCCGCGAGCGATGGCTACCAATAAGCGCAGCGGTGGTGGCGGCCGTCTTGGCGATAGCTAAGCGGCGACCTGGAGGGGCATGGCGTCGAGCTACGACCAAACTGGCGGCGATCTGCGGCCTTCAACGAGGGACGGGCACCCTTGGGCGGCGGCGGCGGCCCAATTAGGGTGGGACTATGAGGACCCGGAAAATTCAGATTGTGATGCTTAACCATCCACTTGGTCCTAGCATCGCAAGCAAAATATCCCGTGCTCGAGATACATGTACTTCCCAAGAACATGCAGTACACATACCCCTTTGCAAAATTATGCATCAATTCCATTCAACACATAGAACCGAAGCACAACTAAGCTAATCAAAAGACATACATAATAGAGTTATTACAAAAGGGGCCGACCGGCCAAATAACAGCTAAAGAGATAAATAAACAGCGGAAGCAAAAGCTATAAGATGGCGATAAACAAGAGCCAATTAGTGTGCCTTTAACCCACAAGGCAACCAACCGGGCCGCCAACCTAGTCGTCAAACCCACCGCACAGCTCACAAAAGTGGATCCCTTGGGGATCAGCTCCCTCCTCTGCAACATTTAATTAAGCAAAGCAAATGAGTACAAAAATGTACTCGCAAGACTTATGTGTAGTGTAACAGCCTATATATAGCTACGTGCAAGCTTATTTAAGTGGAGGAGGCTCTAGACTCATTTTCAGCATAAAGCAAGTTTTCATTTGCAATAATTAAATAGATTCAAAGCAGTTTTACAATCTGTTTTTATTTGACAAAAACAGTGAGATACAAGTAACAATAATAAAAGACATCTTGGAAGTGGCTAACCCAATAGCCACCACAACAATAGCATGAATTCCCCATTCATACCACCCACATCAAGTTTTAATTAAATGTTATAGTCTAGTTCTTGCACGACCTTACCAAGCATGTCCATAACCTAGGACAAGGCTATTTGAATAGTTTGAACCCTGCAGGGGTGTACCAATGTACCCACACGTCAGACCGCCTTTGTTGCCACTAGATCAAGCACACTTTCGAAGGTATGCCGGCAAGGCTAAGTCCTATGAGACATTTCCAATATTGTGTATTAACTACGAGTCGCCCGTATGGAAAGAAACTCATATGTTGAGACAGAGTCATTGTAAAGCCGAAAGTCAACTACCACAATAGGGTAAAGCTCCCGGACAACTACAATGACCTTCGGTGTGGAGAACCTAAACATGATTCCACTCCCGCTCACCCAACACATAACCATAAGTTTCTTTTTCAACACCACACACACACACAACCTCCTGCGACTCGGAGCTAACACACACCAAAGTACTTAGTTAAGAGAGGTCCCATATCCCCCCGTGTGGTTAGCACGCAATAATCGCAGCTTAGTGACACAAGTAACTTCGGTCCTTGTTGACCCGGGCACCATTCAGTCACACCATAAGATCACACCATCAACCATTGTGCCCAAGTCTCAAACATTTTATTTTCAGTTTTTGACTTTACAAAGTAACAAAGCACAAAGTGCTGAGCATAATGGTAATAATAATTTTGTGTGATCAAAGTTATCGACTAAGTCGATAACCGCCCAATTCTATCGGTAGCTAAGCATTTCTAAGCATGACACCGTAAAGACAATAAAAGAGCATAATCCAACCATCGGGCTCTAATTCACTGGCAAGATTACTACCTTATGTTTAGTGGCAGGGGATGAATAATTTAAGGGCAACCATGCAATAGGATTAGCTACCTCTAAACGGAAAAATTAACTTTGACACAAAAGCATGCATACATACAATTTGTAAACAAAGCATTAGACTTTGAAAGTAATGGGATTATTATGATCAAACTGCTTGCCTTGCTGAAGTTGCTCAATATGCTGTAGAGGATCAATTTTGTTATCAACGGACTCGTCGGCACCTAACGAAAAGAACCGATAAGAACGAAGAACACCGAAAATACTCAAAAACCAAAGTCAACCAAAATCCATGAAATTTACACAGCAGGTAGAGCATGATTTTTAAGGAATTTAACAATAAGAAGCAATTGATTTGGATACTTGATGCTAAAGTTACGGCCAAAACAATTTCAGCCGGCTGGAAAATGCTGAAAAATTAAATCCGGTTACTGTTCATCCGAATTCAATTCTTTAGCACAATTTTCCAAAGAGGTGTTGCACCTGAGATTTTTATGGTAAGCAAAGCACCTTATGAGATGAACAACACAATTTGATTCACCTCATTTGGAGTTAGGATGCATTTTCTATGATTTTTCAAAGACATGAAAAAGAGCACAAAACAAAATACAACCACAAGAGCTTTAAAAATAGTGGCATGCCTAAAACTTATTCTACAACTAAGCACACTAACATAGGAAGCCAACAAACTTGGTTTCACTCAAAAAGGATCTACAGAGAATTACAAACTTGGTTAAATGCAATTTTTAGAGCAACAATTAAAGCCTATAACTAAACCAATTTACCAAAGCCTTTTCTGGAGCCGAACCAAGCTTCCAACCATTTTTAGATTAAAGCTTAGTTCAAACTAGAGCTAACAAAATTTGAATCAACTAAAACGGAGCTAAAACGAATTAGTTAAGCAATTTTGAAGTTTAATACCTTTTTCAGTTCACAAATAAAGCTCTCGGGAATTTTCCTTAACCCAAACGACGTGAAAAATCGTGGGCCGTTGATCTTGCATCACACGGCCCAACTCATCAGACTTCAGCGCTTGCAGCGCGCTGAAACCATGACGTGAACCGTCGATGCTCGAATCAACGGCCCAGATTGAGCGGGGCGGCGTTTGAGCAGCGAAAAAGATCCTGACGTGATTGTTGATCTCGGATGGGCGGCCTGGTGATACAACAGCTGCGCCGCGCCTGGTATCAAGTTTAAATCTTGTGAGCCCACCGTCGATGACTCATTAGCCGTTTAGGACAGCCATTAACCGCTCTAACCAATGATTAAGCATTTAATGACGAGATTTGTCCTAAATGGCCCATACTGATCGTCTTGGTCCGACAAAACCGAGGCGAAGATCGCGCTCACCGGCGACTCGAACCCGCAGCGGTGCAAACCAAGGGTAGTCTGAGGTCGGCAATAGCCTTGCGCACCTCCTGGGACCACTCACTGCGGCTGAGCTAGCCTAGAACGGCGGTGAGCTGGCGAGGAGCGGCGGTGCATAGCACGGCCAAAGACAACAGCGCAAAGGAGCTCCGCAGCAGTTCAAGTAAGTGGTGCCTAGCTTCTAGGGACTACCAAGAAGTTACCTGAGTGTTGGGGAGGCTAGGAGATGGACGGAGCAGCTCCGGCGACGTTGAACCGCACCGACGCTGAGGAAGACGAAGTGGAGATGGCGGCCTTAGCAAAATGAGCGAGACCGGGTCATCAGGTTAGCTCCAACAGGGCTCATGGAAGGTCCATGAGCAAAGAATTGAAGAGAGGAGGAGCTTACCGGAGTTGAGGAAGAAAGGGGGTGAACTCGGCCGAAGAGATCCAAAACTCGATTCAAGCCATTCCTGTGAATGCAAACCCAATTTAAGTTAGGAGATATGCTCACGATGAGGAGGGGCGCGAAGTGACGCGATTGGATTTGCAAATGAACCACTGAAGCGCCGGGACGACGAAGCTTGCTCCACGGCCGACAATGGCGGTTTGGGAATTTGGTGACTTGAGCTCAAGCAAGCACCGAGGAGCAAAGGTGAAGCTCTGAGGTCTTTGGAAAAAATTTGAGGCTGGAGGGCTCCTTATAGTTGGAGAAACAAGGAATGGAGCGGAGGCAAGCTCCATGGTGAGCTCGGTTCACCACAGACTCCTGGCGCTCTGGCGGCAGGAGGCGGTGAGAGTGGGGACTTTGAGGGCGAGAGCTGACAAGCATTTAATGCAAAGAGTCGTTGAAGAGCGAGAGGACAAGGTGCAGCGTCGCCCATGCCCTAGCAATGGCGACCGGCACTCTGGCGTCTTGCCGCGAGCGACCGAGGAAGGAGGCGACCCACGGCGGCGGCCCGCGATCGGCGACGGAAAGCCAGCGGCTCGAGTCCATGACAACGAGTGGGTTGAGTCGAACTAACGGTAGCGACCCAGCGACAACGGTTGGATGGCGATCCAATGGCTCGCGTGCGATCGAGGCCGAATGGCTTCGCGCAAACGTGGGCCGCCCGATGGAGATCCAACGGTCCAGAACACGCGCCACTTTTGAACAGGCCCGGTGCAGCTAGTTGATTGGGTTCGACCGCCACTGGGGTCGGGCTCGGACCCAAGGAACGAGGCAATGATTTGGATTTAGAATTTGAAGCTGACTTTGGAAGAATTTTTAGAGGTAGCAAACTAACTCCAAAAATTCTGAAATTTTGACTGGAGGTTCCTCACTCCAGGATCAACCTTACATAAAATTTCCAGAGATTTTTATGCACAATATTTTTCTCAAGAAATTTCTCAAGGTTTGTTCTAGGGTTTGACCAAAGGTCAAACTGATTTGACTTACCTCCAAAAATTATCAAATAATTTCTAAAAATTATAAAATTTTTCAGAGGGGTCACACAGTAGCCCTAGAACCAAGGAAAAATATTTCTGAGGATAGAACACAAGATTCTTGACAAGGGTTGAAAATAGGGTTCATGACTTTAGTCAATTGGAGGTTTGGTTTTTGAATTCCACAATTCCTTTACAAGAATTACAGAAAAGTTCAAAAACTACCAGATGCAAGAAAAGTTTTAATTTCTACTCATTTTCTTACATTTGAAACACACACCCAGATTTGGGATGTTCTGAGGACGTCAGTCAGGCGTCGAGAGTCTGGCAAAGACATCGGCCGTGGCTGACCTTCGACGAGGGATAGGCGGCCTCGGGCGGCGGCGGGACTATTAGGCCGCTGGTGGCGGCGGAAAGAGCTAGGCGTCCTTCGACGAGGGACGGACGGCCTCGGACAGCGGTGGCAGCGGCGGCCTTCGACGACGACAATACCAAGTGGCAACGGAAAGAACTAAGTTAGTGCCCTAGCTTTTATACCATATTATGAATATTGTGTATGTATTCATGAGGCCCAATGGGCAATATATATATATAGGGAGTACAAAGAGGATATTATAAGGGAATATGCCATACACATATAAGGAAATACAAAAGGCAAATAAGGAAATACAAAAGAATTCATATTCTAACACAAATATACAGGAGCTCACTAAAGACAAATAACACGGTGATTGGTTTTTACTGTAAAAACACCGTAATTAGTGAGATTTTTGTTCTAGAGAATGCTCTGGAAAAATATATGAATGTGAGTCTCACTACGTAAAGGATATTGGTGTTTCAAAGTAATGAAAGGTATGTTCCTTGTTGAAGCAAAATGCAAGGTTATATCTTCCTCTCATATATGCCTGCACCATATATATTGTTTCGCATGACATATTTAAGTTTGGCGACATTGGTGCCCCTCCCTTTTAATTTTTACATGTTCATGTGTATTCTCATGTTATCCTTCTTCAATTCAAGAAGGCGTAAATGCCACGCTGCATGTATATAGAAATTTACTTGCACATTCTACAATTTGTTCCTTTTCAGATTCCGATGAACCGCAAATAAAGGTTAGAACAGCCCATATATGTACTTCATATTTGAACTATTGTAAGTTATAGGCTAAAGTGACAGCAAATAATGGAGACAGCACTATTCCAAACCTACATGAAAACAGATATTTCGTTTGCATAGCCATAAAAAGGAAAATTTCAGATTCAAGTGCATGCTTTATATTACTTTCAGTTCATCTTATGTTTGCTGATGCTGGCATTTGTGTTCAAAACATAGAACGTAAATGTGAAACAAGCACATACTGCTACACAAGTGCAAATAATATGAAGAGAATACAAACACTACATGAGTGAATATCAATTTACCCAACAAATGGAGTGCATTTCCTTAACAAAAAAAGGGAAAGAAATCAAGAATGCATGTATATATACTGATGTTTCTGTTTTGAATGGGGAGCGAGTAATTAAAAACCAGTTTGTCCTCTATTTCTTTCTTCTGATTACAACAAGAATCCTGCCTTTTTTTTTCTTCAAATCAAAAGGCAGATGCAAAAGAAAACAAAGGATGAGATGACAAGATTATTCATCGTCGTGGATAGGAATAAAACACAAATTGAGTACAACTGATCTGCCAGCCAAAAAAATTAATTGCAGGTGTTCAATTAGTCTGGTAAATTAAGTAAAAAAGTTAGTCCGGTAAATAACAATTTGACGAGAAGCAAGAATTTGTTGAGAGTCTAATAAATCAGAAAGGCTAGCTAGCTTGAACTCAAGACCCGCCTCCCATGAAAAATACCATTAAAATGTTTGGTACAAGATACGGGTTCAAGGTCTAACTTTCAATTATTAATTACTTATCAAATTATCAGCCAATCCCACGCTTCCAACAACAAAGAAAACAGCACATTCCATGTAAGGCATGCAAATATATTTCTACGCATATGTGTATATCCACATGACTTTATATGTGTATATCCACATGTCTTTAAAGTCATCCAAAATGGTACTGCACCTAGCTAGCTAGCACCAGAAATAAAGTATAGTTGGCTTCATGAACCTTGATTATATGCTCCTGATCGAACATCTCGTTTTCTTATACACGGTTAAACCAATCACAAATTAAACTCTACAATCTACAAATCAACCTCACTTAACAGGTAACCTCGGATGATAATACTTTGAACACAACCAATCCGTCATATATATGTACTCAACAGCCAACAACGGATGCGAAGGAATGAGTTTATCTCATGAAAGTCTTTGAATGCCAAAAACTACTTTTAGCTGGGTGTTGTAGACTTGTAGTACCACATGTAATTTTCAAACAAAACATTGCAACATGCATATATCAAAGCTCCAATTAACTTGTGCATCCAAATCCAACAAATAAAAGCTCCAATTAACTTGTGCATCCAAATCCAACAAATAACATGTAACAACCATAAGTAGCCACAATTCATAACCTCAAGGAAATAACAAATACTCAATTGGATACTAGGAATAAGTGATGTGCATACCATAGTAATGCATATGCAGATGGTGTAGCTGCTGCTGCTGCCGCCCATTAAATCATGGCGCCATTGTCCTGAAAGGAAAAGGAAGGAAACATCAGCTAATGGGTCACTCATAGGAAGGACCGCATACAAGAGAATGGTGGGCCAAGCATCACTGAAAAACACCAAAGCAAAGGAACAAAAGGCAGTCACTCTTACCCCTCCTCATCGTCAGTAACACTGTAAGAGCAGCGGTTACAGTACTCATTTTTACTCTCTCAACTCAGCGTTTGTGCGTGTCTTGTCTATGGGAGATAGAGGAAGAGAGAAGAAAGATGGGTAGAGAAGAGTAGAGAAAGAGAATGAGAGAACAGCAAGGGGACCAACCCAAACCAAAAGGCCAAATGTGTGAGAGACAAGGAACCTAAGATGCAAGCCGGATCTGGCAAAAGCAAGGTGAGGCCACCTTCCTTGCCAAATATGGTTCCTCCCTTGGTGACCTCCAAGCTCCACTTTTGAGCCAACAAGAGCTCATCAAAGCCACCGTTATCACCATGGCCACAGGCAGACTCAAGATCCCAAAACCGAAACTCAGTAGAAAAGAACAGCAAGAATGCAAGAAGAATGACTGCACCAGGCAGAAGAGAAGGGGTAGAGGGAAGCAGCGGAGCAAGGATTTTTATGATAAGGATGTGAACTTAAATAACACATAGTTCTACTAACTTATAGATGACTAACTCAGTTCTAACTGTTCTACTTATACATAATACATAATCTATACAATTCTACATACTAATTTACAATCTAACACTTACATATAATCTTATGTCTTTGGTTGTACCAAAATTTATTTTTTATATATATAGTATTTTTCAAGAAAAACTTAAGATACAGCTGTGCTCTGTACTAGCCCCGCCGGTTGGAGAGGGGCTACAGGAAGGAAGAGATAAGAATGATGCAGTTTTATTCTGTTAAATCCTTACAGTTGTGCAGTGTACTGGCAGCATCTCCCCGATTCAGCTCCCAAGGCAAGGAGTTGGGAGTAGAGAAGTGGAAAAAAATCTTAGGGACAAGCAAAATATGGCGAAACCAATCATTTTTCCATGTACTTCAAAGCCTACAACAACAACTCACTCGCTCTTTACTCCTCCTCGCCATCAATATCAGCACCCTCCTCCTCAGTAGTAGCTACCAGACAGCTGACTGAAAGAGATCAAATCAAGAAGAGGAAAATAATATGCAAATCGCTGCGCATATCCAGAAGATAAGGAGGTGACAGGTCCTTGCCCCTGCAAACAAACAGAGTCCTGGCGGCACGCTTGTCCATCTTTGCACTGCACGGCACGGTTTCCACCACCACCACGCCAAAACGCACAAACAAAAACCTCTACTTCTCACATAATGTGTTTAGTCTTCTATGGTAGCCTAGATCAGAACGAATTGAATCAGAAGGGGAAAAGGCTATCTTGTCCGGTGCGGTTGTCTCCCAGAGTAGTCTAGATTAGAACGATTTGAATCCGAGGAAAAGAGGTCATCTCATCCAGTGCAGGAGGCGGAGAGAGGCTGACAGAAAGAGGAGCGAGCACGCGATGAGAACGGCATACCTGTGATGCCAGTCACGCCGTGTGCTCACTCTCTTCTGTCAATCTCTTTATAGCCTTCTTGTGCCATGAGAGATGCTCCTTCCACATGAATCCACACAGTACCACACTTGACTATCCCTTAAAAATCAACGAAACCAACACAAAATATGGAAAAACATTAGGAAAATAAATCGGTGCTAGCACTCCTTGGATCCGGCAGTGGCCGTACCGGAGGAATGAGAGGTGAGAGGTGAGAGGAGAGAGAGAGAGAGGAGTGCTATGGTTTTCTTGGTGTTTGGGTTCGTTGAATGTAGGAGGGGAAGTGGACGATGGGATGGGGAGCCGTACCAGCTGGGCTAGCTCAGCCCATTCACTGGGGAGTGAAGCGAAGGGAAGCCATCTCGAGATCTATTTAAGTACGCCGATGAGTAGTGGTTGTTAGGATCAGCACCAGTGATGGCTAGTGCAGTGTTAATGAGGCTATTTTGTGGACGGGACGGCGTACTAGATTTGATGGAGCGCACAGAGAGTCGTGACTGTTCGTTAGGAGACGGCAAGTGGCATCGTCCAGTCCTCCCCCGGCTAGCTGCGTGATAACGTGTCAGCCACTGATATTTTGCTACCATGGAGCGAACAGTAGAAACGCACAGAGAGACGCAACTGTTCGTAGGAGACGGCAAGTGACATCGTCCAGTCCTCCCCCGGCTAGCTGCTTGATAACGTTTCAGCCACTGATTTTGCTACCGCCGGGTGCCTGGATTCTTGCGGCCGGGCCTGTCTCGCGGCCATGTTGCAATTTCAGTGCCACGGTTAGCTAGTGAGTATGTGGTAATTAAATGAGAGTAAGTGCTGGAATTTCGCAGGATTTCTATAAAGAAGGATTGTGCTTTTTTCATGTGAATTAAATTCTTCTCTTTTCTAGAGATTTTCTGTGAAATTCATGTGTTCTAAATATATGGTTTGTTGGATTGCTTAATATAAATGGATATTTTTTTCCTAGTGGGTGCTATATATGCAGCGACGGATTCAACAACCTTCCGGCTGGCGATTGCCGTGCTTCCGTGGGCCGCCTCCTCGCTCTATATGGGCCTCCTCGCTCGGCACTTCCTTTCTCACTTTCGGCTTTTCAGCAACACCTCTCCAAGTCTCTAACTCGGACCGAGCCTTAGCACGCTCTTTGTTCCCAATCGGCAATCCCCAGCAGCTTCCTGATCCTCCCAAGGACCCCAGCGCCAAGCGCCAGCGGCGGCTTTCTGCGGCTGCGTCGGCCGGCGGGAGCTGGAAGTGAGGGCTTCACGGTCTTGATCACGATGAGCGATGTGGCGAGGCGATGGTGGGCAGCTCTTCCGGCAGCGGCGAAAAGAACGGAGGCCGGAAGCGCCTGCGCCTGGCGCGGCGATTCCCGGCCTTTCGGCTCCGGCTCCGGGACCCAGGCAGCAAGGTGTGCTTTAGAACTTTTCCCTTTGTTGATTAGTGGATTTTTCTTGCTCCAATCCCACCATGGCGCTCCTCCTTCCTTGGCTTGGGCTCCCCATGGTGCCGCCGCCGCTCCTCCGGCCGCCCTCAACACCCTGCACCGCCACCTACTCCCTTGTGCGTCTGGCCCGTGCGCTCGCCCGTGCCCATGGCGCCACCTCCTGTGCTTGCGCCGCGCCCGTCCCATGGTGCCGCCGCCACCGGCACCAGCCTAGAGGATGGGCTCGCCTGAGTTGCCCCCGCGTTTGTGGTTTTGTGCGGTTGTGCCGCTTGATGCTTGTTGGGTGATTTTCTAGTAGGATGCACTGCTGTAGCAAACATCATTATATAATTGGGGCTCAATTTGTAGCTAAGTTTGTTGCTTATTGGTTAATTTGGGAAAATTGAATGGAATCAAGTAATCAACTGCTACTAGGTTGGCAAATCTGGTAACCTGGTAACATGATTACTACTACTAGGTTGGTACATGACGAGAATTGTTAAAATTTCATAAATGAGGAGGTCTTTTACTTTAAAACTATTGTGGATTTGCATGATGTGTAATTGTGTATCCGAATATCCAATGCTTGCGGTTCTCAATAGACCATAATTAGATACTTAGCTTGTGGCTTGCTCGGGTTTTGAAAAATTCCTTGCGCCACCACTGGTGCTACGTTGTTTATCATGTCACATGTAATTTGGAAAAAACGGAGTAACTTTGGTGATTCATGAAAAAGATCGATGATCGTAGGATATTACAAAAATTAATAAGAGAGGAAAACATTAACAAATGAATGAAATAAATAATTTTCAAGTGGTAGTGGGTTATTTGCGGGTTTATTGGGTTTGATCTTGTAATACAGGAGTTGTTCAAATCTTACCAGACAACTATGGTAACAAACGGTGATAATGATTTATGATACCAGGATTTGGAAAACCCGCGGTAATTAAACGGTTGGTGGTAACAGTAAGCTGGCTAGGTTCCTGTTTTAATTTCCTCGTCCCCTAGCTATTTTGTTCACCCCTAAACACTCCCATTTCATCCCTTCTTGGGATATAAATACAAAATCAAATATCCGGTTTGAATTTGTATTTACTGTCTATGTTGAAACTGGATATTGTCCTCGACACTGACAACATCGACAGAGCTGGTAAGAAATTCCCACCACCAGAAACATGCAGTAGTTTTTCAGATATATAGCGTCTGACACGTGGCCTTTTTCATAATGTGTATGCAGGAGAAGGGGAACGAGTACAGAGCCCGGATGATGTTCTATTTGTTATTCCAAAAGGCCAATAGTGTCAAGCCCCTCCCTGAAGCATTGGAGAAGTATAGGCCGCTTAGCAAATCGAAGTCGTTTTTTTTTTGTGTGTTTACGACTAATATCTAGTAATTTTTTTTGTAACTGGCAGTAATATGTGTTACATTTACAGTAAAATGTATGATTATTAGAAGAACTTGCGTAACATTTTAGTAAATACATGTTTTCCAGTGGGTATACTAGCAATGTCGTTCTCAAATAACAGTAAAATGTTATCAAACGCACAGTAACTATCAAAAAACACAAAGTGCAAGCGGTTTACAGCGGTAACATGACACGCCTTTCGAAGTAATAATAGGTATCATTTACGGTAAACGGTAACATTTACTAGATCAGCAACATGTCATCATTTTCCGCAGTAAAACCAGCACCCCGAATATTACGATCATATCTTCCTCATCTAAATGGCAGTAAAACCTTTCTTATAACAACACTGGGTGACGCGCGATCATTTTACTAACAAATTTTCACTGGCATTTGCATATTGGTAGGTTTTTACCGTCAATTTAGAACGGCACCGAGCAACTTTTACGGCTATTTTTTGATGCACGTCCACGTGTTTTACTGTCGAACTCAAGCGGGAGGCGGTCTTGACGCCGCCAATATAGCGTTGGATAAGCATGAAATTTGCCGGCCATCGTAGCCAACCAAGACTTCTGACCCTTAAATTTGCTCCCAATGGGCAGTATCTTAGTGCAGTTTCTTAGTGCATGAGGAGTGTTAAGATACTATCTTCCCAATGCATGGTTTTTTATGGTGTAATATCTTAGGCTGTTTCATTTAATTACATGCATGAGAGGAAACAGCAATCACAATAAATTTTATGCGTTGGATTTCGAGACCGAGCCGGTATCTAGATTATATTCTAGAGTACTCTCTCTCTTCATGAACTATGGTGTCATATTATCATTTTATCTACATAACAGACTTAAAATACTAGTCAAAGTGAAGCACTGGGAGCAGCTTTACGCATAGAACAACTTGCCAGGGCTGTTCGGAGCGATTGTCTAGAGCACACCCAGGAGCAGTATTTGTGACGCGAGAAGAATCCTTGCGTTACTGTGTTTGGCCAGACATGTACAAGCAGTAGTTTAGTCGTAGCAGTATTGAAAAAAGCAACATTTACGCCGCATGCAGCAGCAAACAAGCCAACCTCATCTTTTGAGGTTTGGATGGTTGTTGGAACAGAGTCAGAGATTCTCTGCATTGAAAACAACCTGGCTAGCTAGTTACTAGCTCCATGGCACCATGCATAGATGCTGGATCGGCCGTGATTCCCGATACAGTTCTAGCTTGCTCAGTAGCAGTAGTAGTACAAGCCAAGAAAAAGGCCAGGGCTTGCAGAATTGTTTTCTTGTTATATTTGAGCCGAGTCAAAATTAAATCCACATAGATGTCGTCACGAGAGACTGAAATTACGGTCTGTTTAATTTGTAGCACATACAATCTTGACTTTTTATAACTGTTGTTTGCTTCTTGCCACAATTGTGACCTACAGACATAATGCTTTGTCAAAAACTATCAAACTTTTTTCCGTGAATAAAAATTGCCTAATTTGCGGAGACCAATTCAGCCGCCAACAAAAAATGTGCTTGCCGCACTTTTAAAAGAAATGTGTGACAAACGGTTGGCATTATCCATCCAAAGTTCCAAACACTCATATATTCTTGCAACGGAATAATACTTTAGCACCTAATTAACATGCATTCCTGTTTACTTAGAGCCGTGATTTTTCAAAGGAAAGATCGGGGTTCCGGCTTTCATCCCAATCATGACAAAGATAATGCACATGCACAAACCGTACGTGCTACTCACTTTTTATTAGTAGGTAACACTTTTCACGTATTTATTCGTATTGTGTGGTATCCGAGTACAGATTTACTGTGTCTGTTGATAACAAGCTACTCATGTATGTACTCTACAGTGACACTAACCGGAGGAGAGCTAGACGGAGGCATCCGGGACAAGAGGCATCCGGGACAAGACAATGCCACAGTAGATGGATCGAATCGAATAACGGAATTGGCTTTCCATCCAGCGGCTGCACATGCGCTGTAGGTACGGGTGGGTTATTTTCAACAACAAAAACCACGTAGGTACGGGTTATGACCGAGAGGCTGCTGTACCTGCTGCACGAAGGGCGGGGGATTGGGACACAGGGACCGAGAGATCGAGGAGATACACGGATTTGTTATCGTCTTATATCATGATATAGATGCTTTAAAATATTTATAAATATTAGAAGTTTTATTAGTAGGAACATTTTTATATAAAAAAAAAGTAAATAGAACACAAATCATGATCATGATATATGATAACTTCAGTTTGGTGGAGTTCGATACACATGCACGCTTCACCGAGTCATGGACGCTGCGACAGAAGCTAGAGACAAGGAAGAAATGCTTGATCAAGCTTTAAATATGTAGAGAGATAAAATATCATGCGTTTGTGCGGTATAAATTAGACTCAATGCTAGCTTGAAAATTTAAGAAGAAAATAGAATCTACATGCCAAGATACGTTCCACAAATGAACTCTTATACTTTTTAGTTTCACCATAAGTGATACTTAATCACATAATTGAATTAGTAGGGACTTAGTCCTAGTAGAGTTCCAATGCTCCTATGTCCTATGAAAGGTAGTAAAAAAATCATGAGGTGGACAAGCCCCTGCCAGCCGGAAATAAATTTCACATGACCCGGATCGTTTCTACTGGAAAAGGGCATCATCACTCCCCTCCCCCCGATCCTTTATTGGCTCCGGCAGCCCACACCGCCTCCACCGAGCAGCGCCGCCGCACGAGCTGCCCGCAGCGGATTGGACACAAAGGCGCAGCTTGGACGGACGACGATCGGTGAAGGGAGAGAGACGGTCAGGGAGAGAGGAAGGAAGAGAAAGAGAGAGGGCTAGCTTTTTGCAAAAAGATTTGCGCAAATACACGTCTTCCGTGGAGGGATGAGGTCCTTCCGATAAGAAAAGGACCGAGGTCCTGTACAATTTATTTCCCTGCCAGCCTCCCATTCCCTCTGACCTTGACTGTACGTACTCTAAGCAAGGCAACCAGAGTTTTTTCCCCCTAAAATGCAGCACCAGCGTACCTCTATCCGTCAAGTGTCTACACCGCTCTCTCCTAGCCTGGACATGCCAAATTCTGTGCGCACATAGCCCATATTCGTGTGCGCTCAACATTTGGCTGCTCTGGACTCTCCTCGCCGGACAAGGCTTTGTCCGCGCACCCCTTGCCATGATGTGGCGCTGTCGCATGCCCTTAGCCCGGACAACGCGTGTCCGCACGTGTGTTGCCCAGATCGTGCATCCATGCTTCGGATGCAATCGCTGTCGTGCGCCCATACCTCGGACGCGCGCTGGGCACACGCGTGTCGTCCGAACAGCCGGCGATGCCGCATGCCCATGACCCAGACGCGTCGCGTCTCTCGTTCAGGTCTCCCTGCCCTGGTCACGCTACCTTTACCGCGTGCCCTGCTTTATTCCATGTCGCTCGTCCATCTTTCATGTCGCACACATTGCGCACGGACAAGGCTCTATCCGACCCTCACCTTTGGCGCCACCACGTGGCCGCTCTGGCGCCCGTGCGGCGGAATACTCTGGATTTCAGCTGCTGTCTGCGGGAATTAGCTTTGCGCCGCTATAAATATTGGAGTCGCTCGCTCTCGTTGTCGCTCTCACTCATCTCAATTTCGTTCTCGTTCTCGTTCTCGCGCTCGTCGCTGAGAACACAGAGAATATAATTTTAAAAAATGGAGATTAAAGTTTGGAGCAGTTCTGATGACCGTATCAGCATAGAACGCCCCCTGAAGGGCAGGTAATTTTTTGTCCACTGCATTTGGCGTTATTACTATAGTCGTAGTTTATTAGTCTTAATTAACTGGTCCTAATTAATGTAGTTTGTAGTTATAATTAAATAGGTGTAAATAATTTAGTCGTAGTTTATTACTGCTTATTATTAAGAGGATAGCGATGGAGGACACGTGGCAAGTGCGGAAACGCGTTCGTTTGCCATTTTTTTGTATCTGTGAGGGCGCTAAGTTTGTTAGTAATATTTGTGCATATGGTATATCTAGATTTTACGTAGAGTTTGTTTACATAGTCATACAGTATTTAGACAGTGTTCATTATGGATACTAGAGTTTGTTTGATATCCCTTCAGGATACGTAGAATCCTTTTCAGATACATATAGTCATTTGCTCTCAACAAAAGGGTACCCCTGTAATCAGATTTTGTGAACAAGAGCAAGAGAAAATCAGAAAAATTGATGTTGTTTCGGCGGCACAAAAAAGTTCTTGTATTCTTGCGTTCGCATTCTAGGATTTTATTGTTTTCGCGTGTGTTAGTCTTCGGTTTGAGCAACAAAGTTTGCAACAAAAAAAAGTGGCGCAACAGTGCAAAAACTCAGCAAACTACATACGTACGTACGTATGTATACGTAGGGTAGGACTGAAACGATCGAAGGACTTATCAGTGAATTAATAAATATAGGATGCTCTGTTCTACCTAGCTAGACGTACACCACATGCTGGTACGCGCGCATGTGAGAGCAGTACGTCGGGCGCGGCACTGTACCAGCGAGGAAAGCGAAGCGATCGCGATGCGGCCAATGGGCGCGCGGCAGGGTGCATGCTATGGTGGTGGTACAGGCAGGGAGACGATGTCAGGAGAGGCAGGCAGGGGCCGTGCGTGCCGACCGGCCTGGCCGATCGGGCTGGGCTGACCGATCGATCCGTCCGTGGGAAAAGGCCGCGCCCGGCCGGGCGACGTACGTACGTGCGTCGATCGGGGCGTCGGGGCGTGATGGACGCCGACGTGCAGCACAACGTTATCCTGCTCGAGCGGCCGGCCGGCCGGCCGATCGGTAGGGCCTGCTGTACTTTACTACCAAGGCAATTGAGTGGAGTAGGCAACTGTTAGAATTAATCTTGTTTCTATTTTATTAGTTTCCGTTTTGTTTTTTATTTGCCGTATTCAAGTCATACGGCGAGTTTGAGTCCTAGTCTTGTTTAGTAGATATGTGTGTATAAAAGGCTGAGGCCAGTACCTTGTAAAAGGATGGAGTTGAGTTGAAAAGCAATAAAGAAAACCAAAAAAAGAGGAGCGGTGTTGCTCCCGAAACAAGTGTATTTCGGCGTACTGTGCTTTGTCTCGTTGCTTGTTTCTCCAGCAGGAGAAAGCAAAGAAACCAGGAGGTGCAGCTTTATTACTGCTTCACGTGAAGACCACAGGAAAGGGAAGGACTAGCTGCCTAGCTGGTCTCACAAGCGCCCAGGCAATTCACGTAAAAGGGCAATTCACGGTGCGAGCGTTTCTTAATTTGTTTATCTGGACGACGAATCAGAAACAAGAAAAAGGGGCCGAACGTTTTCTGAACAAAAGGAAAATTTCTAACAAGTGGTATCAGAGCCATGATAAAGGATGGTTGACCCTGGAGTAGCTTGGTGGCATGGCGACACGGCAGTGCGGCCAATGGAGTGGCGGCGTGGGCTATGCTACAACGCAAGAGCGGCACTGCATGGCGGAGCGGTGGGCTCCGTAGCGCCTGGCAGAGTGTCTTGACGCGCTTCGGCAAAGCGCCTGGAAGCAGGGGACGGCGAGTCCCACGTAGATGAAGGGTGCGGTGTGCACGAAGTTGGCGTAGGTGGCGCAGCAGGTAAAGCCTTGAGAGGTCCAGACGGTCGCGCGACAAAGGCGTCTGGCTGCCGGGGTGGTGAGTCCACGTGCATGAAGGGCGCGGCATGCATGAAGCTGTCGCGGAGGAGAGGCGGTGTAACCTCGGTGAGATGTCTGTGAGGAAGTGGGCAGACTTGGTCCGAGAGAGAGAGCGGAGGCTCGGGTAATGGTGAAACCGAGGTGGTCGTGGGAGCAGTGCTCCGGCCAGACAGTGTGCAAGGAAGGACAAGTTCGATCCAGTCTGGCGCGCAAGCGTTGGTTTGTGCATGGCTCAGGATGGAGCAAGCATAGGCGGTAGGGCGGTATCAGCCCAAAAAGAAACGACGCACAGGAGTGCAGGTAAAAGAGGAAGACTTGAAAATTCAGATGAGAGAGAAGATCAGTGTGATCAAGGTGAAGAAACAAGATTAAGGGGGTGATTGTTAGAATTAATCTTGTTTCTATTTTATTAGTTTCCGTTTTGTTTTCTATTTGCCGCATCCAAGTCATACAGGCGAGTCCGAGTCCTAGTCTTGTTTGGTAGATACGTGTGTATAAAAGGCTAAGGCCAGTACCTTGTAAAAGGGTGGAGTTGAGTTGAAAAGCAATAAAGAAAACCAAAAAAAGGGGAGCGGTGTTGCTCCCGAAACAAGTGTATTTCAGCGTACTATGCTTTGTCTCGTTGCTTGTTTCTCCAGCAGGAGAAAGCAAAGAAACCAGGAGGTGCAGCTTTATTACTGCTTCACGTGAAGACCACGAGAAAGGAAGGACTAGGCTGCCTAATTTGGTCTCCAAGCGCCTAGGCGATTCACGAAAAGGGCAATTCACGGTCTGGCGTTTCTTTGTTTATCACGGACGACGAATCGAAACAAGAAAAAAGGGACGAGCGTTTTGAACAAAGGAAAATTTCTACGGCAACAACGAGCATACTCGGTCACGATTGAGCAGTGTAATCTTGTCGTCAGAGAGGCAGCCCACGGTCCCATCAACTGGCGAAAGCAGTCTGCGTCTCACAAATACCTGAAGGTAGCTGAAGCTGCGAAGGGTCAAGCGAAGCCTCAAAGGTCCCGAAGGGCAGGGGAGGTACCCGAGGATGACCCAAGCCTCGAAGGGTGTTAGAGAGTCACAGGAGGTACCCCGAGGGGTGACCTAAAGCTTGCAAAGGGTCAACGAAGGAAGCCTCCGAAGGGTCCCGAGAGGTATAGGAGGTACCCCAGGATGACCCGAAGCCTCCGAAGGGTCTCCCGAGGGGACAGGAGGTACCCCGAGGATGACTCAAGCCTCGAAGGGTGTCCCGAGGGTCTGAGGAGGTACCAGGGTGACCCAAACCTCAGAAGGGTCTTTTGAAGTAGCAACCGAAGAAGGCTCAAAGAGTATTCGGAGGAGATCCCGCCGGAGGAAAGGAAAAAAGACAGCTGGACCAGAAGCTAAGCATAGGGGTAGGAAAGGACACTGTAATCCCTACACTAGTAGTACTTTTGTAGGGGTGCTTATGTAATCTTATGTATCCTGCCATTTTGTCTATAAATAGACATCCACACTACTACAAAAAGGCTAATACTGGACGCCTCATCACAGACGGTTGACCAAAACCGTCTGTATTACATGCAATCATAGACGGTTTTGGTTTAGAGGCCGTCTGTGTTACTGGCTACGCTAAAAACTATCTGTGAAGAGGTAATATCACAGACAGTTCATGTTGAAAACCGTCTGTGAACTATCATAGACGGTTCTGAACAAGAACCGTCTGTGATATTACTAAGTATCACATACGGTTTCAACAAACAACGTCTGTGATACTTCACAGATGGTTTTAATAATGAACTGTCTCTGATATGAGACTATATCACGGACGGTTCTATTATGGAACCGTCTGTGATAAGTGTCGACGATTGAATCACCGATCTTATGAAAATGAAAGAGGAAAATGACGCGATAATTCATGGGAGAAAATGGGACCGCTCTTTATTGATATGAACTGGATTTACAAAGGGGGGTGCTCTTGACCCTACTAGGGACTAATCCTAATTACACTGGATGTGAAGATTGCTATCTTACTTGTCTCAGTTTGCCTCTTGATCCGTCGAACTTGTGTTGATGTTTCGCTTTCTGCCTCTTTGGTCTTCTGTGCTTCATGCTTAAGTAACTTCCGAAGAGGTGGCAGTTACTCCTGGAGGAGGCATCCCTGGTGAAGCGTTGTGACTGGTCGGGGCTTAGTGCACAGTTAACAATGTGTTTAACTGCTCGACAGTTTAGTGCCCGAGAGACATCAAACCGTCTGGTAGTTGTTGTCAGTGTCTTTAGGATTATCTAACCGTGTGGTATGAAGTATACATCACATGCTATATTCATCGCACGATAAGAATATATCCGGGATTAGTTATAAACATTAGTTCATAGCGTTTCCAAGCAATTACCTGGTCGGAGACTAGGTACAGGACCTTGTCCGACCAGGGTACCCTTATGTAACCTTTGGAATCCTTACGACCAGTGAGGTCGTTAGCCTTAGGGGTTACGACCATGAAGACGTATGGTCTTTTATTGTTTATTAAAACAATACACAGAGGTTTTAATCCTCGTTAGCTAGCCCCTGAACTTTAAATGAACAGGTCATGTAAACACTTTTCCTCTGACAAAGTCATGTCGGGCAGACCTCATTTAATGTCGTGATATACGAAGTGATATGTGTTCACTTTAAAGTTGAGAACCTGCCTTGGGAACCTAAGAGTTTTTCGTCCGTTGGACCCTTTTTTTTTATCAATCCTCATTGCAGTTAAAGACCTGAAGCTATAAAAACCTCCATTGTTGGGCTCTAGAGTTTTTATGTTTCCAGATCTTCTTCAAATCCTCTTCAGTTCCTTGCTAAGAAAATCTTTCTGATTTCTTATTGCCTTTCCAACCTCAAAGCCTCCTCCAACCACTACTCATCCCTTTGAGAAATTTCACTACGTCGGATCAAATCACAAAGTGGATAGCTTCAGATCTGAATGAGAAGAAGCTTAGAGCGCTGGAGAAGATGGGAATGCTCCCAAACAAGAATCTGATCGGATGGAGATCGCGGTAGGGAGCACTTTCCGAGCCGAAGATGGGGAAATTCGAGTCTTCCTTGCTCACATCGAGTCTTGGTGAGGGTCTGGTGCACAAATTCCTTCCTCATGTTTTAGAGTATTATGAGGTGGAATTGGTGAATTTGGCCCCTAATTCCATCACCAATATTACTATTTTATCTACCTATGTGAGGCATACACAGGAGCGCCCAAATTTGAGGCTCTTTAGGTATTTTTATCGGATGGCGATGTCGGGGAAATCCACAGGGACTCCTGGAAAATGCACGCTGCACCTTCATGACGGGAAGGCCAATGAGTACATCCAACTGTACTCAAAATCCTCGTGGTCGTCATGGAAAAGAACTGGTTCTACATAGCGATTCTGAGGATGATGGCCTTTACTTTGCCAGTTAAAGGCTAACGAGAATCCCAAGTGGAGGAAGACCGTGGAGAAGGCAGGAGTGGTCGAAAGATGGGTGAATGCCATCTATGACCTGAGGGTCAAGGGCTTGACTTCCTGGCATGTGGTGAGGGACTTCACCAAACGCTAGATTAGTCCTTTGAGGCTCCGGACTCATTCCCTGCACTGGTCCATTGGTCGTGATGAAGCTATCTCAGGAGATGGTAAGTCTTTGAGAAAAGCTCCGACCAGTATGATTCATTATTTGATTATCGTAATACCTTAAAATTTGCTCCTATCTCCTTTCTTCCTTCCTTTTTTTAAAGGACTTTCTACTGAGAAAATCAAAGAGCGGATCAGGATGATCTGCGCTAGGGAGCCTGGTGAAAAGGCTGCATTCCCAGACATCTTGGCAATAGTATTGTCGACGATCTAATCGCCGATCTTATGAAAATAGAAGGAGGAAAATGACGTAGAGTATCCTCGAAGAGAATGGGGGCTGCTCTTTATTTATATGAACTGGGTTTACAAGACCTGACTAGGGACTATCTCCAATTACACTGAATGTACTGAATACTACCGCTTCGCTTCGTGGTTGCCTTCATTGTTTGTTGTTGTGTATATGTCCTCCTCGTCTTCAAGGCTTCACCATTTAAATAACTCCGAAGAGACGGCGATTACTTCGGAGAAGACGTCCACGATGAAACGTTATAACCGGTCGAGGTTCAAGGTAGTTAACAATGTGCTAACTGCCTTGCGGTTAAGTATTTGTGAGACATTTAACCGCAAGGTGGTTTATCGTCAGAGTCTTGTATGTCATCGTAAGTTATGGAACGTTTAGCACGTGTTCCATTCATCATATGGTTATTGGTACCTGTTCATAGCATTTCCGAGCAGCCACCTGGTCGGAACCTAGTCCGACCAGGATACCCATCGTGTAACCTCTGGAATCCTTACGACCAGTGAGGTCGCTAGCTTTTATGGGTTATGACCATGGAGACGTATGGTCTTTCTATGTATTTAAATTAATACATAGAGGTTTCAATCCTCGTCAGCTAGCCCCCGAACTTTAAATGAACAAGTCGTGTGAACGCCTTCCCCCGATGAGTTTATATCGGGCAGACCACCATTTAATGTCGTGACATCCGAGATGATTTTGTGTTCATTTCAAAGTTCAGAACTTGCCTTGGGAACCGAAGAACTTCTCTGTCCGTGGGGCAAAAAAGAAGCTTTTTGCCGTTCAGACTTTTATGGATAAACTCCAATCGTAATTCAAAAAACTCGAGGCTATAAAATCCCCATCGCTAGACCTTTTGGATTCTTTATGCTGCCAGATCTCCTTTTCTGATCTCTTTCATCCAGACAAAAATCTTCGTCCTTCTTTTCTTGTTCTTCCGACCACAAAAATCTCCTGCGAGTTCTGCTCATCCTCAAGAATTTTCATCATGTCGGAGCAAATCTCAAAGTGGTTGCCGTCGGAGTTGAGCAAGAAAAAGCTTGAAGCTTTGGAGAAAATCGGGATGCTTCCGGACAGGAACTTGATCAGATGGAGATCAGCTTTCGGAGAATATGTCCCAAGTCGCGAAGATGAGGAAATTCCCGTTTTCCTCGCCTACATCGAATGTGGGCTGAGATTGCCGGTACACAAATTCCTTCTCCGTGTTCTTGAATTCTATGGAGTGGAATTAGTGAATTTGGCCCCAAATTCCATCGCCAACATCAGTATCTTCACATATTTGTGTGAAGCATACCTGGGATTGCCTCCAAGTTTGAGGCTCTTCAGGTATTTTTACCGAATGGTGATGGGGAGATCTACGGAGACTCCCGGGGAATGTACATTGCGCCTTCACGACGGAAAGGCCGATGAGTACATTCATATGTACTCAAAATCCTCGTGGTCATCATGGAAGAAGAACTGGTTCTATATGACGGTTACGAGGGACGACGGCCTCTATTTCGCCGGGATGAGAGCAACGGAAAATCCCAAATGGAGAAAGACCGTGGAGAAGACAGGAGTGGTCGGGCGATGGGTGGATGCCATCTACAACCTACGAGTCAAGGGCTTGACCTCTTGGCATGTGGTGAGGGATTTCACCAAACGCCAAATAAGCCCATTAAAGCTTCGGACTCACTCCCTGATCTGGTCCATTGGTCGTGATGAAGCTATCTCAGGAGGTGGTAAGTCTTTGAGATAACTCCAATCAGCATTTTCATTGGATTAATGTATTACATTAAAACGTGTTCTTGTCTTATTTTCTCTCTTCTTTTAAAGTTCTTTCCTCCAGGAAGTTAGAGAAAGGATCGGTGATCTGCAGAGAGCTCGGAGAAAAGGTGGATTTCTGAGATCTTGGCCATAGTCTCTGCCAAGAGAGAATAACAAGGCTTAAGGTAAAAATCTTTTATCATGCATATATATATATATATATATATATATATATATATATATATATATATATATATATCTCCGATCGGGTTTTTGATCATGCTCGTTTTTGTAGGTGGTCGGGTTGCTAATTGCACACACTAGTGAGGATAAACATCCCACCGTTGTTCCAACCGACTCGTGCCTGATGCACCGGAAGAAGATGGATCTCCAGAGGTAATGTAACATTTCAAAAGAGATATATATATAGTTTAGATAAAAGATTTCATCACTTAACCAAATTCATTTGTTGGTTTAGGTGGAGAAGGTCAAGGCCACCAAAGACGCTGCGACCCCGAGGTTGCCAACCCGGGCATCGTCGTTAACGACCAAACGCTTGTTGCCTTTGGAACAAGCTGTACGGAGGCAGGTCAAATTACTCCGTCCGACCAGATCATCAAGGACGTTGCTTTTGACGAGATGATCGAAAACATCGATCGATCTTACATTGGATAATGCAACAGACTTGGCCAATCTGTTTGGTTTAGAATCGCAGGCCGTAAGAAAAGAAAAGGAAAGGAGACGGTGCATGATTTTACTCGCCGCGTTTCAAAGTTAAATCCGGAAATTAACTAGGTACGCCCAAATGAAAGTGGTCGTATAAGAACATACCTTCAATAATTTGTTTGATTTGATGCATCTCTCCCCCCTCTTTTTTAACTTCCCTTATTTGCTTGGTATAGGTCCTCTGGAATTCCGGTCGTTTCCGACCAGATTCCTTCTGAGGACCCAATACCTAAAGAGGTCCATGAGCAGACCACTTCCCAGGAAAAAGTTCCTGAGGAAAAGGTGGTCGGAAAAGCCCCCGAGCAAAGGCCAAGGCCAACAGTTGAGTTGGATCCATTGGTGGTCCTAACTCCTTCTGCGGAGGTAGATGCCCCTAAAGGCTCTCAACAGGTTCCGACCATTGTTGGTAACTCTCCTCAACCTGACAAGTTCCCTTTTCGCCCCCGATTCATCGAGGATAAGGAGCTTGACGAGGCGTGGGGAAAGATATCGGACCATCAAATCAAAATGCATCCCGACTCCATTTTTGGTGGATACAATGATTTGGCAATCCGAGTAAGTCTATCGACCAGTTCATAATCTCTCTAAAAAAATCTTTTAGACAAAATTTTTAAAGAGGAAAATGCTATTTGAACAAAGACATGGTCGAGAACTTTCTTTGTGGTCGGAGGATCCCCAATGGATTAAAGATTTGGAGCGTAAACACTCGAATTAAAAGTAAGAATTTTCCCTTAGCCTTTTTTTTTTTCTTCAATGCTTAGTCCTTTGTTAATTATTCTCTTATCGTATTTGATAGATTTGGAGAAAATAAAAGAAGAGATCTTGGCTGAGAGAGCCAAGACTGCCCTGCTTGAAAAAGAAATCAAAGCTAAGGACCAATCGATCGCCGAGGCTACGATCAGCAAGGAAAATCTTAACAAAAGAATTGAAGGTAATAGGTCGTAGACTTGACTTATTATTTTCCTCCAATTATATATTTTTTACTTATCACATGTTTTACTCTTGCAGAGCAAAAACAAATTTTGGACAGAGTAGAGAAAACTCTGAAATTTGAGCAAGATAAGGAGGCAGCTCTCATTCAAAGTCTAGATGAAAAGACTATATTTTTGAACAAGATGATTTTTGATATGAGATCAGGATCAAGCCTGCCTACCTTAAGAGATCCAGTAGAGAAAATGAATTATTTTGGTCAACTTCTAGAGGATCTTAACAACCTGCTCAAGACTACTCGGAAGAACTATGCCCAGGCCATGAAAACAGGCGTTGCTAGTGGAGTTAGTTTTGCTTTGGCAAAACTGAAAGCTTCCGACCCCTCTATTGATTTCCAAGTTGTCGAAGATGACTTCAACTGCCCTCCTGAGGAGGCAACCAAGTTCATGGAAGAACTCAAGCCACTTGGAGATAAAGTAGTAGAGGAAATGGAAATCGGATCTCCATCAAGCAGTAATTAGTCTAGGAATATTTCTAGAGTAGATTCCTGCAAAAAGGGTGTAAAAATATTGAATATGTGTAAGACTTACCTTTTATGTCAGTTAACAATGTCTTTGTTTTATCCTGTTTGATTATTTTGTAAATTCTCACATACCTCCTAGCCCCCGACTGCTTTATAGTAGAAGAACATTACTATGCAAGCAGGTAGCCAAGGAAGAAAAGAAAAAAGTTGAAACCATAATTTTGAAGGTATGTACCGATATGAAGTCAAAACTGATCGTACCAACATTCAGGAAATCATTGTGGTCGGAACCAGCTTATGACTTCGCTTAGTTAGAGATCCTTGTTTGCCATGATCGAAATACCAAGCAAAAAGTTATATATGGTTGGATAAAAAGACCTTGTATTGCGACATAAGGAGGAATGCAAAAATGAATGCAGCAAATATTATAAGTGAACTTTGTTCATATCTATTATCCTAAAGTCTGGTCGGAAGGAAAGCTTTAGATCTGAATTCATATATCACATTGCGCGAAACGTGTTCAAACTCTCTATCCGACTGGTAGCGAGGATCGTAAGAAAAGGACCGTCGCTAGGAAGCTCCTTCCAGTGGGCAGGACCACGTGCGAAAAAGGAGAGACTTCGACTAGGAGGCTTTCCGTGTCCCGACCAGTAGCCAGACATGAGCAGAACAGAATCTTGAAATAGTGAAATATAACCTCCAAAATCTTAAGCATATCGTTCAGTATGGAAAGTTATTTGTACAATGCTCTGATTACTCATATATTTCTTTAAGAAAAGAATGTTGTCGTATGTGGTAAAATGCTCACGTCTAGGACAAATACTGCGCATTTACTTAGAAATCGTTGCCAGAGAGTAATAGAGATCCTTTAGGAAGGATATTAGAGAGAAAAATTGTCTTCTCTAACCAGTTTAAATTGACAACCATAGACGACCAGCCTATAGGTATATATATATATATAAGCAATGTTACTTATTATTATTTGTAGGAAGTAAATGAATTTATTGAATTTGAAAGAAATGAAAGCAATAATTAAACATAGAACTTACGCAATTGATCAATGTTCCAAGAATTTGACAAAATTTGCCCATCAGACATAGCCAGTCGTACGGAACCTGGTCGGGTAACTTCGACCACAGTGTAAGGACCTTCCCATTTGGGGGAAAGTTTATTGCGATTTGCCTGGCTCTGAATTTTTTCGAGAACGGATCACCTACAAGAAGGTGCGAGGTTGCACCTTACGACTATGGTACCTTCGCATGGCTTGTTGGTAGACCGCCGATCGTATAAGGGCTTGGTTTAAATCGTTCTTCAAGGAAATTGACGTCGTCGAAGTCTTCGCTCATTACGATCGCGTTAAAGCGATCAATTCGAAAGCAGAGCCAATTTTGAGTTACGGAGGAAGCATGGCTTCACCAGTAAACCAAAAAGAATGGTGTTTCACCGGTCGACGATCGGTCGTGGTTCGAACGCCCATAATCTGACGGAGTTCTTGAACCCAAGCTCTCGACCGTTTGATTAAGCGGTCGAATACTCGGCGTTTGATCCCTTGCATAATGATACCATTAGCCGCTTAATCGCCCGTTGCTGTTCGTGGATGAGCAATGAAGCAAAATGAACTTTACACCAAGTTCATCACGTAATTCTTGAAATTGATTTGCTAGTGGCTGGCGCCATTATCTGTGATTATACGACTAGGTACACCAAATCGTGTGATCACATTTTTCATTAGGAATCTCTTAGCGGCCTCAGTTGTTATTTTAACAACCGGCTCGGCCTCGATCCATTTTGTAAACGTGTCAATCATGACGAAAAGGAATTCGAAGCCCCCGGGTGCTCTGGGGAAAGGTCCCAGAATGTCTAGTCCCCAGGTTGCAAAAGGCCAAGAAAGAGGAATTGTTTGTAAGGCTTGTCTTGGTGATGTACTAATCTGCTATAAACCGACATTACGACGCCGTCACAAGCTCTTTTGCATCATGAAGGGCAGTTGGCCAGTAGTATCCTTGCCTGAAGGCTTTACCGACCAGAGTTCTGTAGGAATGATGTGCTCCACAGACTCCTTCATGGATTTCGGTTAGCAACTTAATGCCATCCATTTGAGATATGCATCTCATCAACACTCCATGAGATCCTCGTTTGTACAAGGTACGTTCGATTAGAGTGTATGATTTGGCTTTTCGTGCTATACGATCAGCCTCTACATCATCTTCCGGAATTATGTCATGCTGAAGATAATTGTAGATCGATGTCATCCAATCTCTACCTTGATCGAGACAGCGCCAACCGTCAACGACCTGTGGAGCATCCATGTCCTTTTGATCGGTTTGTTCGATCTGTAAAGAATCATGTATGTTCTCGGAAGGCTCGACTACCGAGGGTGAATCGAGTTGCTCGAAAAAACTCCGAAGGGACGGTTGACCTTGTGGAGGCCATCCGTGCTAACCGGTGCGCGAAAGTTTTCCTTTCTAGGAATATGTTGGATCCGAAAACCAAGAAGTGCTTTTCGAGTTTTCGTACTTCCGCCAGATAAGATGACATCTTGGTACTTGAGCATTGATACTCTTTCCCTACTTGATTCGCTACTAGTTGAGAATCGCTTTCACTAGCAATCTGCGAATCCCGAGTTTAACGAGCCGCTCAAGTCCCGCCAAGAACCTTCATATTCTCGCCATATTATTTGTGGCAGGAAAATTTAACCGATGGCGACTTGATGTGTTCGCTAGTAGGGATATCAGATCACTCCACCCAAACCCTTTTAACATCAAAGAACCGTCAAAGTACATTGTCCACTCGTGGTGCTCATAGACGGGCCCTTGGGTGGGTTCAGGTTTGTCCATTCGCAATGAATTCTACTCATCGCTCGATTTTATCGCTGTTCGTGAAATGAAATGGAGGTCGAACGCCCTAGCTCAACCGCCCATTTTGCTATTCGTCCCGATGATTCCTGTTTCAAGGACTTGACCAAGGGGATATCCTGCTTGCACGACCACTTTGTGGGCTCGAAGTAATGCCTTAGCTTCCTTGAAGACATAAGGAGACCATAGAGCAACTTTTGTACTGTGGGTATCTTTCCTTTGGTCCATGTAAGACCTCGCCACGTAATAAATTGGTCGTTGGATGTTATCCCTTTCACGACCAAGACACGCGCCTTTGTTTGTGGAGTTGTCGCCACATACATTAGCAAAGTTTTTCTCCGATCTCGAGAGACTAAAACCGGCACTTGTAAGGTACTTTTTAAGTTCTTCAAAGGCATCGTTTTCCTCTCTAGTCCATTCAAAACTCCCATGTTTCCGGAGAAGCTTAAAGAAAGGTAACCCTTTTCTCCTAACCTTGCTATGAAACGACTTAGCGCCATACTGTAGGTTAGTTTTGGACTTCCTTCTTTGTGGTCGGAGGTCGATCCGGTCGATGGTCGCTATCTTTATCGGATTCGCCCGATACCTCTAGCCGAGACTAGGAAACCAAGCAATTTTCCAGTGAAACTCGAACACACACTTTTAGGATTCACCGAGGTTATGCCTTCTCAAAGTTGTTGAAAGTTTCTTGTAAGTTAGAGATGTGATTGTTAGCGTTGGTGGTCTTTACGACCAAATCATCAACGTAAGCTTCTAAATTCGACCTATTTGCGGACTAAAGGTTTTTGCATTAACCTTTGAAAAGTTGCACCATGCGTTTTTGAGACCAAACGGCATCTTAACATAACAATAAGTGCTATATGGAGTGATGAAGGAAGTTTTCTTCATCCTTTTTACACATACTAACTGGTGGTATTTCAATACGATTTAAAAAACTTAGTAATTCGCACCTGAGGTAGAATCTACTAGTTGATCAATGCGTGAAGGGGAAAATCGCCCTTCGGACAAGCTTTATTAAGATTTGTAAAGTCAATACACATTCGCCATTTCCCATTATTCTTTTTAACCATTACAGATTAGCAAGCCATCGAGGGTGGTTGACTTCACGAATGAATCCAATTTTGAGGAGCTTGTCAATCTCGACCGATTGCCTCCTTCGGTCAGCGAAACGCGCAGCTTCTACTTGATCGGTTTTTTATCAGTCGAGAGCTAGCTCAGGCTCGATCACCTCGGGACTCCGGCATATCGGACGCCGCCAAAGTAACACGCCCCGATTTGCTCGGAGGAAGGAGACGAGCGACTCTTCCTATTTAGGATCGAGCCTTGCTCCGACCAGAATCTTACGAGCCGGTGGGCCAGGATCTTCTGGTCCAGGTAACGACTTGGCGCTGTCCGGAGAAGTGCCTTTGTCGAGGTATACCTCTTTTGTTTGGTCGGAGGGTTTTGGTGTCATCTTCGGTCTTGTGTGCTTGGCCTGCATCGTAGATGAATTAGCCTCTCTGGTCGGGAGTTCATCGACCAGTTCTAAGGATTTTCGATCACATGCATAAGCCATTTTACGATCACCCCGAATAGTGATGACTCCTTTAGGCCCCGGCATTTTCAAACTTTGATAACCGTAATGCGTGGCTATCAGGAACTTCGCTAATGCCGGTCGACCAAGAATTCCGTTGTATGCGGATTCAAAGTTTACCACATCAAACAAAATTTTTTCCGTTCGGAAGTTATCCGGCCTTCCTAACGAACCGTAAGGAAACTTGTCCTATCGGCTTAGCGTGGAGCCAGAACTATGCCGTGAAAAGCATATTTCACCGGTTTCACCTTTGACATGGGGACCTGCATTTCTTCTAAAGCTCCCGAAAATAATATATTCAAAGAACTACCTCCATCTACCAAGACTCGATTAACCCTACAATTATTAATGGTTGGTTCAACAACAATAGGGAACCCACCGGTCGAGTCGAAGGAATGGGGCATCATCTTTGTCAAGGAAATTGCAATGTCCGACCACTTCGATGGCTTGATAGTGTTCGGGATTCGACGAGGTTGATCTCCGCCCACGGCTTTCAGATGACGCTTGATTCGTATGAAGAAGATCCTCCAAAATCATGTTGATCGTGTGTTGGGGATCCCGTACTCCATCTCTTCGCCGCCATCCTTGTCCTTTTGGAGCTCGTTTCTCCGTGTTCTCGTATTGCGGAAATGGTCCATCACCGCATAATAATCTTCCAGCTTTTTGCCAAACTCGACAAAGCGAGATCATGCCCTCGTCACTTGGTGAAGTGGACACCACTTCTTCTTTTTCTCGAATCCTTCGGCCTGAGTTGTTTTGCCCCGACCGAGTAGTCCTTTTGCCCTTCATGAATTTATCAGAACGGCTAGGACCTCCTTGTCGCCGGATCCGCGGTTCTTCTTTTTCTTGAGAGATTTCTTGTTCTTTTCTCGATTTGTCCAGCCGGCCGAGGAATCTTGTCTTTCCGATCAATGGCTTCAAGACCACTCGATTGCTTTTTGGCGGTGGTATGCACTTGTCGGCCATATCAAAAGCTCAACGGTTGTCCTTGGGGGTTCATTGCTATGTCCTCCGTGAAACCGCCGATTCCTCGTGACTGCTTTTGAAGGCCCGAATAATGTAAGATTCTGCGACTCGAATAGATTTGCGGACTTGGCTAAACCTCTTGATGTATTGACGAGAGTCTCATCGAGCCTTGCCGAATTCGGTGGAGATCATCCTCCTTTCTGTATGCATCGACGCACCTAGAAATTCGCAATCGAAGGTCACAGAGTTGCTCCCAAGTATAGATTGTTCCGACCGTTGGTTCAACAACCACGACCGGCGCATCCTTCGAGCACGGTGGGTAAATAGTTGGCCATCACATTCTCGCCGCCCAAAGAGCTCGATGGCGGTGGTATAGATTTGGAGAAATTCCAACGGATTTTGAGTTCCGCTAAACTTGTCCAAATTGGCCGGTCGGAACCTAAGTTAGGCTAACGCACGCCTTGGAGCCCCGCAGAGAAAGCCCTACAACTCGTGATTGATTCATGACGCTCGAAGGTGCCGGATTGTAATCGGCCGGAGACCGGTTCCTAAGGTTGGAACGCTGAACTCCGGTAGCCGATCCGGTCGTGGACATTGGTATGATGTCTACGACCGCTATTTGATTGAGACGATGTCAAGATCGTCCGGTCCGAGCGATGGTTCTTCTCGACGTGATGGGGAGTGGCCGTGAAATAACCTTCTCCCTCATGACTCCTTGGTCGGAATCATCGAGAAAGCCTTAGCATCGATTGCTCTTAGTATGACCATGCTGCCCCTACCGAGGGAGGAACGTTGAGATGAAGTCATAGTTTGACTTCAAACCCTTTGTTCCCGATATGCCTCAAGACGCCGCATGGTCTGGCTGGAGAATTTCGGATACCGCCTACAAGCCGCATAAAACTCGAGTTTCGCTAAAGCGGGATCGTAATTATTTAATATATCTTGAACGCGTTGCAAGTTTTGTATGAGCTATCAAGGTCTCGGAGGTTCAGACCGTAGTAGGTGTACGCAAACCCCAACCTCACCCGACCTCGATTTGATCTCGCCCTATCAACTATTCTAGGTGGGGGCAAAGGCAAAGTAATTAGTTGATGGACGCCGATCGCCTCCTTGGCCTCCGGCAGCTTGGTGCTTGACGTCCGGATCATCTCTAATAACACGTGATGGCGTGGTAGAGAGTGTAGGACGGTGCAAGGCATCTTGATTCTCATCTCCGATCGCGTCAACCTCGTGCCTCCAAAGATTGATCTTCCAATGAGCTTCCATCAGAATTAATGGAGAGCTTATCGTGGCTTCGCCAAGTTTCCACGACGGAGAGCAACGGAGATGAGCACCTCGAGGTTTCTCACCGATTCGGCAGATGCCGATCAGATGTCGAAGCGTGATTATCCCCACGTGGTTTATGACCAGCGGAGGCTTCATCGACACCGTTACCAGATGTCGGTTGACTCCTGGAATCGCGAGAAGTTGTAGGAGAGTATCTTTCAGCCATAATTTCATCGAGGGTATAGAGATTCTCGAGTGAAGGTGCTGAAATTTCTTCACCGCTTTTGCTTGGCCGAAGAATGTCGGGCTTGAAGAGATCCTCGATATTCAATTGATCGAATGGCGGTTCTCCGATTGCGCCATCGGTAACGTGGCGATCTCGCCCATCCCACCGATCTCGCTATCGTCGGCGATATGAGAGTCGGCGGAGGAGGAAGATGAGGATGATCTCGCCATTTTCCTCCATAGCACGAATGCATCCTTCCATGTCGAGGTCGGTAGTCCGCCAAGTCGAAACAATTCTCCTCGCCCCAAACTCCGCATACTCAAGCATTGGCGATTCTTTGGAATTTGGGTGAGGATTTGTACGAAAGCAAAAATTTCTTCAAAAACTTACGCCTTCTTCCTCACGGTCGGCGCCAAATTGTCGATTTATCTAATCGCCGATCTTATGAAAATAGAAGGAGGAAAATGACGAGAGTATCCTCAAGAGAATGGGGGCTCTTTATTTATATGAACGGGTTTACAAGACCGACTAGGACTATCTCCAATTACATCGAATGTAATCAATACTACCGCTTTCGCTTCGTGTTGCCTTCGTTGTTTGTCGTTATGATATGTCCTCCTCGCCTTCAAGCGCTTCACCATTTAAATAACTCCCAAGAGACGGCAATTACCTCGGAGAAGACGCCCTCGATGAAACGCTATAACCGGGTTGAAGGTTCAAGGTAGTTAACAATGTGCTAATCGCCTTTGCGGTTAAGTATTTGTGAGACATTTAACCGCAAGGTGGTTTATCGTCGAGTCTTGTATGTCATCGTAGTTATGGAACGCTTAGCACGTGTTCCATTCATCATACTGTTATTGGTACCGCTCATAGCATTTCCGAGCACCACCGGTCGAACCTAGTCCGACCAGATACCCATCGTGTAACCTCGAATCCTTACGACCAAAGGAGGTCGCTAGCTTTTATGGGTTACGCACCATGGAGACGATGGTCTTTCTATGTATTTAAATTAATACATAGAGGTTTCAATCTTCGCCAAGTATCTCATGGAAGAGAGATTGGCAAGACTTAAGGTAGATAATCAAACTCTTTTTATCATGTATATATATATATATATATATATATATATATATATATATATATATATATATATATATATACATATACATATATATACATATATATATATATATATACATATATATATATATATATATATATATATATATATATATATATATAGGTATACATATATATATATATATATATATATATATATATATATATATATATATATATATATATATATATATATATATATATATATATATATATATATATATATATATATATATATATATATATATATATATATATATATATATATATATATATATATATATATATATATATATATATATATATATATATATATATATATATATATATATATACATATATATATATATGTATACATACATACATACATATATATATATATATATATATATATATATATATATATATATATATATATATCATTCACTACCATTGATCTTGCTCTATTTTTGTAGTCGATCGGATTACATTGTACAATCAGTGAGGATCAACATCCCACCGTAGTTCGATCGATTCGTGCTCGATGCATTGCAAGAAGATGAATCTCCGAGGTAATAGAGCATGAAAGAAGAATATATATATTTTAGATAAAAATTTCATCACCTAACCAAATTCGTTTTCGATTTAGGTGGAGAAAATGAAGGTCCGCAGAGCGAGTCATGAAACTATAGACTCTAGTTTGGTCATTCATTTACCATACAGCTTGTTATCGAAACAACTGATTTGGAGGTTGATGAAACCACCCCCTCTAATCCGATGATCAGGGATACTATCTTTGACTAGTTTGTCGAGGATATTGCCACTGATATCCTTTCAGAGGATGTGAGGGTTTTAACCAACACTGCCGATTCAGAACCGACGAATTTGGTTGAGAAGAAAAGGAAAGCTGGCGGTACAGAATTTACTCTACCGTGTTTCAAAGTCAAATCCAGAAATTTAACTAGGTATGTACAAATGAAAGAGGTCGTATGTGTGCATACCTTTAATAGTTTCTTGATGATTTGGTGTTTTGAACTCCCCTTCTTTGTTTTGTATAGGTCTTCTGGTGTTCTGGTTGATTCCGACCAGAATCTTTCTGAGGACCCGGCACCTGTGGAAGTTATTGACCAAAGCACTTCCTAGGACAAAGTTCCTGAGGAAACAGTGGTCGAAGAAGTCCCCGAGCAGGTGTCAAAGCCAATGGTCGAGTTGGATCCATTGGTGGTTCTGACTCCTTCTGCAGAGGTAGATGCCCCTAAAGGCTCTCAATAGGTTCCGACTAATGTTGGTAATCCTTCTCAACCTGACAAGTTCCCTTTTCACCCCCGATTTATTGAGGATAAGGAGCTTGACGAGGCATAGAGAAAAATATCGGATCATCAAATCAAAATGCATCCTAATTCAATATTTGGCGGTTATAATGATTTGGCAATCTGGGTAAGTATCTACGACCAGTTTCATAGTCTCTCTTAAAAGTTTTACAGGGAACTTAAAGAGGAAATGCTATTTGTGTAGTATCTGGTCGAGAATTTTGCTGTGGTCGGAGGGCTAACCCAGCGGATTAAAGATTTCGAGCAAAAACACTCCGAATTGGAAAGTAAGGACCTTCCTCTTAACCTTTTTCCTTCTTCAATGCTTTGTTCTTCTTTAATTATTCCCTTATCGCATTCGATAGATTTGGAAAAAATAAAAGAAGAAGTCGTGGCTGGTAAAACCAAAATAACTCTGCTTGAAGAAGAGAATCAAGCTAAGGACCGTTGATTGCAAGAGGCATCGACCAGAATGAGACACTTAACAAGAAATTGAAGGTAATAGGTCGAACTTGACTTATTATCTCCTCTCGATCATGTTGTGTTTACTACTTGTTTTACTCGTAGAGCAAACGCAAGCGTTACCAATGTAATCGAGAAGGCTCGAATTTGAGCAGGAAAGGAGGCAATTTCTTGTGAAGAATCTTGATGAAAAGATTCATGCTTTGAAAAAGATGATCTTTGATATGGGATCAGGATCAAGCATGTCTAATTTAAGAGATCCAATAGAGAAAATGAACTACATGGGCCAACTTCTAGGAGATCTCAGTGGTCTGCTTAAAACTACTCGAGACAATTATGCCCAGACTATGAAAGAAGGCGTTGTTATCGAGTTAGTTTTATACCGCAAATCGAAGGCTTCCGACCCTCTATTAATCTCCAAGCCGTTGAGGATGATTTCAACTGCCTGCCTGGTGACCAAGCTTATCGAAGAACTTATGCCACTTGGAGACAAAATTGTAGAGGTGTAGGATCAAGGATAACCGACTAGAGGGGGGGTGAATAGGAGGTTTTAAACTTTTTAACAAATTAACAATTTACCCAATCAATAACTTAGTCTAAACAAGTTATACTTCTAGCTAAACAAATTAATCACAATAATAAGCTAGAAATGTAAAAGCGGAAGGTAAAGACTAGAAATAACCACAAAGACACGACGATGTTTTTCCCGTGGTATCAAGACTTGCCGGTCTTCACTAGTCCACGCTGAGGGAGCTTGACGCCCTCAAGCCGGCTCCACTAATTAAGCCTTTCCTCAAGTCACTATGGTTGTTCTTCCTCCGCCCGAGATGGTGAACACCGAACCACTCACAAGCTTGCACCGCCTCTTCACAATCTTCTTCAAGAGATCACCGTGCTCCACTACTAACCGCCTAGGAGTGCGGCAACACTCCAAGAGTAATAAATAAAAGTCTTCACTTGACGGCACTCAAGTGCACATGGATCAACTAGGAGAATGAATGCACTTGAATGTATCTCAACAATCTCACAATGAATGCACAAGAGTGTTTTGAGTGTTGAGTGAATGCAAGGGCTCTCAAGGCTCTATGAATGTCAAATGGGCACTAGTAGCCTTGACTTGAGCATGTGGCGGGGTATTTATAACCCCCACAAGTAATTATGACCGTTGGAGACGAAACCAGAGAAGTCGACAAAATCGAACGATCGCAGTATACGCTTAAGACGATCGCACTCCGATCGAAAGCACACCAACGGCTAGAACAAGCATTATAAAAAGAAAAACTAGCCATTTTAAGTCTCGGCCGAACGATCAGCAGTAAACGCACTAAGACGTCCGATTCTTGGCCGTACTGCTTTCTACGAAGCAGACGACCGCTTGTAGGGTTTCGCGATTTACTCAAGGTTTGCAATGGTTCGAAATATTGTACCGCCATATAAAAATCGGAATGACCAAGAAGTTGCAGACGACTGCTCCAAAAACGGAACGTCCGATTTCCAGATAAGTTTCGAGCGATTTTACACTTGTTCTGCTTTTATTGAACCGCCTCACAAAAATCGAACGACCATTAAACGGCACGCATCAAGTTAGTCACGGGCAGACGACCGATTTCCATGAGAAAATCTAAGGCAATTTGTAACGCTTCGGTTTTATTGAACCGCCAACTAAAATACGGAATGATCAAGATTACTAGATGCACTGCTCAGGACCCGGTCATTCCACTTCAACACTTAATTGGCTCTTCCCTTCAAAATACGGTACTACCGCCGAGTAATGTCCGGTCATACCGCACCAAGCGGTACGATCGCAAGTAGAAATGCGGTACTACCGATTTTGAACAGAAGACTTAGAACTTTTCAAATCAGTTTCAAGTTAAAATTCAAATGCATGCATGATCCTAAATTGATCCATATTGCACAAGAACATGCTATCAAGCTACTAGCCATGATCCCTCTTAATAGTACGGTGTTTATCCTATAATCCGGTCTTTCATCCAAAGCTCCTAGACCGGTAAAATGAAAAAGAGATCATAGACTACTTGTACCTTGTCTTTGAGCCAAAAGATCCTCGTAGTCCATTCCGCATGTCACTTTGTATCAACACATTCACCAATGGGATTTAACCTTGTAAATACTCAATAAACATGTTAATCCCATATTCACATATTGTCATTAATTACCAAAACCAATTTTAGGGCCTAGATGCTTTTCAATCTCCCCTTTTGGTAATTGATGACAACACTTACAATATGTGAGAAAATTGATTTGAATATACCATAATTGTATATTCTTTTGATGGCTTAACAATAAGATAATTCTTGCAATAAGAACAGATGAACGATGAGAATTATTTTCTTGTTAAGTCTAATTTAAAGAAAGCTCCCCTAACCATGTGCAAATAAAGATTGAACAAATTGAAGAAATTTTGAGAATTTTGGGCAGTAGTTTCTTTAGCATATTTGAACTTGAGGAAATGCAATAGTGAGATGTGACGATAAGTAAGATTGCATTTAAGATAATAATCATAAGCATCCAACAAGTTCAACAAGTTAAACGACGCATAGTTAAACTATTACGAGCACAGATAAGTTCAACATTACAAAATAAGTCCAACATATATGAGCTAACACATATAAGTCCATAGAAGTAAAAGCTTGCGCTTGCTCCCCTAAAGCTATGTCTTCTATATCTTTTCACTTCTTTCTTCTTTGTCTTCATATTTCTCCCTTGGCATCAAATACCAAAAACAAAGCTCGACGCTAGGATCCCGAGGAATGACGCCTCCGAAGCCGGATCTCTGCAGGGAGTAGGAGCGGAACAGAGCGAGATCTCGAGAGTCGAGCCAGAGGAGCTGAAATCGATCCCGAGAAATCAAACAGGAGGAGCGGATCCAAGAAGAGGTCTCTAAAGTCAAGCCGAATCTCGAGTCATGACCTCGGTGATCGGAGCCGAGGAGCAACAGAGAGGTGAATCAGATCCCGAGGAGTAGGTGCAGAGCCGAGCAGAGGAGGTATAGGAGGCATGAAGATGTCCTAGAAATAGGAGGCCGCCGAGGAAGCACCGGAGTCTTCAAAATCCTCTCTGTCGGGCCATATCTGCCCACCAAAGGCACCATCTGTTATGAGTCTCATCGAAGAAATCATTCTAAGTCTGCTCCATCTCAAGTAATCGCCTCGAGTCTCTCTCAAATTCACTGTTTCAGCCTTTATTTCTTGCAAAGAACTAAGAATGAGTGCCGATTCTAAAGAAGTTGTGCAATGGAGCCTTCATCGATAATCGGATCGCAGAGAGAGGCACCGCCCGCCGATGGGATCATCCTCAGTAGCCTGTCGAGGAGGAACGCTATCTCGTGGTCTATAGGATTTATGAACTGAGCCAAGACCACCATGATATGCTATCTTCTGAGAAATGAAGGCCATAATATAAGGTGCATAGTAAATCCTCTTGACTCTATCATTCTTGGATGAGACTATGCCCTGAAGGATAACATCCACAACATCAAATTTTACGCCTCTCATAATATGATCTATAATGTTCCAAGTGTGTCCCTTGATAGCATCAAAATTGCCGCTCTTAGGATAAAAGGTGTGATTGATAATCTTGTTGATTATGCTCGGCAATGGCTTAAGTCCAGTGATGGTTCCTAGCTTGAATTTGACATTGGAGTCATAAAAATCATTCCAAGCAGGAGCTAGTAAAGCTGGACTATCAAAGATTTTCTCCCAAGAACTGGACCTTACTCTTAAGATTTTCTCAAATTCTTCCTTTGTACTTTGCAAATCTCTAGCTATAGAAATCCACCTAAAAGATTGTAGATCAGCTGATACATGAACTGTGGTGCAAAACTGTCGAATAAGCTCATCATCATAGTTTTGCTTTAAAGCCACAAGGTCGTGAAGACCTACATCATAGAACAACTGATACACTCCACTGTATTTCTCCAAGTCATTCAAGTGAGTCCACTTGATCCATTTATGATCAAGAAATTTTCGTTTCTTCCATAAAGTTGCTCATAAACTTGCTCTTGAAAAAAAAGATGGAATCTTGGATTTACGTAATCGATTTGAGAAGATATTGATTTACATGCCTTTTATTGCGTAGTCATCCGCCGAAAGAAGGCGAAATCAATAGGCGATGCCGAGGTTCACCCAAATTATCAAAAGTGCCTTCTTCTTGAGTCGGCTTTTAATGAGTCTCATCATCGGAGACATAATCCTCACTTACTTCTATCTCGTAATCTTGTGCCGCCCTTTTCCTTTTCCATGAGTGACCTTTCGATTTAATCGAACGCGCTTTGTCAGATCGAGCCGACTGTCGACGACGAGGCGAATCGAGTAGGAGCCGCAGAGGATTGAGGAGAAGATTGTCCTCGAGGAGGTCCAACTGGTTTCCTTGTCGCAACCCTCATCCTAGGCATCTTTAGAACCAAAGAATAGGTTACAAGATATTCAAAGGAATGAATGGAATTGAATTTAGTTGAAAAGAAATGACATTTCTGTTTTTCAATCAGATAATCGGTCGCATCATTGTTCATTGGCCGCAGACGATCAAGATCGCTGTCGCATCTGCAGCCAAGAACCGGTCGTTCCGATTATCCTAACCGAGTTCTAGGGCTATCAAATCTTGCATATTTTGGTGATTTTCATAGATTGAATCTATGGATCTGATGCGCAATCATCATAATACACCAAAACACACCTTTTTACCCAATTAGAACTACAGAAATTCATCACATTTCAACAAACCCTAAACGGGATATCCTAGGGTTCCATAGGAGATAAAACGCAAATCAAACAACGTTTTACCTTGAGATCTGAAGGAGATGAACCCTGGAGAGGCTTTCAACACAAAGGAATCAAGAGATTTTGAAATTTTCGAGTGGATTTGAGGAGGGGCTTGGAGGCGCACGGGCCAGAGAGAGAGAGAGAGAGAGAGAGAGAGAAAGAAAACTCGAACTGCTTATGAAGTTAAAGAAAGGAGAGGCAAGGAGTAACTGCAAAGAAGTTATTTTCTCCCAAACCGACGCGTCGTCATCGACAAAATGCCGCCGGTCGCTCCGCACGCCGGTCATACCGTTGTTATAACGCCGGTCGCTCCACTTTAATAGCTTGTACCGCACAGATAACGGTTGTTCCGATTATCCCGGGAATTTCTCGATTTTCTAGAACTGAGATTATTTTACAAATGATCCCTAGTTTTGCACTCAAATAAATATCATTAAGGATCATTATGCATAGAATAGATTATTGTCTATATAGGAACATAATTTTTATGATCATAGCTATTTTTAATAAAGATTTGAGAAATATTTTCATAAAATACTCAAATAACATCGAATGAAACACATAACATGAGGCAAGAGTTCAAACAACATTTGAATAGTCTATGATATTTAACTCATTCCTCAATTTGCAAAAGCGCCTTCATCTAATGGCTTGGTGAAAATGTCCGCTAATTGGTCCTCGGTTCTTATGTGGCTAATCTCAATATCTCCCTTGCTCACATGATCTCTCAAGAAATGGTGGCGGATATCTATATGCTTGGTTCTTGAGTGTTGAACAGGTTATTAGCAATTTTCACGGACTATCATTGTCACACAAAAGAGGTATTTTATCAATTTTATTCCATAATCCATCAATGTTTGCCTCATCCATAGCAATTGAGCACAACAACTTCTCATGAAACATATTTATTTCCCGGTGGATAATGCTACGGAGTTTTGTTTCTTAGATGACCATGATACTAAGGATCTTCCTAAGAATTGACAACTACCCGAGGTGCTTTTTCTATCCACTTTGCAACCCGCATAATCCGAATCCGAATATCCAATTAAATCAAATTTAGCACCTTTCGGGAACCAAAGGCCAATGCTAGAGGAATGCTTTAAATATCTTAGTATTCTTTAACGGCCATTAAATGACACTCTTTTGGTGTTGCTTGAAAACGCACACATGCAAACACTAAACATGATATCGGGCCTAGATGCGGTAAGATAAAGCAAGCTACCAATCATAGATCTATAAAGTTTTAAATCTACCGGTTTACCTCTCTCATTTAGATCAAGATGACCATTTGTAGCCATGGGAGTCTTGATGGGCTTTGCGTCTTCCATGCCAAACCTTTTAAGTAAATCCTTTACGTACTTGGATTGACTTATGAAAGTCCCATCTTTGAGTTGCTTGATTTGAAGTCCAAGGAAATAGCTTAATTCTCCAATCATGGACATTTCAAATTCCTTAGACATCATATCACCAAATTCCTCGCAAAAATCTTGGTTAGTAGACCCAAAAATAATATCATCAACATAGATTTGACATACAAAGAAATCATCATCTATGACTTTAGTGAATAACGTTGAATCAATCTTCCCAATTTTGAATCCTTTTGAGACTAGAAAATCTCTAAGGCGTTCATACCATGCTCTAGGAGCTTGTTTAAGACCGTAGAGCGCCTTGGAGAGTTTATAGACATGATTTGGAATCTTTGGATCTTCAAAACCGGGAGGTTGTTCAACATATACAAGTTCGGATAAATTACCATTTAAGAACGCACTTTTAATATCCATTTGAAATAATTTAATATCAAAACATGATGCAAAAGCAAGTAATATTTGAATTGATTCAAGCCTAGCTACGGGAGCAAAAGTTTCACCAAAATCCAAACCTTCGACTTGTGAATACCCTTGAGCTAATTAACCTTGCCTTTATTCCAACAACCAATCCATTTTCATCTTGTTTGTTCCTAAAGACCCATTTTGTGCCAATGACATTGTATTCTTCGGGTCGTTCCACCAATGTCCAAACCTCATTCCGGATGAAGTTGTTAAGTTCTTCATGCATAGCATTCACCCAATCCGGATCTTCAAGTGCTTCTTCTACATTCTTTGGCTCAATAGAAAAGACAAAAGAGTAATGTTCACAAAAAGAAGCAACACGAGAGCGAGTTTGGACACCCTTACTTACGTCACCCAATATTTGATCTATTGGATGATCTTTTGCAATTGCATTGTGGATCCTTGGTGGTTGATTTGATGGTTGAACATCTTCTTTGTTGTTCTCTTCACTAAGTTGCATTTGATTTGTGGAAGAGGTGGGCGGTTCAACTTGAGTGGAAGATGTTGGATCATCTTCGGGCTTGACATCACCTATTTGCATATGTTCCATTGCTTTTCTTAAAGCTTCATTACCTACATCATCCAAGTTCTCATGCTCTTCTTGAGAGCCGTTAGTCTCATCAAATTGCACATCGTGTCTTTCTTCAACCAAACCGGAGTTTTTATTGAAGACACGATAAGCCTTGCTATTTGAAGAGTAACCAAGCAAGAAACCAACATCACAACGATTATCAAATTTTGAAAGACGAGCACCCTTCTTTAAAATATAACACTTGCAACCAAAAACTCGAAAATAAGAGATGTTCGGTTTTCTTCCTACAAGAAGCTCATAGGAAGTCTTTTTCAAAAGACGGTGTAAATAAAGACGATTTATGGCATGACAAGCGGTATTAATAGCTTCCGCCCAAAAGATATCGGAAGTATTATATTCATCAAGCATTGTCCTAGCCATTTCAATTAATGTACGATTTTTCCTCTCTACTACTCCATTTTGCTCCGGACTGTAGGTTGTGGAAAGTTCATGCTTTATTCCAAGTTCATCACAAAAGTCTTCAACTTTAGTATTCTTGAACTCGGAACCATTATCATTACGGATTTTCTTTATTTTGAAATCAAATTCATTTTGGGCCCTTTTTGCAAATCTTTTGAAAATCCCGGAGGTTTCACTTTTGTCATCTAGGAAGAATACCCATGTGTACCTAGAGTAATCATCCACAATGACTAAACAATAGCTATTACCTCCAATACTCTTATAGGTTGTTGGCCCAAACAAGTCCATATGTAAGAGTTTCAATGGTCTAGAAGTTGACATGATACTTTTGGAAGGATGAGAATTAGCGACTTGTTTACCGGCTTGACAAGCACTACAAAGTCTATTTTTCTCAAACTTCACATCTTTCAAGCCAACAACTAAATCATGTTTGAAAAGCTTTTTGAGTTGAATCATTCCAACATGGGCTAGCCTTATATGCCAAAGCCAACCCAAGGAGGTTTTTGCCATTAAACAAAATTTTAAACAAGATTCACTTGAACCAAAATCAACCTAATAAAGATTTCCAAATCTAAAGCCTTTGAAAGCTAAAGAGCTATCATTTGCATTAGATATGGTAACACCTTCACTTGAGAATGAACAAATTAGTCCAAGATCACAAATTTGAGCAACGGATAACAAGTTAAAGTTTAATAATTCTACTAAAGAAACATTAGAAATGGAAAGGTCATTTGAGATAGCAATTTTACCCAATCCTAATACCTTTCCTTTGCTATTGTCTCCAAAAGTGATCTTTTCCATTCCTTGGCTATTCTCGAATGTGGTGAACATTTTTCTATCACCGGTCATATGTTGTGTACATTCACTATCAAGCACCCAATGTTTTCCACCGGTTTTATAATTCACCTTATCTCCTTTTGCCATAAGGCAAGTAGGAGTGGAGAATAGCGATGGTGCTTCCTTGATGGCGATGCCGACTAGTCCCTTCTTCTTGGGGGACTCTTCCTCATCGGAATCGGAGTCGCTTGACTCATCATTTGAATCCCACTCTCCAATATGGGCTTCATGCTTGCCGTACTTGTGAAGCTTCTTGAAGAGCTTCTTCTTGCCATTGTACTCCTTCTTCTTGAAAGACTTGTTCTTGTCATCCTTCTTTTCGGGACAATGAGAAGCAATATGCCCTTTTCTTCACAATTATAGCATCAATGTTGCTATAGCGCTTCTTGTCACTTGAGGATTGCCCTTCTTGTATTTGTCGGTTGTAGCTTCTATTGGGCGTCTCTTCATGACCCTCTTCATCCTTCTCACAAGGAGTGCATACTCCTCATCGGAATCTCCTTCTTCATCTTCATCATCGCTTGATTCCGCCTTGGCCTTGAAAGCAGTGATCTTCTTCTTGGAGGAAGATGTCTCCAAAAGCTCTTCCTTGTCCTTTTTGAACAACTCATTTGTAATGAGGTTGCCCAAGAGCCCCGTTGGTGTCATCCTTGGCAACTCGGGTGAGTTGAGAAATAGAGTTACCAACGTCTCGTATTTGTCCGGGAGAGCCCTAAGCATCTTGCGCACAACATCAACATCAAGAAGGTTAGTCCCAAGGCCTTTGAGCTCATTCACAATGTTGTTGAGTCGTGAATACATCTCATTAATGTTTTCATGAGGTAACATCATGAATGTCTCATATTTGATCCGAAGCCTATGCAATTTGGCTTCTTTGACCGTGGATGTACCCTCATGGATTTTCGAGAGGGTGGTCCAAATAGCATGAGCATTTTCCAAGTTACTCACTCTATTGAACTCATCCGCGCTCAAAGCGCCAAAGAGAGCATTCATAGCTTGGGCATCTAAATGAGAGTTACGTGTATCTTGATCCGTGGGTTCTAGTGGATTAAGAGGCATAGCGTAACCATCATTTACAATTTTCCAAATGCTTGGACTCATGGCCTTTAAATAAATTGACTTTCTAATTTTTTCCAATAAGCATAATTTGAGCCATCAAATAAAGGAGCCTTTCCTATAGCAATTCCCTCACTATCCATCCTTTTCTCTCTTAGACGGTTAAGTCTAAATCAACGATAGACCAAGCTCTGATACCACTTGTAGGATCAAGGATAACCGACTAGAGGGGGTGAATAGGAGGTTTTTAAATTTTTAACAAATTAACAATTTACCCAATCAATAACTTAGTCTAAACAAGTTATACTTCTAGCTAAACAAATTAATCACAATAATAAGCTAGAAATGTAAAAGCGAAGGTAAAGACTAGAAATAACCACAAAGACACGACGATGTTTTTCCGTGGTATCAAGACTTGCCGTCTTCACTAGTCCACGCTGAGGGAGCTTGACGCCTCAAGCCGGCTCCACGAATTAAGCCTTTCCTCAAGTCACTATGGTTGTTCTTCCTCCGCTCTGGAGATGGTGAACACCGAACCACTCACAAGCTTGCACCGGGCCTCTTCACAATCTTCTTCAAAGAGATCACCGTGCTCCACCGCCAACCGTCTAGGAGTGCGGCAACACTCCAAGAGTAATAAACCAAAGTCTTCACTTGACAGCACTCAAGTGCACATGGATCAACTAGAAGAATGAATGCACTTGAATGTATCTCAACAATCTCACAATGAATGCACATGAGTATTTTGAGTGTTGAGTGAATGCAAGGGCTCTCAAGGCTCTATGAATATCAAATGGGCACTAGCAGCCTTGACTTGAGCAGGTGGGGGGGGGTACTTATAACCCCCACAAGCAATTATGACCGTTGGAGACGAAACCAGAGAAGTCAGACAAAATCGAACGATCAGCAGCATACGGTCAGACGATCAAGCACCTCTCCGATCGAAAGCAATACCAATCGCTAGAACGAAGCATTATAAAAAGAAAAACTAGCCGCTTTAACTCTCAATCGAACGATCGTGAGGCAAACGACGCAGACGTCTGATTTTCCCGGCCGCACTGCTTTACGAGCAGATGCGACCGTTTGTACGGTTTCGCGATTTACTCAAGGTTTGCAATGGTTCTGGAAATATTGTACCACCACATAAAAATCGAAATGACCGCGAAGTCGGTACGACTGCTCCCAAAACGGAACGTCCGATTTCGAGATAAGTTTCGAGCGATTTTACACTTGTTCTGCTTTTTATTGAACCGCCCACAAAAATCGAACGATCAAGAACGGTACGACTGCTAGTCACGGGCGGTACGACCGATTTCCATGAGAAAATCTGAGGCAATTTGCAACGCTTCTGGTTTTATTGAACCGCCAACTAAAATACGGAATGATCAGATCTTTGGTCTGACCATTCAGGACCCTATTGCTCCGCTTCAACACTTAGTTGGTTGTTCCTTCAAAATGCGGTACTACCGCCGAGTAATGTCCGGTCATATCAAGACCATGCGCATCTGACCGCAATTAGAACTGCGGTACTACCGATTTTGAACAGAAGACTTAGAACTTTTCAAATCATTTTCAAGTTAAAATTCAAATGCATGCATGATCCTAAATTGATCCATATTGCACAAGAACATGCTATCAAGCTACTAGCCATGATCCCTCTTAATAGTACGGTGTTTATCCTATAATCCGGTCTTTCATCCAAAGCTCCTAGACCGGTAAAATGAAAAAGAGATCATAGACTACTTGTACCTTGTCTTTGAGCCAAAAGATCCTCGTGTAGTCCATTCCGCATGTCACTTTGTATCAACACATTCACCAATGGGATTTAACCTTGTAAATACTCAATAAACATGTTAATCCCATATTCACATATTGTCATTAATTACCAAAACCAATTTTTACGGGCCTAGATGCTTTTCAAGAGGAGATGGAGGTCAGATCTCCATGAAGCAGTAATTAATCTGGAGATATTCAAGAGTGGGGCATTGTAATATAAGAATTGGAAATAAAACTTACCTTTGTGTCATCAACAATCATCTTTTATCCCGCTGACTTTTTTTGAAATTCCGTGATACTCCTAGCCCCGATCGCTTTGTAGTAGAAGAGCTTTACTAAACAAGCAGTTAGCCAAGAAGGAGAAATAAAAAGTCGAAACCATTGTTTTGAGGGTTTATACCGATCACAAGACAAAATTGACTGTAACAATACTAGTTAATCATTTTGGTCGGAACCAGTATATGATTTCGACTAGTTATAGATCTTTTGTTTGTCATAATCGAAATACCAAACAAAATCGTTTATGGTCGGAAAAAAGATTTGTTGTATTGACAAAAGTAGAAATACAACAATGAATGCAAAAACGATAAGTGATCGTATTTATATATACGACCCAAAACCGGGTCGTAAAATACCGCTAAGAATAGAAGATATAGAAAATATTTCACAAAACGTGCTCGGGCTCAAGTCCGATCGGGCAAATGAGGATCATAAGAAAAGAACCGTCGCTAGGAAGCTCCTTCCAATTAGGGTGACCACGTATGAAAAAGGAGAGACTTCGACTAGGAGGTTTTCCGTGTCCCGACCAAGAGGGCAAACGAGTATAATGATTTTTGAAATGAAGAAATATAGTCGCCATAATCTTAATAGTATAAAGCACTACATGAAGTTTTTGTATTATGCTCACATTTACTCAGATGGTCACGCTGTGGAATCATTCATGGAATGATCACGACTAGGACCGAGCACAACAGATGACATGTATGTCGCTGCCAAAGAGTAACACACACTACTACGTAAAAGGCCTTTACAGACGGTTCGTAACGCCATCACGAGACGGTTCCGTGAGTAAATTCGAGTTTATAGGTCAAGAATGCATTAGGTCATCACAGACGGTGTAGATGCAACCGTCGCGTGATAGTCGACTACCACGCACGGTGCGTAGATGAAACTGCTCGTGATAGTCGATTACCATGACGATGCGTAGATGAAACCAAATGATAATGATTATTACTAGACGAGCCGATCAGATGAAACCGCTCGTGATAGGACTATCACGACGGTTTCATCTGCATCGCCGTCTGGGTAGTCGCTCATCATGCATTTGTTTCATCATGCATGCGTCTGTGGGTAGTCTTTGCATTGCTAAATCTATTTACATTTATTGGCTAGCCTCAGAAATGCTAGCCATGCCCTTTGAAACAAGCACATCCAATTCTCATTCATTTCGTAGCACATCAAAATTGCATTCATTTCGTAAACAAGCACATCCAATTCACAAATCAATTAACTAAAATTAACCATTAATGTACATTAATTTACACACATATACCATTATGTTCAATCTATCCCAATCAAGTTCAATCTGCTACACTGTGGAAACTCCCATTTGGATTTATGACCTGTCTGTTCAGGAATGACGCAAGGTGTGATCGAATTTTTATGAGCTCGCTCTGTTCCAACGCAGTTTCAACGATGGTCGCAACCTATCGATATGAAGGTTAAATTCGGGCTTATATAAATTGGTAAGTATATATGAAATAATTGTTGAAAGATTGACAAACCTGAGGATCATTGGTGATCGCGGAACCGATGAGTAGTTGCATGTTGTGGCAAACATAGTATCCACAGACGTTGCGGCCCGGCGGCTGCTGGTGGCACTGCAAAAATAGAATTGGTTAGTTCGAGAGGCATTGCTACGAAGTGTTATATAGGATTAATGTGTACTAGCTAGCAAGTACCGGGAATTTTTGATCATGTTGCAGCGTCCTTCCCTTGGTATTCCATCCTTTAGCATGTAACACGTCGAACACCCTACGTGACTCCAAGAAGTTAGCCTTAGCCATTGCAAAGGAAGGAAAGACTACAATAGAGTTTCTATGGAGGAAATGTGTTTACCTGATGATTAAATTCCGGATAGTTGTGAAGTTGTGAGTGGCCCTCTGTAGGGAATCTAGGTATATTACGTATTTCCGTTTTGGTATAATTACAATTAGAATCCAATAGTACCTACAAAGATGTATGTCAAGATGGTCATTAAACCTAAGTTCGTGTTGCTTATAAAGTACAAATCAACAAGTATAGCCAGAGTGCAACACTACTTACTCGTTGTAAGGCAAAAGTATGAATTCCTTGTTGCGGTGAGCCATGAAAAAATCTATAACGTAATTCTTGACGAATGTTGCATTCGCCATGATGCTTTGCTCGAGACAATGTGTGGGTCGAGGAAACCTACCGGTGATTTCCTTCTTTGGCTTCACGATCATGTATCTATTATACAAAAGCTAGGAGTTATATATAACATTTATCGATATTACACTTAACATTGACTGTGATTGTACACACTTACAAATGTCCAAAGATCGTATGAGTGAGACGCCGAGCTCGCCGAGGTTGAAGAGACAGAACAAGTCGTCGAAGGTCACCGTGAAGACAGCGCCTTGATACACGTGGTTAAAATGATCCTCCTTGAACTTGACGGTGACACCCGAGCGTCGTTGATCAACCGCTTGTTGGACTGCTCCATGTACCATGCATGCATTACATGCAATCCAATCCTAGGGTAGGGCCGTTTAACTTCTCGAGCAACGGCTGCGCCTAGCTTGTATTTCCGCCAACGGCAAGAAGGGATATCGAGAGGACTCGATTGTCTTCGATTTGCCCTTGCCCTTGCCGCTCGCTTTGTATAGGTCGACTTCACAAGAGACGATCGAGCACGAGGTGTAGATGCATGTGATGCGGCGGGCCCTGCCGTGTCAAGGCAGTAGCCGGTGGCAACAGTCCCGTGGACTTGATGTCGTTGCAGACATTCCGTGAAGTTGACACCGAGCAGTAGCTCCAGCAGATGTCCTCCTTGGGCCATCGGATGAATGTTCCAACGGCTTGCCCTAGAGTCATGACCTCATCGCTTGGGGAATTTTCACGAGACGGCCTCGAAATTGGCACAAACACCGCCCACATTCACTTTTGCGAAACCCGGCGCTAGATTTGCACTGCACCAAAGCTCCGACACGGATGGATACACCGCCCCAAGCAAAGATCTAGGGCAACAGAGACATATCTCACTTGGAGCTTGCACTTCAGAGCCACCCACGCACATAACGGTACAAAATTAGCTACTCCAACAGCCTATCAATGGATTGAGCATTCCGAGATAATAATTATTACCGGATGTCATCGACGGAAAATCTGTCATCACCTATTGTGGTAGGGTTAGGGTTGGACGCGCAGCCTACCGGATGTTTGGGAAATGGCTAGCAAGATAGTAGGGCAGGGCTTCCAACCGACTTGGCATTTGCAATCCCCTAATCCTTTCCTCAAAGGTCTCTTTCTCGCTTTTGTTCAACGCACGAATCCTTTCCTCAAAGGATTGAGTGACCTCTGTGTGACTTTTTCATCGACCTCGCTCTGATTTTTTCAAGGAGCTCATCTCGAGGGATGCACGAAGATCCTCTCGTAGCTTTGCATCGTGCTCGACTTTGGCTCTCCTCCTACTCCTGCACGATCTCGAGTCCGCTTGGAACCATTGTTCCCATGTAACAAAAACACGCCTCTCGTATAATCTTGATACTCATCGCTTCCTAGGGCCGCAGAGAGTATATCTTTCTCCCTATCCGCACCGAATGAGCCTTGGGAAGATTGTGCACTCAGCGTTATCTCGCAATATAGCCCGACATGTCATTTCACTTCCTATGAAGTTATGGAGTAATTACAAACCAGGTAGTTCGACATCTTACCAGCGTTGGTACACTTCCGGTCTTCGGGTTTGGAAAGTACACTTCAGAGGGAATAGATAACCTCGCAAATAACCACCGTCGGTAGCACATCGCTGATCTCGAAATAGCGAGGAGAGATTCAAACCGCTTGCTCGCTGTTCTCGATCCCTCCATATCGGGGCTTTACCCGCATACCCATGAGGCCGAAGTCCGTGGGGTGCTTGTTTTGCTCGAGGGCCGTAGCGCCAGACTTTCACTCTTAAATTCATCTGCCGTCTTCTTCGCCACAAACTCGCCCAGACTCTTCCAAGAATAGATACTTGTGGAAGGGCGGCTTCAGATCCATCTCCACGTAGTTCTTGACAAGCGTGTTTGAAGTTCTTCCACGCTTTGCACGCCCAGAGTAACGCGTGTGTCGTCAAGACGGAGTCCGTGAGTTCTACCGATGTCGAACGATGCGAGAATTTTCGCCAAAGACAAAGAGCTTTTAGTGGTCCGCACCACCTTCCACTAATCGTAGGTGATCTTGACCCGCTCGTGCAACTATTCTCGACCATTCTCCGAATGCGGACGCTGCTTCGGCGAGGATTGATAGGGGTCCTGATCGATCGACCGTGATGGTAAATCGCCCGTGGGCCTTTTCGATATTCCTCTTCTTCTACCGCGTTGGATATTGTTCCAGAGGATGGTGCATCATCGACACATGAGGCGGCACGACTCGTAATGAGCGGAAGACATCTTCACAAGAAATAGAACATCATGTGAACAAATGAAATCAAGATAAAGCTAAGATTTAACATTTTGATATTGCTATCGATGTAGAGTAAGCATTCCAATTAGAGCTCAAGTACAAACCCGATTATCAAAACAATTTCAAGACAAGACTATTATCATCACAGAGCATTCATCTCAAGCCCACCACACCACATTGCAATGTATTCCAAAGAGCGAGATCAAAACAAATACCATATGAATAATCGACTAGAACAAATACAAATTCCTAAAACAAGTACAATTATCATGAAGGACCATGACAGATTATTGATAGAAATAGTTAGGAAAGGGGCGTGGGGTCGATCAGAACTTCGGCATTGGTTACCTTTAGGCGCCGAGAAGAAGGACGAGCAGGAGCAAAGACTGAGCAGCAGGCGGCGCAAGGGGAGGCGCTCGGGCCGGGGGAGGGAGGAGGCGGCGGGTGTGGGCAGGAGGCGCGTGGCTCTTGGGGGCGCGGTCAGAGGAGGAGGCTCGGCCTGGGGAGGCGCGGCTGGCCGGAGGAGGAGGCGGCCGACGGGATCGGGGAGGAGTCGCGGCTGCTCAAGGAGGCGTCGCCGAGGACGGTGGCGACGGGCTCTGGGAGGAGGAACGAGAGGAGTTGAGAAACTTAATCGCTTGAGAGTCTTGGTGGCGCGGCAAACCCTAGCTAGAGTCCAAATGTAAATAGGGATGGATTGGGTCACGGGTAGGCTACGATAGCTACAAACAAAAATTTCTACCACGCGAACCAGATGCCAAGCAAGTAGATGATCATAGATCGTTACCACCGACGCCCAGTAATGCGGAAGAAGGGTTGGAGCGGCCAGTCCAACGAAGAGCGCTGCTGATGAAGCGGTCGAGTCGATCGTCCAACGTCCTCACGAGCCGATCGCTCCTCCAAAGAACGCTCATGTTCCTTGTGAAGATCGCGGATCGCCCTCAAGCGCAACAATCGTAGTAGCGCTTCTACGGTATCCACACGCCCAGTGGAAGGAACAACCGGACGCCGGTGTGCCAAAGACCAAATCGCACGGTGGAGCTCTCAAGGAGATGGCGGCTAGGGTTTCGGTGGTGTTTCACGCGCCTATCCCAATAGCCTCATGCACCTCCTTATATAGTGCTCGTGACGGATCCTATCCAAACACGCTATTTAATCAGATTCGCATTTGGTTTGTTCCAACCCGCTAAGTGTGTGACCTCAGAGGTTCATGTGTAGTTCGGTTGTGATTTGGAAACCGCTTCCATCACGAGTCGAAGCGGCTCCTAGCGTAACATATCGATTCCCAAAACACACAAATTATATCGGACGAACCTTAATGCAATATGATATACGACCAGGTCCTCATCACTTACGCACTGTGTCCTATCTCTATCTGACCGGTTCATATTTGATCACGACCAACTCATAATTCCTCACGACTTGGTTTCACCACTCTGGATTACGCTCGACCGATCTACGACTTGCTTGTATCTCCATACGACGACCAGAGTCGGTCGAACTAAGTGACCTACTCATGTATTCTCCCTTTGCCTCACGATATCTGGTTGAACTCCTGTGAGATGTTGTGTCATCCATGGACTATTCAATACTTTCTCGATCGAGTATCGATAACCTTATGTGGTCGAACACTTCGACTACTAGTGGCATGGCCATGCACTTTCTTTATCCGATCACAACGAGGGGCCCGAGACATCTCTCTGTTATGTTAGGAGGGCAATCCCATATCCGACCGGTCACATTCCTCTCCATGTTTGAGCATACCCAAAGCTACCTTTATAACTACCCGATTCACGGTGTAGCGTTTGGCAACCCCTAAGAGTGCTCTACACATGTAGGAAACCATGCCGATCTCGTGTCTAAGGATTATACATCATCATTGCTTGAGACCAACTAATGACACATAGATTCATAACAATCTCAATAGTGCCTCAAGGTGGGTCTTATCCAACATCATGTTCTCTAACATGTGTCCATATTATTAGTTTGATATCTCCATATCTATGACTCGTGAAACATAGTCATCAACCAATACATATGCTAGTCTATTCATATGTGTCCTCATATGTTTACGACCGAGGATCGATAAGAATAATTATCGCAGAATATAGAGTTTCACAACCAAGTCACATACTTGATAATAAATATTAACAATATTATTCTAGGAACAAGATAACACATTATCCAATGTCATGAACATAATGAAATATAATCATCTCTATGATTGCCTCTAGGCATATTTCCAATAGTCTCCCACTTGCACTAGAGTCAATCTTTTAAGTATCTAATCTACCGATAGCTCTTGTGTGTGCCTCATGCTTTGGTATGCAGGAGAGGCTTTGTCAACGGATCAGCAATATTTAAATCTGTATGAACTTTGCATATCTTAACATCTCCTCTATCCACCAATTCGCGGATAAGATGATAACGCTTTGAGTATATGTTTGGACTTCGATGGGATCTAGGCTCCTTGGCTTGAGCAATGGCTCCATTGTTGTCACAATAGAGATCCATTGGGCTCGAGGCACTCGGAACCATTCCCAATTCAGCAATGAAATTCCTTATCAAAACACCTTCTTTTGCGACTTGAAGCGCAATGTACTCGACCTCTGTCGTGGAATCAAGAACCGTCTCTTGCTTGGAACTTTTCCGACTCCTTGCTCCTCCATTCAAAATGAATACAAAACCAGATTACGACGATAATCATCTTTGTCGGTTTGAAAGCTTGCATCGGTGTAACCATTTACAACGAGCTCTTCATCACCGCCATAAACTAGGAACACATCCTTAGTCCTTCTTAAGTACTTAAGAATGTTTTTCACGGCTGTCCAGTGACATTCACCGGGATCAGCTTGGTATCTGCTCGTAACACTTAGAGCATATGATACATCTGGTCGTGTACATATCATGGCGTACATGATAGATCCAATGGCCGAAGCATATGGAATATCACTCATTTTGTCTCGCTCATCAGTGGTCGTAGGACACTGATTCTTGCTAAGATTAATGCCATGTGCCATGGGCAAGAATCCTCTCTTGGAATTTTGCATGTTGAACCGATTCAACACTTTGTCTATGTACATTTCCTGGCTTAATCCAATTAGCCTCTTAGATCTATCCCTATAGATCCTTATTCCCAAGATATATGCTGCATCTCCTAAATCTTTCATTGAGAAACTTTTTCTTAATGAAGATTTAACAGATTCTAGCATCGGAATGTCATTTCCGACCAGTAGTATGTCATCTACATACAAGATCAGAATAACAAGTGCGCTCCCACTAACCTTCATGTAAACACAAGGTTCTTCTTTGTTCTTGTGAAACCAAACCTTTTGATCTCCTCATCAAAAGCGTATATTCCAACTCCGAGATGCTTGCTTCAACCCATAAATGGACTTTTGAAGTTTGCATACTTTACTAGCATTGTTTGGATCGACAAAACCTTGAGGTTGTGTCATGTACACATCCTCATCTAGGTTTCCATTAAGGAAAGCTGTTTTGACATCCATTTGCCATATCTCATAGTCGAAATATCAAACAATTGCTAGAATGATCCGAACAGATTTAAGCATCGCTCTTGGTGAGAAAGTCTCATCGTAGTCAACTCCTTGAACTTGTCGAAAACCTTTGCGACTAGTCGAGCCTTATGAATGTGAACATTTCCATCCATATCAATCTTTTTCTTATAGATCCATTTGCACTCAATGGTTTTGACACCATCAAGTGGATCGACCGGGTTCCAAACCTGATTTTCTCTCATGGAATCTATTTGGTTCATGGCTCCAAGCCATTTCTCGAGTCCGGGTCCATCATCGCTTCCTCATAAGTCTTAGGCTCACCATTATTCAATAATAATCGTCATGCCCATACCTTGTAGGTAATTGACGTGGCCTTTTTGATCTCGTGGGTTGGTGCCTTATCTACTGAGTTCAACAACAATTTGTTCATCCAAGAGAGGTTCAAGAGGAGTTGAAACACTTTGAGATGTTTCCGAATTTCTTGAGTCGCACCTTTCTCCCATGACTCCTTTTGAAAGAAACTCTTTCTCCAAAAGACACCATTTAAGACAACAAAACTTTGTCCTCTTCGGTTGTAGAAATAATATCCTTTGGTTTCCCTAGGATATCCTATAAAAAGCATTTATCGATTTGGGTGTGAGCTTATCGACGTCAAGCGTTTAACATAGACATCACATCCCCAAATCCTTAGAAAAGACAAACTAGGACTTTTCGGTCCACATCTCATATGGTGTCTTATCTCTCGATTTAGATGGTACCTTATTTAAAATGAAAGCGGCGGTTTCTAGAGCATAACCCCAAAAATATAATGGCAGATCCGATTGGCTCATCATTGATCGAACCATGTCCAACAAGGTCCTGTTATGTCGCTCAGACACCCCATTCCATTGTGGAGTGCCGGGTGGTGTAAGCTGTGGAACAATTCCACATTGTTTCAAATGATTACCAAACTCATGGCTCAAAAACTCACCTCCACGATCAGATCGTAAAGATTTGATTGTCTTGCCAAGTTGATTCTCTGACTTCATTCTGGAACTCCTTGAACTTTTCAAAGGATTCCGACTTGTGCCTCATTAAGTAGATATAACCATATCTACTATAGTCATCGGTGAAAGTAATGAAGTACTGAAAACCACCTCTGGCTGTCGTGCTTATTGGTCCACATACATCAGTATGTACGAGTTCCAACTGGTCGTGCGCCCTTTCACTACGACCAGTGAAAGGCGTCTTGGTCATCTTTCCGACCAGGCAAGACTCGCATGTTTCAAATGATTCTAAATCAAATGAGTTTAGAGTTCCATCATTATGGAGCTTTTTCATGCGTTTCTCACTTATGTGACCCAAACGACAATGCCAAATAAAAGTGGAATTTATTTCATTAGGCCGAAGCCTTTTAGCATTAATATTATAGACTGATGCATCATCAAGATTTAAAATAAACAACCCATTCAAAATAGGTGCATAGCCATAAAACACTTCATTCAAAAATATAGAACAACCATTGTTCTCTATAATGAATTTATAACCCTCGCCATCAAACATGAGGCGAGATAATGTTTCTACTAATGGTGGAGCGTAATAACAATTATTCAATTCCATAATAAATCACGAAGGCAAAAGTAGTGGCATAGTCCCGACGGCTAATGCAAAGCAACCTTTGCTTTATTCGACGCGAAGATCCATCTCGCCCTTGCAATCATCCTACTTCTTGTTAGACTCAGATCGAATTGCAAATATGAGCAACCGATCCGGTATCAAATACCCATGAGTTAACGGAAGAGTTGAGAAGAAAAATGTCTATAACATTAATACTGTAGTGGAAGTTTTAGTCCCACCATTCCTTTTACGATCGGCCGGTATTTCTTGCGGTTCCTCTTCCGATGGCCTAGTTCTTTGCGGTAAAAGCATTCATTCTCTTGAGTCGGACCGGACTTAGTCTTGGGTTTAGGTTTGTCGGTTTGGATCTCATCGAAACTTTAGCCTTGCCCTTTTCTTGACCCAAGTCTTAGCCTTCTTCTTGAAGCTTGTACTCTTTTGCACCATCATCACATGATTGTTGCATTTCTTAATCTTGCCCTCTCATTATCTTAAGCATCATATGCGATTCGGTGAGATTCTTGTCTAAGCCGTTCATATGGAAGTTCAAAATGAAGCGCCCATAGCTTTCGAAGCGAAGCAAGAATCAAATCTGTAGCCAATTCTTGGCTAAGTGGAAAACTAAGTTTTTCCAAGCTCTGTGTGTAACCAACCATTTTGATTACATGAGGGCTCACCGAACCACCCTCGGCTAGCTTACATCCAAACAAGTTCTTTGAGATCTCAAATCTCTCGGTTCTTGCTTGTGTCTCAAACATGCCTTTGAGCGCTACGATCATATCGTGAGCCTCTATGTTCTCAAAGCGCTTCGAAGGTGCGAGTTCATAGCGGCAAGCATGAGGCAGCTAACATCAAGGGACTCATCACATGCCCTTTTATAGGCGGTTTTAATAGCGGCTGACATTTTACGTAGGCACTTCGGAATTGGTTCTTCTAGAACATGTTCCTTTTATCTTGCTTGAGAACAATTCTCGAGGTTGCGGGACCAATCCATAAAATTTGTTCCATTAAGTTTTTCTTTTAAGTATCGAGCGTAAAGCAAAAGCTGGATGTAGGTACAATAGATTGGTGCCATGATCTACAACAAAAATATATGCAAATCTAAGACATATGTTCATTAAAGTAACTTCTATTAAACAATTTAATAAAGATACTCCCACTAAACACCATATCCCTCTTATGACATTTAATGATTCAAGATCCATAATCATTTAATCAACTAGTGAGCTTTGGCTTCCTTTGCTAGAAGACTAGTGAAAGCGGTAAGCAACCTTTGCTAATCATATCTACTATATGACTCTTGTTGTTGGGCAACATCTCTATGCTTGGCACTCCAACCTTTATGCCCCAAGGTCCACAACTGTTATGATAACCATGTTAAGTTGAACCAATGCCGGTAGCGTAAGTGTATCGACACAAACCCATCTAGTCAAGGAGAGTTAATGGCACTCTGCTTTGGCAAGACCTACCATTAAAATACATGACTTTTGATGGTGCGGCATATTTGGGAGGCATCAATTTAACTTAATATTAAGTGAGGGAATTTTACTTCTATCATGTTAAAAGCAATTAAAGCAAAATAACATGTATAGAAATAAATGAGTAAATGTAAAGGCATTCACAGACAATCAAATTGCATTGTGATATAGCATGACCCTTCTTCATGGTAATCTCCATCGCCATGCATCCTGCTCACCATGTCTTCAAGTGGTGGACTCCTCCAAGCACTCTCACTAAGCCATTATTTCTAATAGCACTAGTAATGAAACACAAGGAGTAAAGAAGCATCACAAGTAAACACGCAGTAGTTATACAATTATAGATAGCCTTGGGCTGCAATTAATATGACACGCAGGTCATGAAAATTACAAGCATACATGCATCTCATACATGAAACAGTATGGGTCATACTATTCACATCAATCCCTGCAAAAACAAGTTATGCACAGAATCCAATTCTAACGGACGACATGAGCACACACTACCTATAGCGCGCGGTACGAATACCCATATCACAGAAGAATAATTATCGCAGGAATATAGAGTTCCACAACCAAGTCACATACTTGATAATAAATATTAACAATATTATTCTAGGAAAAAGATAACACATTATCCAATGTCATGAACATAATGAAATATAATCATCTCTATGATTGCCTCTAGGGCATATTTCCAACATGGACATCACAGACGGTTCTAAATTAGAACCGTCAGGATATACTATCACTGAGCGGTTTTAATAAACAAGCTATGCAGTGATATGTGATGTATCCTGAGCGGTTCTCACTTAGAATAAATGCGTGATATGGATATATCCTGAGCGGTTTTAATAAACAACCGTCTGTGATATACATGTGAGACGGTTTGTAGTTCAAACCGTCTGTGATATTATTGGTTAATATCTAGCTAGATCGATCTGTTTATTGGCTAGCCTCAGGAAATGCTAGCCATGCCCTCTGAAACAAGCAGAAAAGACAAAAGTACATGTATATACATCCAATTCACATTCATTTGAGAAACAATCACATCCATTTCACAGTACAAATCAATTAATTAACTCAAATGAACTAAAATTAACCATTCATCAGAACGTACATAGACATATACACACATTGTTCAATTAATCTTTAAAAATTAGCCCTTCATGATGATCGACGCGTATGTAGCTAGTTTCGTCATGTTCTTCTTCCTTGACCCTTATGTCGTTTCCGAAAGGAGGCAACTCGTCAAATTGATTGTATTCTTCCTCGTCCACTACATTCTCAACTCCGACAATCCTCCTTTTTCCATGAAGAACTACGTGGCGCTTCTTATTTGCCGGGACGGTAACATAGAAGACTTGAACAACTTGGTTAGCTAGTACGAATGGTTAGATCTTTGTATCCGACACGTTCGAGGTCCACAAGAGTGACGCCGTGCTTATCGACCTTCTGTGGGAGATGGACCCAACGGCACCGAAATAGGGGATCTTGAAAAGCACGAGTCGAGCTCCCATATCTCCTCTATTTGCCCATAGTAAGAGCTCCTCGGCCCATCGGTCTTGAATGCATCTATGCGACGGACACTGCTCGGTTAGTGCTTTTTATATTACGAGCTGCGTATAGAATGTGTACCCATTTATGTCGTATCATCGCCATGTTACAAGCTGTAAATGTTGGCCCTTTTGCCAACCATGTCAACATATCACTTGACGAGCTCCTAGCAAGTTGCTCCTTCAACCATTGGTTGAACCGCAAATGCATTGTGTTGTCTCGTGATCCAAACATCCGCCGCACCGGATTTTGTTGCAAGCACGTCCTTGTCTTTGGTCGATATCTGAGGACACTTGGTCATGTGTTGCAAGACCATGAAATGGGCTTGAGCATACGATCCATATTTGGAGTGATTGCTTTCCTTCCGATGGTCCCGATACCCTCGAGCCTCCCCTCATGGCGAGATCGAGGCACACCTATCGGTTCGACTGAGCCATGTAATCGGCGAACTCAATGACCTCTTCGGTTGCATAACCTTCGACGATCTTGCCCTCGGCGAGATCGATTCCGTACATATGACTTGAGAATTCCATGAACCTCTCGAGCAGTACATGCTACGAGGAACACGGGCCCGCACATCTTTATCTCCCTCATAATGTGAACAATGAGATGGACCATGATATCGAAAAACGACGGAGAAATACATCTCAAGATCACATAGAGTCGTCACCACCTCGTCATGCAGAGCATCTAGTCCCGGGATCGATGACCTTACGAGCAATTGTGTTAAAAAATAACACGGCCTCATGATTGTCTCTCGGACCTTGATCGGCAAAATACTTCTAATTGCAACAGGAGCATTTGTGTCATCAACACATGACAATCATGAGACTTCATGCCAATTAACTTCAAATCTTTTATCGAAACAAGTTTCTTCATGTTGGCGAGTAACCAGGACGGAACTTTCACGCCATGCAAGCACCGCAGATTCGGTTCTCTCGGCCTTGGACAGAGTGTAACAAGCGAGGGAAGGTACGTTCAGTCCTTTATCGGTCCTTGTTGGTGCTAACACGTGTCCGATGTCCATATCAACCAAGTCAAGCCGCATGCGTTGACACCATCCTTTGTTTTGTCACGAATGTTGAGAAGAGACCAATCAAGTCATCACATACATTCTTCTCTCGTGCATGGCGTCGATGCGATGGCGAACTTCTAGGTGCTCCCAATAAGGTAAGTCCCAAAATATTGATCTTTTCTTCCACATGTTCTTCTTACTTGTCCTCGATTTACATCCTTTCCAAGCACAACATCTAAATCCTTAACCATATCATAGACCTCTTTTTCGCTTAAATGCCTTGGAAATGAACCGTCCTCCTTCTCTCCGTCGAATTGTTTCTTCATCTGCGGTATGGGTGAGCCCTCAGAAGGAACCTACGATGACGCATGTACACGGTTTCTTGTGAGTGATTCACCACACACTCTCGGTATCATCTAAGCGGTGAGTATTGGCTTTGGCCCTTTTGTACTTTGGCCCGACAGTTAGCAAGGCGGGATAATCATTTATGGTGCGAACAACAAGGAGCGTAAAGTGAAGTTCTCTCGTTTATACGCATCCCATACTGCCCTTCAATCCACAGTATTTTTAGATCTTCCATCAATGGTGCTAGGTACACATCAATATCATTCCCGGGTTGCTTGGCCCTTGGATAAGTATCGACAACAAAATATACTTCCGCTTCATACACAACCAAGGAGGAAGGTTGTAGATCTGAGCGCCACGCCAAGTGCTATGTCATTGCTCATGTTACCGAAAGGATTCATTCCATCTGTACTCAATCCAAACCTTATATTCCTCGGTTCCGACCAAGTCTGCAAACCTCCTATCGATGTTTCTCCTTTGGGCGGAATCGGCAGGTGTCTTAACTTTCCGTCATTCTTACGCTCCTCTGAGTGCCAATCAGCTTTTGCATTCTTTGGGTTCGCAAAACCGCTTCAAGCGGGAATTACAGAAGATACCACGCCACCTTAGCAGGAGGTCCTTTCTTCACCTCGATTCCTCGTCGTCATCTAATTGCTTCTTACGCTTGTATCGGGATCGTTGCACACGGACATACATGCATGTTTGTATACTCGTTACGGTAGAGGATACTGATCGTTCGGACATGCATGTATTCTTTCTACTTCCATTCCCAATGGACAAAGAACCTTTTGGCTTTGTAGGTGGTTTTGGGCAACTCGTTTCCCTCAGGAAGCATGTCCGCTAAGAGACCTAACACTCTGTGAAACTCTTGTCGGACCAACCGTTGCTTGCCTTCAATTTCAGCGGTTTAAGCACGGATGACAACCTTGTGTATTCCGACTTGCGGCAGGAACAAAGGTTTCTCTGAGTTCTCCATCACGCCCGGAATTGAACATACTCCTCTCATCACAGTTCCTTCATCATCGAAGCATCTGATCTAGATTGTCATCATGCAGACTATCCGAATCGGAACCACAATCGACATCATTGGCGGCATATCATTGACTTCTGTATAATATGCATATCGTTGACTTCTGTATAATATGCTCTTCACCGTGGTGGTCCAACATGTATAACCCTTTTGAAACCCCTTTGAATCAAGTGTGCTTCGATTTGCTTTCGGTTGTTAAACATCTTGATTCTCGCGATCAATGCATGGACGGTACATATATTCCGCCCCTTATTCAACATATCCTCCTCGGCGGCTCTTGTAAGCAGACCGCCATTAATGTACTCTTCACTCACACGGTTCTCGGTGTACATCGACCGGTCCATCACACGGTTCGTATTGAAAACCACGAAAATAAATAAAAGGGTGATGACTTTCAAAGCGTATTTTACGAGAGCTTAATTACGATTTTTTCATTTTTACATTTTTGGATTTTATTAACTTACAAGTGGGCCCTACTTGTCGGTGACTCATTTTTATTTCATGATTTTATTTATAAAATCTATGGCGGTCCCACATGTCATAGACTCGTTAGTTTATTAACTAAATGATTAAAATTAAACAGTAGGATTAATTTGAAGCTCAAACTAGGCTTAGGGGTGACATCGCATTGCTATATAGTCGTGGCTCTCGGCCCTAAGGTCTCGCCTCGAGCGAGCAAGCAGTGATGTCCCATGGGCGCTGATTCAAACTAGCGATTTGGCGTAGCGCTGAAACTACTCAAATTAAAGGATGCTTATATATGCTTCAGTATATCTCACCTCGATCACGAGGAAGGTGTCAATGAAAGTCGGGGAAGGTCCAAGGCGCGGCTGGGTCGTCGATCGGTGAACAGAGAGCGACGGCGGCAAGCTCCTCGGCGACAATATTTGAAATGGACGGGCGGCTCGGTGAGGTGAGGCGATGTACTCAAATCAGACGCAGGCGGCGATGGACCTACCGTAGCGCCAGAGATGGAGATCAAGAAGACTATATCTGTTGGCGGGGCGGAGCTATATATCGTCTGTGATGAGTTAATTATCACGGACGGTTTTAACAAAAAGCTATGCGTGATATTGGGTAATATCTCGAGACGGTTCATGTTTGGAACCGTCAAAGTATCTAAGCGGTTCCAAACATGAACCGTCGTGATATGACATCTTCATGCAGAGCGATTTTTAGCGCGAAGAATAACACAAACGGTGGGTAAACAAAAACCGTGCGAGATTGTGTTTTATCTGAGCGGTTTCGATGAACAAATGCGTGATCGGCGTCGATATTAGCATTTACGTAGTAGTGAGAGATCCTGGTAAAGGATATCGGAGAGAAAAAATTGTCTTCTCCGACCATCTTAAACAACAATAATAGGTGACCAGAATATAGGTATAGATATATAAACCATATCACTCATCGAAAAGAAATGAATGAATGCACTAATGAAATGAAAAGAATTGAAATAATGTAAAAAAGAATTAGACATAGAACTTACGCAATTGATCAACGTTCCAAGAATTTAACAAAACTTGCCCGTCCAACATGGCTAGTCGTACAGAACCTGGTCGGGTAACTTCGACCACAGTGTAAGGACCTTCCCACTTGGGAGAAAGTTTGTTGCGATTTGCACGATTCGAATTTTTCGAGAACGGATCACCTCTGACAAAGGTCTGCGAGGTTGCACCTTCGACTATGGTACCTTCGCATGGCTTGTTGATATCTTTTGATCGTACCAAGGCTTAGTTTAAATGCGTTCTTCAAGGAGATTGATATCGTCGAGTCGTCGTTCATTCTGATCGCTTTCGTTGAAACAATCAGTTCGAGCAGAGCCAAGTTTTAGTTCTGGAGGAAGCATGGTTTCAGCACCATAAACCAAGAAAAATAGCGTTTCACCGGTCGCACGACTAGTCGTGGTTCGAACGGCCCATAATACAGAGGGAAGTTCTTGGACCCAAGCTCTTGACCGTTTGATTAACTGGTCGAATACTCGGCGTTTGATCCCTTGCATGATGATAACATTGGCTCGCTCAACTGCTCCATTGCTCTGTGGATGAGCAATCGAAGCAAAATGAACCTTGATACCAAGTTCGTCGCAGAATTCTTGGAATTGACCGCTTGAGAACTGGGCACCGTTGTCTGTGATTATCTGTTGGGTACACCAAATCATGTGATCACATTTTTTGTCAAAAATCTCTTAGCGGCCTCGGTTGTAGTTTTAACAACAGGCTTGGCTTCAATCCATTTTGTAAACGTGTCAATCATGATGAAAAGGAATTCGAAGCCCCCAGGTGCTCTTGGAAAAAGTCCCAGAATGTCTAGTCCCGTGTTGCAAAAGGCCAAGAAAGAGAATTGTTTGTAAAGCTTATGCGGTGATGTACTTATCGGATATAAGCCCGACATTATGCGCGCCGTCATGAGCTCTTTTGCATCATGAAGGCGGTTGGCGATAGTGTCCTTGCACGAAGGCTTTACCGACTAGTGTTACGTAGGAATGATGTGCTCCAGACTCCTTCATGGGTTTCGGTTAGCAACTTAATGCCATCCGGTTGAGATATGTATCTCATCAACACTCCGTGAGATCCTCGTTTATACAAGGTACGTTCAATAAGAGTGTATGATTTGGCTTTTCGTGCTATACGATCAGCCCCTACATCATCTTCTGGAATTATGTCATGCTGAAGATAATTGTAGATCGATGTCATCCAGTCTCTACCTTGATCATGACAACGCCATCCGTCAACGACCTGTGGAGCATCCATGTTCTCACGATCGGTATGTACGACCTGTAAGGAATCATGCATGATCTCGGATGGCTCGACCACCGAGGGCGAATCGAGTTGCTTGAGAAAAACTCCGGGCGGGACGGTTGTCCTCGTGGAGGCCATCCGTGCCAACTGGTCTACCAGAAAGTTTTCCTTTCTAGGAATATGCTGGATCTGAAAACCGAAGAAGTGCTTTTCGAGTTTCCGTACTTTCGCCAGATAAGATGACATCTTGGTACTCGAGCATTGATACTCTTTCCCCTTGATTAAGCTACTAGTTGAGAATCGCCTTTCACTAATGTCTGCGAATCCTTGAAGCGAGCGGGTGCTTGGAGTCCCGCGATAAACCTTCATATTCTGTCATGTTGTTTGTGGTAGAAAAATTTAACTGGATGGCGTACTTGATGTGTTCGTCAGTAGGGGATATCCACTACTACAAAACAGGCTATAGTAGACGCCCCATCACAGAGCGGTTCCTTTGGAACCGCTCGTATTGGTATATCTTGAACTGCGGGTGGCGCAGAAGCCTATCACGGCGGTATTTTTAGAACCGCTCGTGATAGTCATCTATCCACGAGCGGTTTGTGAATAGAACCGTTTGTGATATTACCGAGCGGTTCTATTCACAAACCGTGCGTGATAATCCCAATCGCGAGCGGTTCTAGTATAGAACCGTGCGTAATATATCGAGCGATTCTTAATAAGGACCGTGCAGCGATTGTTGAGATTATCACGAGCGGTTTTTGGTGAACCGTCGTGATATTATACAAGCGGTTCGAGCGAGAACCGTCAGTGAGAACTAATTATCACGAGCGGTTTTATTAGAACCGTCTATGATATCCTTCTTTGGGTATAAATTGAGCGCGACACATCCCTCTGCGCATCGCTGCAGGTTCATTGTGCCAAGACTGCCGCCTTTGTCATTTGTCGTCTGCGCTGCCTCACGCCAGCGGTTTAGATAATCAACGGCCCTATTGCTGGGCTCCACTTAGATCTGCTAGCTAGCTTCCTCCCAGTGCGAGTCACTTTCTGCCCTAGCTCCTCCAACTGCGGCTCCTCCCTAATTAAGCAGATGAAGTATCTTGATTATCCTTTATCCACTCTATTGATTAGTGAATTTCCCTTATTTTGCTACTCGTACATAGACCCTAATGTTTTGTTTTCTTTGTTGTATTCTTTAATCGGAAGCATAGGGTTTAAGTTTCAATTAATACTACTTGATGGGAAAAGGCAAAAGCGTATAGCTAGCTCTCAATTTGATGGACCCTAATTCGAGAAAATGAAAAACAAAACATGTAGCCTTTAATTAATCTGGTGTAATTCCTTTGTGCAGCGATGAGACAAAAGGAGTAAATGCGTGCAAAGAAGTGAAAGTCTTAATCGAACTAATTTCATGAGTAGTTTTCTAGAACAGATTAAAAAGAAGAATTTATGACACACCAAGATAAGTCACATGTGCAATGATCTATTTTATATTTCCTCCATTTATATCCATGAAGAAAGCGTCATCACGGTGGTTTATTGTTTCAATTATATCAAAGCGGATACAGCGCAATCGCGCGGACCAACTGCTAGTTATTAGGATCTTCCTCTTGTCTTTTGTCTCGTATCTAATCAACAATCATGCAGATAATCAATAATTATCCGTTGCGCCCGACTTAGAGAGGAGAAGGTTGGACCCTTGCCCTAAGCGCCTCCAACACCGCCGCCTCCTCCCCATTGTGCCACCTTAGAGAGGAGAAGGAAAGGAGAGGAATCGTATTTTCTTCGTGAGCTCAGGGTAACGATCTATAACCCTTTATGTTTGCTATAAATTAATCGCTAATCAATTTTGACACTAATTTGTTACATGCGTAGTGTAGATGGATCGAAGCTGGATGTACTGATGCAGAACCGTATGAGTCAAGAGTACATTAATGGCGTGGTTGCTTTTAGAAGAGCATTGGCGGGATATGTTGAAGAAGGGATAAATTTTATGTCTTGTCCATGCATTGATTGCGTAATCAAGATGTTTAACAACGGCGCAAATAGAAGCGCACTTGATTGAAGGGTTTCAAAAAGGGTATACATGTTGGACGATCACGGTGAAGAGCGATTATTACACATGAAGTTAGTAATGACGGCATCGCCGAAGAAGTCAACGATATGCGGATGTGGATCTTGCTTTTGATGAGGATAGGTCACACGATGACAATCTGGATCGGATGCTTCTGCGATGCGTAGAAGAACTTCTGAGAGAGAGTTTTGTAAATTCGAGGGCTTAAGGGAGGACTCGGTGAGACCTTTGTTCCTGGTTGCAAGTGGAATATACAAGGTTGTCAACCGTGCTTGAACCGCTGAAATCGAAGGCAAGCAATGGTTGGTCCGATAAGAGTTTCACGGCGTTGTTAGGTCTCCTAGCGGACATCCTTAGGAGAAACGTGTTGCCCAAACACCACCTATCAAGCAAAGAAGGTTATTTGTCCATTGGGAATGGAAGTAGAAAGAATACATGCATGTCCAGAATGATTGTATCATCTACCAGTAAGAGTATGCAGACATGCATGTATGCCCGTGTGCAAAGCATCCCGATACAAGCATCGAAATCTTGCTAAGGTGAAACAAGGACCTCTGCTAAGATGTTGTGGTATCGCCTGTGATCCCACGTTTGAAGCGTTTATTTGCGAACCCAAAGGAGGCAAGATTGCTGCGTTGGCACTAGAGGAGCGTAAGAGAGATGGAAAGCTAAGACACCTGCTGATTACGCGATGGAGAAACTTCGATCGGAGCTTCAAGAGTTGGTCGGAAGCGAGGAACATAAGGTTAGGGTTGAGTACAGATGGAATGAATCCTTTCGGTAACATGAGCGGCCGACATAGCTTTTGGCCCGTGAATATATGTATATACAACCTTCCTCCTTGGTACGTGTATGAAGCGGAAGTACATTTTGATGTCACTACTTATCCAAGGGCGAAGCAACACGGGAATGATATTGATGTGTACCTAGCACCATTCTTTGGAAGATCTTGTGACTTTGTGGAGCGAAGGGAATGCAGTATGGGATGCGTATAAACGAGAGAACTTCACTTTACGCGCCATGTTGTTACGCACCATCAATGATTTTCACGCCCTTGGTAACTGCTTCAAGCTTGGTACAAAAGGAGCCAAAGCCCGTCCGACTTTGCTTAGATGCTACAGAGAGTGTATGGTGAACAACTCAAAAGCGTATATATCGTCACCGTAGGTTCCTTTCGAGTCACCCATACCGCAAGATGAAAAAATAATTCGACGGAAATAAGGAGAGCGATTCACTCAAGGGCTTTTAGAGGGAAAAGGTCTATGATATGGTTAAGGATATCGATGTTGTGCTTGGGAAGGGACGTAAATTAAGAACCCGTGAGAAGAATATCTGGAAGAAGCGGTCAATTTTTGGGACTTGCCTTATTGGGAGCACTTAGAAGTTCGCCATCGCATCGACGTCATGCGAGAGAAGAATGTATGTGATAGCTTGATTGGTCTCTTCTTTGAATATTAGTGACAAAACAAAGGATGGTGTTAACGCATGGCGTGACTTGGTTGATATGAACATAAGGTGAGTTAGCACCGGAAGAGACCGATCTGAGGATGAGCGTACCTTCCCCGACTTGCTACACTCTATCAAGGCCGAGAGAAATGAAGCGTGCGGAGCTTGCATGGAGTGAAAGTCCCATCTGGTTACTCCGCTAACATTAAGAACCTTGTTTCTATGCAAGATTTGAAATTAATTGGTATGAAGTCTCATGATTGTCATGTCTTGATGACACAAATACTTCTGTTGCAATTAGAAGTATCTTGCGAACAAGGTCCGAGTGGCAATCTTGAGGTTGTGTTATTTTTCAACTCAATTGCTCGAAGATCATTGATCCCTAAGGACTAGATGCTCTGCAGGCGAGGTGGTGACGACTCTATGTCATCTTGAGATGTATTTCCCTCCGTCATTTTTCGATATCATGGTCCATCTCATTGTTCACCTTGTGAGAGAGATAAAGATATCTTGACCTGTGTTCTTCGTCATATATACCCGTTCGAGAGGTACATGGGAATTCTCAAGTCCTACGTCTGGAATCGATCTCGACCAGGAGGGCGCATCATCGAAGGTTATGCAACCGAAGAGGTCATTGAGTTCTGCGTCGACTACATGGCTCGTGGAACCGATAGGTGTGCCTCTATCTCGCCATGAGGGGAGATGGATGGTATCGGGACCATCGGAAGAAATCAATCACTCCCGATCTGGATACGTGACGCTCAAGCCCATTTCATGGTATTGCAACACATGACCCAAGTGTCCCCGTACATCGATGAGCACAAAGACATGGTGCGCCAATGAGAATCAGCACGGTCGGAGGTTTAGATCACGAGAGAACAACCGTCGGTTCAACGAATGGTTAAAGGTGCGAATCACTAGGAGGTCATCAAGTGATGATACGCTACTATGGTTGTACGAGGCGACAATTTACAATTGTCGTATGGCAAGGATATCGACATAAATGGGTACACATTTTATCTGACGGCTTCGAGATAGGAAGAGCATGACCCGTAACAGCGGTGTCGCATAGATGCATTGAGGCCGATGGGATGAGGAGCTCCTACTATGGGCAAATAGAGGAGATATGGGAGCTCGACTACGTGCTTTTCAAGATCCCCTATTTGGTGCCGTTGGGTCCATCTCCCACGGTGAAGGTCGACAAATGCGGTGTCACTACCGTGGACCTCGAGCGTGTCGAATACAAAGACGAACCATTCATCTTGGCTAACCAAGTTGTTCAAGTCTTCTATGTAACCGACCGGCAAATAAGAAGCGCCACATAGTTCTTCATGGAAAAAGGAGGATTGTCGGAGTTGAGAATGTAGTGGGCGAGGAAGAATACAATCAATTTGACGAGTTGCCTCCTTTCGAAAAACGACATTAGGCTCGAGGAAGAACCCGGTGAGGAAGCTAGCTATATCTGCGTCGATCATCGTGAAGGCCTATATTTTAATTAAGAATTTACTCTAATGTAATTAATTTATTCCATAACATCATGTGTTATGGACTTGTAATCTCTCATATATTTTGATGTCAACGTGAAATTGTCATGTGTTGATGTGTTATGGACTTGTCATATTTGATATTGATGTCAATGTGGACGTTCATTGTAATGTGGAGTATCAAAATTGGTTTCACTTGATTTGGAGTTGAGTTGAATTAGATATGAAATTTTGAAGTCAAATGTGTTATGAACTTGTTATGGACTTGTCATATTTGATATTGATGTCAATGTGGGACGTTCATTGTAATGTGGAGTATCAAAATTGGTTTCACTTGATTTGGAGTTGAGTTGAATTAGATATGAAATTTTGAAGTCAAATGTGTTATGAACTTGTCATCATACTTGTCACCAGGTTCGAATTCATATGGACTTGTCATGATTGTCATCATACTTGTCACCAGGTTCACTAGGTTTTGTCAGGATATCACACATTGTCATCAAGTTTTGTCAGGCTATCATAGACGGTTTTAGAATACAACCGTCTGTGATAAGAATATCACAGACGGTTTCTTACGAGAACCGTCTGTGATATAAATATCACAGACGGTTCTATTAGAGAACCATCTATGATATACTTTTTATAAGGCGGGAATCGCTAGGGTTTTGCTCTCACTTGTCACTTCCTCTCCCGTGCCCCTTAGGCTCTCGCGCGCTCGTTCGCCTCCTCTAGGGTTTAGGGCTCGCCCGTTCACCACCGCCGACTACGACCTCGGCGCCGCCGCCCCCGACCTTGGCGCCCCCGACCTCAGCGCCCCCGACCTCGACGCCGCCGTTCTCCTCCCCGTGTCGACCTCCTCCCTCTGCACCGGCCTTCTCCCCGCGTCGTCCTCCTCCCCGTGTCGGCCTCCTCCCTCTGCACCGGCCTTCTCCCCGCGCCGTCCTCCTCCCCGTGTCGACCTCCTCCCCTGCACCTCCCTCCTCCCCGCGTCGGCCTCCTCCCCTGCACCGGCCTCCTCCTTGCTCCTGAGTTCTTGTGCGGCATCCTCTCTGTGAGTATTGCTCCTCTGTGGCAGTTTGGTTGATCTTTGCATATATATATTTGCAGTGCTAGTTGATACCTTGATCTGTATTAGTTCTGATTTCTAAATCTAATACTAAAGATGTTGCAAATTGGTCAGTGGGCTTTGTTGACATGCTCTGTGATGAACTCTGTCTTATCTTGAGATTGAATGTGATAGTTAGTTCATATTTGAGCTCTATTGTATTACTTACTCTTGTCAATATGATGTCTTGTTAATTGGTTACTTTCGGTTGAGCTCATAGTTCTATTACAAATTGATCGAGTTCTATTGACTAGTTTGTGATTCTTCTAGTAGTCTGTATGAGCTCATTCAACTTTTCATTTGCCATCTTAATCTCTATAGTCAACCTCTGTTTGACTAGAAGTTTAATCTATTTTCTTTAACAGTTGAGATCATTTGACAGTTAAGCAAAGTATTGTTTAGAGCTCATAGTTTGAATTTATATTATCATATTCATTTAATGAAGAGTATAGACAATAGGATTGGGATGGCAAAGACTTGTTCTTTAGCTACTCTCTTACGAGAGCACATAATATCATCAATCAATATGTTGGAATAGTGTGCATGCCTTCGTTAATCTCTAGACCTTTTATTGGTTCAATATGTTGAAAAGTTTTACTTGATTCTATTTTGTTTCTATGTCTTCATTAAAGGCTAGTCTTCTGTACATGAAGCATTAAACCTTTGCTTAGCATTTTCTTCGTCGATCCTGACACACTTGAGTGTACCTTTGCTTCGTGCCAATCCTCCACGGCATAAAGCAAATGGTACACTCCAGTGTGTCGGGCTCGATGAAGTAGGCTCGGGCAAAAGATTTGTATCACTAGTTTCTATCTATACAAAGATCACAAGAGAAGCTGGTGGATTAAGGAGTGTTAGAATAGGAGTAGGGAGGCGGTGAGCCCTAGAGGATTAAACCTTTGCTTAGCATTTCCTTCGTCAATCATTTTACTTGATTCTATTTTGTTTCTATGTCTTCATTAAAGGCTAGTCTTCTGTACATAAAACATTAAACCTTTGCTTAGCATTTTCTTCATCGATCCTGACACACTTGAGTGTACCTTTGCTTCATGCCAATCCTCCGGCATGAAGCAAATGGTACACCCAAATGTGTCGGGCTCGATGAAGTAAACTCGAGCAAAGATAGGCTCGAGCAAAAGATTTGTATCACTAGTTTCTATCTATACAAAGATCACAAGAGAAGTGGTGGATTAAGGAGTGTTAGAATAGAAGCGAGGAGAGGCGAGCCCTAGAGGATTAAACCTTTGCTTAGCATTTTCATCGTCAATCCTGACACATTTGAGTGTACCTTTGCTTCATGCCAATCCTCCACGGCATGAAACAAATGGTACACTCCAGTGTGTCAGGCTCGATGAAGTAATGCTTAATTATTTCATATTTATGCTGGAATTAATTATGATTATTTGCTAATATTGCACATGTTGAGCATATTATTAAGTTTAAATGTATATGTTAATTTGGGACACTTGCAATCCATTTTATTGCATATGTAACTTATATAGATAGCAAGTAAGCGAGATGGCAGAGGCATCAGTCTTTCGCCGCACATCACCGACGCCAGAGATGGAAGAGGCGCCGACGAGGCCACCGTCACCGACGCCGCAGATGGAAGAGGCGCCGACGAGGCCGCCGTCACCGTTGACGATAATGACATGGAAGCGAGATGGCAGAGGATAATCGAAAATGCCTATGGGCCGACTGGTCATCACGGAGGTCAGTGACTTTGGGGTCCCTCTGAGTCCCAAGAGAATAGCGGCGAGATTAGGACCATCTCACGGATACTTGGAAGGAACGGGTCCCCATCACCACACCAAGGTGGAAGGACTCGCGAAAAGAAGCGAAGGCGCTTGTGGATAGAACTTTCGAGAAGTTCACTATTCCGTAGCAGGCGTGGCACGCGCGTGCGGCGGACGGCGATGCTCACGATGGATAAATCGCGGAGGACCTTCAAGAGCATTCTTGTCACGGCACGTGAACACGGGTCGACGGCATCGCCAGAAATATAGATTCTTGACGGGAAGCATGGGACACCTTTGTTGCTATGAAAACGGCGGCCGAATTTAGGAGCAAAGTGTGGCGCACAAAGCTCTCCGGACACAAAACACTCACCAAGACAGACTTCGGACCGCTGGGTACGCGGTAAATCTGAGCATGGGCAGCGGAGGAGGAGAACTCAACCGGGCCATTTCGATATCACAGACCGCGCTCCCTAAAATTTGGTTAAAAGGAGGCAAAAGTCTCGTCTTCGGCAAAGATCTCTTTCACAAACCAGCGAGACCGAGAAGTGTCCCAACGTGGGGTAAATATGTCGAACTACCTAGTTAATAAGTCCATAACTTCATTGTGTCTATAATAACATGATGACCTCTTGCAACAAGTGATTTGATCGCCCAAGCTTCCCAAGGCTCCTTCCATGCATAGGAGAAGGATATACTATCTACGGCCTTGGGAAACAAGGAGCACCTGACAGCGCCACACAGGCGGACACATAAGCCGTGGAGGAGGAGAACTCAAGCGGGGTCACAAACCGCAGGTGGTGGGGACGAGAAGTGCACGCGAGCTTCCCAAGGGCCTTGGGGTTAGTACTACCAGGTGAATCGAATACTTTGAGTCATGGGCCTCCTTCAAAATCACCGCCTCAATCCATCAATATCCGAACGCAGATACGCCCATTGATCCACAAGATGTCCTCGGTCATCCTGCGGAAGTCCTTGAACTTCCCTTCTCATCATCTTCTTCTTAATGTCTGAGAACTCTGAGTCTTTCTAATTTGAAGCTGTGAATCTGCTTCTCCAAAGTAGTGACTTCCAAGTTTGCTCTTAATCCTTCAGACACTTGTAGTTACGAACAAGGCTCTTTCACTTCCAGAGCATCAAGTTGACTCTACTACTCAAAGCATCTCAAGAACGACATTGGCTTTACCGGGGTGGTAATGGATTCCAAGATTATAATCCTTTATCAACTCTAGCCATCTCCTCTCTCTCATATTCAGTTCCGACCGAGTGAAAATATATTTCAAGCTTTTATGATCTGGTATACCTCACAAATGGCATTCTGATGAGGTAATGACGCCAAATCTTTAACGATCTTGGAGTCATGGATTCGCGGACGACTCATGCACGTAGGAGTAGGAAGAGATCCAAGCACGACGACACCGGTTGATACAGATGATTACTAACAAATTTGAAGAAAAGATAGCAAGATTGCAGGTCAAATGGAGATACTCCTCGAGCCACGGCCGCAAGTCGCCCGATTAATTGGGGAGGCGGTCCTCCTCGACGTCGGAGTAGCGTCGCGTCCGTGCATAATTCTGAACATGACAACGTCCGATTACCGATAGACGACATCAAGGTAACGTACATCTATGGAATGCACCAAAGATAGACCTATAGGACACCTTAGCTAATTGCGTATCGTTTTGTAGGAGCCGACGCCCTGCAAGCCCCAAGTGAGGATGGATGGGTCCCTTTGTATTGAGGCTGCGCAGGGGATGGTGTATCCATACGAGGAAGGGGTAGTGCAGCACGGTGCCCAGCTGGCGCAGGGTTACGCCAGGGTCCAGGTGGATATGGTACATGTCAATTTCCAAGCCGTCCCGCTGAAGATTCGCCCGAACGAAGAGATCATAACACTAGGGGATGCCGTCCACTCTTTTATCCAGTGGCCCAAGAAGGGCATCACCCTGGACCCAGCAGTGCCGTGATCTGGACACGACCATTCCTCTCCAACGGGACCCTCGATGACTCCACCTCATGTTTCGCCTCAGAAGGCCACCTCTTCGATTCCCGTGGAGAAGACGCCAAGAAACAAAGAAAAGCGGCGTCAGACGGTATCGGAAGTCGTCTCACAAGAAGACGCTGCCAATCGCTAAGGCCAAATCGAAATCGATGAACGTTAAGGCACCTCCCAAGTCCGGTAAGTCCGCGATACCCGGGAACTACATCATCGGAAAACCGTTGTGCTCCGACGCAGTATTAATGCACGTTGGATATGCTTGTCAGGCTCTGCATGCCGGTACTTGGAGAAGACCCAAAAGAAGGGGTGCGATACTGGAATCACCGTCAGATACGAGGAGAAGCATTTCTTCAATGGGACGAGGTACTTCATCGTGGGCTTCAACGACTTATATGACCTATTCAACCTCGTTGGCCTCGACGTCTCGCTTCTACGATGTTGGACATCGTAAGCGCGCATAATCAAGTTCTACATTCATGTAATACCGATAAATATCACAACTCATTGCTTATGTATAGATACATCTTTGAAAAATGTCCGGAATGGAAAGAACCGGTGGGTTTCTCGACCCACTTGTGGTATCGTTGCAAACCATCCAAGAAGACTCGCCCTTCGTCGAGAAATACATAACGAGGTCATTGCTTCGGCCAGACGAACATGAAGTACATAGTGGTGCCCTACAACCGGGGTAAGTGTCAATACTTGCTATACAAATTTCATTTGTACTTTATACGCAAAGACTAACTTAGGTTTAATGACTATAGCGACATACATGAGTAGGTACCACTGGATCCTTTTAGTTATTATACCCAAGAGGAACCATGTAATATACATTGATTCCCTAAACCGCAACAAGCACGACTTTAGTGTTCTAAGAGGAATACTCGAGAGGTATGCTCATTTCCTCCTTACATAACTCTATTGTAGTCTTCATTCGTTTGAAATGGCCGAGGATAACTTTTTCGAATCATGTAGGTCGTTCATCAATTATGTTGCCAACAAAGGAATATACAATAGAAAGAGCGCCCAACTAACACACAGGATGGATTTTCCGGTACGTGCTACAACACGATAATCCTATATCATACTTCATAATAACGCGTCTCGAACTGACTATACCTATATATGTAATTCTATTTTTGCGGCCGCCAAAGAAAAAGATGATGAGTTATGTGCAATCTACGTCTGCTATCATATGCAGCTAATCCTTAGAGCTAGGAAGAAGGATCCTGAGGTTTGTCAATCTCAAAATAATTATTTCCTAATTATAAATTTAAATATATATAGCTTACCACTTTACTCTTGCTAGCGACGGGCCTTGGATTTACAATGTGATGGACTCGTTGCGGAAGAGATCAAGGACATTCGAGGAAGCTCGACCTTTATCTACTCGAAATCATTAACGACAACAGAGAGTTTCACTCGTCGCCAACCCGAGCATCACCCGCCAACACCTCTCAACGTAAACAATTGTAATCCGGTTGTAACTATAGCGACAATACTTGAACAAATGCGATCTTTTGTAATTTATTTTGAGTAATGATCACTTTGAGTTGTCAACAATTGATTATCTCGATGAATCTGCTTTTGTGCATGCTTGAATCTGTTTTTGTGCATGCTTGTTTTCAGAGGGCATGGCTAGCAATTCTGAGGCTAGCCGAAAAATAGCAAAAATGTGGTCGGTATGAGCTATCACAGACGGTTTTTTGTTAAAACCGTCTGTGAAGGCTAGTATCACAGACGGTTTCCACCAAAAACACAGACCCATCTGTGATACGAGAATATCACAGACGGTTATCAAAACAAACCATCTGTGATCCGCGAATATCACAGACGGTTATCCAAACAAATCGTCTGTGATATTCACGGATCACAGATGGTTTTTCTTTAGAACCGCTGCGTGATATTCGCGATCACGAACGGTTTTAGTCGAAAACGATTTGTGATACTAGACTTCACAGATGGTTTTGATTAAAAGCTATGCGTGATATTGCGTATCACGACGGTTTTCTTATCGCTCGTGATAACGGCATGTTATCACAGACCAACAAACATAGACGGTTTAGAAACCGTCTGTGATGACGGTTCCGAACCGTCTGTGATGTGGCTTCCTGTAGTAGTGTGAAGTGGACACCACTTCTTGTTTTCTCGAATGCTTGATCGGAGCTTTTGCTTTGCTTCACCAAGATATAGTCCTTTTACCATTTGTGAACTTTTCAGAATCGCTAGGACTTCCTTATCGTCGGTCCGCGGTTCTTTTTTCCTCTTGAGAGACTTCTTATTATTTTTCTCTGGTTTGTCCAGGCCGGGCTGGGGAACCTTGTCTTTTCGATCAATGGCTTCACACCACTCGATTGCTTCGCTAGCGGTGGCGTACTTGTCGGCCATGTCAAAAGTTCGACAGTTGTTCGTGAAGGGTTCATGGCTATGTCCTCCGTGAACCGTCAATTCCTCAGACCTGTTTTAAAAGCCTGGATAACAGATGACTCTGCGACCTCCAGTATGGAATTACGAACCTGACTGAACCTTTTGATGTATTGACGTAGCGTCTCATCAGAGCCCTGCTGGATTCGATGGAGATCGTCCTCCTTTCCAGGGCGGTCGTACGTACCCTGAAAGTTGGCAATTAAAAGGTTGCAGAGTTGCTCCCAAGTATAGATTGATCCGACCGGTAGGTTTAATAACCACGACCGGGCAGACCCTTCGAGCACGGTGGGTAAATAGTTAGCCATCACATTCTCATCGCCACCAGTAGCTCTGATGGTGGTGATGTATATTTGGAGAAACTCCAATGGGTTTTGGGTCCCATTGAACTTGTCCAAGTTGGCCGGTCGGAACCGGTTAGGCCAACGCACAGCTTGGAGCCCTGCAGAGAAGGCACGACAACCCGTGATCGATTCATGGCGCCTTTTTTGAAAAGCTACCGGATTGTAATCTGTCGGAGACCGGTTCCTAAGGTTGGAAAACTGGAGCTCCGATGTGCCGATCCGGTCGTAGACATTGATATGATGCCTTCGACCGCCTTCTTGATTTAGACGATGTCGGAGATCGTCAAGTCCAAGCGGTGGTTCTTCCCAACGTGGTGGGGGAGTGGCTACCTGGAATAGCCTTCTCCCCTCGTGACTCCTTGGTCGGAATCGCCGAGGAGGTCCTGGTATCGATTGTTCCCTAGCATGACCATGCTGTCCTCTGCCGAGGGAGGAACGTTGGGATGAAGTCATGGTTTGACTCCCTGAGACCCTTTGTTCCCGGTACGCTTCTGTGCGTTGTATGGTCTGTTGGAGAATTTCTGATACTTGGCCTACTAGCTGTACAAAGCCTGGAGTTTCTGCTAAAGCAGGGCTAGAATTATTCAACATATCTTGAACACGTCGCAAGTTTTGTATACGATTCCGGAAGGTCTCGGGAGGTTTAGATCGGTCGTAGGTGTACGGTCTGAACCTTCTCCCGACCCTCAGATTTGTTGTGTCCTATCGTACTCTCGTAGGCGCTGCACAGAGTTAAGCGATGAGACGCCGATCGCTTCTGTTGCCTCCGAAAGTTGGTGCTTGACGGCCCATATCATCTCGATCAATATGTGGTGATAAGGTAGAGTGTGTAAGACCATGCAAGGCATCTTGATTTGCATCTTCGATTGCATTGACCTAGCAAAATTGTGAGCTGGAGATTATTCAACAGCTTACCCACAAATAGTGGAGAAGGTTTCGAAGGTCTTGACTTGAACTCTAGATGGAATTGTGCACCAATAAAATATCGATGATTGGGTATTTCGATTATCTAGAAATAGCAAATTGATCAAAAGGTAGCTTTGGCAAAAATGAAAATTTGTTCAAGCAAGCCTCGGTTTTAGTCGACCTCCATTCTCCTTCCGGTCTCATCTTTGCCAACAAATTGAAGTCCAAAGATTTTCAAACTCGGCACCATATCGATTCACTGTGAATGGCAATGTTTCAATCCATGTTACTACTTACTAGAAGCAGACAAAGTGAGCAGACAAGAAATAATCAAGAGACTATAAGATAGACATCAGATTTCATAGCATTTAGATGGACACCTACGGCTTTGTTGGAGTGTTGGGCCGATTAATAGATGGGCCGCCGGCTGGGCGCTGGGGAGCTGAGAGTACGTGTATATATTGACTGAGAGTATGTACATTATTATATCTAGTGTACACTTTATGTATTAAAGGGGTATATATCAGTTTTTTGTGTAAAAATTTTAGGGGTACGACTGTACCCCTATGCACATATTATAGCTCCGCCCCTGATTGACACCAGCAAGTTCCAACCTTCAATCATGTTACTAATATCTGAAACGACGTCCAGGAACTCAAAAGCATGAATAATTAGCCTCACGCGGTTCTTATATTAGCACTTCTTCCAGAGTGACCTCGTTAGTAAAAGGAGATCAACAGGATTACTACTGCTCGTGCCTTCCAACCTTGCCTTGTTTCGCTTCAACCTTACGTGATGGAGCCATGGAGGTAGTACCGTACGTGGTAGTAGTACTCTGTGCTCGTAGGCTCGTAGCGAAGGAGTAACAATAAATAATTATTCGTGTCGGGAGTCCGCGCTCACCTTGTCGACTCGTGATTGGCCGCGGGACGGCCTTGGCCCACATGGCACCCCTGGCCACGCTGCGTCCCCACCTTGCCAGATCGAGGGCTCTGGTTTCTTCGTGCCACTAAATTGGGTATATACCGCTATGCCCGCTTTTAATATCTATCATAATAAAATACTATCGAAATTTGCGGATCTTTGGCAATATACCACTTTCATCCACTTCCGTCTCCCCTCCCGTTTGTTGGCGTGATTGGATCGACCCGACCATCTCCTCCTCTCGACCCCGACGACCCCATCTCCTTCTTCCTTCTTGTCCCGACACAATCCGCAGCTAGGCCTGCGACGGCGGCAGTGGAGGCGGATGCGCCCCCCTCCACGGCCTAGAACAGGCGCCAGAGCTAGACGTTGTGAATCCCGAGCATGCCAATAGCGAGCGACGCTGTGCCATTCTTCTCTCTTGGCTCTCGGTTCTGCTCTTCCGGCCATCTCCCTCTCCCTCACGACCCCATCTCCGCCGCCAGCGCCCCCCGCAGGAATCAACTGGCACCACCACAGCACCCGCCGCCGGTATCCTCTCCTCCTTGGCGGCGGCTGCTCCTCCTAGAAGGGGCAGCGAGAGGCGTAGGGGATGGCAGCGCTTGTAGCTGGCGGGCCTCAAAGGAAGGGCCACACGAGGAGGGGTTGCGCGAGGTGCAAAGGAGGGCACCGCTGGCAGGCGGCGGTGAAGCATCGTTGGGATCGAGGAGAAGGCGCGAGGACATATGGTCTGGTGCGAGCAGATGAGTGCGAAATGAGTCACCGTCAGGGGAATTTTTTTTATTATTTAATCCTTTTTTAATTATATTTTAAAATTAATCCCTCGCCAACTTTATTTCCAATTCTGACCCCTTTGGTCACGCCACTACCCGCATGGCGTGACCAACAGAATCATCACGCCACTCAGATCTGGCGTGGCCAAAGTGCCATGTAAGCCCGCGCGCTGGCGCGTGGAGAGCTTGCGTGGCATCTGTCCGCCTCCTTTCTTGGCGTGACGGAGAGCGATTGTCACGCCGTAGTTCTTGGCGTGACATATCTATCTGTCACGCCGTGATAAATGGCGTGACAGGGCTGTATTTGTATAATTTGTTTGCATTCTATTTGTATGAAAAATAGTTGAAGATATGGTGGTACATAACATGTCTCTATTCGCAACTTAAAAATAGAATATATAGACTGTATATAAGCAAATATAACACCATCCTTTTTAGCCGAGAGTAAATAGAATATATAGACATGTAATCTTTTTGTGGTTTGAAAACCTTAGACACTTTACAATATTTTTAGGCGTGTCCTAGAAGTGATATATAATGCAACTTTGAAAAAATGAGTTTACATCCTAGTGTAAAGATGCTCGAGACAAGTATGCTAGACGATCTAGTTGATGAAAGATGCGTAGACATCCTAGTGGAATGATAGGTGGTGCAGACATTCTCTTTGGAATCATAGGTTTGTGGTCATAGACCAAACCGTAAACTTCGGAACTTGTTTTTGTCATGTTGTTCGATGCCTTACTACGCTAAGAATTGAAAGCTTAAAAGACGCGGCGAGATTGAAAGTTGCGAATTAAAATAGACTTCATAACAAAGTTTGGAATAACATGGCGCACAGGGTTTGGTTACATACATAAGAAACAACATCATGCACGATGCAATAAACCGAAGTTCTCCTACGATACATATGCGCCTTTTTTGAATGGAAATAAATTAGACCTTAGAACTAATGCGGAAAGGTGCCTCGTACAACCCACATGGAGTGTTCTCCAGCTGGGCGCCTAGGACGTGGCTGGCCGTCGTTGTAGTGGCACGCACATATGCAGCTAGGGTTGGCGCAGCAGCATGTGGGATCATAGGAACTTCCTATGTTCACGACCTCCTCGTTGCCCTCTCATGGCTGCATCATTGGCGAAGGTCATCATTTTGCTCCTTGAGATCTTCAATTTGCGCCTCGAAATCGAAGATTCGATTCCACAATACATCCACGCACCTCACAACATAGTAAGCGTGGGGAGGATCGATCCGGCGGGTAAAGTTACATTTAAGCCATCTGCTTTGTAAGGGACGGTTAGTATGGAGGATCTATTAGCGATAAGTAACTGAACAAAACTATTTACCCAGTATGGGCATCGAAGAAACGTCGTCCACCATCGAAAGGGCCGTCTATGACCTGCACGACAGCGTCCTCCCCGTATCCGCATTTCGGCCACTTAGGTTGGGCACGCTTGTTCGTCACCAACCGGTAGTTAGGGCCGAAGTCCTCCCTCCTTTCCAGGCGAAGCTCTGGCTTCGGCGACCCCGGTTGGACTGGTCCCTGGGTGTCTGCCATGGTATGTTAGTGTATGACGGAGAAGGTTCTTCTTTCTACGGTTTGAAGGATCGAGTGGTCCTTGCAAAGCATGGGGTGCACAATTTATAGCCCGCGGGGGGAGGCCAAGACTTGATGGGGTAATGTGTTAGGCTGTAGATGACAAGACTTAATCTGGCCATGCTTTGGGCGAAGATAAGACCAAGCAGGCGACTTTGTGCAAATGACAATACCAAAAGAGACTGACCTTGCGATGACAAAGGACAAGATCGACAGGCGACTTTTTGAAGATGACAAGATCGGGCGGGGCGGCTTTTATGCGATAACAAGACTACGGTGCAAACATTGCGTTGACAAGGCCAAAGGACCTGACCTTGGAGAGTGACAAGACAAGGCGGGATGACTTTGCACGGTGATAACTCGATCGCCTCACCGACTTTTCGTAACTAAAAGATATTACTCTGCAAGGAAAGGCGAGAGTGTTATCCGTCGACGAGAGAAAGGATGATTGTCGGTCGCAAGGTTGTCTCCTTTGGTCTTATCTCGCCAAAAGTCGCTCCGTGTGGGCTTGTCAACGCACAAATCGACTCATTTGATCTTATCACTGCGCATGGTGTGGTTAATTTCATGCGAGTCTGTCTTGCTTTGCGAGTGATGTCTTATCGATGCGAAAAGTGTAACCTCAACCTAAACCTAAACTTAGACCTAAACCTAAGACTTTGACCGTAACCTAACCCTGAACCAATCACCTAAGACTTTAACCCTAACCCTAACCCTCAATCAAACCCTAACCTCGACCCTTGACCTATAAACACAAACCCTAACCCTAACCACGAACCTAAAACCACCACGTAGTAATCGACCCTCAATCAAAAGCCCTAACTCGACCCTTGACCTAACCCTAACCACAATGAAACGTAAGACTTTAACCCTAACCCTAACCTGAATGAAAAGTAAGATTGTAACCCTAACCCGATTTTAGTGGCGTGGCAAAAACGTCTTCGCCACGCCAAGATGCTTCATGTGCGAGGGCTTGCACCCTAGCCTTGTTGTCGCCGGGCTAAGTCCTCTGTCACGCCCGATTTTAGTGGCGTGACAATCTTGTGTTGTCACGCCACCATTAACGGCGTGGCAAAAAGCGTCGCCACGCCATATGCTTCATGTGCGGAAGGCTTGCACCTAGCCTTGTCGCCGCCGGGGCTAAGTCCTCACACGCCGCTTTTAGTGGCGTGACAATACTGTGTTGTCACGCCACCATTAACGGCGTGGCAAAAACGTGCTGCCACGCCAGTATGCTTCATGTGCCAGAGGGCTTGCACCCTAGCCTTGTCGCTGCCGGGGCTAAGTCCTGTCACGCCGTTATTAGTGGCGTGACAGTAGCACTCACCTGCATTGAATAAAGCAAACACTGATTTCATTCAAACAGCAATCAACCAAACAGTGATTTCATCCATATCAGCAGTAATGTTATTTTGTCATCCAAACAGGCCACATCCGAAGTTCATTACAATAATTTCATTCAAACAGCAATAACATGCAACCATCATCCGTCTAATTTCATACAACTTTCAAAATGACCAGACAAAGTTCCATAAGATATGAACTGTACAAAAGGCAAGCACACAGTAATCCATCCCATCGGCTTGCGCCACAAGACGACGACCCCGGCGTGAACCTCGCTCTTGGTTTGTTGGGCTCGTGTGCCCTCGGCAGCGTTCTGGAACTAATGTCCAGCGATCACGCCGTTCTGGCGGCGTGGTGGGTGTCTGAGTCGGTCAGGTCGAGGTGGTGCATCAACCAGTCCTTGAGGAGCATCTCGTCGGGAATCCTAGCGGCGACCTCCTCCTCCTCCTCTGGGCCTCCTCCTCGGCCTCCTCCTCATCCTCCCGGCCTGCCTCGAGCCACTCCGAGCCGGCCGGTAGCACGACCTCTCCGATGCCGCCACACACGGCTCATCTTTGCGGCCATCGCCAAGCATTGGCGGCGAACCAACTACAAGGTTGAACAAGAAAAGGTAGTGAAGTTTAATGCAACAAAATAAATAACAAGGGACAACATGTTAATTTAACGTAGTGTGTGTTACCTCGTGAAGTCCGGGCGTTGGAAGCTCCTCCGAACCCCTCAGAGCATAAGAACCTTCCGGCCTCGTTGCTTATCTTGGCGATTTGTCTTCCCTCTGAACGGAAAACACATTCAATTAGCCTACATAGTGACATTGCTCTCGGTGCGCCCAGACTTCGCTCTGAGTGCGCCCGAGCTACACGCCGAGTGCCACGAACCACTCGTTCGGGAAATCTTATATCACGAAAGGAGATAAGTTTACATGCTTTCTGAGATGGTTTGGCGCACTAAACCTAGTCTACCTCCAAATGAGATGCCTATCACAAACACACAAATTGTTACAATTCAATCTAGTCCTTCCATCATTTAAAAGTTGTCACACACGAATCGCATGCCCTACTTACGGTTTTCAAACATCCTATCATATATATATAATGTACAAGTATTATTTTGCAATGCACATTGTTGTCATTTTTTTACAAAGATCTTTGTATGTTTTCATTCTCTGTAGATGCAACACAAAGCGACGTATATATATATGAGTTACAAGATAAAACAAGAATAGGAGAACATCAAAACGATGCATTTTTTTCTCGACGAATACAAGGAGGTTATTCAGATCATGGCAGTGGAAAGTTAAAGGAAAGCAATGTACATAAAAAAAAACTTTTCAGAATAGGTGATGCCAATGCAAACATATATGGAACTTTACCATCGTCATTCCTGTACAACTCAAGCAATTGGTATGTATGTGAGACTAAAGTTACTTCTTTTTAAGTATTATCAACTTTGGCGTAACTAGAAGGACTAGAAGGAGGCCACCCCGAGTGGAGAATGCTCCTATTGAGGCGTGGCGGCGGAGGACGAGCGGAGGTTAGGAGAGAACCTAATGCTCGATACCATGTTAGATGGAGACAGAGAGTGCAAATATGAATGGTTGGTTGTATTGCAATAGCCCAAGGGCCAATATATAGTACAAGGACACACACAAGAGTAAACTCTATACTAGAGTGGAATACCACAAATGCCCTTAACAAAACTGAAATCAAAACAACAAAAAAGTAGTACAATTCCAACAAGTGCAATGACCTTCATCCTTAAGTGCTCAGTAACTTCCTCTTTGGTGTATAATGAAAAGTTTTCTGCACCAATATTGGTACTTGTATTTACCCACTATAAGTCTAGGCTCACAGTGCTAAAACTCTGGTGATAAACACATCATGACAATTATGGTACTATGCCTTGCTAACCTCAAACCATGTACTACCAAATTGGAATGCATGTTATAATTTTCACTTTTCTTCTTTGCTAGGATGTTTGTATCTTCCTAGTGGAACTTGCAAATTAATCTCAATAATTCTTTGCACGTTTTATATGGATGATTTGCAACTTGAATGTGTAGAAATCCAAAGTCAATTAACTAATAAACACATTCTCATACACACATTAATGAAGCAACCTAAGCAAGGCAGAAAACTGTGAAACAAGTTGGTAGTATAACAACGGTACCTTCCAATTTCGATTGTAAAGAAAAGAGGCGAGAAAAGGCTGAGAATTTCCCAAACTTCCGTATCTTAATATGTCCCGACGAGAACCCTTGACTGCGAATTTCGTTTACGGATGTCAATCAATTCGTGTTACATACGGTCAAGAACTACATAGTAACTCATGTATTAGAAAAACACCATTGTGTTTCTTTGGACATGAGAAACACCATTATATATCTGAAAGAGGATAACTCTTATGGAAATTCTTTAACGAGATAGTTTTCGATTGTAAAATGTATGTTCCTAGAAGCGATTTCAAATTAAGCTTCTTCAGAAACAGACCTTACCCTTCATGGTCATTTGAACTTGAAGAATTTTTGCTCTCGATAGATTCAAACATTAATTGCTCCGTTCGTAATCTCGGTGAAGCATTTCCTAAGGAACTAATATTCTCGATATTTTACATGCATTCATCTGCACAACTTTCTTTTAATCGGCACTAAATACTCGATACAACCAATAGCAAATGTCTCTAGCTCAGTTTCAATCAAACATCAATTTAATATATGATTATATGATATAGTTTACTGACAGACCAATTTAGCTACTCGAAAACCCAAAAAATGTTAATTAGTTTTATGGGTTTTATACCTCGATCTAAGAGAAGCCGTGGGGAAGGACAAAGGCCATAGGAGGGAGGAGAGTGGCGGCATGCGGATCTTGAGGGAGCAGAGGCCAGCATGCAGACGAGCAGTCGGGAGCAGAGCGTGGCTGAGACGGGAGCAGAGACCCATGGAGGAGCCACGGGGAGAGGAAGAGCTGCCTCCGTGGCGCGAGGAGAGAGGCGAGAGCAGAGTAGAAGGTAGAAGATAAGAAAAATGAGGAACAGGTCGGTGGCCGAGCATAAATCCCACTGTCACGCCAAGTCTCATGGCGTGACAATACCTAATCACGCCATGAGTCCGGCGTGACCAAAGTCGCCACGCATAGCTCCAACGCACGGCACATGCGAAGGCTTGCGTGGCGGCTTGAGTCACGCCACCACTTGCGGCGTGGCGGTGTTGTTTTGTCACGCCACGGGAGGTGGCGTGACTAAAGGGGTTATTTTAAAAAATAAAGTGCGCCGGAGATTAATTTTAAAATAAAAGTTAAAAAATGATTATTTAATAAAAAAAATTCCCGTCAGGGTAAAAGTAACGAAGGTGGTATGTTGCTAAAGATCTGCACATTTCGATGGTTTCGATGGTATTAAAGTGAATCATATTTTTATTGTACACCGTACACCACAAAACAAGCGGGTCCTCGAGCCATTGATGTACGGGACCTACTTCACAGCAGCTACAAGAAATAATTAATTGTTGAAAGTACAGGCCGGCTTAATAGGTTATAATCCCCTAATATTTCATGCATGCAGTTACATGAATCGATTCAATACATTAGAGAAAAACAAATTCAGTTCCTAAAATATTTACGTGGCATGACTTTGAATCGAGATCGAATCAATACAGTAAAGATGCTCTCAACAACGAAGCTTTTGATTGCATTACTATCATGGGAAGTGCCCCATATATATCTCATTAACTGAGAAATAACTTAATAAACGGAATAATACCAGCAGATATAATTCAATTTGGTTGCACCCATTTTCCATTTCTACAAGTTAAAATTTAAGAAAATAATAATGTATAAACCAAATTGAAATATATCAGATTAAAGAGACATCGGCATTCGATCATCTAACAACTTCTTTGCGACCGCGCGTTGCCTAGCTAACTCATTGTTCTACGATTATACATCTAATATACTACTGCATCCAATTTCTAGTTGCGGCGCATCGATCGATGCAACGTGGATGAAAGCAATAGCAATGCAAGGACCAGCAGTCCAGCAGCTAGCAGTACAGACTGTGTCGGGGAGAGGCAGCAGGCAGATCACTGCATGCCGTATTGAACAGTTTTTCTGTTTCATCTACGACAGGGGAGGTAGAAAAGACAAGTCGATCAAACACCAACATGTGGGCTGTCTAGAAGGTTATTTCAGAATTTGGATAGATGGATTTTAGATTTTATCCTCTATGTGTCTATGATATGTGGGTTCAGGGTCCACATGTTATAGACACATAGGGGGACAAATTCTGAAATCCATCTATTCACTGGGGCAAAATCTGAATTATTTCGTCCTAGAACTGCAATGGCTTTGGGACGGCTCCGGTTTCAGCAAAGCTAGGAAAAGCTAGAACCTGTCTTAAATAGACGACTTTCTTTAGCCACTTTTGAAAAAATGGGGAGCCGTTTTCAACGTGGGGAAGCCGGAAGCCGTCTAGGGGCAACTTTCCATGTCTTCGGCCGGACGGGGTTCCGAGTTTGTCCCTAGAGTTCGGGGTTATTTACCCGCTACTTGCGACTCAACAAAACCCCAAATCCTCACCTGCCTCTGCCTGCCCGAACCATAATCCTAGCCGCGCGCCGCCTCCACCCGCCCTACACCTCATCCCTCGGCATCGTCTCCTCGACTGACCTCCTCCTCCCTCCATGCCGTCGTCCCGGTCGACCTCCTCCCTCAGCGGCGTCGCCGGCCTCCTCCCTCTCCCTTCGTGTCGCCCTAGCCGGCCTCCTCCCTCAGCGACGTGGCCCCAACCGGCCTCCTCCTCCTTCTCCCTTGTTAATAGCGGTTAATTGTCGTTAATTACCATCAATTGTCACTAATTATCGTTAGCTGTTGTCAGTTGCCATCAAAAATATTGTTAATTGTGGTTAATTGTTTTTAATCGCCGTCAATTGCCTTTAATTGTCGATTGTTATAGTCATTTTTCTCAGGAGCATTTCAGACATTTCCTAACTTAGAAATTCTAGCCAGTCTACCTAAGAACCGGACTGCCAAATGTCAAACGTCTTCAGCCCAGCCGTTTAGTCCATCTGAAAGCTGCTTTTCAGAAAAGCAGTAGGCATGGCAAACATGCCCTTACTCACCCCAATTGACCCCAATAAATTGGGTTGGTGAAACACACCACTGTGTTAGGACAGTCCTTGGTGTAGCTAGCTAGCTACTCATCTTACTCACTAAATGGTGTGTGTGCAGTCGAACATTCTTAGTTTTGACTATTAATGTGTAAACAAGTATATGCATTGGCTACGGGAAATTTGAATTACTAGATTTATTATGGAATACACTTTCAAAAATATATATTTTTTAATTTATAACAACATATTAGATGGAATTAGTAGTCCAAATAGTACTTTTAAGGCCATGTCAATATCCAAAACGGTCTACATTTAGACCTGTTTTGAAAGCGAGAATCTTTTATGATTCATGAGATCATTGAACTGTTTTTGGGGAAAAAATTTGTGTTCAAAATGGCCCCTTAGGGCATGTTCAATAGTATATCTTTAAAATTGTCTCTAACACCGTCACCTTAGCTAAATACAGCACTAGAGACAACTCCTCTAATACATTGTCTCTAACACACTCCACAATATCATTTTTTAATTATTTTGCAATCATTTTTTTAATAAATTCCCTCACCCACCGACACCCTCTCTCCCTTGGATCCCCCACTGACACCCTCTCTCCCTCACACTCGATCAACACCACCACCGCTTCTCCTCCATCGGCGCCCCACCGCCGCCCTCTCCCCCACTGATGCCCCAAACGGTCTCCGCCGCTTCTCCCCCACCGACGCCCCAAACGATCTCCACCGCCCCTCTCCCCCACCGACACCCCAAATAGTCTCCGCTGCTAGACTCCAAGGCCACCGCCGTCGAAGCATCTGGATCCGGCCAGATCCCACTCGGCCTTGGGATCCGGCCCATCGACTGTTGTTTTGGCGGCGGATCGCCTCGGCTGCGGATCGAAGCATTGGGAGATCGACGTCATCGCGGTTGATGTCATCGCCAGGTGTGGAGGTTGTTGTCGTCTCGTTCTCAGCCAGCGTCTTCACTCCAGTGGGCCCCACAAACCGCATGGGGAGTGGACGCCGCTGCTCCATCAGCGTTTTAACTCATCGCTTTGGTCTTGATTCACATGTAGCACTCGTCGCATGAGGAGACGACGGCTTCCCTCTCTCTCATGCTTCTCCCTCTTCTACCTAGGACTTTGCTATCATGGAAGAGCTAACTAATGGTTCACATGACACTATTAGTGGCGGAGGGGTCAATGATTAATACCCACAAAGAAAGTCATTAAATTTGAGGCAGGCTGATTTCACATGCAGCATACCGCGATGGTACGTCGGTAAACTAGCACCGAATTAATGTGGGTGAGGAAGAAGACGACGAGCATTGAATGCCTGCCCACGATCAAGGTACATGCGAGGTGCTGATCTGTAGGCTGTAGCGATCGTCCAATCATATAGTTCCAATGCTGATCTATATATCTGTGCTGTTGTACATGTGATGTGCTTGAGATGATCAGGTGCTGATCTGTAGTGATGGTCCAATCGTGTTTAACTTCTTGGAGTACCTGCTGTTTGCATTAGCAACTTCTTCGGACCACTATGACATGCTAAATTTTGTACTGGTCTAACTTCTTCGGACCACATGACATGCTAAATTTTGTACTGGTCTATCTTACCAGATAGACTAACCATGCATGCAGGAAATTAATGTGTGCATGCTTGGCATTAATGACCATATCCGCAGGTTTATCAGTCTTGTGTGGGTACTAAAACCCTCTCCCTGTAGTTGATTAACACATTGCAGGGCACCTTTATTAATTTGGTATAATTCATTGAACCCGCAGACCCTCAGAGGCTCAGATTATACTATACATTAGCTCCATGCATGGGCCCGTGTGGTGGATGATGTGCCCTAGTCAAGGATGGTTTGTTGACTTATCCTTGTCCACTGATTGCTACAAGACATCCTTTCCTTTCATTGTCTGAAGAAAACTTCACGAGTGTATATAGATTATAATATTTGTAGGGACACCAACATGATCTATAAGACTTTGTTTTTTTTGCCGTATTGACACGGCTTTGTAAATGAAATAGTCGTCTCAGATTTTTTTTTTTTTTTTTTTTGCAAATTTGACCTCTGTCTAATGTCCGCACGGCCGCCGTACGGTAACGCACATGGCCCACCACACGTGTCCATTAGGTTAGGTTAGGGTTAGGGTTAGGAAAAATTGAGGATTTGCCACTACTAAAGAGTGATATCTAGGATTTGCCACTCCATGTGAGGATGATATGTGGGTCCAGGACCCACATGTCATCCTCACATGAGTGGCAAATCCTAAATTTCCCATGAAAGTACAATAGCAAATCCTTGAATCTCCCTTAGGGTTAGAGTTCATGCCGTTTAGGGTTTTGACTGTTCGTAGGAATTTTAGAATATATCAAATGATTTTAAAAAATTATAAAATTTTACGTGGAGCCTCTCGACACAATGTACTTGCTTGTGTAAATTTGCCATAATTTTATTCGTTTAGAATTTGTAAATATAGAAAATAAGCTCCAAAAATTATGAATTTTTTTTTGAAGGCTCCTCAAGCAGTGGACTTGATTGTCTAATATTTCGATAATTTCATATGTGTTCTGGAATTGTCTCAGAAATTTAGGATTTAGGTCGCGAAAATTTGGATTTTAGGTTTCGAAAATTAGGGTTTCATGATTTCATGTGGCTTTGAATGTATGGAAAAAAATATGTATTGCAACTCCATTAGAGATGTCGATATACAATATGGCGCAGGAGTACACACATAACAACCAAGATACGCGTACAAATATAGCAAAACAAATTATGAATACGAATATCCCAAAACAACATGGCTCACTCAAATGCGATATTGCTCTCTCGCTTCGCGGCTACATCAAGTCGAGGCGATCCTGTCTTACGCCAAGCATGTCCCGTGGGATACGTAAGCCGGTCCGGAGGCTACGTGTCGGTTCGGAGAGCGTACAGAGACCGCTGAGTGGGTAGAGGTAGACCAGTAGGTGGAGTCTGGCCCAGCAGAGTCTGATAATTGTACATGTCCTGATGAGGCATGTCAACTTGGGGGACACCTCCGAAGAAGTCATGAGTAACGGACTTGAAAAATTCACTCCCGAGGTACGGTGCCTGCAACTCTAGTTGCACGGATGAGCTCTAGCCTTGGACCTACGGGGTGCCAACCCACTCGGATGAGCTGTAGACTTGGACCTACGGGGTGCCAACCCACCCAGATGAGCTCTGGCCTTGGACGTACGGTGGGACAGTGAACCCAGAGTAGCTCTGCCCTGCGTATGGTCCAAACCCTGCCTGCTATGGTCCAAACTCTAACAGCGTGTACTGTTCCCTGGTAGGAGCTGGGAGGCCCGTCCCCTCCTCATCAGTTGATGTGAACTGGTCGTCACCCCCATGGTCAACTAAAGGCTACAAGACGGAATGATGTTAGTACATATGAACACTCAGGATGACGTGAACTGAGAATCTCGTACCTCCCAGATGTGCAGTGCAGATGATCGACGAGGAGCGCTAGTATGTGTACCAAACGCAGATGGTAGAAGTAATTCATCCCGACGGACCTACGGTGGGAGAACGACATGATGTTATTGCAACGTACGTAAGGCATAACCAAAAAACACAACGTAGATTTGTACATAACTTACCTCTCCGCCGATCTGGCCCGCGGATGACCGACGGGGAACGCTACGACGCCAGCCAGACTCGCTAGGTCGTGGTGACCTAGAAGGTGAGCACATCCCCCCCACTTGGTGCCCTATGCGCAGGACGTCGTTCGCCGAACGATCGCAGATCAAGTTCTTTATTATGTTCTTCATCTCCGTCGAGATGTGCTTGAAATTTTTTTTATATCCCGCCGCTATTGTGTCTGGACACGCTATGGCGGCCTCCGATGTGCTATGGACGAGCTGTGCTCGCTCCAACTGTAGCGACATACATAACAGGTTCATTAACGAAGAGTACGAATGTCGTCAATGAAACGACCAGAGGTTGTAAGTGTCTTACGGTGTCTTCACACCGTGAAGTGCCGTGACGATCGTACGTGCGACGGAGGTTCTCCTGGTGCGTCTCCGATGTCACCCGCTCTGAGCGCTCTGGTGGAGGAATGGTGAGTGTTGCGTGCGTCCGTGGCACGTACCACTCCAAGTACGCATCGTACGTCTCAAGGTCGTACAGATGCCGCTCACTCTAGACATCCATGTGTGCCCTGTCCGTCCATGTCGTAGTCCACTCCTACTAGACCGGACGCCAGTACTGAATATGCCCACCCGCCCTCGATTGCCTGCATTTTCAGAAGGATTGATGTTAGAAAAGAAGACGTAAGGATTGTAAATATTACTCAGATAAAGTTTGACTTACACTCGCTATAGGAGCCTACCATCCGGGGGCACGACCTAGTGCGCACCAAACTGTCACATTACGCGCTGCGGCACGTAAGACTCCACTATATGTGTGAACACCAAGTGGGAGTCCGTCCTCCATAACCCGATGTCCTGGGTGCATTGCACGGACAGCCCGTGTGGCGCTACCGTGCGCACAAAATTTAGATACCATGGACACCAGATGGTGTCGCGCTCGGGCAATGACTCGAACTCGTTATGGTACAACGAGTAGCACCTCGCCGGCCTGTCCTTGGCCCGGTGTAGATGGCCAGCAGTCCACCGTGAGCCCATGGTGGGCCCGTCTATCACGTCGATGGGGGGGGTACGGGTGTAGCACTCTCTCGATGGATAGCCGCCCATCTAGGGCTGGAAAGAAAGCTCGCGGCTCGCGAGCCGGCTCGGCTCGGCTCGAGCTCGTGGTCTTCTCAAGCTGAGCCAAGCCTCTCTTTTGGCTCGTAAGTTTTTCGAGCCGAGCCTGAGCCGCTCGTTTGGCTCGAGTGGCTCATTGTCCCGTAGACTGTAGTTCGTAGAGTTCAGTACTTCAGTTCACAGACGCGAGTACGTGACTCCAAAAATCCCCAATCCTTCACTGCTTCTCCTCTGCCCCATTCTCGACCGGCCCACTGCTTCTCCTCTACCCCGTCCTCCATCGGCTCCGCTGCTCCTTCGCCTTCCCCATCCTCCACCAGCCCTGCTGCTTCTCCACCATGGCTTTGCCCCATCCTCCACCAGCCTGCTGCTTCTCCTTCACCCCGTTCTCCACCGGCCCCGCTGCTCCTTCGCCTTCCCCATCCTCCACCGGCCCTGCTACTTCTCCTCAGCCCCATTCTCCACCACTGGCCCGTCCTGCTTCGGCCGACGTCCTCCATCGCCGCCCTGTTCTCCTTCCCCATCCTCTTCTTCAGTCGCCCAATCCTCCGCCGCCCTGTCCTCCTTTGGCCAACCCCTTCTCCATCGCCCCTTTCTCCTTCCTCGTCCTCTTCCTCCACCACGCCTCCTACACCGCCCCTTCGCCTTCCCCGTCCTCCTTCCCGGCTCCATGCCTCCATCCTCCGCCACTCCACCCTCCTCCTGCCGCCTCGCCCATGATGTCCACTTCCCTACTCCTAGCACCAACGAGGCGACAAGGATTGCGACGCCGTTGACCTATACGGCGACTTCAACCTCAGGCTCGCCTTCCTCCCTCTCCCGCCTAGGATTTGTTGATTTCAATTCAATCTTTTGTTCTATTTGTTTATCATGTGTACACAACATGTAATGGCTGTTATACTGAATTTGTTTTGCTGGATCTCACTTCCAAGAATTGGTGAAATTTTGGGTGTGAAATTTGGGCCTTTGGGTGTGAAATTTTGGGTGATTTGGGGATCATGTTGCGTTGGATGTTAAGGGGGTCCTGGCATCCCGGGCTGAGTCCAGCGAGGAGGAAGCGGCGGCGCTGATTGGGGGGCTCTTGGGTCCTGGCGTCCTGGGCCATCCGGCGAGGAGGAAGTAGTGGCGCTGATTGGGATGGAGTGCGGCATTTGCTAGGAGGTGTGTTTCTGGCTCGGCTCATGAGGGCTCGCAAGACGGCTCGAGCTTCCCTCCGAGCCGAGCCGAGCCACTCTTCTGGCTCGTGTTGAAAACGAGTCGAGCTGAGCTGAGCTGAGCCAACTTTACACGTGAGCTTGACCGAACCTGGCTTGAGCCGGCTCGGCTCAGCTCGTTTCTAGCCCTACGCCCAACCAGAAGTGCTCCCAACTCCACAGCTGCAGGAGCATGTAGTAGACGGCCAAGCTAGGGGCACTACTAGTGCTGCCCCGTGAAGCGTCACACAACCCTCGGCATGTGGCGTAAAGGACGGTTGACCCCCAGCTATACTGAGGCATCGGCCTGGCCTCCGCGTCAACCAACGACTCAGCGAGGCGGACGTAGCTGGGGTAGCACCAATTGCCCTATGTGGTTGGAAATAAGACCCAACCAAAGAGCTGAAGACAGTAAGTCCCTGCAGGCAATCACTGAACTGCCTCAGCTAATTCCGGGGGACACCACGTGCACCCTCCGGGAGAGGTTGGCCTAACCGTTGCTCCAGCATGGCCTTCTAGTGCACTGGCGGAGGGCCCAGCACAAGTAGCTCACCCCGGATCGGGAGACCGGTCAAGAACGAAACGTCCTGCAGGGTGACTGTCATCCTCACCCCACTGAAAGTGGAAGGTGTGCGTCTCAGGCCTCCACCTGTCGACAAGTGCCGATAGCAGGCCGACGTCTAGGACAAACTGACGTCCGAGGGACACTAGCCTCGTAAGGGGCAACAAGCTTGTGTCCTAGAGAATCAGGTCGTAGCAACCACTACTACAGAAAAGGTCTTCACAGATAGTTCAAAAACGTCATTACAGATGGTTTCCGAAGCTGTCTGAGTTTATGGGTCAGTGATGACATGAGGTCATCACAAACGGTTTTCGAACCGTCTGTGATGCATGCTATCACAGACGGTTATTAACTCATAACCATTTGTGATATATGCCTATCACAGACGGTTCGTGTTTAGAATCGTCTGTGATAAAAGTCTATCACAAATGGTTCGTTTCTAGAACCGTATATCCAAAAGGCTTCATGTATTAGCAACCAACCATTTCTTGATGTCAAGTCTAATTACCTATCGACGACATGCAACCAGGTAATTGTATGTCCACGCGCTTTCTCTTGCAGCCTCACTTCTTGAATTTGCAGGGGCTCGATGAGATGTTGCTTGTGGCAGCTGTCTCATCCTCCTCACGACCCACTGAAAGGGATGGGGACTACAAACTATATATATAATATATATATGAAGCCGGTTTTAAAGGCATAAGCAGCCACTGCTTGGAGGTTTTATAGAGAAGAGATCAGGAATAGAATGGTAGGACGTATATGTACCTGGGATGCAAGGGAGGAGAACTTGACCTGGGACCCGAGCGCAGGAGGCCGAGTAGCAGAACCAAGCCATGGCGACGCAGGCGACATGCGGGGCCAAGACTAGTGGCTTGGGTGGCGGCGTCACCATAGTTGTGGCACGACCCTGACACTGCACAAGACACTACTATCGTACGAGTGTCTTGTACAGTGCAGAGTGGTGTCACAGCTGGCGGCGACGGCGACGGGGTCGGACGGCGGTGTCGAGGTGGGGAGGGGAAAGGACGAGAGTAAGTGAGCTGGGGAGTGATGAGTTAGGGCGAGCGCAAACCCTAGCGGCTGGGCTTCTACTAATAAAGAGACTTATCACAGACGGTTCTATTATGGAACTGTCTGTGAAATGGTTTTCTTTCCTCAAGTATATTATCTTGTATATACACTTCCATGCATGAAGAAATTACATGTTTATATGTCAATTTTGTCATTTAAATACTGCTGAAAATTTGCTTTAACTATATATACTATATATAGTAATAATTCAACATATAATTAATATAGTAGTACTTCACCTCCAAACTAGAATATTTTTTTTCATTTTGGAATTTTCATATGGCCAAACAGCGTGGCCAGTCGCTTCTTACAAAAAGATTAAAAAAAAGTAGAAACCTACAAATAAACAAAGTTTTTCTAGTGGCGGAGGTAGGCTGCTATCTCTGTCTTCAATACTTCATAGGCGGCGGCGGCGTCGAACAGTTCGTGATCGAACGAAGCCTGAAATGCGTTCACCCACTGACGCGCTCGTTCGAGTGTCTCCCGAAGACCTTTGGATTGTTGAACCAAGAAGAATTAAGCCCATAGGCTCTCTTCCCTTGCTTGAGGTGTCTCGGCTTGGTTGACTCGGTCGCCCGCCGCCTCGATTAAGAAGTCCCAGTGATGGCAAGCCTCCTGGAGACGTGCAACATCGTTGTGGAGGACTACGTCGATGATGTGGTAAACTCGCCGAAAGTGGGAGATCACTCGGAAGACGCGGCGGAGGAGGATGTCAAAGCGGCGGAAGGTGGCGTCACCGCTCCCGGCAAATTCTCGGACGAGAGGAGTGAATACACTGTTGAAGCAGTGTACTTCGCGACATCCGCCAACATACTGAGAGAGGTGCTTATGCAGTTCGGCGGGTAGGCCATCAATCTTTGGCGACAAGGAAGCGAAGAGGCGACCATTTACATTATATGTGTGGGGATGATCATCTTCGATGGCGGATGATCCTTTTATAAAACATGGAATAAATTCAGAGCGTGAGACGAAGAGACGCATCGAGGAGCCAAAGCGGCATTGATGCGACGAAGAGACGCATCGGGGAGCTGAAGCGGCATATTGAGGTGACGAAGAGACAACGCATCGGCAATGAAGAAACTCATCGGGCTTTGTAGCTGTAGCGATATTATCACAGACGGTTATAACAAAAACCATCTGTGATATATAGTAATATCACAGGCGGTTATTATTAAGAACCGCTCAGGAGGTTTCCTGACGGTTATTTATTAAAAAGCGATGCGTGATATGTAGAATTATCACAGACGGTTATTAACACTAACCATCTGTGATACTTCACAGACTGTTTTAGTTATGAACAGTCTGTGATATTACCTCTTCATAGACGGTTTTAGCGCAACCAGTAACACAAACGATCTCTAAACCAAAACCGTCTGTGATTGAATGTAATACAAACGGTTTTGGTCAACCGTCTATGATGAGGCGTCTAGTATTAGCCTTTTTGTAGTAGTGATCGTCTAGCTCCAAGGAATCCCTCCCCACCCGAAGCAGCAAGGGCGAAGGGCCATCGGCATCACCGGTGATCCACAGCTTGCACCGGTGATCCTCAACGTAGAAGTGTTCCATAAGCGCCGGTAGAGGCATAACTTGCAACACATGAAATAGACGGAATATTAGTGAGAAGATTGATAATGACCATGAAATGACTAGCACGAAATAATTAGTTGCATCACTACTACAAGAACACTCATACGCCAACGGATAGCTAGCAACGGAACTAACAACCGTTGTAAATAGGTTTATGATATGTGATTAAGATATTTCACCTCTCCCACATCTGAGTCAAGAGAAAAAAGCAACCAACCCCCACACCCTTAACTTCCTCCCTACTACTCAATTTACTTAGCGTTCGGCGCTCCGGTCCTTCCATATTCCCCGTTTCTTTCCTTTCTCTCCTGGAGCTTCTTCAATCGAGTCACCGCCTGCTCCCTGCCGCCTGCTCTCCTTGCTTCACGGCTCGGCGCGCCAAATTACCCGCTCCTTGGTTAGCCCTCGGCCATTACTGCTCCTGCCGCCCTCGCGTCCTCTCCCGGTGAGCATTCGGTCGAGTCGCCCCGAGGTGTCGCAAGGGTAATGTCGCGATCGGCATCCGCGACACCGGCAATGTCGTCCTCGGTGTCGAGAAGAAGTCCATCCCAAAGCTCCAGGACTCGGGTAACCCTTCCAACCCCACCCGTCCCTCCACGTGACCCGCCCATCCGCATCTGGGATCTCGCGATTCTCATCGAAAATCCCCAAATTTCGTGTCCATGTGCAAGATCGTGAGCACGGGCGCCCACATCGTCTTTGTCTGCTTGAGCTCAAAGGCGGACGTGTGCGTCCTCATCAGCAGGCGTGAGTCGAGTGCGAGCCACGCCTCACCATCGAAGACCCCGTCACCGTCGAGGACATCACGTGCTACATCGCCGGACTACAGCAGAAGTACGCAGAGCGGAGGTGCGCCCGCCGAGCTCTCTACCCTACACCGAGAAGCATCTTGTTGTATCAAAGCAGACCCTCAAGCACCTTCTCAGCGTGGAAGGCCACGCCACCCGCCGCAACTCCAACTCTATCGTGAGTTCCTAGAGAAGAATTACAAGGAGGCGTCCGCGAGGAGACCATCAAGCTTGCCATCGAGCCCTCCTTGAGGTAAACTACAAACCGATTTATCCTACCGGTGGCTAGATTCATACCACTATACGATGCTTGCTCATGTGAAGGCGGTGCTCTAAGAGTTCCCAATGGATCACCGAGAGTAATTAACATAGGAGGACCAAGTTCAATTCTATTATGTTAGTGATAATTTGATAATTTTCTTAGCATTAATAACCTGGCTATCATTTTAATTTACATGAATAGTTCATAATGCATCTTGATTGTGTGTGTGTGTGTTTTTTTTTTGTGTGGGAGTATGCACAAAATGGAGGGTTTGTTGATACTCTGTAAAAACAATTGATGCATGCCAAGGAAGGAGGCAAGTACACATTATTACGTGGTTGAATATAGGCACACCATGCATTGAAAATGTTTACCCTATTTGAAAGTATTTGCTATTTCTGTTGTATGTTTCTTTGTTTTCCGGCATTTGATTTTTAGGGTAGTATGCTTAGTTTGTGGCCTTGTTTGGTATAATACTGTTCTATGATGAGGGCATATTTATCAAAGAGATGACTTTGTGCATTTTATGTTGATTCTCTAGCTATGCAGACCAACTTTGATCAAAGAGAGCATCAGAATGGGTTACAATGACATTGGCGACTTCTACTATGCTCATGGCCACCTTTCAGATGCCTTCAAAAGCTATATCCGGACACGTGACTATTGTACCACTTCCAAGCATATAGTTGAGATGTGTATGAATGTGATTATGGTTAGCATTGAGTTGGGATAGTTTGCACATGTTTCCAACTATGTCAGCAAAGCAGAGCAAATCCCAGACTCTTTGGATCCTATTGTTGTCACAAAGTTGCGAGCAACTGCTGGATTAGCCTCCTTGGAAACAAAGAAATACAAACTTGCTACCCGTAAGGTTAGTCCTCCTGATGGCCTCTTCTGTTACCTATCCCCCAACGACATCAAGTTTGTATTTCTTTGTTTCCAAGTAGGCTAATCCAGCAGCTGCTCGCTACTTTGTATGTGATACTCGAGACAAAAGAAGAAAATAAAGTGTGCCTCTTGTATGCAGTACGTATATTATTTTCTAACCTGTATCTAATTTTGGTGAATAATGTTTTTCAGCCACACAGATGTGAATAGCATGCAACCTTCTCGAGTTACCGAATTTGTGGCTCTTGCGTCTGCTGGATTCCGAATAGAAGATCTTGCTAATCTTAGTACAAGTATGTATCTTTGTTCTCAATCAAATATGCTGGAAAATTACCTCTTACATATGATGTTTTGTAGGTCCAGAAACTTCAATTATAGGCCATGTGCATTTTTCTATTTTGATAAAACAGTTTTGGCTATACAGTTACAATTCCCTATCATACATGTCAATGAAGTAGTTCTGTTGAGTGTGGATGTACATGAACTACTAAAATCTTTTGTTTGTCTTACTGTGGCTTGACTGTTTCTCCTTTATTTTCTGATCTTCAGATACTTTGTTCAATTTGAAGCCAAATACTTATACCATTATCAACAACCCCCTTCAGTTTGGAAATTACAGAAAGGTATGCAGGCCATGCACTTCCTGGTGACAGATCAAACACCCATTTATTAAGTGATATTCCATCTGCAGTGGGAATTGATGCAGTCTTGCACTCCTAATTGTAGTTTATTTCTCCGATTGATACAACTATTAAGTGATATTCCATGTCTGTCTTTCTTTATTTGATCCATACATCGTACAATCATAATATATATGTATAACTACATTCGCAATCCTGTATAGTAATAGATGTAACCTCTATATCTTTTTTTTAAAAAAAAACTTAACGTTGTCTACACGTCTGTTTGAACGCCCACCAGGCTCTAGTTTATATAATGTTCGGAACTCACTGTGGTTGAGTAGGAATACATTATGTTGGTATTGTTTGCAATTATGGATGTTTACTATCGGTTGTGCCAATCTTCTAACATGTCTTTCATTATAAAACAAAAAAACTTTGGTCCAAAATGACAATGTGCAACATGGAAAGAAAAATTATGTTGCATACAAGGTTAGTTCACTTTTCTATTGTTTGGAACTCATGAACATGGTCGAGCATCAAAATAATATAATATGTCGCTCCTTTTAGTTTTGTTAATTTAATATTGTGATTTTGTTTCTTCCTAATAGTGCATTGATGGACTCTAATTTTTCATTGTAGGTTGATAAGATAATGGATGATGCTATGGATGATATGTTGAATGAAGGTGGAGAATGGTGACATAGGCAGACAATTTTCATTACGTTTAGATTTCATTATGTTAGGAAATGATGTTCAAGCAAAATATTTATATCATGTCTTATGTGGATGGTTCTCTATATAATGCAACAATTTATTTTTAATATATGAGTGTTCTTTTTTACCATGCTACGACCGATAATGATTTTTTTTACTTTGATTTCTACACATTTATAATCGTTGCAGCAACCTAATTATATCCGTTGCCAAAATAGCAAAAGTCATTTGTATGGTAAATACAAATGCTTCTATGCGTTGTGACAATATAATTATATCTATTGTCAAAATAGTAAAAGTCATCCGTGCATGGTAAGTACCAACGTATACAAGTGTAGTTACAACCTGACTATATCCGTTGCTACTTCGCAACACCTATTCATATCTATTAACAACGCTTGTTTATCTGTTGTAATAGACTCTCGCAACGGCCTCAATGGCAACAAATACTAAATACGTTGGTATAGACCCTAACAACATTTATCTGGACTTCTACCAACGCATATATGCATTGCTAAAGGGGTGTTCATGTTGTAGTGCATGAATAACTAGCAGTGCATGCAGTCATTATTTTTCTATTTTCTAATTGTTTAAAACTAATTAATTAAGACAAACTAATTATTTAGGACTAATTATTTCGTAACTAATTAACCATAGAATACTGCAAATTAAATATTACGATGAAACTAACACTACAAATTAATGTGCACTAATTTGTAGGTACAAAATTAAATACGGCTATTTAATGATGATAAAATAGTGCAAATTAAAAATTGCGATTAAAACTAATTAATCTAATGGCGTGGGTTAGTGGTAGTTAATTGACGCCCAACAAGATACTCATCTAATCGATGGTCCAAAGACATGTAGCTATTAGCTAGCTAACCATAGGCTAAATTCTTCGACTTAGTGCTCAAATATGTTTGTTGCTCAAAAGTACATAGCCATTCATGAGGTCTAACTTTATTATCCATATATAATAGTATTAGTGGAGGTGTTCTTAAGTTTCTTTACCCGTGGTCTTAGATACATTACTTTGTCCATGCATTGATAGCCTACAATACATACAATGTATGATAATCTTAGAACGCTAATTACATTAATAGCATACGTACTGACAATTACATAAGACTCCTAAAGTAAAAAATATTTTCCCACAAAAATCTCATAACGCTAATTACATAGGACTAACAACGTTAAACTAAATTAAAACTACTTAAGTACGCAACCACCGTAAAATTACGACTAATTACTTGGTAACTAATTAACGAGCCCTCAAGAATTAAACGATGGAGATACAAATTACCTGCAAATGACGGTGGTCAATAGTGCTGAAATGTCTCCAAAAATATAATCGACAGAGCGAGTGTGTGAGCAAAAGAGCGAGTGAGCGAGCAAAAGAGCGAGTGAGTGAGTGACTGCGAAATGAAATCGTGCTCGTGTGCTTGCTAATTTATAGCTGGGAGTGAAGCCTTCCCCCACACGCGATCGATTTTAATTTGCATATGGCAGACAAGGATTACACCGAATAAATTGATGAAACGAGATGACAAGACGGGGGAGATAGCAAATAGATTGATGAGTCGGATGACAAGAATCTTGCTTTCGGTGGAAAAGAAAAGTAGATGGAGGGAGGAGCCTCATTCGGATGTTTGCCTGCACAACACAATACATTTTTATGAAATTGCAAGAAAAATCCTAAATGAATAAAATTATGGCAAATTTACACAAGCAAGTACACTGTGTCGGAAGGCTCCACGTAAAATTTCATAATTTTTTTTGAAGTCGTTTGCTATATTCTAAAATTCCTACGAATAGCCAAACACTAAGCAACATGAAACCTAATTTAACCCTAACCCTAATGGACACGTGGCGGGCCATGGGCGTTACCGCACGACGGCCATGTGGCAAGAGGCACGTGGCGGCCGGAGAAGCGCCGCCGCACGACGGCCGTGCGGACAGGGGCTAAATTTGCCAAAAGAAAAATCAGACGGCCATTTCTGTAAATACGAAGCTGAAACGTGCTAGTACTACAAAAAAATCGATCTAAAATAGGTATTTTCCCTAGGTATCGCACGTAAAAAAATCTGAAATTTTCGGACGTCGAGTTTAACTTGTTTACTAACTAGTTCATACTAGAGTTGTTTTTTTTAATGATAGTTTGATTGTAGTTATGTGCTTATTTTATTAAAAAAAATCAGCAAAGCGTGTGAAGAATAGTTGAAAAACTTTGAATTCGATATACTTTTTCAAGGTATGTGCTTTATTTGAATTATTATAGATGGGCATATAGCCTAAAACTGAAATTTTCGCGAAAAAATATACCCGAATTTAGGTTGAATTCGTGCATTTGAAATCATGATGCCCGGACACCATGGTGTCGCATTTTGGCGTCCTTATATATTTTCCTATATGTAGAGAAACGAATATGGCTATTGTCACTTCCCCAATAACCAGTTGAATACATATATTCCATTAGTTCGTGTGACAGTACGTGTAATATGGAATAAATTATGCGATGTTTGCCGTGATAAATACACAAGAGAAACTTGTGGGCCTGAGATGGGTTGAAATATAGCCAAATAGAACGAAGACGATGTAGCACCTAGATGGATGGCACTTGATCGATTAGTTTGTTGTGTTATTCTAGTAAATTAAGTTCTTTTGTCCTCTTCTTGATTGATGAAACTATCAGTGCCTCAATATGTCATGTTCAGATATTCAGATTTTCAGACCAGCTTACAATTTGAGGACCTACATGTTCTCTTTTTGTTAAAAGAAAGTGTCGGCACGGATTGGTTGGTGCGTTGTATGCGCTCACCTTCGACATTGACACCGTGACCGGGAGTGGTTATTTGTCCGGTTTTTGCCACAAATTGCCTTTTCTTTTCCGTAGCTCTTTCTCCCGTTCCAACAGATAGCCAACAAGAATGTCGTCCTGTCCAATCGCCTACCATGCAAAATGACAATAATAGACGAGTCCAACTGACCGGTCAGGTGACCAAATTAAATCGATCAAAAGAGGTACCACTACTATAAAAATCGATCAAAAGAGGTACCACTACTATAAAAGACTAATATTAGACGTATCATTATAAACGATTGATCAAAATCGTCGGTATTAAATACAATCACAGACGGTTATGATTTAGTGACCGTCTGTGTTACTGGCTGCGCTAAAAACCGTATGTGAAGAGGTAATATTACAGACGGTTCATGTTGAAAACCGTCTGTGAAGTATCATAGACGGTTGTGAACAAGAACCGTCTGTGATATTACTAAATATCATAGACGGTTTTTTTTCCTTAAAACCGTCTATGATAATTAACTCATCACAGACGGTTTGTATTAAAAATCATCTGTGATAATTTCACTTATTACAGACCCGATCCTCACAAATCTGTCTTAAATTCCAGATTTGTTCTCACAAGCTGCTGCTTTGAGGAGGTAGGGCTTTGAGGCTATTTGGTGAAAGGAGACCGCGGATTTAGGAAGAGTGATTGTAGATCTATTTGTTCGTGACCATCTATGGTTAGTAATTTGTTCTTAATTGTATTATATTCTAGATCTAGCTTGGTAAAGGGAGAATTGAAGATGGTTTAGATAATTTTTTTAAAAAATAATCATTATTTTATTCCGAAATACATTAATATACCTGCCTTTTTTATTTTACATAAATAATCCTCTATCGCTCCACTGTTGGACGACTTGGATCTAGTCACCTGGTGGTTGAGTAACTAATCCAAGTCGCCCAACGGTAAAGCGCCAAGTGGACTAGTCGCTCGATGGTTGAGTGACTTGGATTAGTCACTTAACGGTTAGGCGATTACTTTACATGTCACTCAACCGATGGCGCGACCGTTTAACCGACTAGTGGACGTGTCGCGTAACTGCTAGACCACTACTTGCTGCCAAGTCGCACAACGGTTGAGCGGCTAGACGGTTGTATAGAAAGGCACACTCACGGTCTGTTTCACTATTTCTTTCGGGAGAGAACGAGAGGAGCTCGGGAGAGGAGAAAATGATAGGGAGAGAAGGAGAGGGGAAGCGAAAAGGGGGATAAGATCGGGAGAGGGGGGAGGGGAGAAGGAGAAGAGAAGAGAGAACAACTTGGGGGGGGGGGAGCAGAGGAGCTCAGGAGGAGAGGAGAGGAGCTTGGGAGGTAAAAGAGAAAGAAGAAGAAAGCTTGCTAATAAAGAGAGAAGGTCTTCGCATGAAGGTAATAGTCTCATCCATTCTTGTTCTCATTCGAATGTAGGCAACGCATCGCTACTTATTGTTTTAGCACATATTTTGTGAATTTGTTGCGACAAATGACTAGTTGAAATGTTTAAAATATTTGAAGTGAGAAAACTGTCATGTTGGAGCCCATAAGATTAAAAGTGCATTACAGTGTTGGTACGATTCGTGAAGGTTGATCCATACAGTGTTGACTTGAGTGGCTTCCCGCAAGTCAGTATGGTACACCCGGATGTGCTCAAATTAGCGATGTCCTACATTGGCTCACCTGCAACTTCTCTTTGGACCCCGAGGTGTGCAGTATCGCCCTACATGGGCTTTGGAGTCAGTCTGCCACGCACATTTGGTGGGAGTTGAGCAGACTGATGCGCACGGTTGCATAGAAGGGCTTTGTGGAAGGCTGCCGGCGTCGTGGCTATGAGTGCATGTTACTCGTGCAAGCATGTGCGAAGGGGGTCGCAGGAGGCCCTGCCGACGGCTATCGTCCGGTTGGTGGGAGTAGCTCGGGCGCGTAGGCAGAAGAGGAAGATTGTCTGGTTGGTGGGAGCAGCTTGGGCGCGTAGGTAGAAGAGGAAGATCGTCTGGTTCGTGAAGAGGACGCGGTGACTGATGTTGCGGAGCTAGAAGAGGAAGATCGCACACCGCAAGTTGAGGAAGTTGAGCCCACTGGACAGGCGGATGCAGGGGAGCATATCAATAGCATAGTGCTTCAGATGGAGATTGATGACTTGGCGGCCTGGGCTGAGGAGGAAGCATTAGAAAAGGATGGCGATAACTCTTCCGACGAGGACGAAGGTCTCATTCCACAGGAATGGAATAGGGTGAACGTTGAGGGTCTTATTGTGCACAACGAGCATGAATCACCGTGGGAGTACCATGGTATGGAGGTTCGACTTCATGCAATGTTTGCTGACAATGGATCGCTGCTGGATGCCATTAAGATGTGGGTCTTGTCTATGCAGTGGACGTTTCGGGTCCTCAAATCTAGCTAGGAGCAGTACGACATGGTCTACAAGTAGGCTAGTTGTCCTTCGCATGTGCACGCACGTAGACCCAAGTACGAGACTCACTGGATTGTCTGCAGGGTGGAGGCGCACTCCTGCGTGCTTAGTAGTGTTTTGCCGAAGCATCACAATCTAACGTCCACCTTCATAGCCACCAATATCATGTACGGAGAGATAGTGAAGAAGATGGACCTAGAGGCCAAGCACATCATGGTGGCTATCGAGAAGAAATTCAAGTATAAGTTAGCTACGTGAAGGCATGACGTGCGAAGCAGAAGGCTTTACAAAGGAGGTTCGGTTCTTTCGAGGCAGCTTACGACAACCTTCCTCGTATGCTCCAGGTGCTGCAGGACAAGAACCCAGGCACATACATTATTATGAAGGACAAACCATCTAAAAGACCGCGAGGTTTCACAGTTTTGCAAAGGGCATTCTTAGCCTTCGGTGCCTACATCGATGCTTTTAAGCACATGTTGCCCGTGATCTCAATCGACGAGACATTTTTAACTGGGAATACAAGGGCCAGATCCTGACAGTAATTGGCGTTGATGGCAATAATCAGATTCTATCCTTGGCCATCGCATTCGTTGAAAGTGAGAATTTCGACAGCTGATTGTGGTTCCTTCGACATCTGAAGGAGGGAGTAGTTGGGGCACGTCCTGATGTGTGCATAATCCTTGATCGCCACCCCGGGATGATGAAGGCCATCAGAAAACTTCAACAAGACACCAAGGAGCCGTTCCCTTGGCCAGGCATGAGGAGCAGATGTTCAAGAGGCTGGCTATGCAGAACCCGCAGTGTAAATTTGATGCGTTGTGGCAGATGTTGGAGGAGCACGCCAGGACACATGTCGTCGAGAGGAACAAGCACCCGCCCATTCCTAGGGCGGCGCTACCTGAACGCTTCACAGTACTATCAGAGCTTGACCCTCCCCGTGTAACACGGAGGACCTCAAGAGACATCAAGTGCTTCTCCTATTGGATTGAGACCGAGCCATTAGAGAAGTGGTCCTTGCTGCACAACACGGACAGTGCAAGGTACGGCATGATGACCACTAACCTTGCAGAGGTGTACAATTGGTTTCTTAGGGGCCTCCATCCTTAGCCCCTCATCACCATCGTGGAAGACGTTCTGCACGGTACAATCAGATATTTAGGGAAAGGTATGCAAATGCGGCACTTCATGTAGCCAACCCACATACAACGTACTACTTGAAGATTACAACGTACATGTAGGCCAAGACTGAGAAGGGTCAGTCTCACATGGTCTTCATGATGGGCAATAGGAGCATCGTTTCGACGTGCTCCTTCGGGATAGAGCCGAATTTGGGACGGCTCGCTCTCTTGTCACCCACAAGGTGTGCCTTGGAGATCATGTGAATGAACCCAGCTGCACATGCAGCAAGCTAAAGCTCATTCAAAAGCCATGCTCTCATGTCCTCGCCGCATGCGGGACCATCAACATGGACCCATCGAACTTCATGTTGGAGTACTTCATGAAGGAAAGGGTGCTGCAGGCGTGGTGTGGCGAGTTAAGAGGATTCAGGGGTATGGGCAACTTCGCCACGTTGGATATGGCACAAAGGATTTGGATTCCAGATCTTAACCTATTGAAGGGCGGGAAGGGCCATCGGCAGAGTCGTCACATTAGGAATGATATGGACGAAGGGGAAGCTGGAGCGGCGAGTAGATGTTGTGGTTGCTGCGGCCAAGAAGTCCACATTGCGAGAAGTTGCAAGGCGTCTGCCGACAAGTAGAAGCACCAGCGTGAAGTGCAGTACCACTTCTTGTTGTGTGTGTAGTGGTACTAAGATTAGAAATGCTAGTATGTTGTAACTTGTACTTCAGTTAGTACTTTTCTTGTTGTACGCAGTGTGGAACTAATTGTATCGTAATTGCAAACTTTAACTTCATTTGCAGTGTCAATCTGTCGTCGTGACCTCGCTTTGCAAAGTAGGACTTGCTATGTATTTGGACCTATTATGTAATGCATGCATAGATAATGTTACTTGTTTCTTCTCATTCATGAAGTACTATGATGCATAAATAAAGAGTTGACATTATAATCTCATTACAACTGAACTTCTACTTGGCAAGAACACCATATAATAGAAGAAAGAACACAAAACTAACTATCTTAACTAATTTCTGAAGCATTTTCTCAACTCTTTCCATCCTTTTATCCAGTCTTTTAAGTCTATTCTCTTTATTTTGCATTGGTTGATCAGAGGGTCGAGCCACTTGACGAAATGTAGCAACACCACGGGAGTCTTCTTGCAAGGCAGCAATTTGCATTGCAATATCTTGAACCACTAGGACAACTTCATCAGCCCATAACAAAAACTGACATGTTGTGTTCTGGAAAAGAATTACAGCTTCAAGTGAAAATAAAATAATATGCTATTTCGAATGGAATTCTTTCAGGATGATTTTCCACAAGTTACCGTAAGATTTGAACACTTCGTGAACACTCGGGATCGATTCGTTGGCGTATGCGAGGTGAAGACATTCGTCGGATCCCTGTAACGAGGGCAAAGCAGGTGATGTCGCAATGATTCTAATTGTTTGCTCACTCGAAAGTTAGATGAGGCCGAAGACATCTCGTTTAAAACTGGAAGAAAGGAGAAGAAGAAGTGAAGAGTGAGGTGAATGGCAGCCAAAGCATCCATATATAGATAGGGGCAGTAGAAAATGGCGTCAAAGACAGAAAGTTTCCCTCCAGAAGTTATGTGACCTCAACCACCGTCCACCGGTGGCAAAAACAAAATCAATAATCCAAGTAGCCCAGCGGTTGAGTGACAAGTGGAGTAGTCGCTAAACCATTGGGCGACTAATCAAAGTAGCTCAACCACGGGGCGACTACTCCAGGTGATCAAAGTAGTCCCACATGTGACCCAACAAGGTAGCCTTGCACAGCGATGTGACCCAACGAGACATCTTTGCACAAAGCTACGTCGACGTGACCCGACAAGGCAGCTTTACGCAACGACGTGACCCAACAAGTCTACTTTCCGTGGAGACATGACGCAACGCTGCCATATGATTCCTTGGTTGTTAGCCTGTGTGCCATGTAACCCCCTTGTCAGATCAACCGTTGTGTTGTTATCGTTGAGCCATTTCTCCAAAGTTCTCCACCGTGTATGAATTCCCTAACACATCGCAATATCACTTACCTTCCTACTTACAACTCATTGCTACCTCAAATGTCCTTACAAAATTCTTCAAAAATTTACTACACTACAACAACATATGACGGTCACAAAATGTTATTGCGAGTCTAATAGATTTCATACCCTTGAGAATCTACAAAAATCACAAACGGACCAACCAACCTTGTCACCACCCTTTTATTTATTTTTTAAAAATAACAACCTACAAATAAGATTTGCTAAATGTATTACCTACAGAAATTGCCATTTATTCCCCCACAATTATTTCCATCGAATTACTAAAATAATAATATTATTATTTTAAATCGCTCACCGGGGGAGCGACTGATCCAAGTCGCTCAACCACCGGGCGACTAGTCCACTTGGTGCTCTATCGTTGGGCGACCTGGATCAGTCGCCCAATGGTTGAGTGACTAGATCCAAGTCGCCCAACGGTGGAGCGATAGAGGATTATTTTTGTAAAATAAAAAAGGCAGGTATATTAATGTATTTCGGAATAAAATAATGATTATTTTAAAAAATCCGGTTTAGATCTAGCTTGATGTAGAGAGAAGATTATTTACATCTAGCATGGTTTAGGGTTTAGCCCATTCATAGTCTATTTATACTTAATTCAATTTAATTAATTCTTACTAAATATAGCTACTTTAGATCATATATAGTATACTAATTAATTAATTCAATATTAAACACTAAATTTTTATATGCGTAGCGTAGTTGGAGCAATTTGGATGTCTGTTGAAGCGTATGAGTAAAGAGTACATTAATGGTGTATCTTCTTTTACAAGAGCTGTCGAGAAGGATATATTGAATAACAGGGTGGAATATATATACTATTCATGCATTGACTGCGAGAATCTGAAGATGTTCAAGAATCGAGCGTAGATCGAAGCACACTTGATTCGAAGAGGTTTCAAAAAGGGGTATACACGTTGGCCCAGTCACAGTGAAGAGAAGATTATACAGGGAGGTTGTAATAACGACATCGCCGACGAAGTCAACGATATGCTGCTAGATGATGTCAATTGTGGTTCCAATTCGGATAGGCTGCATGACGACAATCTGGATCAGATGCTTCGCGATGCAGAAGGGAACTGTGATGAGAGAGAGTATGTTAAATTCTGGGGCTTGATGGAAGACTCGGAGAAACCTTTGTTCACATGCTGCAAGTCGAAATACACAAGGTTGTCATCCGTGCTTGAACTGCTAAAAATGAAGGCAAGCAACGATTGGTCCGATAAGAGTTTCACGACGCTGTTAGGTCTCTTAGCAGACATGCTTCTAGAGGGAAACGAGTTGCCCAAAACCACCAACAAAGCCAAGAAGGTTCTTTGTCCATTGGGAATAGAAATAAAAAAGAATACATATATGTTCAAACGACTGTATCCTCTATCGTAAAGAGTATGCAAACATGCATGTATGTCCGGTGTGCAACGCATCCCGATACAAGTGTAAAAATCAATCAGATGAGCGAGAGAATTGAGGTGAAGAAAGGACCTCCTGCTAAGGTGGTGTGGTATATTCCTATAATTCCCCGTTTGAAGCGGTGTTTTGCGAGCCCAAAGGAGGCAAAACTGCTGCATTGGCACTCGGAGGAGCGTAAGAAGGATGGAAAGCTAAGACACTCTGCTAATTCCGTCCAGTGGAGAAACATTGATAGGAGGTTGTAGACTTCAGTGCGGAACCGAGGAATATAGTTTAGATTGAGTATAGATGGAATGAATCATTTTGGTAACATGAGCAGCCAACATAGCACTTGGCCCGTGACTCTCTGTATCTACAAACTTCCTCCTTGGTTGTGTATGAAGCGGAAGTATATTTTGCTGTCGATACTTATCCAAGGGCCGAAGCAACCTTGGACTAATATTGATGTGTACCTAGCACCATTGATGGAAGATCTAAAAATACTATGGATCGAAGGGGTACAGGTATACGATGCGTACAAATGAGAGAACTTCACTTTATGCTCCTTGTTATTTTGCACCATAAATGATTATCCTACCCTTGCTAACCTGTCGAGCCAGAGTACAAAAGGGGGGCCAAAGTCTGTACTCACTGCTTAGATGATATCGAGAGTGTGTGGCTGAAGCACTCGCGTAAAACCATATACATGCGTCACCGTAGGTTCCTTAGGAGGGCTCACTCATACCGTAGGATGAAGAAACAATTCGACGAAGAGAAGGAGGATAGTTCAGCTCCAAAGCATTTAAGCGGAAAAGAGGTCTATGATATGGTTAAGGATTTAGATGTTGTGCTCGAAAAGGGTCGTAAATCGAGGACCCGTGTGAAGAACATCTAGAAGAAGGGATCAATATTTTGGGACTTACCTTATTGGGAGCACCTAGAAGTTCGCCACTACATTGACGTCATGCACGTAGAGAAGAATGTATGTGACAACTTGATTGGTCTCTTAGTGAATATTCGTGACAAAACAAAGGATGGTATCAACACACGGCTTGACTTGGTTGATATAGACATCAGACCTGATTTAGCACCGACAAAGACCGATAAAGGACGAATGTACCTTCCCCCTGCTTGTTACACTCTATCTAAGGCCGAGAGAATTGAACTGTGCTAGTGCTTGCATGGTGTGAAAGTTCCGTTCGGTTACTCCGCTAATATGAAGAAACTTGTTTCGATGGAAGATTTAAAGTTAATTGACATGAAGTCTCATGATTGTCATGTGTTGATGAAACAGATGTTCCCTGTTGCAATTAGAAGTATTTTGCTGATCAAGATCCGAGAGACAATCATGAGGCTGTGTTATTTTTTTAACACAATTGCTCAGAAGGTCATCGATCCCAAAGGACTAGATGCTCTGCAGGATGACGTGATGACGACTCTATGTCATCTTGAGATGTATTTCCCTCCTTCGTTTTTTGATATCATGGTCCATCCAATTGTTCATATTGTGAGGGAGATAAAGATGTGCGGGTCCGTGTTCCTACGTAGCATGTACCCGTTCAAGAGGTTCATCGGAATTCTCTAGTCCTATGTACGGAATCGATCTCGGCCGGTGGGCAGCTTTATCGAAGGTTATGCAACCGAAGAGGCCATTGAGTTTTGCATCGATTACATGGCTCAGGTCGAACTGATAAGTGTGCCTCGATTTCGCCATGAGGGAAGGCTCGAGGGTTTCGGCACCATCGGAAGGAAATCAATCAATCTAGATATAGATGCGTATGCTCAAGCTCATTTCACGGTCTTGCAACACATGACTGAAATATCCCCGTATGTCGACCAACACAAGGACGTGCTTCGGTAATAGAATTCGGAGCAGCCGGATGTTTGGATCACGAGGCAGCACAACAGTCGGTTCAACCAATGGTTGAAGGAGCGACTCGCTAGGAGCTCGTCAAGTGATATGCTGACATGGTTGGCAAAAGGGCAAATATTTACAGTTATGACATGGCAAGGATGCAACATAAATGGGTACACATTCTATACACAGGCTCAGGATATAAAGAGCACTAACCAGAACTACGGTGTCCGCATAGATACATTCAGTACCGATGGGTTGAGGAGCTCCTACTATGGGTTCATAGAGGAGATTTGGGAGCTCGACTATGTGCTTTTCAAGATCCCCCTGTTTCGATGTCGTTGGGTCCATCTCCCACAGGTGAAGGTCGACAAGTACGGCGTCACTACTGTAGACCTCGAACGTGTCGGATACAAAGACGAACCATTCATACTCTCTAACTAAGTTTTTCAAGTCTTCTATGTAACCGACCAGAAAAATAAGAAGCACTACGTAGTTCTTCATGGAAAAATGAGGATTGTCGGAGTTGAGAATGTAGTGGATGAGGAATAATACAATCAATTTGACGAGTTGCCTCCTTTCAAAAATAGCATAAGGGTCGAGGAAGAACAACGTGATGAAACTTGCTACATATGCATCGATCATCATGAAGGGCTAATTTTTAAAGGAAATAAGCAAGTGGAATGATGAATGAAGTGTTTATGTGTATATGTTCTGAATTTGCATTTATGTATATGAGAATGTGTCATATGTGAATTTGCATTTATGTATATGAGAATGTATATTATCACAGACGGTTATTTATTGGAACCGTCTATGATGTCCAACCCTATTTATATTCGGACTCTAGGGTTTGTCCGTGCCCCCACTCAAACAATTAAGTTTCTCTAACTCTCCTTCCTCCTCCGAGCCTGTCACTGCCGTCCTCGACGCCGCCTCCTCCTAGAGCCCGGCGCGCCTCCTCCCCCGAGCCTGCCGCCTCCTCCCCGAGCACGACCGCCATGTCCCTGAACCCGGTGCCCCTCCTTCCCGAGGCAGGCGCATCTTGTTGGAGCCCGCAGGGGTGAGCTCTGATAACTACAAATCAAAAATTTCTACCATGCAAACCGGGAAGCCAAGTAAGTAGATGATCACGAGATCGTTACATTTGGGCCTTGAGAGCGACAAAAAGGGTTGGAGTAGCTTGGTCCAACGTAGAGCGCGTCGATGTAGTGGCTGTAGTCGATCGTCCAGCATCGAGCAAGTCGATGTAGTGGTCGTAGTCGATCGTCCAGCGTCCTCACGAGTCGATCGTCTCCTCCAGCAACGTCTGCAGTTCCTTGTGAAGATCGTGGATCGTCCTCAAGCGCAACAGTCGTAGTAGCGCCTCTACAATATCCACACGTCCAGGGAAGGAACCACCATACGCCGATGTGCTAGCACTAAGTCGCACAGTGGAGCTCTCAGGAAGCTGGCGGCTAGGGTTTCGGTGGTGATTCACTTGTCCAGCCCAACAGCCTCATGCATCTCCTTAAATAGTGCTCGTGACGGATCCTATCCGAACACGTTTTGACGAATCGTATTCGTACTAGTTTGTTCCAACCCGTTAAGTGTGTGACCACAGCAGGTTCATGCGTGTCGGTTGTGACTCGAAACCCTTCGATCACGAGTCGTAGCGGCTCCTAGCGAACATAGCGATTCCGAATACACACAAATTATATCGAGCGAACCTTAATGCAATATGATCTACGATTAGGTCCTCATCACTTACGACCGGGTCCTATCTCTATATGACCGATTCGTATTTAGTCACGACCGGTTCGTAAGTCCTTACGATCGAGTTCGACCACTCTGTGACTACGTTCGACCGATCTCGACCGGCTCGTATCTCCATCGACAAATCATGGCCGATCGAACTAAGCGACCTACTCGTGTATTCTCCTTTGCCTCACGATGTGCGGTTGAACTCTAGGTGAGATGTTGTGTCATCCATGGGTATTCAATACTTTCTCGATCAAGTATCGGATTACTTCACGTGGTGAACACTTGACAACTAGTGGCATGGCCATGCACTTTCTTTATCCGATCTAGCGAGGGGCGAGAGACATCTCTCTGTTATGTTAGGAAGGGCAAATCCATATTGACGATCACATTCTTACGCATGTTTCATAGCATACAGAAAGCTACCTTTATAACTACCGGTTCTGGAGTAGCGTTTAGCAACCCTAAGAGTGCTATTACACATGTAGGAAACTATCTTGATCTCGGGTCTAAGGATTATACATCATCATTGCTTGAGACCAACTAATGACACATTGAATCATAACAATCTCAATAGTGTCTCAAGGTGGGTCTAATCCAATATCATGTTCTCTAACATGTGTCCATATTATTGGTTTGATATCTCTATATCTATGACCTGTGAAACATAGTCATAAACCAATACATATGCTAGTCTATTCATATGTGTCCTCATATGTTTTCGACCAGGGAACGTATAAGAATAATCACTACTACAAAAACGCTATCTTTGGGCGTCTCATCACAGACGGTTAACAAAACCGTATGTATTACATGCAATCACAGTTGGTTTTAGTTTAGAGACCGTCGTATTACTTCTGCCGCGCTAAAACAAATGCGTGAAGAGTAATATCACGAGCGGTTCATGTTGAAACCGTCATGAAGTATCACGAGGCGGTTCTTATTAATAACGTCGTGATAATTCTACATATCACGCAGGCGATTTTCAACAAAGAACCGTCGTGAAACATCACGAGCGGTTTTTTCTCTTTCCATCTGTGATAATATCGCTACAGCCCAATGCGCGCGTTTTCTTCTTCATCGCCATCTAGTTCAGCTCCCCGATGCGTCTCTTCGTCGCATCGATCCGCTTCGGCTCCCCGATGCATCTCTTCTTCTCACGCTCCGAATTTATATCTTGTTTTATAAAAAGGATCATCGCCATCGAAGATGTGATCATCCCACATACTTATAAAAAAGCGAAATGGTTGCCTCTTCCTTGTCGTGGCATTGATGGCTTACACAACCGCCTTGTCTGAGCACCTCTCTTGTTGTACGTTGAGCCGTCTTTGCGGAAGAACCTTGTTTCAGCGGTGTCTTCACTCGTCGATCGAGAATTTGCGAGGCGGATGGCGGCCACATTCGCCGTCTTGACATTCTCTCCGTCGTGTCTTCGGTGATCTCCACTTCGGCGAGTTTACGCGTCATCGGCGTGGTTCTCCAAAACGACGTTGCGCGTCTTGAGAGGCTTGCCGTCACTTGGGCTGCATAATCGGCGATAGGTGACCAAGTCGACCGAGCCAAGACCCCTCAAGTAAGGGAAGAGAGCATATGGGCTCAATTCTTCTTGGTTCAACGATCGAGGATCTTGGGAGACACTTTCGAATGTAGCGTCGGTAGGTGGATGTATTCGAGGCCGTTCACGATGATCGAGGAACCGTCCGATCTGACACCATCGCCTATGAAGTATTGAAGATGGAGATAGCGACCTACCTCCGCCACTAGAAAAACCTTGTTTAATTATAGGTTTCTACTTTTTTAATATAAACATGTAATTTCTTCATGTCATGTAAGTGTATATACAAGATAAATATACTTGAGAAAAAACCATTTCCTGAGACGGTTCCATAATGCAACCGTCAAGTGATATAGGACATATCACAGACGGCTCCATAATGGAACCCGCAGACGATTCCATTATGGAACCGTCATGATAATATCCTTCGGTTCCATAATAGAACCGTCGTGATAAATCTCTTTATTAGTAGGAGCACTGGCGGCGCTAGGGTTTTGCGCTCTAACTTCGTCACTCCCGGCGGCCTTACTCTCGTCCGTTCCCTCCCCCCTTTAGAGTGACCCGTCGGCAGCGCCACCATTCTTCCCATCGCCGGCGGTTGTGACACCACGGTTCCTTGTACAAGACACTCGTGCGATAAGAGTGTCTTTTGCGATCATCACCGTTGTGCTATAACTCTGATGGCGCCTAACTCTCGTCACTCCCGGCTCGCTAGAAGTTTGCACCGCCCTAACTCGTCACTCCCAGTAGCATTTACTCAGTTCCCTCCCACCTCGGCGCGCCGCGCTCGACCCCGTCGCCGTCGTGGCGGGCTTTACTTCCCATCCTCCTCTATTCTCCTCTAGATCTGTTAGCTTAATGTCTTTTGTTGAGTTTGATTTTTATGCTTGAGCCTTAAGTTGGGTCTGATGTTTGTGTGATTTATGCAAGGTGAAGAGAGAGATGAGGGTTGTCTTTGATGGTGAGGTGCTTGCCCGTGGTTCTTGTTTGTCTTGAGGTATCACCCTACCTTACTACGTGATGTAATGATGTTAATAGTCTTATCTTTGAAATTGAATTGATAATTAGTTCATATTAATAGTCCCTTGCTCTATGATGTAATGATGTTAATAGTCTTATGCTGAAATTGAATTGATAATTAGTTCATATTAATAGTCCCTTGCTCTATGATGTAAGCGAGGGCTATTGGTGTATATGCATTACGTGCATCTTGCTTAGTTCATCTTTGTGGGTTTGGTTAATGCTCTCTAATGGAGTCTTGAGGGTTATTGTAGGGACCCCGGATCTTCGGATCCAGGACCCTCTGTGTATAACTGCACTATTACCTGGATCAGTAGCTAGTGCACATAGTTGCAACATTGGTGTAATCAAAACCGTACACCTAAACTATAGATGAAGCGGACAAATTAGTATTTAATAGCAAAAGGACCTTATGGTCAAGTCTTACAAAGTTTGCCACGTGAGAACTAAGCAACAAAAGAGAGCTTGCTGCGTGAAACCAAACATCGGTGGAGGTCACCCAATATGCCCACGAGCAATCGAGTGAAAAGGCGACCTAATTAGCATAGTCTTCAAAATAATCTTCTCCATAGAGCTCTGAGTTCCTTTGGTTCACCCTCCTCTTGATTTAAGCAGAGGCATAAGCGTGAGTACTTTGAATGTACTTAGCAAGTCGCGAGAAATGTATGCAAGTAATATTTATGCAAGGCTTGACAAGGATAGCTTTATGGCTATTTGGCGAAAGCAATATTTGTGATAAATCTGATGAAGTAGATTGCAAAGCACAATTTAAAAGATTAATACATAAGTAAACAATTTTCTTTGAAACAACTAGTGAACACCCGTTCACTTCCCAACCAACAACCACAACCAAAACTAGATTGAACAACCCATTCCAACATTTTAGATAAAAGATCTACCCCTGCGTGAGATCACCGGGCATGTCGTGGCAGGGACACGGCTATTGAATAGTTTTACACTCTGCGAGAGGTTATGCTGACTTGACCCACAAGACACGAAGTTCTCTAGTTTGTTCGGCATATATCTATGCCACCGCTCACTACCTCGAATGTAAGGGTCTAGAGTACATGACAAGGCCTTTACAAAGTTACTGTTTTGACTCGGTTACGTTAGCTAAGGGGTTCTGAATTCACGGGCCCCTCTTGCGCCATTCCCAACCAAAAGCAGAACCGAATCAAAGCATAGTTAATTAGTTGGCTAGGTCTATCGGTCTAGACATGTGGTTGTCTGATTAAGGCCTAGATCAATGGTTCAAGGTTAAGTCCTTAGTGGTTGCTTTCGGATGAGGCGTTTCCACATTCCAAGTGTGCGTTATGGCACCCACCTTTTACCACCACCCACTCGTCCAAGCATAAATAATTTTCGTTCAACCTTGCCAAAACACAACATCTTTTATCAAAAGTGGCTTTGCCACGGTTCCATAATTCCTTTAGTCAAATTCATCTTTGTTGGGTTCAACTTGACGGAGGACCACCCAGTTACGGCACCATAAATTTTAGTTAAGGTGACAACAAATGTAAATGGTCTCATACTGGACCATACTTCATCTTAATCGGCAACACTTGGCAGCTACTACACAAGCCCGCGTCTTCGGTCTTATTTGGGGTAAACTAATATTGAATGATTCATGGCCGAGACCGGCGTCTACCAAAGCATGTCTAAGCAAACCACGATACCCATGTTGGTGCGTACAATAATGTCCAACTAATAATTAACCATCCTAGGGTGTCCAAGGATTATGTCATTCAAGGATACATGTCGCTAACAATTTATCAAGGAGGTATAATGGCAATTAGGTAATTAACTAATCCCGAAACCATTTATTATAAAATTAGCAATGCATGTTTATATCAAACAATATACTTTTATAAAGATGGGTTCAATATGATCAAGGTCTCTGACTTGCCTTTGTTGAAGAGTAGAGGTTAACCCGATTAAAGTTAAAGAAATCTTAAAATTTGGAACCTATCGTCTTGAACAAAGCTAAATAAATAAAACAACTCCAAATAAATACAAAATAAATACTAGTAGGAAGACAAGGAATTTAGATGAATTTAAAAATTTGAATCACTCGAATCGGAGTTCGAATGAGGAAGTTATGGCCAAAGGAAGTTAGGGAATTGCATAAAATGATGAAATGGAGATTTTCCTGATTTTCCGGAATTACTTTCCTAAAGAAAATCCGAAGAAAAATGCTGGTGCCGACTTAGCGGAACACGTCGACAAAAGGCGGCGTGGCACCACTGTGCCGAGTGGCGCCACGGTGGCGACCCGTGGCTTACCACGTGGGACACGGCGGCGGCTTCGGCCCAATGGTCGCCGGCGAAGCGGCGGTAATTGCCGCCCGGCGAGACCACCAGCCGAAAGGACATCATGGTGGCTGGTGCTCACGGTCTTGGCGGCAACGCAAGCGGTGGCGATGGCGAGGCGAAGCGGCGGGCGGCGGCTCGGCGGCGGCAGCGAGTTCTGAGTGGGGACTCCGGGGCGAGAGAGTGCGCCTGAGGAAGGCCTCTTTGGCGATGCGCGAGGCGGGTCGGCGGGGAGGTCAAAAGCGGCGCAATTTGGCGAGCTTCCGGCGGCGGCGCTTGGAGCTCAAATCCGGTGAGCTTCGGAGGAGAGAGGAAAGAGAGAAGCGGCGGTCTGGTGCTTGCTTAAATAGGGTCGGGGAGGACCTAGAGGAGGAAGAAGAGGAGGTGGTGTCGCCGGCCATTAATGGCGGCGGTAGTGTGAGCTTGACCGCCTGGAGAAAGGCAGGCGCAGGCAGACAGCGGAGTGGGTGGTATGCAACAGGCCAGACGGGGATAGGCGCTAAGGCTGCTGGCGAAGCGACGCGATCACGGTGAAATCATGGCGAGGCCAACTCTGGTCTGTGTGGCGAGAACCTGGAGTGCGGGTGGCGAGGAGCTGAGGGACCAGGCGGCATGAGGAAAAGGACAAGGTGGCGCTAGGGCGCGAGGAAGGCGCTTGACTTCTTGGCGAGTCTGCGGTGTGTGCGGCGGAGGTTGAAGGCGACCAGGGACGAGGCGGCTAACAAGCAGAGCCCGTGGGTCAGTGAGAGAGGAGGAGAAGCAGGGGAAAGCGCGGCGATGGCCGTCGATTCGATCGGACGGTCTTGATCGAGGGTAGGCTAGCAGCGGAGAGAGCGGGCAGCAGGCTAAAGTGGGCAGTGAGGGGGAGGAGAATGGGCGAAGAATTGGCCCAAGAGAGGAGGAATTTCCTAAGGATTTTTTAATTTTGAAAATACCAGAAAAGCAAAAGTATTTTTAGAAAATAGCTTAAGGCGTCCAAAAATTCTAGAAAAATTCTGAAGTCCTTGAATTATTTAGAACTTAATAAAAATATTTTCAACTTAACTATTGCTTTTAATTTTTGCAAATAATTATTTTTAATTTAGGGCAAGAGGAAAAACCAACTTTAAAATCCAACAAAACTCAACTAAACCGACTTGCATTAGTTCAAGTTTTAATTAATTCAATTTAAACAGCTTTTAAAATTCTAAATTATAGATTAAGCTTTAGCGAATTAATAAAACCAAATGGTTACTTTTTAAAGTTTTCAAAATTTTCAAAAACTCAGGAAATTTGGGATGTTACAGTTATTGATGCCGGTTCTTTGTACTTGGTTAACTTACATGGGATCGATGTGGTTCGAATGGGGCTTGGCTGCAATTAACTTTTCATATTTGTGTCCCGAGTCAAGTTCTCTCCCTTGCGTCCCAAATGCATTATCGTCCTACCATTCTATACCTCATCTCTTCTCTATAAAACCTCCAGCGGTATATACGCTTGTATATATATATATATTATATATATATATATATATATATATATATATATATATATATATATAGTTTGTAGTCTATACCCTTCGATTGGAGTCGTGAGGAGGATGAGAGGCAGTGCCATGGACAACCTCTCATCGAGCCCTTGCGATTCAAGAAGTAGGGCTGCAAGGGAAGGCACGTGACATTACAATTACCACGGATGTCGTCGATAGGTAATTGGACTTGACATCAAGAAATGGTTGGTTCTTCGATACATGAAGCCAATGGTTGGTTCAGCGATACATGAAGCCATGAAGCCACTTGGCTTCATGTATCGACAACAACCATTTCTGATGTCGATCAACTACTATCGACGACATCCGTGGTAATTGTATGTCCACACGCCTTCTCTGCAAAACCTCACTTCATGAATTTGCGAGGCTCATGAGAGAGGTTACCCGTGGCGATTGTGTTATCTATCATATATATATATATATATATATATATATATATATATATATATATATATATATATATATATATATATATATATATATATATATATATATATATATATAGGTTTTAAAGGCACAAGTAGCCATTGCTTGGATGTTTTATTTATATATCACTGAGCAGTTACGAACACGAACAAATGCAGTGATAATCATATATCATAGGCAGTTACGAACACGAACCGTCTGTGATAAATCTCTTTATTAGTAGGGGCCGGCCGCTAGGGTTTGCGCTTCGCCTAACTCGTCACTCCCAGTCCGCTAGGGTTTGCGCTCACTCTAACTCGTCACTCCCCAGCGCATTTACTCTCGTCAGTTCCCCCTCGGCGCTGTCGCCTTGAGTTGTGACACCGCTCTGCCTTGCACAAGATCGTACGATAGTCGTAGTGTCTTGTCTTGATGTCGTGGTCGTGCCACAACTACGGTGAAGCCGCCACCCCGCGTGTCGCCTACGCCACCATGGCTTGGTTCTCCTGCTCGGCCTCCTACGCTCGGGCCCTAGCGGGGCTTTGCTTTCCCCATCCCCCCCTCTATTCTTCTCTAGATCTGTTAGCTTAATGTCTTTTGTTGAGTTTGATTTTTATGCTTGAGCCTTAAGTTGGATGTTTGTGTGATTTTATGCAAGGTGAAGGAGATGGATGAGGGTTGTGGGGTGCATACCAAGTGGTTACCTTTATCTTGGTGGTGGGGTGCCACCGTGGTTCTTATTTATCTTGAGTATCACCCTACCTTACTCCCTCATTTCTCTACCCCCTTGCTCTGTGATGAAAATGGCTAGTGCTCTGCGATGGATCTGAGGGCTACTCTTGGTGTGGTGGGTTTGGACACCCTTGGTCTTGTTCTCTTCAGCGATGAGCTGCTCAATGATGTTAATAGTCTTATCTTTGAAATTGAATTGATAATAAGTTCATATTAATAGTCCCTTGCTCTGTGATGTAATGATGTCAATAGTCTTATCTTTGAAATTGAATTGATAATTAGTTCATATTAATAGTCCTTGCTCGTGATGTAATGATGTCAATAGTCTGAAATTGAATTGATAATTAGTTCATATTAATAGTCCCCTTGTTCATGCCGGTCAAGTTCTCCTACCTCTTGCGTGCAGTCGTCCTACCATTCCATTCATAATCTCTTCTCTATAAAGTCTCCAGCGGTGGCTGCTTATGCCATTAAAACGGCATCATATATATATATATATATATATATATATATATATATATATATATATATAAGTAGTCCCCGCCACTTTAGGAATTAGATCCTGTGACATGAGAAGGATGAGGCGGTAGCCACGGGCAACCTCATTGAGCCTGCAAGTTTAAAAAGTATGGATGCAAGGAGGCGTCGGGACATCCAATTACGGATTGGGCGTCGCTATGTTGAAAGTGGCGTTGATCATAACTACTCCATTTGGAAGTGGCATCATCTATCGACAACCAACAATTCTTGAGCATGTAATTGTCTTTAAAAGCCAACAAGAACACCAAGCAACAAGTTGAGAATTCTTTTGAAATATGAGAATGGTTGCTTGGTGTTCTTGTTGAGATTAAAACGATTCACTTTACAAATATATATATATATATATATATATATATATATATATATATATATATATATATATATATATATATATATATATATATATATATATATATCCTGACCGCTGGGGCTTTATAGAGAAAAGTCATCCTGATTTGTTTCAACCACAAACCGTTTGTGACAAGTACTTATCACAGACGGTTTCATCCACAAACCGTCTGTGAAAGTATGCATCATAGGCAGTTCAAAATAAATGCATGATGACCTCATGTCATCATCGACCTATAAACTCAGACGGCTCACGAAACCGTGCGTGATGGCGTTACAGGAACCGTCTGTGAATACCTTTTCTGTTGTAGTGAATTATCGCAGAAATATAGAGTTTCACAATCAAGTCACATACTTGATAATCAATATTAACAATATTATTCTAGGAACAAGATACCATATTATCAATATAATGAACATAATGAAATATAATCATCTCTATGATTGCCTCTAGGGCATATTTCCAACACATACTCCCGAGCCCACCTCCTCCTCCCAGAGCAGCGTCGCCTCCTCCTCGAGCCGTGGCGCCTCCTCCCGAGTGCCTCCCAAGCACCACCAAAGTAAGCCAGCCACCCCCACCTCCCTCCCAGGCGTCGCCTCCTCCCAATGTTATGCTACCTAGGCATGACGACGTTTTCAGCTTCAATTTCTCAATCCACATGCAGAAATATATGTAAATTCAATGAAAGATGAAGAACTATTGTATTTGCATAGGACATGCAATCCACATTTCATTACTGATTGTACCATCAATCAGCTTTACTGTAGTAGTGTACATTACTACCAAGCATGTTTAGAAAAAGATGGTCCGAAAGACTACATGCCGCTAATTACCCTCTGTATCATTTGTACCAATGGCTTTACATTTTAAAGCAATGTTTATTATCCTAATGGTCATTTCTACCAAGCATTGATATTTTCTACAGCCAAGTCATTCATTTGAAATAGTTTCCTAGGATGTTGAATTGCTGAACATCACATACTTATATCTAAGGTATTCTATTTCAAGTATAATAAGTAATTATATAACTTTGCAAATTTATCCACTTCTTATATGTAGCATGTATAGATTTTTTTTTGTGGCAGCTACATACTGAATAAGAAAGTATCCTAATTTCTTCCCTACACATCCCAATTATTTATTAATTGGTGTGTATACCCATACACATAGAGAATCTTATAATAATATGTTCATGCGTGTCAGAACTTCTATTTCTTATGAAGATATCGTCCGCTCATTCTCCGTTATCGTCACCTCATGCGTCTGATGCGCTGTCCCCTGGAAAATCCAAGCGCGATAGAAGAGGAATATCGAAAAGGCTTGAGGGTCGATTTACCATCACGGATTTCGATGCGTCTAGGAGCCCCTCTCAATCCTTGTCGAGCAACGTCCGCATTTCGGAGAACGATCGGAATAGTTACACAGAAACGGGTCAAGATCACCTATGATTCGTGGAAGGAGTTGACCGAAGCTCATAAAGATGCGCTGGTGACGAGGATAAAAATATCTATGTATTACTTTAATACATAATAAAAGACCATATATCTTCATGGTCATAACCCCTAAGGCTCACGACCTCCGTGATCGTAAGGATTCCAAAGGTTATATCAAGAATACCCTGGTTGGACGAGATCCTGTACCCAGTCCCCGACCAGATGACCGCTCGTAGAAGCAATGAACTGGCATCCGGATTTGACTTTGGGTGTATTCCTTACAGTGTGATGAATGGAACACATGTCATATTTGGCCCATACCACGCGACATTACATGATCCAAGCACTAACAACAACTACCATACGGTTAAGTGTCTCACGGACACACAACTGTAGAACGGTTGCTACTTCATCAACCGTTGCCTCACTCCGACCTGTCGCAACACTTCCAACAGGCGCTACTTCCAGAAGTAACTACCGCCACTTCGTCAACTACTTAAGGAAGAACGCGAGCGGCAGAAGGCAAGCCAATTCGGAAGATCAATAGACAATTGGATTTCAATAGCATAGCAAGCATTATGCTTAGTGTAATTAGGATTAGTACATCGCCCCGTTGAAGGCACCCCCTATAATAGCAGTTCATAGCAATAAAAGAGCAGTCTCATTATCTCCCAAGAACTCTTTGCCATTTTCCTCTTTTCATTTCGTAAGATTGGCGACTTGATTGTCGACAACTGGTGACGGAAATTTTCCAATCGTTCGAGATCCCAGAAGAACACCAAGCCTCCATGCGATGACACGCATTGCTAGTGGCGTGCAAAGCATGGAAGAACTTCAAGATCAAGGTTATCAAGCAATACATGGAGAAGGATTCGATGCCATTCTAGAAGTATCTGTTCGTGGAACCGTACTGGAAAGACTTTGTGACGAAGAAGATGACAGATGATTTTAGAAGTCAAAATACAGTGCACAAGGCCCTCTAGGCAAAAAAACACGCTCCCTCACAGACTCAGCACCGCTGGGTTTGTTGGTAAAACCCCGCAATGGAGGAAGGAGGACGAGAAGGAAATCTTGTGGGAGGCCTCCCCGCCATTTGCCAGGATCCCTGATGAGCGCGCCCGAAACTGGATTAGAGTGAGGTCATTTATCATGTCTTTGGGAGCCATCTTCTTTCCAAACCCCACATACGAGGAAGTGTGCCAACGCCTGATAAGATATCAAACTACCTAGTTTGTAATTACTCTATAACTTCATAGGAAGTGAAATAATATGTGGGGCTCTTGCAGAAGAAGCGAAAGTGAGAATCTTCGAGGCTCATTCGAGCGGTCAAGGAGAGATATACTCTCCATGACCTGGGAAACAAGGAGAACCAAGGTAGAACGAGAGGCCTTAGTCTTTGTGTTCCATGGAAACAGGGATTCTTAGATGACACTAAAGTGAGTATGAAGAGAGCTAAAGCCGAGAGTGATACACGGCTACGAGTGGAGATTCGTGAATCCCTCAGAGAGGAGATCGCTGCTGCCATCAGAGATGAGATGCGACGGCAGATAGAGAGCATTGAGGAAAGGCTTAAGGAAAATCAGTTGCAAGCCCTCGCCGCTACTGTGCTAGCCAGCCCCCAACCGTTGGAGTAGTTGCGCGTCCAACCCTACCTCAGAAAGCGATGACAGATTTCCTGTCGATGACATCCTGGTAATAATTATCATATCTGGAATGCTTGATCCATTGATTGGCCTATTGGAGTAGCTAATTTTGTATCGTTATGTAGCTGACTACGAAGTGCAAGCTCCAAGTGAGATATGTCTCCGTTACCCTGGACGCTGCTTAGGGCTAGGCGTATCCATTCGGTGCTAGGGCCTTGGTGCACGATGTGAATCTAGCACCGCGTTTCGTAAAAATGAATGTGGATGGTGTTCATGCCAATTTCGAGGTCGTCCCACAACAGATGCCCCCAAACGACGAGGTAATGACTCTAGGGCAAGCCATTGGAATATTCATCCAGTGGCCCAAGAGAGACATCTGCTTGGAGCTACCTGCACTGGTGTCAACTTCACAGGAAAGTTCTGCAACGGTGCCAACTCCATGGGAGCTATCTGCACCGGAGCTACCTGCACACACTACTACAAAACAGGCTATAGAAGAAGCCTCATCACAGACGGTTCATTTGGAACCGCTCGTATTGTTTATCACGAGCGGTTCCCACGAAACCGCTGCGATGATGCACTCTATCATGAGCGGTTTATAATGGAACCGTATGTGATAACTCCTGAGCAGTTCCTATTATGAACCGTCAGGAATTATCCTGACGGTTCTTATTACAATATGCGTGATATGCTAGCTAATCACGAGCATTCAGTATTAGGAACCATCTGTGATAATTCATAAACGGTTCTTAATAAGAACCATACGTGATGAGGGCTTATCACATACGGTTCTTATTAAGAACCGCTCGTGATAATTCGCATTATAAACACCAAAGACAACCCTATGGTGGCTCCACAGATCTGCTGCTCCTTCCCCATGCACCACCTCCCTGCCCTAGCGCCTCCTCCACCCCGCTGCCTCCTCCCCCATTGTGCCAACTGCACCTTACTGCCTCCACCCCCCATTGCGCCACCTTAGAGAGGAGAAGGAAAGGAGGAAGCTAAAGAGAGGAGGAGAAGGGGAGGAGGAAGGGATCAGAGGAGAAGGAGAAGGAGAAGGAGAGGAATCTCGCGGGATATTTGGTATTGTTGTCATGAGCTCCGAGGGTAACGATATTTAACCCCTTATATTTGCTCTAGGTTATATCGCTAAGCAATTTAAGTATGTTTGGTCAATAATTAAGAAGAGTTTGTACTTGCCGTTTATTAATGTAATTTGACACTGATTTGTTACATGCGTATAGATGGACCGAAACTGGATGTACGATGAGAGCTGTGTGAGTCAAGAGTACATTAATGACGTGGTTGCTTTTAGAAGAGCCGCCGAGTAAGATATGTTGAAGAAGGGGATAAAATTTATGTACTGTCCATGCATTGATTGCGATAATCTGAAGATGTTTAACAACTTGTTGCGGATCGAAGCGCACTTGATTGAAGAGGTTTTAAAAAGGGTATACATGTTGGACCGATCCACGGTGAAGAGCGATTATCTGATAAGTTAATAATGATGACATCGCCGAGGAAGTCAACGATATGCCGGATTGGACTGTACTTTTGATGAGGATAATCTGGATCAGATGCTACGCGATGTAGAAGAGAACTACAGTGAGAGAGAGTTTTGTAAATTCGAGAGCTTAATGAGGACTCGGTGAGACCTTTGTTCCTGGTATAAGCCGGAATACCTAAGGTTGTCAAGCGTGCTTGAAGCTGCTGAAATTGAAGGCAAGCAATGGTTGGTCCGATAAGAGTTTTCTGACGTTGTTAGGTCTCTAGCGGACATCCTTCAGAGGGAAGCGTGTTGCCCAAAGACCACCTATCAAGCAAAGAAGGTTCTTTGTCCATTGGGAATGGAAGTGGAAAGAATACATGCATGTCCGAACGATTGTATCCTCTACCGTAAAGAATATGCAGACATGCATGTATGTCCCGTGTGCAAAGCATCCCGATACAAACGTAAAAATACTGCTAAGGTGAAGTAAGGACCTCCTGCTAAGATATTATGGTATCTGCCTGTGATCCCACGTTTGAAGCATTTATTTGCGAACTCAAAGGAAGCAAGATTGCTGTGTTGGCACTCGGAGGAGCGTAAGAGAGATGAGGGGAGGGAGCGCTCCCCGCCGGCTCCGATAGGTTTCCGCTGCCAGTCGTATCCCCGTGTTTAAGGATATCAACACCATTGATGCTTCTCGTGGGCGTGGCTCGCATCTGAGGACATGCCACAGCCGAGTTGGAGGGCGCCGGCGGCGCCGTGGTTGTTAATGGCACGGACGTGAGGAGATTGTCGTCCAGGCCAGGAGTAGTAGTAGATTCGATCATTGACGACGAGGCACAAACAGCAGGCAATGGTGTTTGATTTTGGGATAAGTGGACATTGCATATATGTACCATTTGTCGATGGATTTCAGGCATTCCACGCTGACATAAAGAACTATGATACCACTGCAGGAAGTGCTAACATACAGAAATCCAACGAGGCAGCAATCATGACATTTTTTCAGTGGTTATTTTGATGATTTAATCATGACACTAGAACAATGTATGATAGGAAATGAACAAGATTAATGCATATATACAGACCAATAAGGACTCTCAAGAACTGCTTGCTCTAACCAAGAAAAAGCTTGGAGTACGGTGTTCGTCGATTAGTCATGATATAACTAACTAAATATATGAAAATTAAGTATTTTGCAGTTTACCATTGGATCGATGTTGCGTGTTCATGTAATGCTGGTTTGTTTTGAAATATTTGTCAACCTCAGCAGCATCAGCGTTCGTGGCATCTTAGATGCTTTGCTTTTAATGTCTTTCATTCGAGGCTGCAATGGGCTTAATTTGGTTGTGAACAGCGAAACACGAGGACAACAAAGTTGGGCAGGCTTTCCGGCAGAACCGCGAGTCTGCGGCACAAAATGAGCATAGCGGCGGAGGCGCAGTGTGAGCTATAGCGAAGCTCGGCCAGGTGTGGCGAAAGAGCCAAGGGCGCACTGTAGGCCGAGCAAAGCTGCGGAGGGCGTTGTAGTGGGGTAATACGATTCTTGTGATCCGTAGCAAAGCACAGGCATTCAGTTGGTAGAGAGAATAACAACGCAAATCAATTCCGTGCCTCTTTCGCTAACGCTTCCCTTTCCATCTGTAACCCAGGATTAAGACAGGCCACTCGATCAGGTCCTTGCCTTTTCCCGCGCAGATGGAAGCGTAAGAAGGACGTCCCACCCAACCAATAGGCCATGTGCACAGCCTTTTTGACGTCAAGAAGCTAGCCAGAAAGACACGTCCCTGCAGCTGCAGGACCACCGGCGCAGGGCAGGACAGGGCAGGACAGGGGAAGGATACTCACCAGCTAGGCAGCTACCAATCAGATGGAGATAAAATCCTCTCTGGAAATGGAACGTGTGTTTCGTCGTTCTGAAACAAAACGGGAGTGGACGTCCGCTACGAGCGATCTCGCAAAGATTCTGGATCCGTCGCTGTCCGATTGTGTGTGAGTGTCACGACGATTAATCTCAAGCAAACGTTGGGTCAAGTCAAGCGGGTTGTTGCCTGTGGGTGGCCGTGGCTATCAGAAAGCATCAATTATTTCCTGGCGACCCTGCTTGCTTGGGGGCTTGTCCGCACCTCGTATTGGATTCTCTACACCGGAGGAGTCAATACAGAGATCTACAAGTATTAGGAACGATCTTCACTGTTTGATCACAAAAATCAAATAACGAGATGAAATGCTACAGTTTTTTTCCTACCGTGTTTCTTTACATTAAAACCACTACAACATTTTTTCCGCACTGTGTTACTATCTTTTGCTACAGTGCTACGTTAAGATACTGTTTACTCTCTCGCGAATGGCTGATCACGTGGTGGACGGACCGCGGAGGATCCGGATCCGGAGCACCTCCCCGAACCGAGCCGAGCGCGCGCGTCAGGTCCACTCGGCCGACAGGCGACAGCGACCGGCCAGATCATTGGCTCATTGCCAGCTACTGATGAGTCTAGTGGGCGGAGCCTGAGAGAAATGTCGAGGGGCCAAGCTGATAAAATTTCCTTGCTAAGTTTTTTTTAAATGGGCAAGCTCAGCGTTTATTTAGCACTTAAAGTGGTAAAACTAAGCTGTTTGGTTCTTATGGTCGGCCTTTGGGCGAGTGGTAACGTGGTATTCCATGCGTTACAAACGAGGCCTGGAATGCGAAAGACGGCCACTTCATCTCCGACATCTATCCTGTCATTTTTATTTGACATCTATCCTGTCATTTTTAACAACGCCTTGCCAGTTTTCCTCGTTTTTTTTATATCAACAGAAGGAATGGATTGCATGAACAGTCACTACTTTCGATTGCACCGTCTTTGGTACTCGCCGCCTCTTTGGTACGTGCACCGTCGCCGTCATCTTCTTCATGTCCGGTGTGCCATGATTGTGTACTTCTTTCTCTTTGGCGTGTACACTGTACTCCTCGTCACCACACTAGTGTGTACTTCTTTCTCTCCGGTGTGCCACGGTTGTCTGATGACCCGTGGCGGGGATTTAGATAATCGACACGAGTACACACCGGTATACTCCTCGCCAGCTCCGTGCCGGTGTACTCCTCGTCGGTGTCGTGTACACCCATGCAGGCTGTCACCTTCGGCAACCACATCGTTGTACTCCTCGCCGCCTCCGTGTACCCTCGCCATCTTCTTTCTCTCCGGTGCACCATGGATGTACAGTATGTCTCCCGTATTTGTACTGAATGTATATTGTACAAGCATTGTACACTGTGAGGTATCGAAAATTGGAAAGTGTAGAATAGTACTTGTGCTTAGTATAAATACACATGTAATGATGTAAAGCTGTACACATTGTGTGGTGTATAAACATGAGTACAATACATTCTATTTTGTATAGTACATGTCTTTCTTCAATTTCACAACTGTACACAGTACATGGGCATTCAAAATTCAAATTGGTGCACAGAACTTGGACAGAGGCTAAGGGGTGATGGGTCGAGGTGCAAACAAAGTGGATAATTTTCGACCAACCGATCGAAAGTTTGTGGGACGAATACGAAATGGATAAATAGATATATGGTATTGTCCGTGTCCGACTACAACTCCAATGAAAAAATACAGAATAGGATACGAGATAAGTGATATCAGTCCATACGACGAGTGGTATGAAGAAAGTTTGTTATGACTTTACTTATGAACATGATAACAGATATGTGGGTTGCTGCATTTGAACAGTTCGGAGATACTGAGCGTTTTTTCTTTTGATGTCTCAGCAATTAGTCTCTTTCTGATCGCTCTTATTGCACTTTTACTGTCCAATATCTTATGTAGGGATGCAAAAAAAAAAGATAAATAAATAGGTATCTGAAACTATCCGTGTTTGACTCTGAGAAAAAAAAATATGAAATAAGATACATGATAAACAATATCCATTTGTATCCACTCCGAATGTATCACTAGTGATGACAATTAAACCTGCAGGTGGGAAAATGTTTTTCTACAATTTCAGCTAAATTCTTTTGGCACAAATCTCGAGGCATCAATGGACGGTGGTGATAGTAGGTGCAGATGGACATGTTCAGATCTACCTTTCGGCAGAAGATAGGATACAAAAGGAGAAGCTTCTACCATTAAAGTTAAACGCGTATTTTTGATGCTACGAATAAAACCCTCAGGAAGGTCCTAAGCTCGTGTTATGAAATTCTTTGACTGAGTAGCATCCATCGCTTCTTTTTGATTTATCAATACCGAACAAATAGTTTTACATCATTTAAATTAGGTAGTGTTACATCACTACACACATTCCAACGATTGCAGTGCTAACATAGGATTCGTTGGGATCACTAATGGAAAATGTAAGCTCTACAACAGGAGTCAGCGGAGTAGACATCAACTTCACTACTTAAGGTCAAAACTAAAAGAATGCTAGTTGTATTCTACAAAACATACAGAAAAGCTTAGGGTCCAAGCGAGAGCGCACCAGCCGCAAATAAAAGATTCCTCCGGGAAAACTGCAATGGCAAGAAAGCAGTTAACTCTTTATTTGCATTGCACACAGTTACTACTACCTTGAGTTAAGCGAAATGATGCATTGAAAGGAGGATAAAATTTCTTACCCGAAGGGCATAAACAGGAGTTGATTTTGTAGGGAGAGCTTTTAGCAGTTTCGGTCGGTTAATTGAACCACCTTTGCTGTTTCAGAAAAATACATGATATTTTACAACTAGAGTAAGGCAATTATCTATAATTCTATGTATATATGAGCATCTCTACAAGTGAGCCAACCAACTTACGTATCATCCATCTTCAGGGCCTTAGTGCTGGAAGCGACATCCCAAAGTTTAATAGTGCAGTCAGCCGATCCAGATGCAAGCAATGCCCCTTCACAGCTAAAACAATGGCAGAGCAGTTACTAAGAGCATTCGTTGGCATAGCATACAATTAAGTAGTCATACTTTTCCTAAAAATGCAAACGAATGCAGCTCTACACAACGCCACAGAACGATGACTTGTCACTGAAAGAAGCAATATACAGTTCAAAAAAGAATTCCAAGTATAGAAGGCCTTACATTGCAGCTTAAATAAATTAGAAAGGAGTGCATACTGCATAAAATACAAAGGACAATTTTTACAGGATTGTTTAAACAATAGATCCATAAGAAAATGATTTGTAATCAACCAGTGAGTTCATCGGTATTGTTCTCCACAAAAGGAGGTGCATTGCTGCCAAGTGTCGAAGCCGTAGACTATCAGTCCATATTCAAGAAAATTCAAACACATGGGTATGCGTGTGACCATCAGGTCAAAGCTTATTGTAACCCAATGTGAAGAACCGACTGCTTTTCCAAAACTCGACACTGCTCAGTGAACTGATTGTCGGCAGCAGCTGGAACGGCCAGTTTGTCAAACCCTACTTGCAACTACCATAAACACTCTGTTTGGGCATATTCAGTATATCAACTATTGATTGACTACCATCAGCAACAAAAAGGACACACGTGGTAAGCAACCATAACAGTATACAATGAATCTTTCTAAAAATAGCAATGAATAATGATTACCTGAAAGCAAGTGACCACACACAAGAGTTGTGTCCCGCTAGTGGTGAAACACAGCGACCAGTAGAGAGATCCCACATCATGATGGTTCCATCTTCATCTCCAGAAGCCATATATCGCCCATCAGGAGACATTGCTAACGATAAAACCATACTCCTATGACCAATAAACATCCGTATACATTCACCAGTTTGAACATCCCATAATCTTACAGTTTTGTCACTAGAGCCAGTGGCGATGTAGTTACAGTTTACATGCCATTGCACACACTGTCAGGAAAATATTTTGTGGAAAGAAAAAGGAAATCAGTCAAAACATGCAGACATCAACACAAGGCATTAAAATAAGCACACAAGTTTCCAACATCAAGGTTCCCTTAGGCAAACTATCAATTCTGGAATGATTAGAAGTTCTGAACCAGAAGTACACTTACATCAACATCAGAAAGATGCCCAGCCATTATTCGCAAAGGTTGGATTTTATCCATTGACCAGATTCTAGCGGTCCTGTCATGCGAAGCACTAGCAAAGTAATGGCCAACTGGACTAAACTGCCAAAAAAACACAAAAGTATCAACAAACATTACAACACAAAATTATATGCCACAGGGTTTACAAGAACAGAAGCAGAAATCTCGGAAATTGATCGTAAGCTTTTCAAAAGAACATCTAACCACATAAACCTATTCCATCACCAAAAGCAAGGTTGTCACGGTGACCTTGGCGACCACGGCGCCTAAGGAGCGCCAGGACGCCTAATCGTCCAGGCAGGCGCCTAGTCGTCCTCTAGGCGAGGCAAGGCGAGCTAAGTAGTAACTATAATTCTACAACTAGCAAGTAGCAACATCAGTCAAATTGGGAGCAGAAAATCCCGGCCTTGCCCACTGCCCGACCCTGCCGCACTGCCCTTGCCTCAAGATAAACCAGGCGAGGCTCCCACTCCTCTCTCTCTCTCGCCGCCCTTGAGCTCCGGCTCGGGCTCCTCCCTCCTCTCCCTCGGCGGCGAGGCTCCCTCTCCTCCCAAGGCGCGATCCGAGCAAGAGAGGCCGGATCTGGCGATGGGGACACTCGGGGAGTGGTGGCGGGACACGGAGGAGGGAGAGGAGGAGGAGGCGGAGGAGGAGATGGAGCACTGGGGCTGGGCGGTCTTGAGTGTGACGATCGGAGATGACCAAGGCGAGGCGACGACATGGCGTCTGCTCCCAAGACCGCCAGACGCCTAGGCGACGCCGTGACAACCATGACCAAAAGTATTCGAAATGAAGAACTAGCTAGGAATATTCATAACTAGCATTTGCACTCGTTGCACCAAGATCAAGACCAAAACAATAGCAGGGAATGAACATTGATGTAATAATGGAGACAACCATTGTCACCTTCACAAGCTTCCTTTTTACATTACATCCACACAGGAAAGAGGGCCAGCATTAAAACTTGAGAAGAGTTTACTAATAATGTATGCATCCTTCATTCAGGCAATCAAAAGTCTAATAGTCATCAGTTATGGCCAACAGACCAAGATGTAACTACAGATACTCGAAGGCCGAAGCTTATTTTACGATATGATAATCCATATTTGAAGCTCAAAACAATCATAAACAATAAAAAAAAACTGCACCAGAAATGTATAAACTGGTTGTAACTGTAGAAAATGCCTGAGGGCTCAGTAGTCAGTACACTAGCTTCCATAGATCAATGTAGTTCTGCGTGAGCATCATTTAAATAAAAGCCACTGACAGAACAACTAACTAATCCTTTCTTGACAATACTAACAAGGCAGTCAAGACAGCTCATGAAAGTAAGAGCGTCTCAAATGTTGTTTTGACAATAATGATATAGGACAAGGGTTTATTCACATACTTGGACATCCCAAACTGGGTAATTGTGTCCTTTGTAACAAACAAGATTGGCATTTAGTTTGGTGCTCCATATTCGAACTGTAACAAATAATAATAAAATAGATGAAATGCTAACTCCAAATGATAAACTAACAAGGAAATAAATGGTACAAAATAAGCACAATGCAAGGATGTTTTACTTGTTGAATCTGAAGATGATGACAAGAGAAAATCCCCAAATGGGCTAAAGGCAGCAGAATAAACTGGTCCAGAATGACCTTGCAATAATGTGTAGGGTCTTTTCCCCTCATCTGATGGTGATAAGTGCTCACCCTGAGAAGATCCATTCTCTCCTTGTGAACTAGCTGGAAATTAAAAATTGGCCAATCCACAAATACCAGCATTATATAACTGAAAACACTTTTATGTTAGGAGGATTAATGTTCTAAGATTATTCTGAGGTTCTGAACAGGTTCTAGTCGAATACTGCAATGCTGTTAAAGTATTCTAGAACGTCCAGCAAGTATGACTGGAAAACATTGTACTTAAGTAGGTCTAGAAAATATTTTCGCATTGTCCCACACATGCATCAACGTTGCAACGCCATCTTAGATTCTTAGTACCTGTAACTTAAACTGACTGAAGTAAATGTAACATTAGAGTTCTTAGAATAAAAGGCAACCGTGACCTAAACCAGATGCAAAATTAAAGAAGTATTTCAGCATAACACAAAGTGGAACAAAACGTCAGCAATATATAGTGTAGAACAACTAACATGTTTTGGCTGGTTGACCAATCTTTGACATATCCCAAACCTGGTGAACACAAATGAAGTCTACCAATTAATATAGAAATCACATGAAAAAGAAGACATCACCTAAAGGGACTAACCTTCACTGATGAGTCAGAGAACCCACCAACAACAAATGATCCATCATGTGAAATCGATGAGCAGTTTAATCTGTGTTCCACGGGATAATGATCAAACCAAAGTATGCACATTGAAATTGTCAATTAAGTTACAGTTAAATTTACCCATTATGTGTATTAAGGAATGTGTAGAAGCTAACAGATGGCAATGCCAAGCTATTTAATTGTGCACGGTTTCGCAAGTCCTCAAGAATGGATTGTTCAACTTCGACAGGCCTGAAACAAAGGATTAAAGATTTTTCAGATTCTTACAACTCAAGGTTTGACACTTGACAGATAAAAAAGTAGACAGGTGTGTTATGTTTTGTGAGAAAGGTAAAGTACAATTTTGGTCCTCTAAGTTCAGATCCTGAACCCTTTTAGGATAACTTTTTCAAATGACCCCCAAAAAAATCATCAGCTTTCATTTCTGGTTCCAAAAAGGCTTCCTGGTTACAAAATCAAGTGCATGCCATTCACCTGTGGGGCCTGCACCCACCTTCAGTTACATGAATGATATTTTTGAACCAAGGCCAAATTTGAGCCGTTATTTGGCCATTTTTTAAAACCTTAGGTCCTAAAACAAACCAAATCTCAAAGTTGGAGGACCAAGCTGAACTTTTCCCAAAGAAAATTATGAAGGGATTAAAAATATACATCACTGGAAGGGTTAGCTCTGATTTCACACGAGATGCCACAGAAACCATGCTTGTTTCGGATTTGATATTTTTCCCTGTTGCACCTACAAGCTTATCCTTTTTTAGCTTTTTAAGAGAACCACCCGGCTTTCCACCTTCTGAGGATTTTTTCTGTAGCAAAAATAATAAGCAAGAAATGAAGTTACGATACTAAGAAATATCAATCATGACTAAGGAACACAGGGGTGCACGCATAGTGGAACCAAGCAATGAACATTTGCTGTCAGCTACAGCCCACAGGCTTGCGTATTAAACAGTAATGCTATTCCTGTTCACAAGAACACAGTACATGAGAACGCGGGGGCGCACATGACATGATGCTGACAGCCTGACACACTAAAAGAAAAGGAAGGTTCATGTTTCAATGGCCGAGAGTGTAGCTAGCAAAATGTAACGAGTCTACCATACTACAAAAGAGTTTCTTGCCTTGTTATCTTCAATGTCTGCATCCTTGCTTTCTGCTTCAGTTTTATCAGAATCTAAAAGTGCCTTCTCCATACACTCCTCAACTGAATCCTCAAGCAACTGCGTACCAGAATTTTAACTATAAGAATAGCGAACAGATAAAAAAGTGGATGGGATGCCCGTAACACCCTGTCCCAAATCCACTCTCTAGGCCCAGCCCACGTATGCATAGAACCTCACTTACACTTTTATCCTCACTTTATGTAAAAGGGTTAACCCAGATGTGCTACGTTTGTACCCAACAAGCATTATATGCTACTACAACTTATTTTAGATAAGCAATGTGGGACTAATCCCACCACACAACTCCACATGGGCCACCACACTAACAGGTCGGGGTATTGCAATGCCACCAAATATGAACTGTTTGATCTGAATTGTTACGATCTTTGATCCAAATTGTTAACTATTTGATACAATAGATCCAAATTGTTAACAATTTGATACAATAGATCCAAATTGTTAACTATTTGATACAATAGACAATGGGGAACAAACAGATTGATCATTGATGAGTAACATACCCCCCAATGCACTTCCTTCTGATTTATCTGTTTTGCCAATTCCTTACTGGTTCCAACCAGAGCAACAACATCCGCATCATCAGAGATCAATGAAGGTTGCCCAGGGGATACTGCCAATATTTCATAGGGAAAGGTGGTAGGGAATATTTTGAGTACTGAAAATGAACAAATGCATGTAGATATTGCGGGTAATAATCTCGATGAACCGGGGAATTATACCTTCAAAAGTTATGCGTTCATTGATTATTCCAAGCATCACAAGAACTTGTGTTTTCTGGAGATACTGGAGAAGCAATTCATATGAATACTGCAATTAAAAATGAGGTAGAAACTTTAATTAGAGCAGCTGATTTGTTTTCTTGCAAAAACAGCATTGCAGCAAACAAAAAATGTGAGACAATAATAGTGGCATGGTTTAGCTATTGCACAAAAAATAACATAAGTGCCTGCTGCTAACTGTTCCAGTTAATACAAACTTAAGTAATCATCCGATATTATTGTTGGAATATAGCTTATCTATTCCAATGGGCCAAGAGGCCAATATATAACATGTACAGGGTATACAATTATGCAAAGAACACCCTACAATATGCACATATCTAACACCCCCCCCCCTCAAACTCATAGTGGATCAACAACACTGAGTTTGGAAAGGTAGAATTTATTCTAAACTCTAGTTTGTGCCTTGGTGAACAAATCTGCTAACTGAAACTCCGAAGGCACATACTAAAGATCAATAAATTGGTCTTACACCTGTGATCGCATGTACGATGCATCCACTCCAATGTGCTTGGTGAGCTCATACTTCACAGGATCTTGAGCAATGCTGCTCGCACAAGTACTATTTGATAAGAGAGGAGTCAGTGCAGAAGCAGAAACACCAAAATCCTCAAGTAGCCACCGAAGTCAGGTGATTTCAGCTGTCAACGACGCCATGGCTCTCAACTTAGCCTCAGCGCTCGAACAGGAAACTACAGTCTGCTTCTTGGTCTTCCAGACAATTAAGGAGGAACCAAGAAAAACACAATAGGCAGAAAGAGACAGGCGATCAGAATGATCGCTAGCCTAGGTTGCATCAGAGTACGCCTGAAGCTGCAAAAAACTGGAGCGAGGAAAGAACAAGTGACGAGTGATGATCCCGCGAAGATATCGCAGAACACAAAGAAGATGAGTGTAGTGAAGCCGAGTGGGAGCAGAGACGAACTAACTCGGGATGTGAGGGTGAGATATGTCGGGGCGAGTGATCCCAAGGTAGACGAGGCTCCCGACAAGATGGCGGTAGCGAGTGGGATCCTCAAGAGGCTCACCATCAGTAGGTCGAAGGTGAACACTAAGCTCCATCGGAGTATTCACCACACGCTGATCAGTGAGACAAACGCGAGTAAGGATATCCTTAATGTACTTCTCCTGGGAGAGATAGTAGCCCTCAGACGTAGAAGTAATCTCCATCCCAAGGAAGTAACGAAGAGGATACAAATTAGACATCAAGAACTGCTCACTGAGACGCTCCTTCACAAAGGCAATGTATTGAGAGTCATCTCTAGTAATGATCATATCATCCACATAGAGAAAGAGGAGTGTCCGACCCCGAGGAGAGGTGGACGAAGAGGGCAGGATCATGATCACCGGTGAAGAAGCCGGCAGCAGTGGCAACAGAGGAGAAGCGGTCAAACCAAGCACGAGGGGCTTGTTTGAGTCCATAGAGAGAGCGATGAAGGCGACACACCATGCCATCAAGGATAGAATACCCAAAGGGCGGTTGCATATAGACCTCCTCACGTAGCTCGTCATTGAGAAAAGCATTCTTAGTGTCCAAGTGAGAGATGGGCCACTGTTGAACAGAAGCCACAGCAAGTAGAGTGCAAACAGTGGTCATGTGAGCAACAAGAGTGAAAGTCTCATCGTAGTCACGACCATGCTCCTACTAAAAATCACGCGCTACGAGACGAGCCTTGTAGTGCTCAAGAGAACCATCCGAGCGGGTCTTGATCTTGTACACCCACTTGCACGTGATGGGAGTAACATGCGCAGGTAAGGGCACAGGATCCCAAGTGCGATCGCTCCAGCGACAATCTCCTCAGACATCGCGTTGCTACTCGGGGTGGCAAGCGACCTCCAGAAGTCGAGGCTCAGAAGAAGCGGCGGCCGCAGTCAGAAGCGCTCTGGCTGGTGATAGTGTGACCTCGTATTTGGAAGAAGGCGGAGCGGGACCCAGCAAGGACGGAGAAGGAGAACCGGGAACAGGGCCCAGCTAAGACGGAGACTCAACAGGGGAAGGAGTAGGCCGAGAACGGTGAGAGTAGTGCAGGGGAAAAGGTGGATTCTCAACAACAGAGCGGGAAGGAAACTTCGGCGGAGGGGGAACAGGTGGAGCCGAAGGAGAGGGAGGCGAAAAAGATGGAGGGTGAGGCGAAATAGTGGTGGAAAGCTGATAGTCTGGAAAAATCAGAAAGGAGATCGACTCAGCAAGAGAAGCTAGGCTGACAGTGGAGGAGCAAGGGTGGTAAGGTCAGGACTCGTCAAAAGTGACATCCCGAGAAATCCTCATCCTGCGAGCAACAGAGTCATAACAATGATAACCCTTATGCTCAAGACTGTAGCCGAGGAAAACACACTTAATCGGTGAGCGATCGACTTAGTGCGCTCTGAGGTGGAAGAAGGACAAAACAGACATCTGGTAAAGCTCGCGAAGGTGACTATACCCTGGAGCTCGACCAAAGAGACGCTCGACAGGTGTAGAACCTCGAAGAAGCGGTGGAGGTCTGGGTTGATGAGAAAAGCGCGAGAGAAATAACCTTAGCCAGTGAGGGAGGAAGAAGAGGCAAGCATGAAAGCGCGAGCGGTCTCAAGCAAGTGACGATGCTTACGCTTAGATACACCATTCTGAGCGTGAGCACCAGGGGAAGAGTACTGAGGAAGAGTGCCCTGCTCAGTGAGAAAACAACGCAAAGCAGTAGATAGATACTCACCAGCAGAGTCGGCACGAAACACACGAATGGCCAAATCAAACTGAGTGCGAACCATGGTGGTGAACATCTGGTAAATAAAGAGAACCTGACTGCGAGAGGACATGAAGTAGATCTAAGTATGACAAGAATAATCATCAATAAAGATCACATAGTAGTGATGACCCCCATTCAAAATGAAAGGAGCCGGACCCCAAACATCAGAGTGAACAAGATCAAAAGGACAAGTAGAAATAGAATCACTAGATGGATGGGGAGCTGCAGCTGCTTGCCAAGCTTGTAACCCATACAATGTAAAGAGGTGTCCCCAGAAACAAACCCAAGAACACAACGACCGACAAAAGACGATAGACGCGAGCCACAAAGATGACTGAGACGATGGTGCACTGAGCGAAGGAGGTAGTGAAGGATGCGGCAAGACCAGAGGTAATGGTAGTGGCTGACTGGCCGGTGGAGACAACGAAAGGAAGATGAAGCCAGTAGAGCTCCCAAAGACACTGCGAATCACGGCGCCGAGGGCCAGTACCAAGCAGAGTCCCCGTGCGGCAGTCCTGAACACAACAAGAGTCAAGACTCAAGAACAACACGACAGTCGTAATCAGTGATCTGACCAGCCGACATAAGCTGCAAAGTAAGTTGAGGAACATGAGAGACTGCAGGAACATGAAAAGAAGAAGTAGAAAAGGTGCCTCAGCCTGTAACAGGAAGAGAGGTACCATCTGCAGTCTAAACAGTGGAAGGAAAATTTATGGAACGCACGGAAGTAAGATGGGTAGAATCTGGTGTCATGTGAAAAGAAGCAACAGAGTCCAAAATCCACGGAGACAAGATACCTGACGAGGGAGAAGGCGGAGGCGAGAAAGACTGCTGAGACGCAACAGCCAGACAAGCAGAACCCGAGGAGTTTGAGGACGAGTCGACACCGAGGCGCTGAAGTAGTAAGAGGAGCCGCTGTGTGGCGTCACCAAAAGAGCCCTGGCGAGAGGCGCAAGCTCCTGAGTGAGAGGAACCTCCAGAGCCCTTCGGGGGATGTCCACCCCGACGACCCTGGTCCCTCTTTCGCTTGTAGCAATCCGATACTGTGGTACATCCACGACAAGATAGGTGCGATGGAAACCCGTAGTAAAGCGGCAACAACCGGAGGAGCCGAGGAGGATCACGATCAGGCCAAGAAAATGGCGAAGGAAGCAGTCTTTGAAGCAGATAAAACAGATGAATCTGAGCCACGCCACGGTGTGAGTCTCCTCAAGACGACACCGTGAGAGCCTCCACCAAGCTCGGGCGCGGGTGGCGAGTCAGGAGCTGAGCACGCACAGTCTCGAACTCAGCCGAGACACGTCAGGAAGTTGTAGAGACGGTGAGTCTCCTAATGAGCGCGGAGCCCCACACAGCAGGGACAGGTCCGGCAGACATCCGGCCCCAGAGAGTCAAGCTGACGCCACACCTCAGACAGCTTCTGGTAGAAGTCATCCACAGTGGCATCAAACTGCTAAAGAGAATGCGCTTGGTGCATGACTGAGAAATACATAGCATCACTCGTCGGCTGGTAGTGAGCTCGGAGGCGCTCCCACATAAGCTATATCGTCGGCAGCTCTGCCACATCCATGGAGATGGTCACGGGCATGCTACCCACCAGAATGGCGGTAGCACGAGCCTCGGCCTCCTACCAGCATTCGTAGGCGTGCAGCTCAGACTGGTAGAGCTCTAAGGCCTCTTCCAGTGCAGCATTGGTTGCCTCGTGAGCCGCCTAATCCACACCAGTAGAGAGAGCGGGCAATACTGGTGGTGAAGGGCAAGGCGAACAGGGTTGCTTGCTGGTGAGATGACCCCAGAGACGCTGACCGTTGAGATGAATCCTCAGGTGAACAGCCTACTCCCGGAAGTTCGCCCCATCGAATCAAACTGGAGGGAGCGGGATGGCGAAGGAGCCTCCAGCAGAAGCCATCACTACTGAACTAGCTCTCTCTCTCTCTCTCTCTCTCTTTTTGTAACTGAAAAACCTATTCAAAATGCACAGCAACCAGAGGACAACAATAAAAAACAGAGCCCGACTCGGTTTTTCACACTCTGACGCCAAGGCGGCGGGAAGCTCGAGGAGAGGGAGAGGCTCGGTGGTGGAGCCTATCGGCGGACCAAGCGTGGCGGTCTGGGGGGCCGTGGCGGGGTGCTTGCAGGTCTTATGAGGAAGTAGAGGCGGACGGCGGAGGGCGTTAGCGGACCAGCGCAGCACGGGCTTGGCAAGGCGGGCGGGCGTGAGAAGCTCCGGAGGTCTTCAAGCCACAGAGATTCAATGGCGGGATCCGTGGCAGGAGGTTCCGGCTAGATCTAGCGTGAGCTGAGAGATCGGCCGGGAGGACTTTGGCCTCGGGGAGTTTGTGAAGCAAGGGACCTTCTGGCACAAGCAAGTTTTAAGAGGCTCAGGGAGGATGGCGGCGGCGGCGGCAACTGGTAACCCTAACCCTAGCCTTGCTCTGATACCATGTTGGAATATAGCTAATCTATTCCAATGGGCCAAGAGGCCAATATATAACATGTACAGGGCGTACAATTATGCAAAGAACACCCTACAATATGCACATATCTAACAATTATACCATCATCTACTCTTATTTGCAATGAACTGTCCATCAAGATTCAGGAATAAAAAGTAAGAACAGACCTTAAGGTGTCATTTCCCTCGGTCCTAACAACACTTAAGCAATAAGTTGAAAAAATGGCTAGAAAAAGATAGAGCATCTGAAGCTAATGTCACAGCAACAAATATTCATACAGTGCAATGTTTTGTCTCCGTACATTGATTAAATGATAAAAGGGCGATATAGCAATCATAGTTCAAAGAAAGAAACATAATACAAATAAAAAAAGAATTCAACATGGCACCACCTGACATAATTTAATTCTGAATTTATTTAGCCTTAAAGATCGAGCCAGTTCCATTTCCTGAAAAATTATAGCATGTAGAATGATAAGCTCGTAGTTTGTGAATCTTGAGAAGATGCAATCAAATAAACAAATGCAAGTCTACATTCAGAATAGAGTGAATGTAAGAGAGCTAAATGATGGACCTCCAAATGTGAAGGAGAAAGAATGCCTTCCAGCTTCTGGAGATCCCTTGAATGCATCAGTTCATGATCTTCACGAAATTTATGGAAAAAGGACCGAGCTGCAGGACTCATATGTTATATTAAAGAAAGAAATGCCCCAAATAAACTAACAGGAAACATCAAAGACAAAGAAAGTTTATCTATGAAGCAACTACCAATACCTTCCTGTGTATGCCCCTCTGCCACTAGATCCATGAAGCAATGGATAAACACTGGATAAAGGACGCGGAGTAATTCGTGCTACAGAAAATGTCAGAATTCAGATATACTGAGTATATAGCTGAATTTAAGAGCAGAAAAGCGCAGATCATAAAAGAAATAAATCAAATTATATAGTAATTAGCTCATCCACCGCAAGCAAATATCCTTTCTGCTGACTACAATCATGTAACAAGTACACAACCATGCTTATATGAATAGTTTTATACTTTCTAAAAGAAGGCCTATAGTGCGAATGCATGGCATAAAGCCATAAAACACAAAGAGGAGTCATTAAGTAAATGCTCCATCTGAAGCTGGTATGCAAGCACTCAGCTATGATCCCGAAAGCTTGGTGTGTAAAGTAGACTTGATCATTTTTAATAAGAGAAAGAAGTAAATAACTCCTTTGCGAGTAGCATGCAATCACTCATACAGGAAAGACTAGCACAGTAATAAAAGAACAGTATGAATATAGCAGCTCCATGCCTCAAAAGAGCTACAATGCTGCAGTTGTACAGTACAGTCACATATACAAGATATGTGAATGCGAAGCATAATCCATCTACATGTAACACACCTTGTATTGATCAAGAGAACTGTATGCCCATGTTCTTAGTTTACTGTAGCCATCGTAGTATCTTGCTGGATCATTGTCTGACCTGTCATTGCGGAACACACACAATCAGAAGACAGTAGAGGGGAAGATCATTGGAGATAATACAGTGAATTCAGAATCTGTGTGAAACATGGATGCTACAGAAATTGGAGGCACACAAAAACAAGATGCAGAACCTTATTTATTAGAATCTAGATACAAGCACCAATGAACCAACGAAGTAGGCTGCTTCACCCATGATCAAACATAAGTAGTCTTGAGGTCTGGTTCTCCGCATAACCACAGATTGTAGCCTTTATCCACTCAAAGTAATTGAAATTACCAACATTGAGTTCGACATCCAAAATTGATGCTACTTAATACTTCATCCACAAAATCACAGTCACAAGCAGCATATAGCCCATTTATCCCTCTTCAAAATAACACAAATTAAAGCCATGCGAGGGGGGAAAATACATCATCCAGCAACAAATCATGGCAATTCGGTACCGAAGTTAAGTCTGAAACTTAAAAAAGGCAAATGTTCACCAAAGCGAGCAAATTAAAGTGCCTCCTCAACAATGTAGCTACATGATGATACAAAACCAAAACCAACCCCGCACCACAGTCCACAGTTACCTAAAACTCCAGACTGTAACTCTCTCACTTACGAAGCATAAACAATTCACAGACCAAGCAAAATCACTGCAACTTTACACTCCAACTCACTAAACGAAGTAACAATTTCTCCCACTCGACCCGCTAAGCTAATTCTGAACCCTGAGACCTTACACCTAGCAGCAACGGTTCATGCCCGAGCACCGAGGCTTTGACACTCAGAACCACCAATTCGACACAATTACAACAAAATCCACTACTAGGTTTCCGCGCTCCAAAACTTGGAGCCGATCCCGAAGCCACCGGCCAAACCAGCCGTCCGAGACAACAGGAATAGAGTTAGGGATTCGGCTAGAGTGGGAAGGGAGGACGGTGGGGAGTACCTGGAGAGCGCGACGTCGGAGAGGGAGGTGGCGGAGAGGCGGTTGCGCTCCTCCTGCAGCGCGAACTCGGTGAGGCGGAAGCCCTTGCGCTGCAGGTACTGCTGCACCTTCTTCTCCATCTCCGCGTCCTCCATGACGGGGAGGACCGGAGGAAAGAGGGGGAAGACGCCACGGCAAGGTGGGAACTGGGAATGGGATGGGTCGTCAGGGCGAGCTCGTAAAGACTAAAGAGGGAGGGGGGAGCTTGTAATGGGTCGGCCCACCCGGCGTTCCTCCCTTGGGCTCCCAGGTAATCGTTTGGGTAATGTGGGCCGGCACATGTTGCTGCCTGCTGCTAGCCGGTCAGATTTATCACGCATCGAGTGACATTTTTTTTTGGCGAGGGTCATCAAGTGACAATTTGCACTAGCGTGTGTATCAGGACTACATGTGAAAAGACCAAAGAACCGGATACAATAAGAAAACACATGAAATCAGCCAACAAGGGAGAGAGGTGTTAGATTAATTTCCTATTACATGGACCTACATGAGTTTAATATCAGCTATCTATTTTTTAGTTGGCTTAAATATATAAAGTGATCAAATAAGATTATTAAGAGTTTGAGTATCTATTAAGGAAAATATGGACTTGTATTTTAAATCTGTGTAGAGACCTAATTGGAATCTATCTCTATTGATGGGCTGGGATAGGATTCTATACTAAAAGCTATAAATAAGGGTCATATCCTCTCATCAAGGTAACACATGCCATACCACCTATCACCATTCATAGTTAGAATTTGTGGCTTACTTCTTGCTTGGAAAGACCTAACCTAGGTAGATTGAGTACTTGTTCATCCACTGCTTCAGATCAAGTTTACAAAGCACAATGGAACCTTCATCAGGTATGCTTCCGTGTTTACATATCGTATTGGGTATTGCAATTACCACATATAATATCATGTTTTGATCTTTTGGTATAGATCATAATTTCTATCAATTGGTATCAAAGCCACTGTATGTGTGTTCTTTTACAACCCATCTGGAGTTTTTTCCCTTCTGCTGCACATCTTCCCCCCGAGCCAAATCGATTTTCCTTTCTGATCGGTGATTGCCTCCCCCCCCCCCCGACGGGATGCTCGGGTGTCCCGGCCGCCGCCTGCACGTGCCCCCCACCCACGCGACCCTTTGGGCTTCCGCCGCCTCTGCGTGCGCCAATCATCCTTTGGCTTCCGTTGCATCTGCATTTGGCCGCACGCCCTTTGGCTAACGCCGTGCACCCTTCGGTTTCGGCGGTCTCCGCAACGCCGTGCGCCCTTCGGTTCTGCCGCCTCCGTGTCATCAAGCAGCCCTCTGCCCTTTCGCCGCCTCCGTGTGCAGTCGAGTGGTATCGTGCGCCCTCCAGCTCCGCAGCGCTGCGTGAGTCTGCGCGCTCTCGACTCCGCCCTTCCGCGATCGGCGAGCGCCCTTTGGCTCCCGCCTGCCTCCGCGAGCGTCGAGCGCATCCTCGAGCTTCCGCCGCCTCCGTAGGCACCACGCACCCTCCGGCTTCCAATCCTTTCAATCTGGTCAGTTCTTGCCTTTCGTTGTTTTCGCATCTGGTGAGTTTCTGCTGCCTTCTCGTGTGCGCCGCACGCTCTCTGGCTTCCCCGCCTCCGCCGAGCGCCCTCAGGCTTCTGGTTCCTCCACGTGCACTGCCGCCTCTGCGCGTGATCGCCTCATTGCTAAATCACCGATAGTGCTGCCTTGCCCTTGCCACTGCGGCCGCTTCTCCTTGTGTGTCCAAGACCAAGCAACAAGAAAATCCTTATGATTAGTTCTTGTAGTTTTGAGTAATTGTGGCATAAAGTTTCTGCATTGGGATTATTTGTGGTTAAGCTTTTGCTCTTCAGTTTGTTCATGTATCTTGGGTCATATTATTTCTAGTTTGGTATGCTGTTTCTGATATTCACTTGAGAAAATCTGTGATCAACTTCAAATTAGCCCATATGATGTTCTCTGTTGTGCAAATTGGTTACATGCAAGATTGGTTATGTTCTCGGATCAATTAACATGCATCTTTAGCTCATCTCAGTTCATGGTTAATATGATGTCTCCTTGCTATTTCTGTTATTAATCAATCAAATGCAATATTGTTTGTCTTGCAAATTGATTATATTCTCTTATTAGCATTAATCATCTGCGCTTTTGAGGATTATATTATGTGTTGTGGTATAAATTGTGGAATCTTATAATATATCCTCTTTTGATGAATGATGAATTGATTCAAATTTGGCCAGCTAGTGTTCTACATAGGTTAATTGAAGTTCTATGTTACCAAAGCAACCTCTATTATGTAGGTTAATTTATTCAGAATAACTAGATTTTTTTGTATCTATAATTTATGCATCTATTGATTGGCCTAAAGGAAAGTCAATATTTGGCGGAATTATATATGCAACTGTGGCAACAAATATGTAACAGTTATAAAGTTTCTATGTGAACAATAAGTCGGACCAAAGTAAGATATATTGTTTGACATGATTTACTATCAGTATTTTGATTGCTACATCAAGGTTACCACTTGCAAGTTAATATTTATGTCAAAAGACTAAATATTAATATATCGCTAGGTATCTTGCATGATGGAATATACCAAATTCTGAATCAAACCTTAAGTATGTTATTCATGTCTTGATATGATCATTTAATTCATTCTTTTATTTCAGCTGCAAATCCTGCTTCCAATATTTCTGCTAGCATCAATTCTATACTTATGCTTACTGGTGCAAACTTTAAAGAATGAAAATAGAACATTTTGATCGTTCTGGGGGTAATGGATCTGGACCTTGCACTTCGTAAAGAACAACCCGCTGCTCTTGTGGCTAATAGCTCCATTGAGGAAAAGATGGAGTTTGAGAAATGGGATCGTTCAAATCGCATGAGTCTAATGATCATGAGGCATGTTGTTCCGGAAGTTTTTCGGGATAGCACATCAGAACAGGCCACTACAGCTAAGGGTTTCCTTGACAGTCTTGAGCAAAGGTTTGCCAAAAACAAAAAGGCTAAAACAAGTACACTTTTGGCAAAACTGATCTCAATGAAGTATAAAGGTAAATGAAACATAAAGGAGTACATTATGGAAATGTCTCATCTTGTTTCAAAATTAAAGTCACTCAAGTTAGAGCTATATGAGGATTTGCTCGTGCATTTAATTCTGATATCCCTTCATGCACACTTTAATCAGTTCAAGATGAGCTATAACTGCCAAAAGGACAAATGGTCACTTAATGAGCTCATCTCCTATTGTGTGTAAGAGGAGGATAGATGGAAACAAAATAAAATAGAAAGTGCTCATTTGGCTATGACCCCTAAAGTTAAAAATAACAAGAGGAAGAGCAAAGAAGCTGCAAGTGTGCCATCCATAAAGAAGAAACAAGGGCATGAATTAGCTTGTTTCTTTTGTAAGAATGATGGTCACGTAAAGAAGGATTATACCAAATATCATGCTTGGCGTACAAAAAAAGGTACAAGTTTTGCTATGGTTAGCTCTGAGGATAACTTAACTTCTGTACCTAAACACACTTGGTGGTTAGACTCCGGTGCAACATCTAACATCAGTGTGTCAATGTAGGGTTTCCTGAACTGCCGAAAGCCAAGTGATGTTGAAAGATTCATCTATGTGGGCGATGGCAAGAAGGTGGAAGTTGAGACTATAGGCACATTTAGGTTGTTGTTAAAGACCGGATATTATCTGAATTTGAAAGAGACTTATTTTGTACCGTCTTTTAGGTGGAATTTGGTTTCTATTTCTATATTGGACAAATCATCTTAGAATTGTTCTTTTGTAAATGGTTTATTTAGTCTTTTTCAGAATTCCAATAAAGTTGGTACCGGTTCTTTAATTTGGCATGATAACCTGTATTTGCTTGATACTATTGCCTCATATAATGAAGTCCTACATACGATTTCTCGTGATATAAAAAGGAAATTTACAAATGAAAAATCAAGTTCCTTGTGGCATTAGCGTTTAGGTCATATCTCCATGCAGAGAATTAAGAGGCTTGTGTCAGAAGAAATTTTAGATCCCCTGGATTTCACAGATTTCAACATTTGTGTTAATTGTATTTAGGGGAAACAAACAAATATGAGGAAGTTAAGTGTTAATAGAGTTTCAAATGTCTTAGAACTGATACATACGGATATCTGCGACCCATTCCCTACGGCTTCTTGGAATGGCCAAAGGTATTTTATCACGTTCATAGATAACTTCTCGCGATATGGTTATATTTATCTTATTCATGAGAAGTCACAGTCCTTGGATGTATTAAAAAAATTTAAGGCTAAGGTGGAAAACCAACTTGGCAAAAGAATAAAGACCGTTCGATCTGACCGTGGTGGTGAATACTATGGCAGAAATGACGGATCAAGTGAACAACATCAAGGACCTTTTACTAAATTCCTAGAGGAATGCGGGATCGTCCCTCAGTATACCATGCTGGGATCTCGTAGCATGAACGGTGTTGCTGAAATATGACTCTTCAGGATATGGTGAGGAGTATGATTAGTCATTCTACCTTAGCAGAGTCTCTCTGGGGAGAGGTGTTAAAAACTGTAGCTTATTTACTCAACAGAGTACCAACTAAAGCAACTAACAAAACCCCGTACGAACAATGGATAGGCAAAATGTACATGAGGATGTCCATATGAGGCAAGGTTGTACATGCCTAATGAGAGAAAATTGGACTCAAGAACTGTTAGTAGCTATTTTGTTGGTTATTCTGAAAGATCTAGGGGCTACAAATTTTATGATCCCACTACTAAGAAAATTTTGAAATGGGAAATGCCCGGTTCTTTGAGGATGTTGAGTTTGAAGGGGGAGATATGGTTAGGGACATTAATTTTGAATAAGTTTCTGAAGGGGATTTATTTTCTCTTCCCTTGGTTATTCCTAATAATGATCGGGATCATGTTATTTTACCCGATATTATTGAGGAAAATGCAAATCAAAATAATGTCCAAGGGGTTCCTCCACAAAACAATGTTCTTACAGAAGAACAAACTTATCAACCTCAAGAACCAGTGCTATTAAGGAGATCCATTAGAGAAAGAAGAAGTGCAATCTCTGATGATTACATTATCTTTCTTCAGGAAAATGAGGCTTATAGTGAAATTTTGGGAGAAGATCCTATCAATCTCCAAAAGGCCATGCAAAGCTCAAATTATGTTAATTGGATCAATGTTATGAATGAAGAGTTAAAATTCATGAAGAACAATGACGTTTGACATCTTGTCCCATTGCTAGAAAGAAAGAAACCCATTGGTTGCAAATGGTTATTTAAGACCAAACGGGATTCGAAAGGCAATGTGGAAAGATATAAGGCTCGTCTTGTTGCTAAATGATATACTCAAAGAGAAGGCATAGACTATAAAGAGACTTTCTCTCCAGTTTCTTCGAGAGACTCTTTTAGGGTCATTAACTTGTGGCACATTTTGATCTTAAGCTTCATCAGATGGATGTAAAAACAACGTTTATAAATGGAAACATTAATGAGACGATTTATATGGAGCAACCAGAAAACTTTGTGGTCGGTGACCCGAAGCAAATGGTATGCAAATTAAAGAAATCCATCTATGGGCTCAAACAGGCTTCCCGGCAATGGTACCACAAATTTCATGAAATTATTTATCTCGTTTGGTTTTGAGGTAAATACAGTTGAGGATTGTGTGTATCATAAATTCAGTGGAAGTAAGTTTATATTTTTGGTTCTGTATGTTGATGACGTATTACTTGCATGTAACGATATAAGTCTGTTGCATGAAACCAAGAGATTTCTCGCTAAAAATTTCGAGATGAATGATCTTGGTGATGCTTCTTTTGTATTAGGAATTCAAATATACTGAGATCGCTTTCAAGGTATACTTGGATTATCACAAAAGAACTATATCGATAAGGTGTTGCAAAGATTTGGATGCAGAACATCCCCTATTCATCTTTGATAGGGAGCTTGATTTATGCTCAAGTTTGCACTAGACCTGATATAGCATATATTTTTGGAATGCTAAGTAGGTATTTAAGCAATCTAGGATTGGATCATTGGGTCGCAGCAAAACAAGTGTTGCGGTATTTGCAAAAATCAAAGGATTCCATGCTCACATATAGGAAATTGGATCCGTTCGAGATCATTTGGTATTATGATTCCGATTTTGCTGGTTGCCAAGATACTCGCAAATCCACTTCAGGTTACATTTATCTACTTGGTAGAGGTGCGGTTTCTTGGAAAAAGCACTAAGCAGTCACTCGTTGCCCTGTCCACAATGGCAGCTGAGTATGTTGCTTGCTATGCGGCTTCAAATCATGGGATATGGTTGCAAAACTTTGTCATAGGGCTGTGAATTTTGGATCAGGTCGACAGACCACTAAAGTTATATTGTGACTATAAATCTGCAGTTATGTATTCTAATAACAACAGGAGCTCGTCAAAGTCTAAGCATATATATATATATCAAGTTCCTAGTTGTGAACGAAAGAATTCAGAGTGGTAAATTATGAATTGAGCATTGTCAGTGATCTAGAACCAATCTTATGTATGATTGTTTGATTCGGGGGGTCTCCTAGATAAGAATCATACAGAGAATGACACGGGGATTTTATACAGGTTCAAGCCTTCTCCAGAGAGAATAACAACCCTACTCCTGTGTGGCTATATTGAGTATGCTAATTACAATCAAGAGAAAGACTAGAGCTTGTACTCCAAATTGCGCTTCTCTCCTTCTGCCTTCTGACTTCAACCTTATATAACGTATGAAGAGGTGGCAGTTCCTCTAGACGAAGAGGCGTCCCAACATTCCAATTGATGAACCGCTTGATGGAAGTTGCCGCCAAGGACGTGGCACCCCCATGTTGCTAGGCAGTTGTTGTCAGAGACAGAAGTAATTTATGTGGTTACTAACAGAGAGTAACAACGTATATTAAGTACCCCATGTGTTAAACATGGCGCATTATACTCCCTAATTGATTAGGCTGACAAGTCAGCAAGCCCTATCAATTACAGGGTTGTCGAAGCTAGGCTGGTCGAACCCAACCAAGTCGTAGAAGATCTTATGACTGCTCAATAGTCGTAGAAAGGCTTACAACTAAACCATGGTCATAAGAAGACTCATGACCATGGGGTGGTTTATGACCCGACAGTTTGACCTCTCCCTTATAAATATTAAGGGGTATACTTAAGACTAATATGGAGATGTTAATATACGTAATAATAATTACAGATAAATAAATAAATAAGAATTATTAGATCCTAGTCATCTAGCCCCCCAACTTCAAGTGTAAATAACTTACTTGGAAAAGGGAGTCGTAGAAGGTCTTACAACCACAAAGTAGTCGTAGAATGATGGTCAGAAGTAAAAGCCTTTCCGATTAGTATTTCATTTTGACTAGAAGACTTAGTCAAGAAGGTAATTTCTCTTGAGGTGTAAAGACAGACTCGGTTTTCTCAAACAAGCAAATTAAAGAATCTCAATCGAGTCGCACAAATATGTTCGTTGGAGCGGTTTCTGAAGAGGTGGCAACTGTTGAGTTTTCACGATCTTTAAGTAAATAGTGTGGTTATAAAAACTTACCGCAGGTATGATTCTAGGGTTCTTACTTTTTCTCCATCTACTTCAACTGTTCCTCGAGCTCTTGCGTTCTCCACCGCCGACCAAATCACCTCCTTCCTCGAATCATTTCCAAATCCAATCCAACCTCACCTAGAGAAAATGGCCGGAGTAGCTTCTAAGTGGGCGGAATCGGAGATGGATTCAGCTAAGATAAAAGCTTTGGTCACCGCCGAGAAGATTCCGAAGAGGGAATTCGTGAAGTGGATTGAGGCTATCGGGCAACATTGGCTTTCGAGGGAGATTGGTCAGATCGCCATCTTTCAGGCGTACTGCGAGTGTGGCCTTCGACTACCTGCTCATCCCTTCCTTACACTTGTACTCGAGCACTTTGGGGTGAAATTGGTGAACCTTGTTCCCAATTACATCACAATGTTAAGTGTGTTCGTGTACTTCTTCGAAGCTTACCTTGGGATCCTTCTAGACCTGGAGCTGCTCCAATACTACTATGCAATAAGCAGATAGTCTGGAATTGTCGGGAACTGCGGTCTGAAGCTCCATGATGGGAAGGCCAAGGAGTACATTCAAATGTTCACCCGGTCGTCGTGGCCGGGGTGGAAGAAGAAGTGGTTCTACTGGGAGACGACCAATGAAGATAGCCTTTCCTTTGTTAGTAAGACTTCCGAGAAGATTTCTTCCTAGGATTTGACTCACAAGGATCTTGGCCGGATCGCCCTTACATTCAAGCCATCAAAGACTTGAAGAAAGAGGGACTCACCGGATGGCACGTGGCAAAGGATTTTATCACGCGCCACATTAGCCCTTTGAAGAAACGAGCACATCTCATGTGGATGTACTCGAGGGCTAAGGATTCGACCAGAGATTACGAGAAAGGCAAGTAATCTTTCAACTTAGCTTTATTTTAGTTAATCTCAAGCCTAACCACTGAATGTTTTATCTACTTGTGCAGATCTCTCACAAACGGAGATTGACATCCGAGTCAAATTCGTTTGTGAAAAAGCTCCACCACTTGACATGGTGGCTCCTCGAATCCTTGCGGTCGAATCCGCAAAGGAAAAGGAGGAAAGCCTAAAGGTAACCAAGGATTGATTCCTTCTTTGGACCCTCGTAGTCATAGGAAACGACCACTAAATAATGTTTCTCTTTCTGACCTTTACAGAAAGTAGGTATGGAAGACCGTCAGGACGACCAAGAGGTCAGACTAATGGTTATTGGCACTGAAGCAGAGCAAGTGAAAGCTCCTCTAGCCAAAAAGCGTCGACTTGCAAAGGCTGTCGACAAGAAAGAGGCGGGCTCAAGTTTCGATTCGACTAGGCCCTTTGCGCAATTCTTTACAGACATAGTTGTTGCGGAGAAAGCAAAGGTGATTGAAGCCCGTAAGCACAAAGCCCCCAAAACCAAAGTGCCATTCTACTATGATGAATTGACTTTTGCAGTCTCAGCTTCTCACAACTTTATTAAGCAACTAGAAAAAGAGAACTAAAAAAGCTTTGTATCTTTTGTGAAGGATACCGCTGCGTCAGCAGAGCTTATGGTCGAGGGAAGTACTACTCTTGAGATGGTTGAAACAGGTTTCGACCATTAGGAGAGTTAAGAGGGACAAGGAGCGGCAGTTCTCGCTCAACACCAATGACCAGATGTAGCCATGGCGGACCCCATTCCTCAGCTCGAATTTCGACCAGACGTGGTCAAAGAGAAGAAGTCGAAGAAATCTTCCTTAGCGATGTTTTCTTCTGGATTTAGGATCAAGTATAGGAAACAAAGGTATGTAAAAAGATAAAAGTATAAGAACAACATTTACATTTTGCTTTCTATAAATTTGACATGTTTTCCTTTATGTGATCTTAGCCTGACCCCTCCAGCCCTCGAGGACGCTTCTGTTGAGAAACCCGCTACCCTTTCTTCTACAGTCGAGGAAATGATAGCGGGAGTGACCACGACTATGGCCACTGTCTCTGTGGTGGAAGAAATTGTTGCTGCTCAAGCGACTACGACCACAGAGGCGGTCGCGGGATCGACTAACGTTCCTCCGGTGGAGGTGATCGTTCTTACCAAAGCAACCATGACCAATGAAGTGGTTAGGAGGCAGAGGCGAAAATGGCGAATGATGCGGCGGAAGCATCTGGGCAAGGTGGCGGAACTTTCGATCATCGTGCCAGAAAGGAAGTCGTTGCGGACGTTCCCTTAGGCTCTCAAAGAACCGCCGACACTATCATCACCGAAGAAGAAGAGTACCTTAACTTCTTCTCTGAGTTCTTTGGACCTGCTTCTATTGTGGGATCTTTCGCATTCAGGTCTCGTAACCAAGTTCCTCACCCTAAAGACATTCCTAACAGGGGGAATATTTTCAATGACGAGCATCTCGAAAAGGTATGGTGGAATCGAGTTGAGAAGATCGATGAATTGAAGGATCCCATAAGGGTATTCTCCATGTTTGCTTGAACGAGCATAAATGTAAGCATCTGATGCCAAATATTTATATATGCGGTTTATTTCTCGCTTTTCATTGTCTTTCTTTATGCAGAAAGCTTTGGAACAAATTGTCACTGTTGGTGAATACAACCGACAACTTATACAACTACGACAACAAAAAGCGGAACTCCGCGAGCAGGCAGAGAGATGGTAAGCTATTGCCATTCGTAATCATTTTTTACTCGACTACTTGTGTAGTTCTCATGTCTATCTTTAACCTTTGCAGGTTTAAGAGTGACGAAAAATCCCTGGCTGACGCAGTCGACCATGAGAAAGTCGAGACGGAGAGGCTAAGGGATGAAAATCTTGATCTGATGAAGAAACTTCAAGAGGCTAACTCTGCAGCTCTTGATCTGTAGAGTGAGATAAACAGTAAGTTCTGAACTGAAGACTGCTTATGATAATGATCTCTTGTTGTTTCTATAACTCTTGTTTCTTATCAGAAAAAGAGGTCGAAATGGGTAGGCTCCAAACCGAGGTCAACGAAAAGGCCTTGGTTGTTTACGAACTATCCCGTTCTGCCAAAGAAAAAGACTAGGTGATAAAGTCATGGGCAGAGCAATCTGCAAAGAAGGATGCCTCCTAGGACAACGAAATTAAACAATTTAATGCTCGACTGGCAGGTAAGTGACTCTTTACCCACGACCAGTGTTGCGTACGAGTTGTTTAGGGATATGCTTCTGACTAGTTGTACTATATTTCGGAGCAAGCAGTCAAAATCAAGTGACTCCACAAAGCTTCGACTCGTAGTAGGAGAAGACGAAGTCGATGAAGATTAACCTTAAAGACAACATCTCACTTCTACACAACATACTCGGTGGGCTTGGTGCTGAGGAAGTTACTCCTCTTGAACACACCCTAACTGCTCAATCGAGTATTGTTGGATAGCAAGTCAGAGCCTTAAGGGAGCTGATAACTACTCTAAAGGCCAACCAGGCTGACTCGAAAAGAGAAGCGATCGAAGGTGCAGTAGGTTATGCCTTGGCAAAACTTAAGGTACACGGCCGTAATCTCGATCTTTAACCAATTGAGGATGACTTCGACTACTCCAAAGCAGAAGCAACTCGTTTGATCGAAGAGGTAAAGTCAGTCAGCCAGAAGGTCATGGAGAAGATGCAAATTGGATTTCCTTCATGAGAGTAGATTGTAATAGGGAACTTGTAAAGACAAATATTTTGGTTATGAATATATATATATATATATATATATATATATATATATATATATATACCCAATTTTCAAGTTCCAAACTAAAAATAAAATTTAATTATTTTTCCGAATTTCTAAAATTTTAAAAAACTTTTTCTTATTTACTTCAAAGCCAAAATAAATTAATTACAAAATTAATTACCAATTATAAGTTTGAAATATTTTATTTAAGTCCAAAATGACTCAAGGAATTTCTGTGAATTGTCTCATAATTTTTGGAATTTTTTTGCTATTTTCTAAAGCCAAAACGAATTAACAGATTTATTTAAATCACTAAACCAAATTAAAACCAGAAAACCTCTTTGGGCCGAATCTTCCTCGGCCCATTCCTATTTTTGCGCACGTGGCCCACTCAGCCCGCTGCACCGCGCACCTCTCCCTCTCCATCTCACCGACACACTGGGCCCACCTGTCATCCTCTCCTCTCTCTTTCCTTTTCTCTCTCGGTCTCGCTGACTTGTGGGGCCCGCAACGCCACGTCACCTTCTCCTTCCTTCCCTTCGTCTTCATTTCAAACCCGCTGCGTCTGCCATTATCACATTTTTAAAAACCTTCCAAAGCTACATCAAATCACCCGAATGCCTCCCGTATTCACCGGCATTTAAACGTCGTATCAATTCCGTACCCGACGTGGCCCTTTCCTTTCCATCTCCGGCCCCAAATCCCGTTAATTGTGCCTTGATCCTGGCAGACCTTCATGCACCGCACGCCGCCTCAGGCTTGCTCGCGCCCCTTTAAATAGCGCCCTGGCTCCGCCTCATTTTCCGTACCTCACCCCACAAACCCTAGCTCTCCTCCCTCACTCTAGCGCCCGAAATTCGAGGTTCTCCGCCGCCACCTGATGCTTCTTCGACCACCAATTTCATCGCCGTCGCCGATGCTCCAACGACTTCTTCTACACCCACGACATAGCCACACCGCGCGCTACATGGTGCCTCCTCTCTTTTCGCCAGAGACACACATGAACGCCCTTGCCGCCTTCGACCTAGCACAGCCGCTGCTAAACACCTCGCCATCGGCCACCTCGTTGTGCTCCGACGCCGCCAGGTAGCGCATTAACACAAGCATCGCATTGTCTTTATTTTGCGCACACCCGCGAGGCTCACCGCGGCACGAAGTGCCGATGAGCCCCTCACCGGAGCACCACCGCTCATCGATCTACGTGGCACGCACACATGTGCGCCACGCTAGAGCCACATCAGCACCTAGGTCCTAGTAAGCACCTAAACAGCGCCCGTGTGGCTGCCACGTTAGCCACCATGCTAGCACACGCGTAGCCCACACTATTCACATGAGCCCAGTCCACAATGGACTGTTGACCGCTCATGGACCTAGTCCATTGATTGACGAGCCCACATTTCATAGATACAAAGAGTTTTCTTTAGAAAAATAATTCCAGTCGAAAAATCGATTATTCCAACCGCTAACGTCAGCATGCGCAATAAAGAGAATTTCCTTTAGAAAAATAAATCGGTTAAATCCAGAAATTGAATTTTAGATAATTCTTTAGGGTTTAAACTTCCGAGGGTTCATTCTCCTTCATACGAACTCCGATTTCGACGATTCAAATATCTAAATTCATCTAAATTCAAGACCTAGCCAACTAAACCAAAATTATTTCATTTGGAGGTTAATTTGTAGTTTCATTTGAAATTATTTGTGTTTATTTGAATTTGGCTTAATTTCACGTATAGATTTCTACGATTCCAAGGAACATGAGTTAGTTGAAGAAGAAGAATTTGAGTAAGGAAAGTTATACCTTTGACCATGTTGATCCTATTATTTTAACTTATTTAATTCTGTTTTAAACTATTATTGCATGCATAATTCTATTCAGTTATTTTAAATTCCTGTTTTAAATTCCTAGTTACTCTATTCTTCTTTGTATGGCCAATGTTGATGTTTGGATTATCTTTCTTTTGTCACCATAGTCAAAATAAAATAAAATTTGAAAGATTATATGCTTAGACAATGCTTAGATCAAAATCTTGAATTTGGGGAGTTTAACCAAAATATTCAAATTTGATTCAAATTGAGTCTATGGTATTGTCGTATCATGGAAAGTTTATAAAATGCTTTTACTTGTGAAATAAATTAAAATAATTTAGACTTGGGCATAATGGATGTCTGTGGTGTGTCAATGCACGATCGACTCATTTCAAATCGAGACCACGTGATCGACTCATTTCAATGATCGAGACCGTGGTTGCACACCAAGGAATAGATTGCCGATGGTGGCAAGCCATCTTCATTCCTTAAAGAGGCGATGGGGAGGAGAGAGCCGAGAGGGAGGGAAGCTGTGCTTGGGGTATTTTACTGGGCCAGCCCAGATTGGGCCAGCTACAGCCGAGGAGGGATAGGATACCACTACATGATAGGAATGGGAATGATTAGGCTTATTAATTTGTAATACCTCATTGTTGTTTATGCCATGTTGATGGCGTCTTGACAGGTGTCGGTTAGACATCTATCGAGAGTTGCCCAAGCCGCTTAAAGTCCCACTTGGCAAGAGTCCCACTTGGCGAAGAGGGGGCTTCTAGCGGGTGGTTAGCCCAATAGAAGTGAAATCTTAGCTGGCATATTAACTTTGGGGTAGAACATTGTAAAAGCCTCATGATAATCACTTAGTTGCACGCCTTCAGAAGTGTGTCATGTCTGACATTATAAGATGATTATCACTTGTGGGTAAAACCGTACAAACTCTGCAGAGTAGAAACTATTCTAATAGTTGTATCCACGGTCATGGACATGCTGAGCAAAGCCACTCCAAGTTAGAATTTGGTTTTTATTTTAAAATGGTTTTAGTAATTTTAGGATGGTTAATCATTATGGTAAAATTGGGCGGTCAGCCATGTGATAGGTGGGTATCCTTCACCATTCATTTATGGAGGTTATCCACTATAAAACTGTCAATTTAGAATTTGATTTTAGTTATAGATTAAAAATTGCCTAGAAACTTAGTATGAGTATTTAAAATTGAAAATGTTGTTTTATGCAAAAGAACTCTATTAGGGTCATTTGATTACACTTGCATGCATTATATTCTCGTTATTAGGTGTAACTTGCGAGCACGAAAGCTGTGCTCACTCTTGCTGAATAAAATTTATTCAGGTGAAGATTATTATCAAGACAGTGAGGATCAGGACGACTAGGCTACGCCCCTAGATGATTGTCTGTGGTGAATCGTGTAGCCTACCTATTTATTTAGCTTCCGTTGTTTCTTTCTATTTGGCCTCAGGCCCAAATGTAATAAACTTCGATTATCAATTAATAAATGTGTGATATGATTTTGCTATCACTTTTGTTTGACTGTGTACACTAGCTATTCCTGGATTAGTGTATGAAACGCAGAGAAACCGGGATCCTTCGTTCCCGGGTTCGACAATATACCTGCTTTTTCCTACAAATTATCTTGTCGAGTAGTTAGTAACTCATAAGATAATGAATAGAAAAAGAAAATTAAATTTAAGACTAAGAATTGAAGTCATATTAATGACTTTATCCTAGCCCCCGACTATTTGCTTAGTTTATATAGATAAACAAATAAATAGTGTATATAAGGGTTTGCTTAAAAAAGAAGTTTTTCCTACTTGTGTTGTTGATCTTGATTGTCATGTTCTGGTCGTAAGAGTTTAGTAATAGATAGACACTAGGAAGTTCCTTCTAGTGGGCAGGACCACGTGTAGAGAGGAAAGGCTTTGACTAGTGAAGCTACGTTCTCCGACCATAGTAATCGAATCGAGAGCATCAACACAAGTGGAATAAACTCTTCGGAGTGCTTTAAAAGTTTATTCAATGTTTCCAGTAAACTCAATTTGTTTGACACTGATAGCAAGAGTTGGAAACAGTATGACGCTAGGAAATTCCTTCTAGTGGGCAGGACCACATGCAGAAAGAAAAGATTTCGACTAGGTGTTGTGTCTTTCTCCGACTAGTTTGAACGCATTTGAGGTTACTAAAAGGAGTCAAACAAACTATAAAAGTGTACTCCACTTAGAGAATTTTTCATAAGTAATCAAGAAAATAAACTAAGGTTAAAAAGAGCTGGCTTGGAGAATGCTTCGACCAGTTTTGTTAAACCCAGTCTCTTTGTATTGGTAGCAAAAGTTAGGAACAAGGCAACACTAGGAAGTTCCTTCGAGTAGGCAGGACCATGTACAGAGATGAAAAACTTCAACTATGTGATGTTACCCTTCTTCGACCAGTGTAAAGAAAAACTGAGTGTATAAAAATGATCAAAAGACTATCCAAACATTACTTAAAAGTAAGATAATAAAGAGTGAAAAAACCTGAAACTTTATTGATATAGTAAGGAGTTACACATAAAATTTGCGTAACCGGTCAATGTTCCAAGAACTGGAGAGAACCCGGCCATCTTCCATTGCCAGTTGTACCGAACTTGGTCGCGTAACTTCGACCACTGTGTAAGGACATTCCCACTTGGGGGGAAAGCTTATTCCGATTAGACTGGGATTGAATTTTCTACAACACGAAGTCACCTACAGCAAGGCTGCGATGTTAGACCTTACGATCGTAGTATTTGCGTAGAGCTTGTTGGTAGACCGCTGAATGGATCAAGGCTTGATTCCTCTTCTCTTCGAGTAGGATGATGTCATCCGCTAGAAGTTATTCCTGGGTAGAGTCGTTGATAGTTTCAACCCTTGTCAATTGGATCTTTAGTTCTGGTGGAAGCAAAGCTTTAGCCCTAAAAACTAGGAAAAAAAGGTGTTTCACTTGTAGCCCGACTTGCAGTCATGCAAACTGCCCATAATACTAAGGGTAATTCTTGTACCCAAGCCCCGGAACGCTTGACAAGCTGGTCGAACACTTGGGTTTTTATGCCCTACATTATTTGGCCATTCGCTTTTTCGACTGCCCCATTACTTTGTGCGTGGGCAACATAAGCATAACATAACTTGGTACCCAACTCGTCACAAAATTCCTAAAATTTTGCGCTCGAAAATTGCTTACCATTATCTGTAATTATTCAACTAGGGACACCAAATCGAGTAATCATGCTTCTCATCATGGACCTTTTTGTGGCTTTCGTTGTTATCCCAGTCACAGGTTCGGCTTCAATCCATTCTGTGAATGTATCAATAGCCACAAAAAGAAACTCAAAGCCCTCTGGTGCTTTTGGGAATGGCCCTAGGATATCATGACCCCATGTCGCAAAAGGCTATGAAAGAGGAATCGTTTGCAATGCCTGAGCCGGTTGGTGCATTTACCTGCTATGAAACTAACATTGTACACATTTTCGAACCAACTCTTTGGCATCATGGAGGGCCGATGGCCAATAAAAACCTTGCCGGAAGGCTTTACCGACCAGCATTCTATAAGAAGCATGAGTTCCACAGATACCCCTACGTATGCCATGAAGGAGATTTTATCCTTCTTTCTGCGATATGCCTCGCATGAGAACCTCTTGAGTACCTTTTCTTATAGATGACTCCTTTGACTAAAGTATACATTTTAGCCTTCCGGGATAAACGATCTGCCTCAAGATCATCATCGGGTAGTGTACCCTTCTGAAGATACTCGTAGATGGGATTCATCCGAGTATCCTCGTACTCTAGAGAGGCTGTCTCAATAGAAGGTGTTTCTAGTGCTTTGACCAGAGACGACTTCTGGAGCTGCTCCAAGAAGACTCCTTGTGATACTTGAGATCAAGAAGAGGCTATTCGAGCTAACTGGTCAGTGAAAAAAAATTATCCTTTCGAGGGATATATTGCAACTCGAAACAAAAAAAATGATTTTCAAGCCTTCGAACTTCCGATAAGTACTGAGACATGGTCAGATTAGAGCATTGATACTATTTTCCAACCTGATTCATGACCAGTTGAGAGTCTCCTCCCACGAGTAGTCGTTGAATCCCGAACGCTTTTGTTGCTTGTATGCCAGCCAACAAACCTTTATTTTCTACCCCGTTGTTAGTGGCAGGAAAGTGTAATTAAATACCATACTTTAAGGTCACTCCGGTAAAAGATTTCAGGACCACCCCGGCCTCGAGCCCATTAACGTAAGCGACCCGTCAAAGTACATCATCCACTAGTCGTGGGTATCGTACTGGGGATCCTGAACAGGTTCAAGATTTGTCCATTCGGCGATAAAGTCTGCCAAGATCTGGGATTAATAGTCATTTGGGACATGAAGTGGAGGTCAAACTCCCCAAGTTCTACTGACTATTTTGTCATACGTCCCACTGCTTCCCTGTTCTGGAGGACCACTCCTAAGGGAAACTCAGACGACACAATCATCTTGTGCACCTAAATTGATTGACCAGGCCAACTACGACCACCCTATAATTGATTGAGCTTGCAGACAAGTAGGCATAATTGACTAGGGCATCTAAACAGTTAGTATACACTGTTATTCTCTGGAATAATTGCACGATTAAACTCTCTTCCCTGATGATAACCGCTTGGTGACGTGGGACGTTACTACTCCAGCAATAATCTCTAGTAACTGCTTCATCATCTAAAGCATTGAGGCACCCTTTGGACTGGAGAAACCACCGCCCACTTCGAGCAATATATAAAGGGAAAGATCAACAGACACGGAGAGAGAGGCAATCAGGAGCACAAGACATTAGACTTGAGTCTTTCTCTTGATCTGCAACTAGCATACTCAATATAGCCACACAGGAGTAGGGTTGTTATTCCCTCCGGAGAAGGCCTAAACCTATATAAAAATTCCCGTGTCATTCTCTCTGTGTGATTTGAGTCTTGGAGACCCCCCGAATCAAACAATCATTATGTTAGATTGGTTCTAAAACACCGATAGTAGTAAACTGGTCGTTGGACATTTTCACGTTCTGCGACCAGTACTGCGCTCACTGTTTGTGGCCTGATAGCTAGATAAATTAAGAGCGTCTTTTCTGGTTTCGGAGAAACCAAAACAGGAGTACTCATAAGATACCTCTTGACATCCTCAAAGGCTATGTTTGCCTCTTCTGACCACTCGAAACCCTCATGTTTCCTTAGAAGTTTGGAGAAAGGAAGGTCTTTTTCTCCCAGTTGTGCGATGAAATGACTTAAAGCCGCCATGCACCCCGTGAGTTTCTGGGTTTCTTTCTTCGTGATCGGAGGGTGCATTTGTTTCAATGGTCTTTATCTTTTCAGGATTTGCTTCAATTCCTCGAGTAGAGACAAGGAATCCAAGCAATTTTTTCTGAAGAAACTCTGAACACGCACTTTTCAGGATTGAGTTTTAAACGGTGTTTTCTGAGGTTGTTGAATGTTTCTTGCAAGTCAGAAATATGATTAAGTTTCTTGATGCTTTTTACGACTAGATCATCAACACAAGCTTCCAAATTTTGGCCTAGTTCAGGTGAAAAAGTCGTTTGCATCAAGCATTGAAAAGAAGCACCAGTATTTTTTTTAGACCAAATGGCATTTTAACATAGCAAAATATCCCAAATGGTGTAATAAATGCGGTCTTTTCTTCATCATCTAACCGGAGTATGCATCTAGAAAACTTAATACTTCACAACTAGCAGTAGAATCAACCAACTGATCGATATGAGGTACAGAAAAATCATTTTTTGGACAAACTTTATTGAGATTAGTAAAGTCTACACATATATGCTACTTACCATTAGACTTTCTAACCATTACAGGTTAGCCAACCACTCTAGGTGGTCAACTTCTCTTATAAAGCTTGTTCTAAGTAACTTGTCCAATTATGATTTGAGGACTTCTCGTCGATCAGGTGTAAATCTCCGTAATTTTTGTTTTAGGGTTTCTTGTCAGGCCGTAGAGCTAGCCTATGCTCGATCACTTCCCTGGAGACTCCGGGCATGTCGGATGCTTGCCACACGAAGACATCTGCGTTAGCTCATAGGAAAGTGACGTGGGCATCTTCCTATTTGAGGTCGGAAGTAACTCCGATGCGAACAGTCTTTGAGGGCTCCTCTGAATTTAGAGGGACTTTCTTGACTTGATCGTTTGGTTTTGGCATAGCTTTAGACTTCAACTACTTGGTCGAAAGCTACCCCTTACTTGCTTCTCGAGTCGGTATCTGGCCAACCATCTCGAAGGACTTGTGGTCGCATGTAAGTGTCATCTTGTTGTTACAGCATACTGTGATCACTCCTTTGGGACCTGGCATCTTAAGACATTGATACCCGTAGTGAGCAGCCAGTAAGAATCATGCCAAAGTTGGTCGTTAGAGTATGACATTATACGCCTTATCGAAATCGACCACCTCAAAGGAGATTTTTTCCGTTCTGAAATTGCTTGGAGAACCAAATGTGACAGGAAGAGAAACTTGGCCAGTGAGTTTGGCCGAAGAACTTGGTACAATCCCATGGAATGAGTATCGTATAGGTTTTATTCTGGTCCGAGATACTTGCATCTCATCCAGGGAACTCGTAAATAGAATATTTAATGAACTGTCACCATCAACTAACACGCGATTCACTCGACAGTTGTTGATGGTGGGCTCGACTACGATCGGATATCGACCTGGTCTTATGGAAGGGATTAGACAGTCTGCCTTCTCAAAAGAGATGGGAACTTCCGACCAATTTTGTGATTTAAGGATAAGAGGAGGGTCAATAGAGTTTACCTCTCGTGCGACGGCTTTGAACTGTCGCTTTGAATCGTATGCCGAAGATCTCCCAAAGATGTGGTTGATGGTATGCTTCGAATCTTGGAACGACATCTCCTCACCATCGTCCGACTGCTTACGACCACTCGTTTGTCCTACCTCCTTGAGTGTAGGGAGTGGTCCTTTGCCGGTGTAGTAGTCCTCAAGTTTTCTTTGAAAAACCCAACAGTTGCGAAGGTCATGTCCTTACTTTTTATGGAAAGGACACCACCTGGGTTTGTCATTCTTCCGCTCGGGGTGCTTCCCTGTAATACTCCGGATATCAAATAAAGAGTATATATTATTCGGAAGAGAAATTTTTTTTCAATATCGAGTGCAATATAGGTTAGACAGGGAGTTTAATCGGAATTTCAGTTTTGAAGGAAATCTTTGGAACATGGGCCTCCGCCCAGCTTGGGCAGCTGAGGCCGGCCTGTTGGGCCAAAAAGGGGAGGCGCCTAAGTTGGGCCCAACCCATGCACCACCTCTCCTCCCTCAAACCCTAGCTTATCCACCCCTTCCCTTTCCTCCCCATAAGCACCACCAGCCCCTTGCTAGCTGAATCCTCCACCGCTCCCCTTCCTTAGAGCTGCCCTCCCGCCACTCCCTCCTTGGCGCCCATTCCTCCTCAAGCTCACCTCCATTGTCGCCACCTTGGGAAGCTCCCAGACTAGTAGCCACAAGAGGAAGAAAGGGGAAGGGAGGGAAGAGAGGAAGAGGTAGAGAAGAGGGGAGAAAGGAGGAGGAGAAGGATCTGCAGGTGGTGGTGAACCCCGGTCCTAGATCGTTACGCCTTTTGTCTCCTGTCTCTCGGTGAAGGCAAGTGCAAGTATTATTAATGAGTTATTATATTATATACTTGATGAATGCCATAGTTGATTGATGTTGATTGTTGCTTGGTAATGTTGATGAGCATGAATGCCATAGTTTAATGATGATGTTTTATGATGATGCGTATGTGATAAAGCTTACATGGAAATGTTTACATGACGATGCATGCTAATGTTTATGTGATTACGTTTACATGGTGGAGTTTATATGAGGATGCTTACATGTCAATGTTTAAATGATGATGTTTACATGGTAATGGTTTCATGATTGATGGCAATATTGATGGGCCAAGGTGAGCAATGAGACTACCTTGTTAATGATGACAATGATGAATCATGATAATGACATTGGTCATGTGCATTGCATCATGGCGAGGATGCATGAGCAGTCGGTGAGAAAGACATGTAACTAATCCGGTGAGGTCGGTGAGAAAGTTACATGACTAGTCCGTGTGCTCACATTTTTCATTGAGATCCCGTCATGCATTGGGCGGGCTTAGTCCCTACACTCGTGGAGTGTGGGCATGAGGTCCCCGTGCTCGAGGGCACGAGCTTGAGTATACATCGACAGATGTACTACTCGCATTACCCAGAATTGCAAAGAAGTTGACGAAAGTGCATTCATGACATGTTCATTGCATTTCGCACAAGAGATGGATTTGTGGTATATAACGTTGTTATTAATGATGGGATTGTTTATTTCTTCGACTACTTATGATACTATCATAAGAGATGGATTTGTGGTATATACTGCTGTTGTTCATGATGAGATTGTTCATTCCATTTGATTACTTATGATGCTATCATAAGAGATGGATTTGTGGTATATAATGCTGTTGTCCCTGATGGGATTGTTTATTCCTTTGACTACTTATGATGCTATCTTAAGAGATGGATTTGTGGTATATAATATTGTTGTTCACTTATAGGATTGTCTATTCCCTTTGACTATTTATGTTGCTACTGCTTGATTTGCTATTGCACTTTGTCGAAGTCGTGGACTCACACTTGTCGTGTTGTGCTTGCTAGGTACCTCTCGAGGCGGCGACATGCATGGGAAGGGTAGGCTTGGTGCACGCCACATAATCACTAACCACAATGAATAACCTAGTCCATTTAGCGCAATTCCTATTCTTGATAATTGCTTTAGTTTGATTGTGACCATCTTTCGTGGTGGTTGTTTTAATTGTGGTCATGGATGACCTATTTATGTTCTTATTCATTTGTTGATTGAGTCCATTTAATTCTTGCGATGGGTTAGAATGTTTGGTTGATGGTTTATTGAGTTGATGAAATTAATGGGTTCAGTAGAGTCTCAAATATTTGTAATAGGGTTGATTAGAAGATTTTGGATGCCCTTTTGATTATGCTATAGTTGTTTAGCTTATCCTAGATGTCCTTTGATGATTCGTTAAATTGGATGATTTGACTGTTGAATGATGCTATATTAAACTGTTTGAACCCCCGGTATAGCCATCTATAAAAAGGAGGTTCTGCCGGTTTTTTTAGAGAAAGGTCTTAGTTCTATTTGGTTAAGGTAGTACTGTTTGACAAATGGTTGAAATTCTTCCGTATTAGTGTTGTACGTTAGTCCTTTAGGTAACATCTTGGTTTCCGTGATAGCTAGGGTGTTACAGCTTGGTATCGAGCGGGCTTTAGGTCCGTGGTAGTGAAATATTAAATTGACACACTGCGTGCACAAAGAAGATGGGAATGGGTCAAGCATGGCATTCACGTTTTTGTTCTATTGCTTTGAGCATTGCTATAATGAATTGATTATGAATACTTATGATATGCCTATATGGTTATTATATGTTATAATGGTAGATGACGAGAGGTTCAACAGGGTTGTAGTCTGGGTTGTTGTGTTGCACCACCGCTCGTGGTATGAGTCTTTCCGGGAAGATTTTTGTCTTCCTTGAGTTTGGAATGGTTGTTCTTTTTCAGATGCGGTGGATGAGTCTTCTTGGATTAGTGGTTTATTGTAGTTGAGAGGTGGTCATCGGTCTTTATTGGTTTTCTTAAAGCAAACTTTTGGTCTCCTGAATGATGAGTTGTTTTGCTGATTATAATCGTAGTTGATTTATGAGAATGTTCTTTTTCATGAAAGTCCTACCTTTTGTTGAAAAATGTCTCGAATAATGGAAATTATCTTTTACAAACTTCATTGAAGGAAGTTTCGACTCTACTCACTTTTGGAGAAGTGGGAGTGTTGGAGTTTAGCACCTTTCCTTTGAAAATAAAATGGTGTCAAAACCCTTTGCAAAGTTTTGTGGGGTTAAGTGAGAAGTTATAAGTAAAGAGAATAATTGATAATGTTTATGACGTCAAGTTGGGTCTTGGGCTTAATGCATAATTAATCTTAAGCGATGTCCTCAGAGCGTAGTCGGTTAATTTATTCTTTGTCTTGTAATGATTACCCGATGAGATGTGATTTAGAATATATTTATTCCTGATTAGGATCAACGGGGTTACTAAGGAGAGTGAATATCAATATGAATCTATCTTGTAAACATCTATTTGATGATCTTACATAAATGCTAGATTTACTTAATTTCCGACATGCTAAAATTGTTGAAACATGTATAAAGGACTAGACGGATGTTGGTGTATCAATGTGTAAAACCTTGTTTTATAGAAATTATGTTAGTAAATCATTAAACATGTTTTGAACTGACTTCTAAACATAAGGTGAAATGTTGAATCTATGTTTATAAGTGGTTATGTGATTGCAAATAGAATTGGCATTATATTTACCCTCATGATTAGTGCATTGGTCGATTATTTATTAGAGCTAAAGTTGGTGTTGAACACACCAACCGTTGAGTAGATGAAATTGTAAGTGAACCTTGATAGCGTGTCTGTGAAATTTTCTATTGCATAGTATGTTCTTGTTAAGATAAATTTGTTTCAACCTCGTGGCTTGTGTTTCTCTTGGAAAGCTTTAGTTTGGGGTAATAAAGTTTGATGATTCTTGGCACTAATGTGCAAGAGGAGTATTTGAGAATTGTAGTCAAGTTTTATAACTTGTGGTTATTTGAATCGTGCCTAAATTTCCTGTTCTTCAGCTCAAGCTTTGTCGAGTTTCACTAGAAGTGTTTTAATCTTATTGGTTGATATTTGCTATTCTCTTTTGAGGGTGTGTACCTCATCTCGTGACCCTAGTATTGTTTTTCCAAGATCATTGTTATTGGGATATTTCTTTTAGTCTCGTGCTCACCGTGAGGAGCAATGTTTTCCTGTGTGTCGAAACTTGTTCTTGTTCGCCTCTTCCTTTTGAGGAAGGGTCAACCAATTTGTGTTGCAAAGTTTTGTTAAGCGTAAATTGGCAACTGCTTGGTGGTAATTGAGTAATGGTAGTGGTGAGATTTTGCTACCAAATTATTGGAGAAGTAATAGAAAATGAATTGGTCTTGATCTCAGATTCTTGGAGAAAAATCCGATTCAAAGGGTATGATTGTCGTCAAGTACAATTGATTGGGGTTGCGATCAAGTAGAGCCTATGGTGAAGTGTAGTCTCGTAACCTTAGTCGTTGAAATGTTGGGAATTATCGACGGTATGGAAACCTTGATCAATATTATAGAGTAACGCAATTGGATTGTATTGCAAGATTAGGTGGGCGATTTCTAATGATGTAAGGAGTGAGTATGTTAGAATTGTGGGGGTGTTATCGATTTAATCTGATGATTTCTCTATCGGTTATAAGGGAAGTTCGCTGTAGAGGTCTTGGAGGTTAAATTTGGGCTTTGCATTTTTATGCTACAACTTTGGTCGTCCAATAATTGTATGTAGAGAAAATAGAGTAGTGGCGTTTCCTGAGCAGTGGAATGATCATTGATAGAACCCTTCTGATGTAGTGCATGAGCGTGTGTACTGAGGATTCTAAGTTGTCTAATCTTGAAAGTTGGAGGTGATGTGATTGCGTGGGATCTATTTTGAGGTGCATTGGGTGCTATCTGTCAAATTAATTTCGTTAGTAGAAGGAGTTGTCTAGACTGTTTTGGTGGGATCAATAGAGCTTTTCCACAAAGGTGTGGATGGTGTATTTTGGATTGAGCATAATTTGGGGATGTTAAATTAAGAAGTTGAGCTCGTGTGGTATGTGATGAATTCAAATTCCAAGGTCTGAGAAGTTTTACTCCTAAGAGAGAGACTGAGGAAAAAGGATGTTTCCTCGTGTAGTGAAGCGTTTTCTTGTTTCCGCTTGAGCTTTGTGATGTTGACCGATGTCTTCCGCAATTTGAGTTGGTGCTGCGTTGGCATGTATGACTCTTTCCGCCTCGCATAAAATAAAAGAAGTATTTGATTTGGGCATTCGAGTGATTTCTCCTTTGGCTTTCGTGGTGTTCATTCGCAAATTTCCTAATTAGAAAGTGGAATTGCTTTCACGATGAGTTATCAATTTTGGGTTTGACCTCTTTGGTAGAGAGCTCAGGTATTGCGTGGTTGCGATGAGAACTCCTTATTTTCAGTTGGATTCTCTTTGTAAAATAGTTGTTTAAGAACGAGTTATGTTGTGCGTTTTTGTACCAAAGGGGAAGTTGGCCTGTACATTGGTTCGTTTTTTTACAGTTGTAGGGAATATGAAGCTGGTGTATCGCTTTGACCGTCCCGGGTCCATACGCGAGGAATGCAACATCTGGTATGTTCTGGAGCTGAGTAATACCCCGCGTTCGAGTCTCGTCCGGTATGTATGCCGGGGAGGTCGGGACGAGCATTAGGGCATAAAACATCAAGATCCGCTGAGGAGCCAGGCGCACCTATGTTGAGCATGAAGTGACCTAGGAGCCGAGTCTTGCATGAGCGAGCTATAACTAGAGTTGTTCGCGGCGGCACGTGTTATCTGCTGTCAATTCTCGCCAGATTGTTCTTTTGAGTAGTACGGCTAGAATTTGGCCTAATTACATAAGGGGTAGAATGTAATACTCCTGATATCAAATAGAGAGTATATATTATTCTAAGAGAAATTTTTTTCAATATCGAGTGCAATATAGGTTAGACAGGAGTTTAATCGAATTTCAGTTTTGAAGGAAATCTTTGGAACATGGGCCTCCTACCAGCTTGGGCACTGGAGGCGGCCTGTTGGGCCAAAAGGGGGAGGCGCCTAAGTTGGGCCCAACCCATGCACCACCTCTCCTCCCTCAAACCCTAGCTTATCCACCCTTCCCCTTTCCTCCCCATAAGCACCACCAGCCCCTTGCTAGCTGAATCCTCCCCGCTTTCCCCTTCCTTAGAGCTGCCCTCCCGCCACTCCCTCCTTGGCGCCCATTCCCCTCCTCAAGCTCGGCCCTCCATTGTTGCCACCTTGGGAAGCTCCTGCTGACTAGGCGGCCACAAGAGGAAGAAAGGGAAGGGAGGGAAGAGAGGAAGAGGTAGAGAAGAGGGGAGAAAGGAGGAGGAGAAGGATCTGCAGTGGTGGTGAACCCGGTCCTAGATCGTTACGCCTTTTGTCTCCTCGTCTCGGTGAAGGCAAGTGCAAGTATTATTAATGAGTTATTATATTATATACTTGATGAATGCCATAGTTGATTGATGTTGATTGTTGCTTGGTAATGTTGATGAGCATGAATGCCATAGTTTAATGATGATGTTTTATGATGATGCGTATGTGATAAAGCTTACATGGAAATATTTACATGACGATGCATGCTAATGTTTATGTGATTACGCTTACATGGTGGAGTTTATATGAGGATGCTTACATGTCAATGTTTAAATGATGATGTTTACATGGTAATGGTTTCATGATCGATGGCAATATTGATGGGCCAAGGTGAGCAATGAGACTACCTTGTTAATGATGACAATGATGAATCATGATAATGACATTGGTCATGTGCATTGCATCATGGCAGGATGCATGAGCTGTGTCGGTGAGAAAGACATGTAACTAATCCGTGAGGTCGGTGAGAAAGTTACATGACTAGTCCTGTGCTCACATTTTTCATTGAGATCCCCGCCATGCATTGGGCGGGCTTAGTCCCCACACTCGTGGAGTGTGGGCATGAGGTCCCGTGCATGAGGGCATGTGCTTGAGTATACATCGACGGATGTACTACTCCGCATTACCGATAATTGCAAAGAAGTTGATTTAAAGTGCATTCATGACATGTTCATTGCATTTCTCGCACAAGAGATGGATTTGTGGTATATAACGTTGTTATTAATGATGGGATTGTTTATTTCTTCGACTACTTATGATACTATCATAAGAGATGGATTTGTGGTATATTCTTCGTTGTTCATGATGAGATTGTTCATTCCATTTGATTACTTATGATGCTATCATAAGAGATGGATTTGTGGTATATAATGTTGTTGTCCCCGATGGGATTGTTTATTCCTTTGACTACTTATGATGCTATCTTAAGAGATGGATTTGTGGTATATAATATTGTTGTTCACTTATAGGATTGTCTATTCCTTTGACTATTTATGTTGCTACTTTGCTTGATTTGCTATTGCACTTTGTCGAGTCGTGGACTCACACTTGTCGTGGTTGTGCTTGCTAGGTACCTCTCGAGGCAAATGACATGCATGGGAAGGGTAGGCTTGGTGCACGCCACATAATCACTAACCACAATGAATAACCTAGTCCATTTAGCCGCAATTCCTATTCTTGATAATTGCTTTAGTTTCAGATTGTGACCATCTTTCGTGGTGGTTGTTTTAATTGTGGTCATGGATGACCTATTTATGTTCTTATTCATTTGTTGATTGAGTCCATTTAATTCTTGCGATGGGTTAGAATGTTTGGTTGATGGTTTATTGAGTTGATGAAATTAATGGGTTCAGTAGAGTCTCAAATATTTGTAATAGGGTTGATTAGAAGATTTTGGATGCCTTTTGATTATGCTATAGTTGTTTAGCTTATCCTAGATGTCCTTTGATGATTCGTTAAATTGGATGATTTGACTGTTGAATGATGCTATATTAAACCTGTTTGAACCCCTAGTATAGCCATCTATAAAAAGGAGGTTCTCTGGGTTTTTAGAGAAAGGTCTTAGTTCTATTTGGTTAAGGTAGTACTGTTTGACAAATGGTTGAAATTCTTCCGTATTAGTGTTGTACGTTAGTCCTTTAGGTAACATCTTGGTTTCCGCATAGCTAGGGTGTTACATTCCCTTTGCCCCGTTCTAAGTACGTCTTGGAACTTCGTGGCTCCTTATCACTTACAGCTAAGACTTCCTTAGAACTGTTGACTTGAGGTTTTGACCCTTCACCTTGTTCTTAGATTTTTTGACCTTCTTATCATTCTTCTTGTTGCTTTCGCCCACCTCTTGAGGATCTTTGTCACCCCTCTTGATGATTTCATTCCACTCGATTGCTTCAGCGAAAGTCGCATATTAATTGGCCATCTTGAAGAGCTCAGTGACAGTAGCCGGGGGATTCAAAGCGATGTCCTCTGTAATCTTTCTGCTACGGACTCCCTACTTAAATGCCCTAACAGATGAGTCAGAATCGTCCGGAATCGAATTACGAACCTGACTAAAACACCTGTTGAATTGGTGTAAAGTCTCATGGTCATTTTGTCTCATCCTGTGCAGGTCGTCCTCCTTTCTAAGGTGATTGTGGGTGACCTAAAAGTTGGTCAGCAGAAGGTAGCAGAGGTGTTGCCACGAATAGATTGACTCGATGATTGATTTAGCAGCCACGATCGAGCGGACCTTTCGAGCACAGTTAGAAGGTAATTCGTCATGACATGCTCTTCTCCTCCTGCTACTTAGATAGTGGTCGTATAGATCTGAAGGAATTCGATGGGATTTTGTGACTCATCAAACTTCTCCATGTTCACTGGTCGAAACCGCAACGGCCAGCGAACAGCTCGAAGATCAGGCAAGAACGCCCGACATCCAGAAATGACATCATGTCACCTTCTCTATAGAAAAGAAGGGTTGATATCACCAGGTGATCGTAGACGCCGTGACCCGGTCGTGGGTGGACCCGATCTATGATAGGTCTCAGTCCTACGAGGGTAATACTCCTCGTATTCCATCTGCCGTTGCAGATTTATGGGTCGTAGTGGTGAATGATCATCTCCCCTATGAGCTTGTCGATCATTAGATGTTCGAAGAACTCTTCACCAACTGGAGTTAAGGTTAGGGGAACGATGTAACCTGTTGTCGCGTTGATCTCCATGAGGCAAGTTGTTCGAACGACCGGTAGTCGACGGAGTCGTACCGCTACGACTTCCAGAATGATGTCGGGGAGGATGCCCAAGTCTTGCCATCGTGCTTCGGAGCCTTCACATGATCTCTTCGGCGAAGAGGTCGTACCCTAGCGCTCGTGTGAGTTCTTGAGTTGGGTTCTCGACCAGATCATTTATGTACTGGAGTTCCCGAGCCTCCTCCGACTGATATTGAACATGCCTAGGTAAATTTCTCTGAGCCGTCATCCTTCTCCTTCGGGTTGTCTCAGGATCATCTACATCTGATCCTTGAGTTTGTCTTAATGGAGTGCGATCATTTCGAGGATTTCTCCTATGCTCATCAGAGTGCTGATCTCGTTCATTGGCAGAGGCATCCTCATCATCGTCACGAGGGGTCGTAGGGTGTGATCGGCATGGAGCATCCTTAGGCCTGCTTCTACAAGAGATATCATGATCTGAGGGGAGGGCAAAGACCTCATGTGTATGATTTCCACTTGCGCTTGAGGCCTCTTGGCTTGAAGAGTGGTCAAATGACATCGTCTGACGATTTGGAGTAAACCCCTCCAGGAAGGAGAACTTCAGGTTATAACCATCTATATCCGCAGGTGAGACCTGCGAATGTGTGGTCGAACTCGTAGGAACAAGGTGCTCCCCATATCCTCTGCGAGGGTAGCCGTAGAGTTACGACCACCAGATGTTGATGGAGTCCCAAAATGACGGCTTTCAGGATTTGCCTCATCAGGTCGGACTGCCTTAGGTGGACTCGAACATTCGGAGGGAGAACCCTCGTCATGTTGTGAGCATGCCTGGTTGCAGTCCTGATTGCGATCAGATAGACCCTTGACCTCTGAGGAAACTGGCCCCTCAGTTGGACTTACTGTTGTGGGGGAAAAGGATTCCTCCTCAACTCCATTGGTGGCCTGGTCTCCTAGATCCGGCGAATGATATCTGGAGGCGGCATTACCATCGGATGAAATGATACTCGGCTCGTAGTCGAAGCCGACATCTATGTCGATATCTGCGTAGTCAACCAAGTCGAACCAATTCTCCTCGTTCCACTCTCCTGCTATGGAAGCATTAGAAAAAAAGAGAATTTCTAGACAAGGAATCACCAGAGAAGTCCCTACGGTTGGCGCCAACTGTCGGTGATCTAGAACGGATCTTATGTATGATTATTTGATTTGGGGGGGGGGGTCTCCTAGATAAGAATCACGTAAAGAATAACACAGAGATTTTATGCAGGTTTAGGCCTTCTCCAAAGAGAATAACAATTCTACTTCTGTGTAGCTATATTGAGTATGTTGATTACAATCAAGAGAAAGCCTAGGGCTTGTACTCCAGATTGCGCTTCTCTCCTTCTACCTTCTGACTTCAACCTTATATAACGTATGAAGAGGTGGCAGTTCCTCCAAACAAAGAGGTGTCCCAACGTTCCAATTAACGAACCACTTGATGGAAGTTGCCGCCAAGGACGTAGCACCCCCATGTTGCTAGGTAGTTGTTGTCAGAGACAGAAGTAATTCATGCGGTTACTCACTAAGAGTAACAGCGTATATTAAGTACCACATGTGTTAAACATGTCGCATAATACTCCCTAATTGATTAGGCCCACAAGTCAGCAAGCCCTATCAATTACAGGGTTGTCGAAGCCAACCAAGTCGTAAAAGATCTTACGACTACTCGATAGTCGTAGAAAAGCTTACGACTATACCATGGTCGTAAGAAGACTCATGACTATGGGGTGGTTTATGACGAGACAGCTTGACCCCTTCCTTATAAATATTAAGGGGTATACTTAAGACTAATATTGAGATGTTAGTATCTATAATAATAATTACAGATAAATAAATAAATGAGGATTATTAGATCCACGTCAAGCATATAGGTACAGACTCCATAATTGCGAATCCGTTCACTAAAGGGTTGACACCTAAAGTGTTCTATGAGCATGTTTCTCAAATGGGTGTGGTTTCACTTGAGGAATTCAGTTCTAGTGGGAGTTTGTAACTTTTTTATGCTCATGTGACAATACCAGTTTGGTGTAAAGACCTTCAGTTATATTCTCTAGAGAAATAAAGTTTATGATCTTTTACTCCTAATTCATATCATCTCATTTGGTTCTGAGAAGATGTTTTGATCTCATAAGGTATAAAGTTGGACCAGTTGGAAATAGGCATGTTATGATCACATCTCATGTAATCTCCATGCTACACATCCATTTTTGATCCATGTCGTTCTTTTATGTTGACATATGTGACCATTGATAGGTTGAGTTACGCTTTAAAGTGACGAAGACCGTTTTGGTCCCATGTTGACATAATTGATGGACCAGATTGGTTTAAAGATGCTCATAACATAGATAGTATTTTTGGAGCTCATAAAGTTTTTTTTGATATATATTTACTTATTTATCCAAGTGGGAGATTGTTGGATTAATTTCATATTATGTGGACCTACATGAGTTTAATACATATAAGCTATCTATTCTTTGGTTGGCTCAAATATATAAAGTGATCAAATAAAATTATTAAGAGCCTAAGTATCTATCAAGGAAAATATGGACTTCGATTTTAAATCTGTGTAGAGACCTAATTGGAATCTATCTCTATTGATGGGCTAGGCTAGGATTCTATACTAAAGACTATAAATAAGGGTCATGTCCTCTCATCAAGGTAACACATGCCATACCACATATCCCTATCCATAGTTGGAATTTGTGGCTTACCTCTTGCCGAGAAAGACCTAACCTAGGTAGATTGAGCACTTGTTCATCTACTGCTTCAGATCAAGTCTACAAAGCACAATGACATCTTCATCAGGTATGCTTTCGCGTTTACAAATCGTATTGGGTGTTGCAATTACTACATATAAGATCATATTTTGATCTTCTGGTATAGATCAGAATTTCTATCAAGGGAGAGAGCGAAGGAATCGTGGAGATAAAAAGGTTCATATTTACGCTAAAACACAAGAAAACAAGAAATCCACTGGAGTTGAATCAAACATGGGTGATCAGCAGTTGAGCTCCAAACCACCAGTGGTGGACTAGGATTTTCAGAATGGATATTCGAAATTATAAAAATATTGTTCAACGTAAAACATAAAGGTGCACAATAGCAAAAATCAAAGTACAAATTATTCGTATTGATGTTATCTCAAATAATGTAGTGAAATTACAAAATAATTAAGAAAATTTACAACTTAACTCGGTTTTCCTTCATGCCTTTCAAATCGACACACTTATTCTTCATTTTTTTAAGCTCTGAGATCTACATTTCACAAAAAAGACAAGATTTACTAATCATAATTCAAACTAACACAAACAAAATGACTGATTTGGGCATTTGGGTTTGCTCTTTGCTGGTTTGGGAATTGAAGATTTGGTAATTCAGATTGAACTCTCCTCTGCGTTGTTGGGAATTTGGGTACTGCAGCCGCGCACTGGCTCGCTGCCTTCTTGTCGGTTGTCGTGCGAGACGTCAGGTCGCCGATGGTGGCCTCAAGTCCGCAGGGCTCCCTAGTCTCCTTCCCCGCTCGGCAGTCACCCCATCCTGCTTCATCGCTCGGTGCCCCAATAGTTGGGCACCAACCTTGCACCCAACCTCCTCCCTACCTCCCTACCACTGCGTCTGTCGCCAAGCATTTGGCTTCGTCGTGGCCGCGCTACCTGTAACATCCCAAATGTATAATCAGGGTTATTCAAGTATAATTATATGTGTAGAAATTAAAACTTTTTCTCACAACTTGAAAACCCTTACAATCTCATGTAATTCTTGTCCAAGAGTTGTGTAAACCAAGAACACAAAGCTCTTGTTGACCAAAAGTCAATTTCGTTTTCCAATTCTCTCAAATCTTGTGCCAAACAATTGGAAAGTATCTTCCTTGGTCCTAAAACTGAGGTGGGACCCCTCTGAAAAATATCACAAGTTGTAAAACTAGTTTGATAATTTTTGGAGGTAAAATGAATCATTGAACAACCTTAATGAAATTCCTGAGAAAAATGCATTGCATAATAACCTCTGGAAAATTTATGTAAGGTTAATCATGTTGTCACTAGCTCCAGTTAAAATCTTATGAATTTTGGAGTTCATTTGCTATCTCAAACAATTTTGCCAAGTCTTAGCTGTTAGAAAATTAAATTTAAAAGCAGAGCCTTGTTCCTTGGGGAGCCAGTACTCAAACTCGGGTCCAAGCCCAACCCCATCGACCTCCTTTCCCACCTTGATGAGGTCGTGAGCCGTTGGATCCAATCCAACCGCCACGACCTCCCCTCAACCAAGGCCCCGGGACCTCCCCATTCGAGGTCCTCTTGACCTCGTGGACCTCCTCGGGTCAGCGTGGGCGTCAGACCTCCCACCTCATCAGTCATAGCCGCTGGATCAAGATCCACGGCCACGACCTCCTGTGTGTTAAACCTCAAAGGACCTCCTCGTCTTTGTAAGCCATCGCGTGAGGTCATCCCACCTATGTGAGGTCTTGGCCCTGGATTCAAGATCCATGCCCACGACCTCCCTCTTTGTTAAACTAAGCAAGTCCACATCCCACCACGTGAGGTCACGACCATTGGATCAAAATCCATGGTCACGACCTCCTCCTCCCAATCTAAGCTGTCGGACCTCCTTTGTACTCACTTGAGGTCGAGCCGTTGGATTTACATCCAAAGGCCACGACCTCCTCTGAAAAATATTACAAGAAGGTCCTCCCGCCTTGATGAGGTCCATGCCCTTGGATTTGCATCCAAAGGCCATGACCTCCCCTCGATCTCTTATGTTGGCATGTTAAGTCCCAAGCGGAGGTCCGCGACTGCTGGATGGAGATCCAACGCTTTGGACCTCTGTCCATTTCCTCACGTGCGTTTTCACGTTAAGGAGATCGGAGGCCACGACCTCCTCGCCCTTGATCGTGTGGTGGGACCTCCTCCCACCACTTAAAACATAACGGTTCAAAATAGGATCCGATGGTTAGGACCTCTCCTGTGTCTTATCCAACGGCCATAAAGTCCTCCCTGTTCTTCTCCTTCCTCCGCGCAGGCAAGCTCGAGCGAGGCATTTATTATGGTCGACCTTGGGGTACACTTCATGACTATTTGTCGACCGCATTTAATGCAGTCACTTTTAGCCTCTCAGTCAAGCCCGAGCCTCGCCCCTTGTCGCCCCCATGTCTTGTCCACCTCATGGACCGGCCCGTGGGCTAAGCTCACCATGGAGCTTAGCTGACTCATCACCTTCAATCAGGTTATAAAGTACCCTTGGAAGCCTCCCTTGGCTTCCTTTGCACCTAATTGACCTCGGCCTTGCACTTTGTGCGTGGTCGAGCCTCCTCCACTAACACTCACTCACCTCACTAGTGGTCGCCATTGTTGATGTCCTTGGAGCATCTCGGTAGCTCAAGGGTTCCAGTGGCTCCCTCTTCCACCCTCGCTCATTTTGTGCTCCCCAAACCTCCGAAGTTAACCCTAACTTAGTTTGTTTGGGCTTTTGAGAGGAGGACAAAGTCGGGCTTGAAGCTGGAGCTTTGGCCGTGGAGCCCTGTCTTCCCCAACTCCCGCCACCACCTCCACGACCTCCCGAAGACCTTAGGACCACCGGGTAAACCCCCTGTTAGTCCTTTAGATCTTGGCACCCTTATGAATGATCTCATGAGCTTTTCTTGCACAAGCTTGATTGTCATGTGAGCTCGTTTTTGCATTTTCAGTATTGTGGCGTGCAGGGGCGTATTGGTCCTCTCGGCTCGCCGGCGTTCAAGGCCGTCTTCTTGCCGTTGAGAGGAGGTCCGTTGAGTGCGCATGGTTATTGCGAACCCGCGGTACCATTGATCTCGCCGACGAGCTCTACATCGCCGCGAGGATCACTTCTTCACGCTCGGATTTTGTCGGATGTCCCGGCGTGTCATTGTCGTTTTAGGACATAACTTCGCCGCTTTAAATGCCCAATCATCGCAATCATTGGCGTCTTAAGCGCCATTAACCTGTCGCCCCTTTGCGCATTAAAACCCTCTGGCGGACCTCCTCGTGGTCCCGCGCGCATTAATGCCCTGTCCAAACATGTGCGTGCGCGAGCTCTGGGATGTCCAGACCTCCTCCGAGGAGATCTGGAGCGTCCAAGACCTCCTTGGCGCAATCTTAGCCGTCCAGACCTCCCTGGAGGTCTGTGACGTTGAGGACCTCCTCTGGGACCTCCTCGAGGTCATCTCACCGTTGAGGACCTCCCCTTTTAATCTGGTCCGTTCCGGACCTCCCTTCCATGTTGTGGTCCGTTAGATCTTCCATCTACGGCCATGACCTCCCCTCACCTCGCATAATGCGTGGTTAGGAGGTCCAGACCTCTGGACCTCCCATGTGCGTGTGTGTTGTTCTCTTGGGAAGTCTCGAGCCGTTAGATCTGTGATCTGTGGCTCACGACCTCCCATGTCTTTGTGAGTGTTGTAATGCCAAGAAGTCTTAATAATAAAATGAATAAGGTATAAACTTTAAAATTTCATATCTTTTTCTTCTTAAATCCAAATGAGGTCATTCAAGTTGTGTTAGCTCTATCTTGAACTTGACTTTAATCTAAAAATGATTATAAGTTGAGTTCAGCTCCAGAGCACAGTTAGCCACTAGATTTTAAAACTCCCTTTTAAATATACATTCAAATTAATGCTTAGCTTGTAAAATTCATAACTAATGTTCTGTAGGTTATTTTTGAATGAGACCAACTTTGTTAGCTTCCTCTATTAATGAACTCACTAAGAAAATTAGTTTTGAGCATGTTACTGTTAGAAAAATGAGGACTTGTGCATTATAATTTTGTTCAAGTTCTTGTTTTTGAAAAATTATAGAAAGTGCATAATAGCTCCAAATGAGATGAACTCAATTGTGTTATTCATCTCATGAGGTGCTGGTTTTGCAGTAAAAATTTCAGCCTCACCACTGTTCTAGAAAATGTTGCCTCATAATTAAATTAGTGAATAGTGCAGTTTGGTATTTTTAGGGCTGAGCAGAATTGTTTTGCTCATATCTTTTGCATTAAGAATCCAAATCCATTGGTTCTTGTTGCAAAATCTCCTAAAATCACCCTCTTGCTGCTGTAGAAATTTCATAGTATTTGGAGTTCTTTTGCTGTGTTGTCTTTGTTGTCTTTAAATCGTTCTTATCGGTTCTTTATCGCTTTTCCGTTAGGTTTCGACATTTGTGGTGATCCATAAACGACCCTCCGCAACAAAGTGACCAGCAGCAAGGCAAGCAGTTTGACCATCTCCCATCATGTCCCATTACTTTAAAGCTTACTACTTTGTTTTACTTCTATGTATGCATGCTACTTTGTGTTAAATATCGCTAGCTTTCCTATAGTTGCATAATCTGTAGGAATTGTTATCCTCTACTACCAATGAGCCTAGGTTATTCGCTGTGGTTTGAGCTCGTTGGATGAGCTCTTATCACTTAGTAGTTGCGTTTAAAACCGCTAGACATGCTTAGCTATCGGTAGTAATGGGCGATCATCGACATAGTCGATGGTCTTGATCACACAAGTATAATTATTCCTCCTATATGTCCAGCACTTGTGCTTTGATTAATTGTAAAATCAAAACTGAAAATAAAATGTCGATTTAGACTTGGGCATATTGGATGGATGGTGCGGTTCTTGGAATGTGGTGGTATGCGGGTCCCTAAGGACCGAGTACTTGGGTCACTAAGCCAAGCGCTTTTATGTGCTAACCACACGAGGGGATATGGGACCTCTCTTGACTAAGTACTTTGGGAGGTGTTAATTATGAGCTGGTTGGTGGGTATGTTTTAATAAAATCTGTGTGTGTGGTGTTGGGAGGGAGCATTGGCGCACCGGTTAGGCTGCCTAATGTGTCTTGTCCCGTGGGTTCTTGCTCGTAATTAGCATCGTCCATTGGAAATGTCTCGTAGGACTTAGCGTGCTTAAGCACACCAAAGGTCGTGTGCCTAAAGGAAAGGCGATCGACGTGTGGGTACATTGGTACACCCCTCGCAGGATAAAACTATTGAATAGCCTCGCCCTAGGTTATGGACATGCTTGGTAAGGTCGTTCAAGACTAGTCTCAACCTTTTAATTAAAACTTGATGGGTTGGTATGAACGGGAGTTCATGCTATTGTTGTGGTGACTAGGGTTAGTCACTTCCGTGTTTGTTCTTGTTGTTGTTATTATGTTATTATCGCGTTGTATTTCAACAATTAAAAATGCTTTATCAAATTGCCTTCAATCTATTATGTTATTGCAAATGAAACTTGCTTTGTGCTAAATGTAAGTCCAAAGCTCCATCCACTTAATTAAAGCTTGCATGTAGCTAAATTATAGTTCTGTTATCTTACACGTCAGTCTTGCGAGTACAATAAACAAGTTATTGTACTCATTTGCTTTGCTTAACAAATTTGTTGCAGAGGACGGAGGTGAGCTCCAAGAGCCTTACTTACGTGCCACGTGTTGCGCTTTCTTGACGACTAGCTTGGCGGTCGGTCGAGATGCCTAGGGTTAAGGCACACCGATTGGCTTTGTGTTATAGCCATCTTTATGGCACTTTTGCTTCATGTGTATTCTTGTAACTTATTGCTATTTGGCCTAAGGGCCCTCTTTTGTAGTAGCTATTCCATATTAATATTAACTTCGGTTTGTTGCTTATGTACTATGTGTTGTATGGAATTGATATACTCTTTTGTTGTGAGGTATGTATCCTGCATTCTGGGGAGTATACATTTCTCGAGACCGGGTTTATTTGGTTGATAATACTAGGGTCAATTGGATGACTAAGTATTATGAGCCTAATAAACATCGGGGTCTCACACTACCACATTGAGATCGAGGGAGAGATGTGAGAGCCGGTTGTTGTATGTTGATTGTTAGGGTTAGAGAGAGAGAGAGAGAGAGAGAGAGAGAGAGAGAGATGAGGAGGGATGATCTTATTGTGGTTGGGCCGAATGGTCCAATGCCCAAAGGGCAAAGGCCAAAGAGGGTGTGACCATGGGTCAAGCATCACATGGGCCAGTTTGAGGTTGTGGTGCGTCAGAGGGAGACGTGGTTTGATGGATCGAGAGGTGGCTGTGGTCTAGTTGGCCAAATTAAGAGTATACTTTATTATATTTGTAATATGTATACTATACAGTTGATTTTTTTTTTCAAAAATTGTTGAGTGTAGCTCAACATCAGAACTAGGAATGCCCACCCCTGCAAACCACAGTCGATGATACTCCCTCCATACTTGAATACTTGACGCCTAGAAAGCAGATAGAAGCCTAGAAAACGTCATGTATTTAAGTAAGGAGGTAGTATCAGGTGAAGTCAACAAGACACATAGACAAAGTAGGCTAAAGAGGGAGAGAGGGGCTAATATACTCACTAGCTCCAAACCCTCCTGGATCATAAAGAGGAGAAAAAGAACAGATGCGTGCATGTGGCCGTGCGCACGGGCAAAGAATTGCAGGCACATGTCCCTCTCGAAAAAAAAGAAGTGGAAGAACTGAAGCAACATGCCGGAACAAGCAACCGCCTTACCTTTCCAACTGTAGGGCCCCGTCCCGTACTATACACTGAACCTCACATGTCCAAAACGATCAAGCCAGCGATGAACCGAAGACCACGAGAAGACGGATGCACACATGCGCGCGCGGCCAGGCCAGGTGCGTTGCACGTCACGACTCACGGGCAACGCCAACCTCTCGATTGAGCTCCTGCTCCCCCGCCGTCGGTTGACCACCGGTCCACGACGTGCGACGGGGGGTGGGGTGGGCTCGGCCCGAACACACACGAAAACCACACTTCCGTTCCGTTCCGTGCCACTCCCGCCCGCCCGGCTCACGTTTCGGTGAGTGCGAAACCGCGAATGTGCGATGCGAGGACGGCTCTTCCGGTGGCACACAGCCGTTTCACTCTGACCCGCAGCCGGCCCTGACCCGGTCGATCCACGGCGCCTTGCGCTCGAACCTCTAAACCCACAGGCTACAGGTAGGCTGGAAACAAGTTGAGTCGAGCCAGGCTCGGCCAAGCTCGGATGAACATTAGGCTCAGCTCGGAAACGAGCTAGGAGGGAGACTCAACTCGGAATGAAGTTCGAACAGGCTCACGAGCCAAGCAACTCGAGATGGTTTGGCTCGGTGTCTCGTCTGTCTGTATTGATATTTAGTGAACTGCATGAACCAACCTCTACTTTGGTAAGAAAAATTCTATATTAATGCAGGCCTGAACACAATTATTCTAGGTTAAGACAATCTGTCCTGGCATCGTATATCCTAACACGATAGTAATCTCAAATAAAAGATAAGCTTGCGCTAAGAATTGAACACATGAGCGCATCTACGTAGCATTGTTTAAGATCAGGAAATTGACTGACGATGATTAAATTCCTAAATATTAATTAAAAATTATATAGTTTATGTGGTCGTAGACCTAGTGGCTAATGACCCTTGTGGTCGTTAGAATCCTAAGGGTCATCCGATGGGTAACCTGATCAAAGGGGCCCTGTATTTGCTGTCTGACCAGATAACTGCTCGTAGGAGCTTTGAATTGACACTTGGATTCGGTTCTAAGTACATTCCTTCCATGTGACGAATGGAACATGTGTCTTAATTGTTTCAAACCACACGACGCTTCTGGCCCTAAGTCGTAGACAATAACTATCATATGTTTTATCTCCTGCTGACATCAACCGCTGGTCAGTTGGCTTTTTACCAACTGCCACCGTTCCTTCGACCAGATGTGATGAGGACATGACCCCTATGGATACAACCATATTTGCTATGCTTGCTATTCCAAGTACAAGAGCTTGTATGCTTCACTTAAATTATCAGGTGGGCTCATTTTTAGGAGTGTTTTTATATTATATGAACTATATGATACTACCTAATGATGAAAGTATATATTTGTGTAGCACCACGTCACTTTTAGTCCAAGACAAGCAAGAGTTCGAGCTGGACCCGTTTTGGAATCCAAATCGGCCTTCGGAGACGTACCAACTTCAAACATGTATAACTTTCACATACGGAGTCCGTTTGAGGTCCATGAATACTTGATGGAAATATTATCTCGTTCTTTTTCCAACGGATCCAGCCTCACCTACAAATTCCTTCGGTGCGCACCGCAATAACCAAAAGAAGGTGCTACATCACCTATTTAGGCCAATTTGGGCCTTATAATCGTACCGGATTTGGCCCATATGTTGGCCGGCCACCTAGGGAGCTGCACTGGTCAAGTGAACTGTAGTACCACCTCCCCTATCTCATGCTATGTGCGGCTGCCCCCTCCCTATTTAAGGAGTCAACACCCCTCTAGTTTTCCTTGGATTTCGTATGCTTAATTTCTCCATTGTGAAAACTCTTGTTCTTCACTTGTGTCGACTAGACCAACCATAAAGGACCTCTGCAGAATCCCACCTTATCAAATGCTTCAACCATATTTGCAATTTCATATTGCTATTTATCATGTTCTTGCTTGTTCTTCGATTGCATGTGGGAATAAACCTTCGTGGTCAGATCGATCGTGCTTCTAGCAAGGCCGATAACAATCTTGGAGTTGGTTTAGCGATTGCCAAGCGTATTGGTCATGTGCGATTGGTAGCCGAATCGTGAGAGTCATCTTCACCAAAATCGAGTTATCGTTCTTATCGAAAGATCGGGACACCCATTGTTGCATCAGGTGGTATCAGAGCTACAGTTGCTTGGTGATAATTCTCCTTTACCTACAGTCCACAAAAATAAAAAAGGGTTAGTTCATTCATTCCAAACCAATCTGTGCCCTGCATTTTTCTTTTTGGTTTTTGCATTGTTGAATCATTGGTTGCATCACCGTGTGTAGTTGCTGATCTTTAGTTCTAGTTATTGTCTAGTTGGTCGTTATCTAGGTTGCATCTCGTGTTTTCCTTCGCGTCGCTTGATCATTCTTTTAGGACTCTTAGTTTTTGCATCTAAAACAGAAAATTTATGGGTTAGAACTCCTTTAATCCGCACCAAAAATAGAAAATTCATGCTGTAACCACTTCATCTAATCCGAATTGATTGCTGGAGTTCAAGCCATTTTCATCACGAAACCGAGAGGATTGCTGTGATCTTTTGGAAGAGTTGGTGTCCGAGTCTAGCATCCAGCCTTTGCTGTTATTTGTGACTTGCGACAAACCCTAGGGCCAGCTAGATAATAGAAGGAGAAAGAGGCCGCCGCACAGATCAAAAGCCGCAGTAGAAAAAAATTTACGCCAAAAACTAGTGAAATTGGTGGAGTCCTTCTACATATAGCCACAAGCTTCCACATAAAATTCAGCAAGTTTGACCTACGGGTTTGAAAGTTATAGCAGTTTCAAATTTGAACCCGAGTCGGTTTCGAGTCTGAGTAGGATTCCGTTTCCAAGACACCATTAGTAAAACGGGTATAACTTTTGTATGCGGTGTCCATTTTGGATGTTTTTATTATGGTTGGAAAGCTAACGACAAGGTGCATCCAAAAACACCGACTAGCATACACTAGTTTCCCTTCAAGGGCCCCAAAATCGGCCATCTTCAGCCCCGAATTCGCGTCGCAAGTTTTCGGTTTCTGTTTTTACCGTTTCTTTCGGTCTTCCCTTCGGAATTTGGGGTTCGTCTCAACTGCAAAGTTGTAGATCTCGTCGAAACCTTTCAAATGAGCATATATAAGCCATATAAAACTTTACTTTTTCTTGTCTTGATACTAGCTATTGTTTCTGCTTAGACTAGAGGGTTGTTTACGTTGCACGTTATTCTGATTTTTATGCTCTACATCGTGTGAACAATCTTATGCCCCTACAAAGAAGTTTAAGTAGTTGGATAGCGTCTCTCTTAGCACTTGGTGTGAGGATTTCTTTGCTTACATCAAGTCACATTGTTCGTTGCGTGTGCGTTCATACACTTCTCTTCTTATGCTTGATTAGCTAGCTTTGATTAGGTTAGGATCAACAACATGGACTAGTACCTTGAACAATTTTTCATCTTGCATTACTGATTTGATTGTTTCTAATCCTTGCTACCATATTGAAGCCTATCCTAGCTCCACCTACTACCATTGTACACGTACCAGTTGCTTGCAATCGCTTTGTCAGTTTTCAGAGATCGCGTTTGACACCGACACTAGTTGCCGGTCACCACCTGTTTGCTTAGTAAGAATTGGTAAGAACGTGGTATTAGCTTAAGTGTGAGCGACTTTGAGTCTTCAGTTCCTAGTAGTTGATATGAACATATACTTGTGATTTATTTCCTTGTTTTCTACTAACTATGGCAGGTTAACGTGATGATTATGAAATAGATCCACGTCTTCTTCAAGCCATTGAACGGGAGCACAAGAAAGTTTGCGAGAAAGATGCAAGCTTGAGCCAAGTTTCTCCACCACAGAAGGTACATGATCGTGATAGTACGTTTGGTAAAACTAAACTTACTTTGCCATCCTTTGCTGGTAAATTTGATATTGATGCCCATGTTGACTGGGGGATAGCTTTAGACAAAGAATTTGAATATTATGAATGGTCTCATAGGCAAAAGATTAGAGCTGCCACTAGTGCTTTTGTTGAAGATGCCATACTTTGGTGGAAGTATCTTGTTAGACATGGAAGAATGCCTCAAACTTGGAATGCATTAAAGAAATTTATGAGAGATGATTTCATTCACTAGCTAGGTTGCAATGTTTAAGACAAGGTAGTAGAACTATAAGAGAATACTATCATGAATTGAAAACTCGTTTGTTGTGTTGTGGCTTAGAGGAACATGCTGAAGCTACAGAGAACAGATTCTTAAGTGGGCTTAATCAAGCAATTCAGGACCTTCTTGTTCACAAAGAATATAATTCTCTCTCTCATTTGTTTATACTTGCCTGCAAGGTTGAATGTCAGATTAAGGAGAAATTAATAATGCTTGATGACAGGGAACATAAGAACAAACCTGTGTTTGTGTCTTTTTCTGTGACTAACAACTTGCAAGAAGTTGAGGACCATACTGAAGAGGAGAATGAGCTGATTGAACCACCGACTCCATTGGTTGAGAAGGAAGATGAGGAGATGTAACACCCTGGTTTGATGAGAATTCAAAGCTTAACTTGAGATTTTCAGAATTTGGGTGTTTAAAATGACTAAACCAAACTTCAACTAACCCTAAATTTTGGTTCTTTGGAGCTGTTAGAGCTCTTGTGTTGATTTCCCTTGCCTCCGCTTGTTCCACTCTTTCCTTGACTCAGCCCTTTCTTTCCAGACCTCCCTCTTGTTTGACCTCGTCGGACCTCCCCTCGCATTTTGTTTGGATTCCTTTATTTCAGACCACATCTTTGTTGGCTTGAATCTCTTTGGTTTAGACCTCCTTAGGTCTAGACCTCCTCTCTAGTTCTCTTCGGTTTTGACCTCTCCTTCGGGTCACAATTACCCCTGAGATGTCCTAAGCTCAGGTTTGTGTTTCAAATATCCTTGATCTCTGAAATCTAAACTTTGGGTTGAATTCCCCCTTCTGGACCCCCCCTTGCTTGGACACTCTTTTGTGCCCAGACCTCTCTCGTGTTCATTTGTACCTCCCTATGTCCACTTGAACTTCCCTCTTGTTCATGTAGATCTCTTGTGTTCACCTAAACTTTCCGTGTGTTCCTTTGGACCTCCATGTGTTTATTGGAATCCCTTCTGTATTCATTTGAACCTCTTTTGTGTTCATTTGAATCTCCCTGTATCCCTTTGCCCCTTCCTGTGTTCTTTTGGACCTCCCCGGGTCTCTAAGGACCTCATCGGTCCTTCATCTTGGCAGTCAGGACCTCCTCGGGTTCATCTTGACCGCCATGACCTCCCTTTGGCTTTATCTTGACCGTTGAGACCTCCCCTATATTAGTCTTGACCATCGAGATCTCCTTGATCTCCCCTTGACCATCGGGATCACTTTTGAGTTTATCCTGATCATCAAGACCTCCTTTAGACCACCTTCGGTGGATCTCCTCCACTATATCCCTTTCCCATGGAAATCCCTCCATCCAGACCTCTCCTTCGTTTGGATCTAAGGGTCCAGACCTCCCCAGGTCTAGACCTTTTGTGTTTGGACTTCCCTGTGTCTAATTGAACCTCCCCGTGTCCAATCGGACCTCCCAGAGTTCATTTGAACGTCCCCAGTGTTTCGACCTCGTGCTCTATCGGATCTTTCGCTCGATTTTGACCTTCATTGCTTGAGGACCGTCTGATCTATTTTGGATGGCCCGATCTTGTGGGTACGTTCAGATGGTCCGAACATCCCATCCTTCCTGAGCCATCGGATCTGTGTCGGACAGTCCGATTTGATAAGGCGTTCGACCAGTCCGAACGTCCCAATCATTTTGGACCACCCGATCTAGTTCAATGGCTGAGATCTAGTGGTAGCTTCGGATGGTCCGAATGGCCCAATCGTATTGGTCCGTTCGATCCAAATCCAACAGCTCGCGCTCCTCCCACATCTTATCTCACTACTGCTCACCTCCTTTTGCTAATCTTGACCGTTAGGACCTCCCCTGAGAGATCCTAGCCGTCAGGACCTCCTTTTGCTAATCTTGACCATTAGGACCTCCCTTGAGAGATCCTAGCCATCAGGACCTCCTTTTGCTAATCTTGACCGTTAGGACCTCCCTTTGGATATCCTAGCCGTCAGGACCTCCTTTGCTTGTTGATCTGACCGTTAGGACCTCCCTTTGGAGATCCTAGCCGTTAGGACCTCTTTTGCTTGTTGATCTAACCGTTAGGACCTCCCTTTAGAGATCCTAGCGGTCAGGACCTCCTTTGCTTGTTGATCTGACTGTTAGGACCATCCTTTGGAGATCCTAGCCGTCAGGACCTCCTTTGCTGTTGATCTTGACCGTTAAGACCTCCCCTTTAGAGATCTTAGCCGTCAGGACCTCCCTTGATTAGATCTTGACCATTAAGACCTGCCCTTTGGAGATCTTAGCCGTTAGGACCTCCCTTGATTAAATCTTGACCGTTAAGACCTCCTCTTTGTGGATCTAACCGTTAGGACCTCTCCTTTGTGGATCAGACCGTCAGGACCTCCCCATCCCTTGGACCTCTTAGCCCTCTAGACCTCCTTGTCCATGGGACCTCCCCCCCTGAATCTTTTTGCAAGGACCTTCCTTGCGGTTTGAGGTCACCTTGTGATCAGGACTTCCGATCTTGTGCTCGGACCTCCCTCATGGGTGAGGATCTCCCTTGACCTCTGCGGGACCTCCTCTAGGTCTCCGCAGGACCTCCCCTTGAGCTTTGACTGGCCCCATCTGTCAGTCACGACCTCTTTCTTTATCCTTTGACCATGTCCTTTGCACTTGAAAGTCTTCAAAGCATTTAATGCCTGTTGTGTTGCATTAAATGCTACTACCTTTTGGCAGCATCGGGCTATCTTTTGTCTCATCTTTTACCTGCTCCTATCATTCCTTCACCAACTCTTGAACACGTATACCCTTGAAAATCTTGGCAGCTTTGGCTATATAAGCTTGGGGTAGCCCTTCCTCTTCACCCTTTTGCTCATTTCCACTCTCTGGCTCGCCCGGCTAACTTTTGGATCTCCTTCCAGCTCTCTAGACCTCCTCCCTTAAGCTTCGGACCTCCTCCAGCAAGCTCCTTGGACCTCCTCCGAACCCATCAAACCTCTCTGTTGGCTCTAGTTTTATGTTTCTTTGGAGTTCTTTTGGTTTTTACTTGGCTTTTGTTTGATTTGCGCTGTTTTAACGTGTAGACCTCGATGTCGCTGGTGAGCCTAAGCTTTGTGAGGGAGAAGACCTGTAAAGCTTTCGAGTAGGAGGAAAGTTACACTCTTGATCATATTGCACCCATTATTTCACCCTATATATGTTCCATTTTAGATGTTAATGCATGCTTACTTTACTAAGTTATTTCAATACCTGTCTTTAAATTCATAGCTATACCTAAATCATTTGTATGGCCTCTGTTGACCTTGAATCGAACATATTGTCACCATAGGAAAACCTGGTTGCTGCATTAGTGTGAACCGGGATCTTTAGAAAAACTTGATGCTTAATCATGCTTAGACCAAAAATATTTGTTTTGGGAAAATTTTTCCATCTTTGGCCAACTATTATTTAAAAATCTTAACCATGGCATTGGTGTGTCATGGAGGTTTTACAAGGACCACGGCATTGGTGTGTCACGGAGGTTTGAAAAGCAAAGAAATGGAAAATGGATTTGGACTTGGGCGGCATTGGTTGTTTGGTTGGTGCAAGTCTATGCACGGGGGTCGTGTGATCCGATGCCCCAGGGTTTTTGGTGGCCGCCCGGGTCAGTTAAGGACCGGTCTTTGAGTCGTATCTTGCTAAGCCTATAATGGGCTATCGTTTTGGTGCGTTCGATCCAAATCCAACAGCTTCCGCTCCTCCCACATCTTATCTCGCTATCGCTCACCTCCTTTTGCTAATCTTGACCGTTAGGACCTCCCCTGAGAGATCCTAGCCGTCAGGACCTCCTTTTGCTAATCTTGACCGTTAGGACCTCCCTTGAGAGATCCTAGCCGTCAGGACCTCCTTTTGCTAATCTTGACCGTTAGGACCTCCCCTGAGAGATCCTAGCCGTCAGGACCTCCTTTTGCTAATCTTGACCGTTAGGACCTCCCTTGAGAGATCCTAGCCGTCAGGACCTCCTTTTGCTAATCTTGACCGTTAGGACCTCTCTTGAGAGATCCTAGCCGTCAGGACCTCTTTTTGCTAATCTTGACCGTTAGGACCTCCGTTTGGAGATCCTAGCATTCAGGACCTCCTTTACTTGTTGATCTGAGCATTAGGACCTCCCTTTGGAGATCCTAGCCGTCAGGACCTCCTTTGCTTGTTGATCTGACCGTTAGGACCTCCCTTTGGAGATCCTAGCCGTCAGGACCTCCTTTGCTTGTTGATCTGACCGTTAGGACCTCCCTTTGGAGATCCTAGCCGTCAGGACCTCCTTTGCTTGTTGATCTGACCGTTAGGACCTCCGTTTGGAGATCCTAGCATTCAGGACCTCCTTTACTTGTTGATCTGAGCATTAGGACCTCCCTTTGGAGATCCTAGCCGTCAGGACCTCCTTTGCTTGTTGATCTGACCGTTAGGACCTCCCTTTGGAGCTCCTAGCCGTCAGGACCTCCTTTGCTGTTGATCTTGACCGTTAAGACCTCCCTTTTGGAGATCTTAGCTGTCAGGACCTCTCTTGATTAGATCTTGACCGTTAAGACCTCCCATTCGGAGATCTTAGCCGTCAGAACCTCCCTTGATTAGATCTTGACCGTTAAGACCTCCCCTTTGTGGATCTGACCGTCAGGACCTTCTCTTTGTGGATCTGACTGTCAGGACCTCCCCTTTGTAGATCTGACCGTCAGGACCTCCCTGTCCCTTGGAACTCTTAGACCTCTGGACCTCCTTGTCCATGGGACCTCCCCCCCCCTCAATCTTTTTGCAAGGACCTTCCTTGTGGGTTGAGGTCACCTTGTGATCAGGACCTCCGGTCTTGTGCTCGGACCTCCCTCATGGGTGAGGACCTCCCTTGACCTCTGCGGGACCTCCTCGAGGTCTCCACAGGACCTCCCCTTGAGCTTTGACTGGCCCCATTTGTCAGTCACGACCTCTTTCTTTATCCTTTGACCATGTCCTTTGCACTTGGAAGTCTTCAAAGCATTTAATACCTGTTGTGTTGCATTAAATGCTACTACCTTTTGGCAGCATCGGGCTATCTTTTGTCTCATCTTTTACCTGCTCGTATCATTCCTTCACCAACTCTTGAACACGTATACCCTTGGAAATCTTGGTGGCTTTGGCTATATAAGCTTGGGCAGCCCTTCCTCTTCACCCTTTTGCTCATTTCCACACTCTGGCTCACCCGGCTAACTTTTGGATCTCCTTCCAGCTCTCTAGACCTCCTCCCTTAAGCTTTGGACCTCCTCCAGCAAGCTCCTTGGACCTCCTCTGAACCCATCAAACCTCTCTGTTGGCTCTAGTTTTATGTTTTTTTGGAGTTCTTTTGGTTTTTACTTGGCTTTTGTTTGATTTGCGCTGTTTTAACGTGTAGAACTCGACGTCGCTGGTGAGCCTAAGCTTTGTGAGGGAGAAGACCTGTAAAGCTTTCGAGTAGGAGGAAAGTTACACTCTTGATCATATTGCACCCATTATTTCACCCTATATATGTTCCATTTTAGATGTTAATGCATGCTTACTTTACTAAGTTATTTCAATGCCTGTCTTTAAATTCATAGCTATACCTAAATCATTTGTATGGCCTCTGTTGACCTTGAATCGAACATATTGTCACCATAGGAAAACCTGGTTGCTGCATTAGTGTGAACCAGGATCTTTGGAAAAACTTGATGCTTAATCATGCTTAGACGAAAAATATTTGTTTTGGGAAAAATTTTCCATCGTTGGCCAACTATTATTTAAAAATGTTAACCATGGCATTGGTGTGTCATGGAGGTTTGAAAAGCAAAGAAATAGAAAATGGATTTGAACTTGGGCGGCATTGGTTGTTTGGTTGGTGCAAGTCTATGCATGGGGGTCGTGTGATCCGATGCCCTAGGGTTTGTGGTGGCTACCGGGTCAGTTAAGGACCGGTCTTTGAGTCGTATCTTGCTAAGCCTATAATGGGCTATGCCTTACCGTGCAACCACATGTCCCAGCATGGGGAGTGGACTTGGCCAACTAATTTGCAAAGTTATCACCGCGGTTGATCCGGCGGAATAGTGGGTGGTCTTTCATGGCCTGTCTTTTATGACTATGTTGTACCCACCTGGCTCAAGAGGGGGCCCTAGGGAAGGGCGAAACCTTAGAGTTGATGGACTGCGGTGGAATGATGCATTGTAAAGGCCTTATCACGTGCTCTAGACCACTTACCTTCGGCAGTGAGTGGTGGTACAGCCGGGTGCCAAACAAACTAGAGAAAACGTGTCTTGTGGGTAAAGTTGCACACCTCTACAGAGTGTAAAACTATACGTATAGCCGTGTCCGCGGTCATGGACGTGCTAGCAAAGCCTATCAAAGTTAGATGTTGGTTTTGGTTTTTTAAAAAAGGACTTTGGTAAACTGTTTTGGATTTCTATCCAAATGGAATTTGGCAGGGAGCCTTGTGTCAGGAGGGTATCCTTCACCACTTGTTGATGAATGTTATCCAACTGAAAACTGAGATTTAGAAAATGAATTTTAACTATTGTTATCTGCCTTGGAACTTAGTACTTGTATTTGAAATAAACTTGGCTTTATGCAAATCAACCATATTAAGCCTTCTTTTGAGATATCCATTTATGCATGTCATTCTGTTATTTGACGAGTGTAACTTGCGAGCACGGTTGTTGTGCTCACTCTTGCTTGATAACTGTTTTGAGTAGGGAAAGAAAGCTTTGAGGTGATCTTGCTGTGGATCTAGATGTCCTGAACGACTAGGACGCGCCCTCCAGCCGATTGCCTATGGTGTATCGGATGGCCTTTATGTTTATCTTCCGCTGTGTTCTGGTTTGTTGGCTTGTATGCCTCCCCTTTGTAAACAACTTTGTTGATATTAATAAAGCTCTCGTGGAAGTGTATGTTACCACTGTTGTATGCTGTGAAGAGCTAGCTGTTGATCCTTGGGACTAGTTCAGTTCACATAGAGGAGCATGGGGTGATCCCTGACCACCACGACCACCCTCGAGTCTGGTCGTGGGAGGTCTTTGGGGTGATCCCAACCCTCCACGACCTCCATCGGGATTGGTCGTGGGAGGACTTGGACCACCTCAAGTCTCACGACCTCCTTAGGATTGGTCCTTCGACCTCTCCTGAGTTGGCTCGTGGCTGTTGTGATCTCCCTGTGCCTCACACTCCCTCTCGGTTAGGTCTCCAGACCTCCAGGAGATCCTACTGGACCTCCTAGGCGGTCGTGGAGATTCCCCTGAGCGGTTCTACCGGACCTCTTAGGTGGCCTCCGGTCGGGCCGTTACAGGAGATGGATGCACCTACATCATCTGAGGAGAGCCAAAAAGGTAAAGATCATGGTGCTATCATCACTCAAGGTGAGTATGCTTGTGAAGAACTACAATTGTCCACTGTTCACGCTATTTTAGAGCAAAAATTAGTGGATAACAATTCTGACATACACATGTTTCAAGTAGAGAATTCAGACTACATTGATTTGAGTGCACCATGTGATAAAATTGTTGATTTACCTGCTGACTTGAGTGCACCATGTGATAAAATAATTGAATTGCTTGCTATTTTGAGTGTTTCCTGTGATGAGTTAATCGCATCTAATGATCATGTGGAATTGATTAGACATAGAGAAGTTTTGACTAGAATTTCTCCTGTTGATTCTTTATATTACATTATATTGGATTCACCTATGAAATGTCACATGCTATGGAATCGCATATTCGAAATCCTTATTTAGTGCCTACACCCCTAGATTATGGTGTAGACAATCAATTTCTTGTATATTGAATATGCATAACTTGTGATCACATGGATAAATTGAGGCTTGCTATTTTGAACAATAATTCGTGTGTGCTGAATCCAGTTCATTATGAGAGGAAAATAAAATTTAGTGATGATCCAATGCCTACGTGTTCATCTCTTATTGCATCACCTAGTATTGACAATCTGCATCATGATGTTGAAATATGAAAGAACTTACTAATATTTTCACCCTTGCTAGATGAATTTGCTATTGCTCGATTGAAATCTGATTATATGGATGAACTTTGTTTGATTCAAAAAGTTGTAGAGTTGCCCATATGTGCTACCACTGCAAGTGTACAACTTCAGAGATTTGAATTGCATAAATGCTTCAGTTACATATGCAAAACTAGTTGCAATAATTGCTGTGTGAGAAATTTGGTTTTGCTCATTAATATATATGATTATTCTTCAGGTAATAATATAATGAGCTTGTATGATCATTGCTGTTTTATAATATTAATTGTGCAACAACGACGAACCGTTAAAACGGATGAAATATACATATACCATGCATACACCTTGACTTCTTTGTTACCGTATTTCCAGCTTATCAAAACCCAATGATGGCTTTATTTTCAAGAAGGGGAAAATGATGAGGATATGACCCCTATGGATACAACCATATTTGCTATGCTTGATGTTCCAAGTACAAGAGCTCGTATGCTTCACTTAAATTACCAAGTGAGCTCGTTTTTAGGAGTGTATTTATATTATATAAACTATATGATGCTATCTAATGATGAAAATGTATATTTGTGCAGCACCACGTCACTTTTGGTCCAAGATAAGCAAGAGTTCGAGCTGTACCCATTTTGGAATCCAATTCGGCCTCCGGAGACATCATCGACTTTAAACATGCATAACTTTCACATACAGAGTCCGTTTGAGGTCCACGAGTACTTGATGGAAAGCTTATCTCGTCCTCTTTCCAACAGATCCAACCTCACCTACAAATTACTTTGGTATACACCGCAATCACCAAAAGAACATACTGTATCACCTGTTTGGGCCAATTTGGGCCTTGTAATCATATCGGATTTGGCCCATATGCTGGCCGGCCACCTAGGGAGCCACACTGTTCAAGTGAACAGTAGTACATCCTCCCCTATCTCATGCTATGTGCAGCTACCCCTCCCTATTTAAGGAGGCCGCACCGTCTCTAGTTTTCCTTGGATTTCGTTTGCTTAGTTTCTCCATTGTGAAAACTCTTGTTCTTCGCTTTTGTCAACTAGACCAACCATAAAGGACCTCTGTGGAATCCCACCTTATAAAGTGCTTCAATCCTATTTGCAATTTTAGATTGCTATTTATCTTGTTTTTGCTTGTTCTTCGATTGCATACAGGAATAAACATTTGTGGTCAGGTTGATCGTGCTTCTAGCAAGGTCAATAACAATCTTATAGTTGGTTCAGCGATTCTCGGGTGTATTAGTCATGTGCGATTGGTAGCCGAATCATGAGAGTTGTCTCCACAAAAATCGAGTTATTGTTCTCAACGAAAGATCAGGACACCCATTGTCGCATCAAGACGCGACACTTCCAAAGGACGTCTCTTTTGGGAGTAACTACTGTGTGAGAGCCGCCAGACGATTTAATTTGTAATGCTTAACCTTTCCGTTGGTCCTACCATCACAAATCAAATTTCCCCACTCTCGGAGTATTATGTACTTCCCATAACAGCGGTACACATACACCCTACAAAAATAAGCATTAACTCCATACACAAGTAATTACATTACCGAAATCTTCATAATTTACACATATCATACAACTAAGACTTCATACAAAAGGGCCAACTGGCCAAATATAGCACAAAAGATTAAGTTTGCAGCGGAAAACATAGGCCATAAGATGTTAGTAACAAAAGCTAACTGGCTGCCCTTACCCACAAGGCAATCGACCGGAAACGCCGAGCTAGTCGTCGAAGGCGAAGTCGGTCTCACACTTGTTAACCCCTTGGGGGTCAACCTCCTCTACAGCAAGTAGATAATGCAGTTGAGTACAAAATTGTACTAGCAAGGCTTACGATTAACAAACCTATACATAGCTACATTCAAGCTTGGTTAAATGGAGATGGCCATAGAGCTCATTTTCAGCATAAAGCGACATTTCATTTGCAATAGTGTAATAGATGGGAAGGCACTTTATCAAAATTGTTTTTAATTGTTCAAATAATAGTGACAACAATTATAACCATAATTAACCTCCTAGAGTCCTAGAGGTGACTTCCCAACAGCGACCACAACAATAGCACGAATTACCCATTCGTACCACCCGATCTCAAGTTTTATCAAAATGTTATAGTCTAACTCTTGAAAGACTTCCCGAAGCGTGTTCATAACCAAGGACTTGGCTATTCAAATAGATCAGACCCTATAGGGGTGTACAACTTTACCCACATGCTAGACCGCTCTTTTTGCCACCGGATAAAGCACACTTCCGAAGGTATGCTGATAGAGCTAAGTCCTACGAGACGCTTTCCCATGCAATGTGTTAATTAAGAGTCACACGTATGGGGGTTAATCCTCCGTGAACCGCCCGACACGGGCTCCCACCAAGGACCCATACGTTGTGTCGGAGACATCATCCCAGCCTTAGCAACTACCGATGCTCCTCAGGCGAGGGAACCTACCCGAAACCTACCCCGCATATGCCTAAAACAACATAATCTTTTTTCTCCTACACCTACCATCGGCGACTCATTAATTAACACACCTCAAAGTACTAAGTCAAGAGAGGTTCCCAATATCCTCATGTGGTTACACGCAATAATGCTTGGTTTATTGTAACATGATGTCCGGTCCTTGTTGACTTGGGCACCAACCACACACCCGATAACCACACCTATCAACCATGTGCCCAAGTCTAAATCTTTTTGCTTTTAATTTTATTTTCCAAAATACAATACATACATGAGTACCCTGACTCAAATATTTAAATGATGTTGTAATGACCATCGTCGAAGTGATGATCCCTAAACTACTGTTCTAAGCATTACTAAGCGAGGCTGGCTTGAAACTATTGTTGTAAGAGAACTTGGCAAACGACAAATATTTCTCCCAATTCTTCCCATAGGAGAGAACACAAGCACATAACATGTCATCTAAGATTTGATTGGCTCTCTCTATTTGACAATCAGTTTGTGGATGGTATGCCGTGCTGAAGGAAAGACGAGTTCCCATAGCCTCTTGCAAACTCTTCCAAAACTGGGAGGTAAAGAGTGAACCACAATATGAAACAATCGTCTTCGGTATTCCATGTAAACTCACATTCTAGAGACGTAGATCTCCGCTAATAGACTCACATGAAGATTGGTCTTGATGGGAAGGAAGTGTGCAACTTTACTTAGTCGATCGATGACAACCCAAATGGCATCATTTCTCTTGGAGGTTCGGGGCTGACTAGTAATAAAATCCATACCGATTGAGTCCCATTTCCACTCGGCACTGGCAAGGGTTGTAGCATACCCACTGGTCATTGATGTTCGGCCTTCACACGGCGACATACGTCACACTCGGCAACGAATTTTGCGATCTCTCTTTTCATTTGAGTCCACCAAAACCTCTAACGGAGATCTTGATACATCTTGGTGGCCCCGAGATGAATGGACAAACGAGAATCATGGGCTTTACGGAGAATCAAATTTTGTAAATCCATGTCCTTTGGAACAGCAAGGCGCTGTCTGAACCACACAACACCATGGTCATCTTCCGAGAAGTACTTGGCTATCCCGTTCTTGATATTCTTCTTGATTTGGTTTACTGCATCGTTCGTTTGCTGAGCAGCCTTGATCTGATCTTCCAAGGTTGGATGCACTTTCAAGACAGTGAGAAAACCATGCTCAACCACTCCTAAGTTAAGCCGCTAAAATTCTTCATGAAGGGCGGACTGACTGCTCCTTGAGTATCAAAGTATTGCAATAAACCTTTCGACTAAGCGCATCAGCAACGACATTTGCCTTGCCCGAATGATACTGGAGACCCATGTCATAATCTTTGATCAACTCCAACCACCTTCTTTTCCTAAGGTTCAAATCCGGTTGGGTGAACAAATACTTCAAACTCTTATGATATGAATACACCTCACAACGATTACCGATGAGGTAATGTCGCCAATTTTTAGCGCATGGACCACTGCAGCTAGTTCCAAGTCATGAGTTAGATAATTAAGCTCATGATGTCTCAATTGTCTTGATGTATAGGCCACCACCTTGCCTTCTTGCATAAGAACACAACCGAGTCCTTGACGAGAAGCATCGCAGTAGATATCGAAACTTAGGTGAACATCAGGAAGAACAAGGACTAGAGGTGTGGTCAATCTCATCTTGAGTTCTTGGAAACTCTTCTCGCAATCAGTGGACCACTCATATTTCTTGTCCTTCTTGAGCAACTCCGTCATCGGCTTCGTAATTTTAGAGAAGTTCTTGATAAAGTGACGATAATAGCCTACTAAACTAAGAAAACTCCTCACGTTGGTTACCGATTTGGGCTTCCCCCAAGAGAGCACATCGCTGACCTTGCTAGGATCCGTGGTTACGCCTCCCATTGAAAGAACATGGCCTAAGAATGCCACTTCTTTCAACCAAAATTCACATTTGCTGAATTTCACATATAGCCAGTGCTCACGCAGCTTCTCTAACACTAACCGTAGGTGTTGGGCATGCTCTTCATTATTCTTCGAGTAGATGAGGATGTCATCTATGAACACCACCACAAAATTTTCCAAATACTCCATGAATACCGTATTCATAAGGCTCATGAAAAGGACATGAGCATTCGTCTAGCCGAAAGATATGACGGTATACTCGTACAATCCGTAGTGAGTAGAGAAAGCCGTCTTCAGAATATCTTCAGATCTGATTTTTACTTGGTGAAAACCCAATCTCAAATCGATCTTGGAGAATACCCGAGCTCCGGTCAATTGATCAAAAAGGTCGTCAATTCGGGGCAACGGGTACTTGTTCTTCACGTCACTTCATTAAGCGGACGATAATCAACACACATTCGCAGGGTCTTATCCTTCTTCTTCACAAAGATTGCCAGACAACCCCATGGAGATGAGCTAGGGCGAATGAAACCCTTCTCTAGTAGCTCACCAAGTTGCTTCTTCAATTCCTCCAATTCATTTGGAGGCATTCGGTATGGCCTCTTCGAAATTAGGGCGGAACCGGGCAACAACTCGATGACGAATTCAATGTTTTGGGTTGGCGGCATGTTGAACCCAGAAACCAAGGATCTCGGATTCTCTATGTTTCGTACACTAGTCCAGGAATAGCCAGTGTACACAGTCAACAAAAGTGATAGCAAATCATATCACACCTTTATTAATTGTCAAATAGAGTTTATTACATAATTGGGCATAAGGCCAAATATAAAAGAACAGCGGAAGCAAAATAAATAAGTAGGCCACACGATTCGCCACAGGTAATCGTTTGGGGGCGTAGCCTATTCGTCCTAATCCTCACTGTCTTGGTAAAATTATTCACCTGAATAAATATTATTTAGCAAGAATGAACACAACTTCCGTGCTCGCAAGTTACACCTAATAACATAATATAATGCATGCAAGTGTAAACAAATGAGGCTAATAGGGTTCTTTTACATAATACATCATTTTCAGTTTTAAATACTCATACTAAGTTTTAAGGAAATTTTTTAATGTATAACTAAAATCAAGTTTTAAATTGTCACTTTTATAGTGGATAACCTCCATATATGAATGGTGAAGGATACCATCCTATCACATGGCTAACCGCCCAATTTTACCACAAGGATTAACTGTCCTAAAATTATTTGCTAAATTCATTTTAGAAACAAAACCAAATTCTAACTTAAGTAGCTTTGCTCAACATGTCCATGACCGTGGACACGTCTATTCGAATAGTTTTACGCTCTGTAGAGGTTGTACAGCTTTACCCACATAACACGACTTCTCTAGTTTGTGTGGCATCCGTCGATACCAGCACTCACTACCTTAGGTAAGCAGTCTAGAGCATGTGTCAAGGCCTTTACAAAGTTCCATTCCACTGTAGTCTCGCCTCGCTAAGGTTTCGCTTCCTTTGGACTAACCATCCACCGGACTTAAGCCCCCTCTTGCGCCAAGTGGGAATACATAAAAGTAGGTCATACAGACACCCACACAACCGGATGGCACGACCACGGTGAAATGTTGTAAATTAGTTAGCGAGATCCTTCCCACTCAGGACATATGGTAGTACGATAGGGCGTAGCAAAATACACTCGAAGACTGGTCCTTAACTCACTTGGGCAACATTCCACAACCCTTGACTCGATCATAGAAATGAATCGATCCTGTGCATCGACTTGCACCACACCAACATCCATTATGCCCAAGTCTAAACCATTTTATTTTATTTCGCAAGTAAAAGCATTTTCTAAACCTTTTTATGGTAGAACAATACCATATATTTAATTTAAATCAAATTTGAATATTTTGGCTAAACTCCCCAAATTCAAAACTTTGGTCTAAGCATGATCTAAGCATGTAATCTTTCAAAATTTTATTTTATTTTAACTATGGTGACAAGGGAATGACAATTCAACATCAACATTGGCCATACAAAGGAAATAGAGTAACTAAGAATTTTAAAACAGGAATTTAAAATAACTGAATAGAATTATGCATGCAATAATAATTTAAAACATAATTAAATAATTTAAAATAATAGGATCAACATGGTCAAAGGTATAACTTGCCTTGCTTGAAGGACTCTACTTCTAATTCAAATTCACCAGATTCGTCGAAATCTATACGTGAAAATAAGCCAAATTCAAATAAACACAAATAAATTCAAATTAACTCCAAATTAAATGATTTTGGTTTAGTTGGCTAGATCTTGATTTTATACGAATTTAGAAATTTGAATCGATGAAATCAGAGTTCGTATGAAGGAGAACGAACCCCTGGAAATTAAAATCTAAAGAAATTCCAAAATCAGCTTTTATTGAATTTCCTGATTTATTTTTCTAAAGGAAATTCAGTTTATGTGCATGCTGACATCAGTGGCCAAAAAACAATTTATCGGTCGAAGACATGTGGGCCCTATGGTCAAAGACCAAGTCCACAATTTGGTCAACAGTCCACGGTGGACTCGGCCTATGGAATAGTACGAAGGGGGGGGCGCATTTGCTGATGCGTTAGCCACGTGGATGTTGACTAGGATTTAGGGCCTACGTGGTGGGGACGTGGCGTCGACTTGGCTGCGACGTGGCTGAGCCACGTCAGCTCGTGATCGACGGCGAGGTGGCGTTGAGCTCGCCAGCGCTCCGTGCCATGGCGAGCAGCAGGAGTGTGCACAAAATGACGATAATACGATGCTGGTACTAATGCGCTACCATGCGGCGTTGGAGGATGATGAGATGGCCGACGACGAGCGAAGTTGCAGCGGTGGGTTTAGGTCATCGACGGCGAAGGAGCTCCGAGGATCTTTGAGCGGAGATGATGTGCATACGAGGTAGGCGGGGTCGAGGCGATGCCGTAGAGGGGTCGAGGTCACATGAGAGGGCTTGACGTCGCCGGAGAAGACGAAGAGCTGAGCTTCAGTGGCCGACGAAGAACTTCGAAATTCGAGCCAAGGGGAGAGGAGATGCTTTGGTGTTTGAGGCATTGGGATGAGTTCCTCAAGGCGCTCCTGAGGGGCACCTTTATAGTGGCCGGGGAGGGTTGAACTACCATAGGGCACAAGAAGGTCGAGATGGCACGGTGGCACGATTTGGGGGATTTAGCATCGGAGATGGAAGGGGTGGGGTAGAATCTGGTGCGAAACTGACACCGGTGTTTAATGCGCCAAATCACAGGATTTCATAAAGGTTTGGCTGTGTTTTGGAAGGTCTCCGAAGGTGCGGTAATGGTGGACGGCGAAAGGGCGAGAAAGGAAAGTGCTGCGGGGAAGAAAGGAAGGTGGAAGATGATCTGGACGTGGGTCCCACCTGTCGGCGAAACAGGGAGAAAAGGAAAGAGGGAGGGGTGGCAGGCGGGTGGGCCTTTCTTGTCAGAGAGAGAACGGAAAAGAGCGCCAATGTTGTTGGATAATCGAACGCAAGACACTACGGCCTACCCTAAGAAGGACCGAGGCTACTGCTCGCACTGGAATGGAAATCGGCCCTAGCGAGCGGGCTACGTGTGAATTTTTTTGGGGCCGGGTGAGATTCGACCAGAAACGGGTTTTGGAAATTTTAATGATTTAGTGATTTAATTAATTCAGTTAATTCATTTTGGCTTAAGAAAATAGTAAATAAAATCCAAAAATTATGAGAAAATTCAAAAAAAATCCTCTGAGTCATTTTGGACTTAAATAAAATATGTCCAAATTATAATTGGTAATATTTTTTGTAGATAATTTATTTTGGCTTTGAAATAAATAGGAAAAAACTTTTAAAATTCTGAAAAATTTTAATAAAATAATTAAATGTTATTTTTAGCTGGAAAATAAAAATTGGGCTGTTACACGGCATCCCTGGTAATTCCTCAGGAAAGACATTAGGGAAGTCACACACCACTGGTATCTCATGAATTCCTGGAGGTGGCTTTGCTTCAAGTGCAAAGGGATGCCGTTCATGCAATTTTGGGTGCAATTCCAACTTGAGAGGGATATGAATTTCTTAGCACAATCAATTTGTCCCAAGTGTTGGGACAACCAATCCATGCCAAGTATCACATCCAAACTTGCTGATTTGAGGAGAATAAGATTTGCCAGAAACCCCACTTCTTCAATCTCAATAGATGCATCCCGACACTCGTGTTCAGCTCTCATTTCCGACCCTAGGGAGTGAATAATCAGATGGGCATGCATAGGAGCAATTTGAATACCACCACTTGCAGTAAAGGATTGCGATATAAAAAGAATATGAAGCTGTAGGATCAAATAAAACTATAGCAAGGCGAGAATTGACGAGAAGTGTACCCAACACGACGTCGAGTGCCTCCTGCGCTTCCTCGGTCGAGATAGGGTTGACTCGACCGTGTGCAATCTTCTAAAATTGCTGGGCTACCTTCTAAGCTGGGGGATGACCGCGTCCTTTCCCTTGCACTTGCCCCTGTTTAGGGCGAGTGGCGTTGTTGGCGTAGTGTCCCTTGTTGTGGCAATAGAAGCAAGTGACCTCGGCAGCTGGATTGCGGGGGCCACCTTGCTGCCCTGCAAGTGCACGTGGTTGAAACACAGCCTACGAAGGGCGAGGTACAAACGTAAGGACGAGGCACCGGGGCTTGCCCGAAGCGAGGACGGGGAACGCTGCCCCCTGCTGATCTCTACGCCTCTGAATTACGCTTGTGGGACTCGCCAAGCGCTCTCCCCTTGTACTCAGCGACAATGGCCATAACAATCATTGTTTGGAAGTCGAGGTAGTCAACAATAGACAGCTTGTCCTGCAGCTCCTCGGACAAGCCATCCATGAACTTTTTCTGCTTGGTGGTGTCGGTGGTCACATCTTTTGGAGCATACCGAGCCAAATGGTTGAACTTGTGTACATACACCGTCACTGATTTGCGCTCTTGCTTGAGCGCAAGAAAACTTCTTCTTCAGCTTCATCAAGTCGATGGGGACGTAAGCCCGTCGAAAGGCAGTACGGAACTCCTCCTAGGTGACAGCTTGGCCCTTAGGCTGCATGGCAAGGAAGTTCTCCCACCATTAAAGCGCTACCCCTCCAGTTGATGAGAGGCGAAGAGCGCCTTCTCAAGATCCTGGCATTGGGCGATATTGAGCTTCCACTCGACTAGACGCAACCAGTCATTTGTGTCAAGTGGGTCTTCTGACTGTGAGAAAGTTGGTGGCTGTGTGTGAAGAAACTCCGAGAGTCCTCGACACGGTTGATGTCCACCTCCTCCTGATCCAGAGGAGCCTGAGAGAGCAGAAGTGTTCCGAGCAATAGCCTCGAGGATTCGTGTTTGATCCATTTGGTTCCACTCGATCTGAGCGAGAACCTCGACCATGGTGGGAGGAGGTGGAAGCTCTTCATCATGGCCAGCTTGCTGACCTAGCCCACTATGGGTTCGTCCAGCCATCATATTTGGACAAATAGGGTTAGCAACATCACCCGAACACTAGATGCGAAAGACAGCAGCTGAAGAAGCAATCTACTAAGGAGGAATGCGATATTACCCTACCATAAGTGCATACAATTATTTAAAAGAATTAAACTCCAAACATATATATGAAGACATTAAAGCCAGCACAAAAACCAAATTTTATCGCATTCGCAAGGCAAGGTAGATCTAGCTGGGGTACCTTAACACTAGCCATCAACACTGACACCTTACCCTTTTGCTCCCAAGAATTTTAGTGGAATAGCACTCTCATTGAATCTCTACTCCGAATTTTACACGGTATCCAACTAATTTTTGAAAGGAGAAGAGAGGGGAGCAATTTTTTTGAAACTCAAACAAAAACAAGGTAAGATTGAGAAACTAAGATAGATAAGGAATAAAATCTGAGAACTTAAGTTTTCATCAAAGATTTGATATTTTGGAAGTAGTTTTTCAAATATTCTAATCACGACCAAGTAAGTGTTTCCACAGTCAGTATGGCTCTGATACCAACTTTTGTTAGAGCCGTCCGGCGATTTAATTTGTAATGCTTAACCTTTCCATTGGTCCTAGCATCACAAATCAAATTTCTCTGCTCTCGGTGCATTATGTACTTCCCAAAACAGCAGTACACATACACCCTACAAAAATAAGCATCAACTCCATACAAAAGTTATTACATTACCGAAATCTTCATAATTTGCACATATCATACAACTAAGACTTCATACAGAAGGGCTGATCGGCCAAATATAGAACAAAATATGAAGTTTGTAGCAGAAAACATACACCATAAGATGGCAGTAACAAAAGCCCACCGGCTGCCCTTACCCACAAGGCAACCGACCAAAAACTCCGAGCTAGTCGTCGAAGGCGAAGTCGGTCTCACACTCGTTAACCCCTTGGGGGTCAACCTCCTCTGCAGCAAGTAGACAATGCCGTTGAGTACAAAATTATACTCGCAAGACTTATAATTAACAAACCTATACATAGCTACATGCAAGCTTGGTTCAATGGAGATGGCAATAGAGCTCATTTTCAGCATAAAGTGACATTTCATTTGCAATAGTGTAATAGATTGAAAGACACTTTATCAAAACTGTTTTTAATTATTCAAAAAATAGTGATAACAATTATAACCATAATTAACCTCCTAGAGGTGACTTCCCAACAGCCACCATAACAATAGCACGAATTACCCATTCGTACCACCCGACCTCAAATTTTATCAAAATATTATAGTCTAACTCTTGAAAGATTTCCCCAAGTGTGTCCATAACCAAGGACTTGGCTATTCGAATAGATTAGATCCTATAGGGGTGTACAACTTTACCCACATGTCAGAACACTCTTTTTGCCACCGGATAAAGCACACTTCTGAAGGTATGTCGGCAGAGCTAAGTCCTACAAGATGTTTTCCCATGGAATGAGTTAATTAAGAGTCACACGTATGGGGGTTAATCCTCCGTGAACCGCCCAACATGGGCTCCCACGGGGGACCCATACGTTGTGTCGGAGACATCAGCCCAACCTTAGCAACTGCCGATGATCCTCGGGCGAGGGAACCTACTCGGAACCCACTCCGCACATGCCCAACAACAACATAACATTTTTTCTCCTACACCTACCACCGGCGACTTATTAATTAACACACCCCAAAGTACTAAGTCAAGAGGGGTTCCCAATACCCTCGTGTGGTTGTACACAATAATGCTTGGTTTAGTGTAACAAGATGTTCGGTCCTTATTGACTCGGGCTCCAACCACACACCCGATAACCACACCTATCAACCATGTGCCCAAGTCTAAATTTTTGTGCTTTCAATTTTAGTTTTTGAAAATACAATACATACATGAGTACCCTGGCTCAAGTATTTAAATGAGGTTGTAATGACCATCGTTGAAGCGATGATCCCCAAACTACCGTCCTGAGCATTGCTAAGCGACAACAACTCGCATACTAAATATAAAATGACTAGAGCCCATCCATCGAGCTCTAAGTCACCGTGGATATAAACCTAGGTCCAGTGGTAAAGGATGGATGTTTACCTACAGTTCCTGTATCTATTCAAGTTAACTATCGCGACTTGAGAAATTATTCATCAACATAGCATGCATACATACAGTTGAAATTAAAATATTGGCATGCGAACGTAATAGGATCAACATGCATCAAAGGAGGGATTGCTTGCCTTGCTGGAGACAGTCTTCTTGTTGCTGTGGATCACTCTCGTAAGTACCTGATTTGTCGAAATCTGTCGATCTAGCAAAAAGAACGAATAAGAATGAATAACACCAGAAATAACCAAAATTCAATTTAATCTAAAATGCATAAAACTTACACAGTAGGTAGAGTATGATTTTAGAAGAATTTAGGTGGAAATTTTAATCCAAAAGGAGTTTATAAGAATTTTTGTCAAGTTAAAGACGTAATTGCGCAATTAAATCAATTACAAAATTTTCTGAAACAGGAGCAGATTTCAAACTTCAACCAAGTTAAAGTACAATAAAAATTAAAATTAAAAAAAATTAATTTCACTCAATTTGGTGTAAGATGAAATACTTATGAATTTTTGAAGTTTAAACAAATTTCTAGTGTAAAAACAATTCTTTTTAGACCTTCATTAGATTCCAAACTTTTCTGGGATAGAATTATACTGAAAATCTATTCCATTTGATAGCACACTAAAAATTAAAACCAACAAAATTGGTTTCATTCAATTTGGAGCTAAGTTGAATTTGTTATGAATTTTCTAAGTTGATTGAATTTTCAGTGTAATTTTAATTCGTTTCGGAATTTCTAAAAGAATTAAATAATTTTTGTAGCCGCGCTCAGCTAGCCACAGCATATGACCGGTGGAACCTGAGGTCAAGGTTTGACCTGGTGAACTTTGAACGTTCTCAGCCGAAGCGACGTCGAAGGCGTTTTCCAAGGAATACGTCTTCGGCTTACCAAAACGTAAATTCTATCTAAGCATATAAGAAATATGTTTTTCTTAAGAGAAAACGTAATTCACAAGTTCGCACAATTACTTAACCAGCCATACGGGCCCACATGTCAAAGGCTCAGAGATAAAACATGTTTTAATTATATTTCTAATTGCGTTTATAAACAGTGGGGTCCACAAGTCATTGATACAATTAAAAGGATAATTAACACTAATAAGGGGGTTAATACTTAACCCACCGGCGGCTCACCGGAGCTTCACCGCACATGCGCGAAGAAAAGGGATCCAGCAGAATAGTGACGCTTTGGGCTCGAGATCAACACGTACGGGTGCGGAACAACCTTGTGAATATGCTCGTGGTGATGTGGAGTCCAGAAGTCGCTGACATTGAGCTCACGGTGGCCGAAGGCGGAGTTGAACGAACGGTGAATGTGGAGAAGATGCCTCGGTGGTCGAGGAGCCTCGGGAAGGTGCGCGCCGGAATTGCTTCGGATCCAGGAACAAGGCGCACGGGATGACGATGACAGAGGATGATGGAGGCAGCCACGGAATTGAGGCGACGACGCTTGACCGTAGCCGAAGAAGAAGAGGTCGTACACCCTCGACGCTGCTCCAAAATTAAATTGAACTCTCCGTTAAACTCCATAGGATATTGCGATCGCTGGGGACTAGACATCGTAGAAGGTAACTCACTGGAGCACTTATGGGCTACGGGACCATGGCCACTAGAGGCGAGAACGAAGATGCCACTTCCGGTGACACTGGGGACGCCAAGAGCTAGGAATGGCCAAAATAGAGGCGGCGTCCAGAGAGGAACTCGGTGATGGGGTCGCGGGTGCGAGGGAGGCACGGACGCGGCGACGTTGCCTTCGTCTTTTACCTCGGCCAAAACAAAGAAATGGTCGAAGAGGGTGTCGAACCCGGATTGAAGGATCCCAGATTCTCTGTGTTTACAACACTAGTCCAGGAACAACTAGTGTACACAGTTTACAAATATGGTAACAAGTCCACATCACGTGCTTTATTCATAATATCAGAGTATTTATTACAAAAGGGCACTTGGCCTAAAGAAAATTACAACAGAAAGCAAAAGATAGTAGTAGGCCAACTGATATGGCACAAGCAATTGTCTGGGGGCGTAGCCTAGCCATCCAAGTCCTCCTCGTCCACGAAGTACTCCTCCTCTGAGATTATGTGCAATAAGCAAGGATGAGCACAACTACCGTGCTCGCAAGTTACACCCAAATAACATAATTTAATGCATGCAAGGATTACAAAGGAAGGCTTATAGGGTTGATTTTTCATAAAGCCATGTTTCTTTCAAATATTTATACTAAGTTCCAAGGCAGTTATTTTATAACTAAAATTCATTTTATGAAACTCAAGTTTTATAGTTGGATAACCTCCATACAAAGATGTGGAGAAGGATACCCTCCTATCTCATGGCTAACCACCTAACTTTTCAAATTGATAAACCATTTGTGTCAAATCCATTTTTAAATCAAAACCAAAGTCTAACTTTGAGTGGCAAATACTAAACATGTCTATGACCGTGGACACGGCTATTCGAATAGATTTACACTCTGCAGAGGTGGTACAACTTTACCCACAAGAGATAATCTGCTTTTGATGTCGGCCAATACACGCTTCCGAAGGCGTGCGACTAAGAAATTATCACAAGGACATTATAATGCTCTACCCTAAAGTATTTATGCCCGCTAAGGTTTCACTTCCATTGGACTAACCATCCTCCGGAAGCCCCCTCTTGTGCCAGGTGGCAATACTGTCTAACCAACACCCACACAACAAATGGCACAAATAACAGTAGAGTATTGCAAATTATTAAGCCTAGTCCTGCCCACATAGGACATGTGGTAGTACGGTGGAATTTAGCAAAAGCGGCTCTCAGGCCGGTCCTTAACTGACTTGGGCGACTTCCAATAAAAACCCTGAGCCTCAACCCTGACCAGGTTGAGCTCGTGCATAAACCTGCACCCACCAACCATCCATTTCGCCCAAGTACAAACCAACTTTTTCCTTTTTGTTTTTCAAAATCATTTGTAAAATCTTCCATGACAAACCAATGCCATAGACCTTTAAAACAATAGTTAATCATTTGGCTAAACTTCCCCAAATCAAATACTTTTGGTCTAAGCATGTCTTAGCATATCGTTTTTCAAATAATCCTAGTTCATACTATTGTATCAACCAGGTTTTATCTATAATGACAACATGTTTGATTCAATTTCAACATTGGCCATACAAAGGATTTAGGTATAACTATGAATTTAAAAACATGCATTTAAATAACTGAATTTAAATAAGCATGCAATACATAATTTAAAATAGAATTTAAATAATTTTAAATATCGATTCAAATATGATCAAAGAATGTAACTTGCCTTGCTCAAAAGTCCGGTCGTTGATTAATTACGGTTCTTGGATTAAATTAAATCTATACATGAAAATAAGCCAAATTCAAATAAAATTCAAAATGAACATCAAATGAACTCCAAATGAAATAATTTTGGTTTAGATAGCTACATTATGAATTTATATATATTTAGAAAATTGAATCACCTAAATCGGAGTTCGTATGAAGAAATACGAGCTCCTATAAGTTTAAATCCTAAAGATATTCTATTTATTGCATCAGCATTGCAAAGTGGTTGAATCGGTCTATGACATGTGGGCCCGCTGGTCAATGGACTGAGTCCATGACCGGTCAAAGGTCCACTTTGAACCAGGCCTACGAAACAAAGGCATGTGGGGGTGATGCGTGCGATGAGTCGACGTGGCGCCACGCTACGCCGACCACAGAAAGCGCGACGTGGGCCGAGGTGGAGGTGATGTGGCTGAGCCACGTAGGACCGGCGACGGCGGCGCTCGGGCCCCTATGGTCGTTGGCGCTCTGCGTCACGGCGACGCGAATGAGTGGTACCAGGGGCAAGAGGAGGAGGTGATGAACCTGATGCGCAGGGTTTTGACGTCAAGGCGTCGTAGGGTTGACGGCGGCGAGGTGAAAGGCGGCGATGAAGTTCGGTCCACGGCGGCGAGGTTGCTCTGGGGCTCTTCGAGGCAAATGAGTGCGCGCACCGGGTGGCCCACGTGATGGCGAACGCGATGGTGCAGTCGAGGGTGGCGGAGCGGTAGCAACGGCGACGAATTTGGTGGCGGAGCGTCTAGGGCTCCGGCGACTTCAAGCTTCGATTCCGACGGCTAGAGAGGGGTACAAGGGCTAGGAATTGGGGGAATGAGCTGCGGGGATGAACTCAAAGGTGTTGCCCCCTTTTATAGGGCTCGGGAGTCACTAAGGCGGCGAGGACGCGCGTGACCATTTTCATGCCGGTGCGGTGGCGAGGTAAAGAGAAATTAAGAAGGTTTAAGGAGGAACAAATGGGTGCTTTGAGTGAGTCAGAGATCGTGGAGTTTAATGGCATCAAGTGCGCGTGAAAAGGGGGAGTAACGGGCGAGATTAAGAGCTCGGCGAAAGGGCGACAATGGCGGTGGCGCGAGGTAGAAGAAGGTGCGGGGACGAAGGCATTGTAGCGGCAATGCCACCCGTTAGCGAAAGAAAGTGAATAGGAAAGAAACGGGTGCAAATGAGCCATTAGATTGAGATCGAACGGTCCTCGTTGAATGAGATGTTCGGACGTCCGAACGTTCCATCAAAATCGGACCGTTCATTATTGATCCAACGGTTGGAACGGGTTGGGCGGCGAGCGGGCTGTGTGGCGCGGAAAGATGGATTGGGCTAGATGAGATTCGGCCCAAGCACTGTGCAGGGATTTTTAAAGGTTTAGCAATTTAAATAATCCTGATAATTCAAATAGGTTTTAGAAAATAGCAAATAAAATCCAAAAATTATGAGAAAATTCACAGAAATTCTCAAAGACATTCTGGACTTAAATAAACTATTTCCAACTTAGACTTGTTAATAGTTTTTTGCAAATAAATTTGCTTTGGCTTTAAATTAATTAAAGAAAAGCTTTTAAAAAGTCCAGAAATTCCAAGGAAAATAATTGAAGTTTTATTGTGCCAAAAAGGAAAATTTGGGATGTTACAGAGGGCGAGAGAGAGCGAGAGGGAAGGAATGGATTAGCCTAGGAGGTTCGTGAAGTCCTAGCGATACTTCGTAGTTGGACCCGGAAGCATGAGGTGGCGAGGGCGAGCAGCGTGGCGTGCATGCGAGGAGCCAACGCGCTTAGTTTAGCGGCTTGAGGAAGACGACAGTGCCGACAGGCGGGGCCCGCTCGTCAACGGCCCAAAGAAAGAGGCGTGGTGGACTGGCTGAGCCCGAGTCGGACTCGGGTTAGGGTTAGATGGCGCGGTCCGATCAAGTCGAATGAGTTTGAGTCCGACCGGGGGGTTTGGGTTTTGATTTAGTTTTGATCGAAAAACTACAATTTTGACCTAGTAGTCAAAATAGCAATTAAATTCTAAAAATTATGAAAATTTTTGTGAGTGCTCTGAGACTCAATTAAAACTTAGGAAAATTTATTTCAGGCACTGTTCATACCCCATTTGTCTGCAATAAATTCCTTTTCAAAATTTTATTATTAATTTGGTTTGGATTTTGGTGAGGTCAAATTGACTTCTAAAAATTTGTGAAAAATTATATTAATCCATGATAAATAATTTAATATTTTACAAAATTATTTCCATAAACTTTTATACAAACATGTTTCTGGAATCAAATAGAAATTTGAATTCAAGTTAAAAGTTTGAAATTTCGAAGCAAACTTTATTACAAACATCAAACTTTCAAAATTGAGCAGAAACTTTAGAAAACCATGTGCATACTCATGAGATACATCAAAAGTTTTCAGAAGCTCCTACTTTTATACATTTGAAACACAAACCTAAGTTTGGGTTGTTACATGCCACCACTTCATCAGTTACTTAAAGGAGAACGACGAAGCAAATAACAACTAATGAGAGGCAATCTAACAGGCAATGGATTTGACGCAAGACCTAGCGATCCGAAGACTGTTGAAGCAATAACATAGCAATCCAATTCACCAAGTGTAATTAGGGCTAGTCCACAGCCTTGTTTAAGGCACCCCTTGTAAAGATCCAGTTCGTTGCAATAAAGAGCAATCTCGTTCTCATCCAAGAACTTTTAGCCATTTTCCTCTATTTATTTCGTAAGATCGGCGACTCGATCGTCGACAGCTGGCTCCATCCGTGGGGAAGAAGGCATTGAGTTCTTGAAACTTTCTTTGCTCAAGCAGTCCTCATTTAATTTCCTTCACTCCACTATCACTCATGCGATCATAGCAAGAACTTGGGATGAGGAAAACTGGTTCGACTTGGCGGATTACTCCAACCTCGACATGGATGCATGCATCCGTACCATGGAACAAAATGGGATGTCGTCATCATCCTCTTCCGCCACCGGCTCGCCACTCGCTGAGACCAGTGAGATCGACCTTATGGAGGAAGATTCACCACCACCATCCGTGGCACTCCCAGAGGAGTTGGTCCTTCAGATCAGTTTGGAGTGTCCGAATGCCTCTACAAGCCCGATTATTTTGACCTAAAAGAACAGCGACAAAATCCCAACGCTATAATCAGAGGGTCAATGTACTCTTGATACAGTCATGAATGACCAGTATTCGTTAATGGCTCCTATGTATTCTTGGGGCCAATCGACACTTGGTGAGGGTGTCAATGAAGTTGTCACCAGTCAAAGGCCAAGTGGGTATGATAAAACTCAGCATACGATCAGGAATCCACCAGACCAGGCTGAGTCCACCACAAAGCCCACCGGAGGTGGTAATTTCCGACCGCTCTCCATCGTGGAGGCTCCTTTCTGAAGCACTGGAAGACTCTCCCTTAGTTACAGCGGGAGCTCGTCAGAAGACTGCTGTTGTAGGCACGAGTTTAACGTAATCGGAGATACCAATTAAGATGCCACGCACGATCCTCCATAGCTTAACCCGCCACCACCTATTGGTGGAAATGGTGCGAGCACTCATGCACCAAATGGAGGAGGTAATCGAACTGATGGACATTGATCAGTTAATTCATTTGTTTCTATCCCACAACGCATAATGGGACGGACAGGACAAACCGAAAGGTCGGAGGGAAATTCGAGTCATCGAACACCCACTACTAGCGGGAATCCTCCAAGACCCTCGGTAACAATTCAAAACCTGCAACGAGTTCGTGACATTCTGAATAACCCAGATCCTGCTCTGGTAGAAACTCCAGGTTATGTTCAACTCGTAGGGCAGGTATCGGAGATCCTCCAACAGACCATGCATTGTATAGAAATGTATAGGGAACAAAGGAACTCGTAAAGTCACACTATGAGTTCATCCCAGCGTTCCTCCCTCAGCAGAGGACAACATGGTCGGATGGTGGACTGATTGATACCTAGGCCTCCTCGAAGATTCCAACAAGGGAGTCACGAGGGAAGACAGCTCTTTCTTGAAGACACTCCTTCCCCTCGTCAAGAGGAGTGACCACTTGGCTCGGGTAATCTTTAACATCGTCTAAACTAGCCGGTCGGTCAAAGATGTTTTCCCAACGTCCACGACTGGATTGGGACACTGGATACTCGGTATGTTAATATGAGAAATCGGTCCCCAACTGACTACAATCCGGCTCCTTTTGAAAGAAGGCACCACGACTCTATTACGGGCTGCCGAGCATTCTCAATAGGGCCCCAAGCAGTTCGCCGGCCGAACAGGTTCCAACCAGCCAACATAGAGAGGTTCAATGGGACTCAAAACCCGTTAGAATTTCTCCAGATCTATACTACCGCCATCAAAGCTACTGGTGGTAACGACAACGTGATGGCAAACTACTTGCCCACGGTCGTTAAAGGATCTACCCGGTCTTGGTTGCTCAACCTACCGATTGGATCAATCTACACTTGGGAGCAGCTCTGCGGCCTATTAATCCCCAACTTTCAAGGGACATACAACCGCCCCCGAAAGAAAGATGATCTTCATCGGATGAGGCAGGAACCAAATGAGACTCTTCACTAGTACATAAAGAAGTTCAGCTAGGTCCGTAATTCTATTCTTGAGGTCGTAGACTCATCCGTTATTTAGGCTTTTAAGGCAGGATTAAGAAATCGAAGGTGGCGAGGATCTAATAATCATCATTTAATTATTTATCCATAATTCATATTATAGATAGCAATATCTTCATATTACTCGCAAGTATACCCCTTACCATTTGTAAGGGAGAAGCTTAACCGAGTGGTCGTAAGTCTTGCTATGACCACCCCCTAGTCGTAAGTCCTTCTACGACTAGTCTCTAGTCGTAAGCTTTTTCTACAACTTGTCCCTAGTTGTGGACCTTCTCTACGAGCACCATGTGGTCATAAGATTACTTCACATCCTGGTCAACTACGACAACTCCATAGTCGATGGAATCTACAAACATGTGGGCCTAGTCGGTTAGGGAGTCTTATACGCCGTATTTAACACATGGGGTATTTAATATACGCTTTTATTCTCTATGAATAACCGCATGAATCACCTCTGTCTCTGACAATAACTGCCTGGCGACCGCCGGGGGGGGGGTGCCACGTCCCTAACGACAACCACCATCAAGCAGTTCATCATTTGGAACGTTGAGGCGCCTCTGTTGGAAATATGCCCTAGAGGCAATCATAGAGATGATTATATTTCATTATGTTCATAATATTGGATAATATGATATCTTGTTCCTAGAATAATATTGTTAATATTTATTATCAAGTATGTGACTTGATTGTGAAACTCTATATTTCTGCGATAATTATTCTTATACAATCCCTGGTCAGAAACATATGAGGACACATATGAATATACTATCATATGTATTAGTTGATGACTATGTTTCACGGGTCATGGATATGGAGATATCAAACCAATAATATGGACGCATGTTAGAGAACATGATGTTGGATAAGACCCACCTTGAGACACTATTGAGATTATTATGATTTTATGTGTCGTTAGTTGGTCTCAAGCAATGATGATGCATAATCCTTAGACCTGAGATCATCATGATTTCCTACATGTGTAATAGCACTCTTAGGGGTTGCCAAACGCTACATCAGAATCGGGTAGTTATAAAGGTAGCTTTGGGTATGTTATGAAACATGCAGAGGAATGTGAGTGGTCGGATATGGGATTTGCCCTCCTAACATAACAGAGAGATGTCTTCGCCCCACGTTGTGGTCGGATAAAGAAAGTGCATGACCATGCCACTAGTGGTCGAAGTGTTCGACCACGTGAAGTTATCCAACACTCGATCAAGAAAGTATTGAATACCCATGGATGACACAACATCTCACCGGAGTTCAACCGCACATTGTGAGGCAAAGGGAGTATACACAGTAGGTCGCTTAGTTCAGCAGCTTGAGGACTTGGTCGAGATCGGTCGAACGTAATCACAGAGTGGTCGAATCGGTCGTAAGGAGTTACGAATCGTCGTGACTAAATACTTAACCGGTCATATAGAGATAAGACACGGTCGTAAGTGATGAGGACTTGGTCGAGATCGTCAAACGTAATCATAGAGTGGTCGTAACTCGTCGTAAGGAGTTACGAACTGGTCGTGACCAAATACGAATCGGTCATATAGAGATAAGACCTGGTCGTAAGTGATGAGGACCTGGTCGTAGATCATATTGCATCAAGGTTCGTCCGATATAATTTATGTGTATTTGGGAATTACTATGTTCTGCTAGGAACTGCTACGACTCGTGGTCGGAAAGGGTTTCCGAGTCACAACCGATTATGCATGAACCTACAGGGTCACACACTTAACGGGTTGGAACAAACCAGTATGAATACGATTTGTCAAATGTGTTCAAATAGGATCCATCACGAGCACTATATAAGGAGATGCATGAGGCTGTTGGGCATAACAAGTTTTTACACCACCGAAACCCTAGCCGCCATCTTCCTGAGAGCTCTACCATGCGACTTGGTGCTAGTACACCGACGTATGGTTGTTCCTTCCCTGGACGTGTGGATACCGTAGAGGCGCTACTACGACTGTTGCACTTGAGGACGATCCGCAATCTTCACAAGGAATTGCAGACGTTGCTGGAGGAGACGATCGACTTGCGAGGACGCTGGACGATCGACTACGACCACTACATCGACACGCTCTACGTTGGACCAGGCTGCTCCAACCCTTCTTCCGCTGCTCTGCGCGTCTGGTGGTAACGATCTATGATCATCTACTTGCTTGGCTTCCTGGATTGTGTGGTAGAAAAATTTTGTTTATTGCTATCGTAGCCTACCCGTGGCCCAACAGCCTCTTCACCCGGAGGAACTGCCAACTCTTCGTACGCTATATAAAGGCTGAAGTCAGTAGGCAGAAGGCAGAGCAATCTAGAGTATAAGACATTTGGCTTTAATCTTTCCCTTGATTGTAAATAGTATACTCAATACACCAGCACATGAGTAAGATTGTTATTCTCTCTAGAGAAGGCCTAAACTTGTATAAAATCCCTATGCCATTCTCTGTGTGGTTCTTAATCTAGGAGACCCCCCGAATCAAACAATCATATATAAGATCGGTACTAGATCACCGACTGTTGGCGCCGTCCGTGGGGATCTTCCGGTTATTCCTCGTCGACAGGTCCTCTTTATTCTCTCAATTCTGATGCTTCCATGGTAGGAGAATGGAACAAGGAGAATTGGTTCGACCTGGCCGAATACGCAGAACTCGACATGGATGCCTGCTACGACTATGAGCATAGTATCATTTCATCCGATGGTAATGCCACCTCACTACACCATGGCATAGTATTAAGGGCAATGCAACCGCCGAAAAATCGCTTTTGCAAGAATTTATCCGCCAGAATGTGTATTCCGGACTTATTGCTCTGTAAGTGTCACGGAAAAATATTTCCTACAGATATGTGCATTCTCAGAGTTAACCCGCCCTAGAAAAGTCGTTTTTCCCCCTAGCTAGAGTTTTCCGGCAGCTAGAGTTTCCGGCAGCTAGAGTTTTCCCAAATAGATTATATGTATTGCCGGTAGTTAACTTGCCCTCGATTGCATGTTTTCGGCAGCTATGCCCTAGATAAGTTTTTTTTCCGGCAGCTTAAACCGCCTCGATTATCGCTTTTTCCTAAGAAGATTAGATCGTATTGCGGCGATTAAACCGCCTCAATTGTCTTTTGCACCATTTAACCATAAGCAGCTCAATGGCTTATCAAGCACTTAGCTGTACCTAGCCATCTATACTCTTTCAAGCATACACAAAAGCTTAAAGTGAGCAATCAAGAGGAAATAAGCTATAATATTTGTTGGAACGTAAAGAAATGCAGAAAGATGTCCATTGATGTTTAGGATATAAGCGTATGTTGGAGCTCTAACAAATGAATAAATTAAGTGAAGTCAATAAAAGTGCATTGAGATCTCCAAGTATCCTTATCATAATATGATAACACCAATCTATTTTACATACCAAAATCTTGTAGTCGTAATAAAGAATAACAGCTAAGTATCCTTATCATAATACGATAACACCAATCTATTTTACATACCAAAATATGCTTTTATTTGAGTAACACTCCAAGAAATGCGCCTCCTCTAGATTCTTTAACCGCTTGTTCCAAGAGAGCGATGTCATGATATGTGCTCCTCGCCGATTGACCCATCAAGTAGATCCTGCAGGTTGGTGATAAATTAGTTTATTAATGTAGTGAAAGCTAAAAAGTGCCTAAACCTTGTAGTCACCTTGTAAATTTGTTCCCTTACATCAGAATTGAATCCAAGCATTTCCATATAACCCCCTCGTTTTCCACATTCTCCGTAGTAACCTAACAAAACAAACAAGAATCTTACCATATGCTAGGACTATGAGATGCACATACAGAGGGACCAAGACAAAGATAAAAGCTCCCGGATTTAGTTACCTTTAGAAACCGATTGAATGATACCAAAGATCATCAAGTATCCAGCTGGCTTCAAATACTGTGTACACCGCTTGGAACTTCAAAGGATGAGTTTGAGATGTAGTTTGGGTTGGGTGCAATTGCAAGTCTTGGTCTAGAACTCGCAAAAGATGGAGAAAAGTCCTTAGCACATGGATTGAGTTTGGATTCCTGAAATAATATTTAAGAATGCCATATGAATGAACCGATAACAATGAGTTGCAAAGGATAAACAGAAAGTAGCAATGAAGGAAATCAACATAGGAAGGTTACGAAGGTAGGAAATCATGGACCGGTTAACAAAAAGGGCATTGGTATTACTTGAATCTTTCGTAAAACAAAGCAATCCTCGAATTATCTCAGAAGGAAGAAAACTTTTATGTGTGATAATCCAAATAAGTATGCACTTCTCAATTCTCATCACAAAACAACAATTCTCGCCAACAACATTGACCCTTGATGACCGAGATTTAATTTCATGCCCGGTTTCTAAAGTCTTTCCCTTATGCACCCATTTTATGTATCTGCAATAATATTCCATTTGGCATGAGAGTATTACTTTATTAACACCGAGCATAAACACATCTAATATCTATATTAAAGATGAGTGCAAACTATGGTACGAGAGAGTGCCACATCACCACATTTTCCTCCCGACGCCCGACGATCAAACTAACACAAATACACCTAAAAAGACTCCCAATAAATCATGCATTCTAGAACTTCCTAAACTTTTAAGGAATAGTAAGATTAAATAACCCTTCTATCTCAGATCTCTCTCACTCACACACGTAAAAGAATTTATTTCATATGAACTCGCACAAGCATTTCCTTTAACCATTGATAATAAATTTTACTTAACTATATTAAAAAAGATAATACAAGTTCCACAACAACGTGGGGGTTGAATCCTAGTTTATGACATGATTGAGATAATCAATAAATCAGTGTAGTGAAACACTATGCACATGGTTGAAATAATAGATAAAGCTTTACAAATGACAACTAAATACTATGTTGCACTCCTTAGAAAGGCGCATACACGATCCGATTGAAAAGTTTATAAAAACAAAGAAGCACTAACTTATACGTAAGATCATTACACACACTTATCGCTATTAGCACATACCAAAGGAGCTCACCTTAGCGAGAGTTTTGCTTGACATGACAATTTTAGTAGCTGAATTAATAACATTTCCATCTTTTGATCCAACAAAGCAGTAACTCAAATCCCATTCCAGATAAATGTGTCAAGACATGTCCGCTTGGAGAGCCACAATTAAGTAGCATTATAGTTCACCGAGAAATGCATGTGTTTAGTGCAAGAAAGATAAGGGTGAAAGGACTATCTAAATAGAAGAACGAAACTAGAGTTAATACTTGGAGCATTTTCCCCAATGGAGATATCACCCTCGACCCCTTTCTTTGAACATCTCAAATTGTCTGCGATGTAAATAGCATTAATTAAGCTCAACAATGAATAGGACATGGTAAAAGTAGGTAGAATATAATCAAGTAGAATAGATTGCTTGAAATCTACATTCTGAACCAGCAGACAGCAGCATGAAAGAAACAATTGTATGAGTTAAAGGAACCCTCATTTTTTGTCATATTACTATCACATCGATTGTCAGATGTCGACCAAAAAGGAGTTTGCCCAAGTGTTGCCTCAAAGCATGAAAGTATACGCTTGCATCAAATTACATTAGCTTGTTTCTACTCTATGTTATGCATGTATGCTCCAACTATATATGTACAGAGTTCCGATTTTAGATAAATTAATCCGGTTGTACGATCACGCTATTATTGGATCAGCCGGTACTTAAATTCAAGCAAATGCTTTGGAGCACGCAAGTAAAAAGGCTTCTCATCAACAAATCATGTGGTCAGTTCGTTGATTAAGGATTTAATAATAATATACTTGATGTCAAAACAGTTCTAGAATGATAAAATTATGAATTTCACTAAGTCTGACCAATAAGATAAGAAAATTGACTTTCGATTGATATCAAAGACTGTTATATGTGCACCAAAGTATGGAACAAACAAATGATGAAGTAGTGATATGGATCTCTGCATTGAAGGTGTTTGAAGTATTTTGTACATGTAGCATGATGATCAGATCAATGCATCTATGTAGTATAGCCATGAGATAAACAAAGCGAGAATGTAATGGAATGTGTTTACATTTGAACCATGTACAAAATATTCTGTATATATGATTGATCAAACTAACTAATGAGATGAAAGAATAGCTAAAATAATTTACAGGAATCCACAGCTGAGCGTGAACAAAGAACTACATTAAGAGAATATAGAGTAAGTAATGAAGCATGATATATATCACGCAGAAATGGTAGAGGGAAAGCTTTCATCAAAGTAATCTGTAGGCTGATAAATTTGGTTACTTGCAAAGAACTATCTACAGGAATATATGGTAAGGTAATCGTATGGTTCGTAGCTAGTAAACCTTTCTAGACCAAAAGAAGAGTAACCTATTTCAATTGGCACCATACATTGAGTTTGAAGACAGATATGATGTCTCAAATCAGATGCACATGAATGATGCATACGCAGCAGTAAATTGTGCAAACCATGAGAAAATCATGCAAAGAAGCTGGTTTTTTGGCATGGAGGCGATAAATAGCTTATCCGAAAGAGAGGTTTATGACGATTAAACATCTATATCAATGCACTATCGAATGCCAATATCTTTTCTTTGAAAAAGAGGCTCGCACGCATGCTAAACCTGTGTTCTTGTGCACTGCCTGGTGTTCAAAACCACCTAATATGTAGAGTGACAAGCCTAACTGTGCACACGTTGGGTAAATGTAACACCCTAGCTATTCGGAAGCCAAAATGCTACCTAAAGACCTCACATACAACCAAACAGCGGAATCAATTCAGCAATAGTACTTCAACTAAGCTAAGCAGATCATCAACGATTAAACATGAATAGAAATATAATAATCGATCCACTAAGATAATTCTATCAATGAATAATCAAAGAACTTTAACAGTTAATCAATAAAAACCCAACGAACAGAAACGTATCAACCATGTCTAGGTTTAATTATTACAATCCAACAATTAACGACTGAGAGGCATTGATCATCCTTGTATTGAAACTAATGTAAAGTGTATTATTTGAGTAGTGCATGTCTACTCCCTCCCAAGAGAACTTCATCAACGATCACCTAAAAAAATAAATAAACAAGCAAGTGTGAGTCCAAGACCCAGCAAGTTCATTGAATATAAGAAATGCATAATCAACATGAACAAGACAACCTCCTCAAAGGTTATGATCATACAAAGAATCGAATATTTATGAATGTATGAGATGAATGGAAATACTCAATGGATCGCTCACATGCATATATGGTAGAGAAGCAAGTGACACACCCGCTCGGTGTGTCACTCAAGCCCACATCTTAACAAAAATGCGGATCCACTTCCGTATGAAGAACGTTTTATACGAGTGTCCAACACTGCCCATCGTGGAATCAATGGGACTTACATACCCATCCCGAATTGATGGGTTATTCTCATCCACTCCCGCGGATGGTAAATAACAATGAATGCATGACATGAACTACTGAATAAATAATATCATCATCTCCAATCATGGATTCAACACATATGAAAGATCATAGACAATCCAACTTCTCTTGCATCAAAAGAAATCACAGTATAATCATAAAAGCATTCATCAATCACAATCATTAAGATAAACAATGTACTTACCTTCCGCGATGCGACGCGTTGGCAGGCAAAGGTGGTGCTCCTAAACCCGAAGCTTCACCTCCTAAACAATTAAATAACTGAAATAAGAACGCGATGAACACGACACTACTTAACAACGTTCTACATCGCTTCCCCGGTGATTCAAGATTTAACTAGAAACCCTAATCTGAAACCCAACGCATTCAGCCAAAAAACGCCACTGGACAGCAGCACGGTAAACAACATATCTCTTAATCTGGAACTCCGAATGAGGTGAATCCCGTTTCTGTGGATTTTTAACTAACAAATCTACAATACTCTAGTTGACAAGATGATCCAATTCGACCAAATTAGTACGCTAACAGACAGATGAACTTTCAGCACAGAAACTGTCTAACAGAATAAACAGCAGCACTAAAACGATCATAACTTTTAATCACTAAAACGATCATAACTTTTAATCTATAACTAACAAGACAGAATTGATCGTTCTTTAACAATATGGAAAGTTTATCAAATTATCTACAATAATCTAGTTGGGTGAAAACCCAGATTCTTCCAATTACATTTTCATATTTTAGGAAATAACAAGACAGATTATTAAACTCCTGCTGCTGCGTTCGTCAGAAATCTGGACAGCAGAAACTAAATCTATCATAACTTTTGACTCGATGCGGCGCCCATTATGAATGAAAGGTGAACCTGGCGGCCACAGAAATTTAAGAACATAATCTAGATATCTATTTTATCTTATTTATTTAATTATTATTCCATGAATTTTGTAGGCTAAATTAATGATCCAAAAATTCTGAAAATTGTTTTGCCATCTAATTAGGCTATGAACTATCTGTACAAAAATTTTGGGATCAACTGAAGACTTTTATTTTTCACCTTATTTAATAATTATTTAAATAAATGAAAAATGACTTTACATGTGTTAGTTAGGTTAACTTTGAGGGTGTTTGATGAGATAAGTCTTATCTTATCAGATCCAACCTCTTGGGTAAAAAATAATAAATATTAATTTTGTTTTAATAAATAAGTTTAATATTTAATTATTAAGTAATTAGTTAATCTCTTAATTAGCTTAATCACTTAGTTATTGTTTGCCTTTTGGATTGATTGTTGACCTAGGTCATTCCATGACTTTGGGCAATTTAGTTAATTATTAATTATCATTTAACTTGATCGGTTTCCGCCGCCGCCGGACACTCATACGCCGCAAGGCTAAGCTGCAAACGACTAATCGAACAACAACAATTGCCTCTCTATCATGTGCGGGAAAAATTTGAAACTTGTATCATTGGATGTACCCTTGGAGCACCCAGGTAAGAAGGCGAAGGTTGATCTGACCAAGCAAGAGGTGAAGAAGAACAATTGACCTCCTCAATCAATGGAAGAAGGTGAAGAAGAACAAGTTGATCAGAAATCAAGATGATGCTCTTGGTGATGTCATTCGTGATGCACAAAGAGATTGCGAAAGTGAAAAGGAGAAGGCTAAGTTTGACCGCATGCTAGAGGATCACAAGAAATTACTATACCCGTCCGCCAAGATGGGCAAAAAGTTGGGTACAACATCGAGTTGCTACAATGGAAGGCATGTAATGGTGTATCCGACAAGGCATTTGGGCAACCATCAAGATCCAAAAAGATGCTTCCGGCCTAACGAATTGCCCGCCACTACGCACGAAGCAAAACAGTCGTTCGCCTTTGGGATTAGAAATCAGAAGATACATGCATGTCCTAATGATCGTGATCCCTCAGATCGTGGCAAGGACTATGAGAATTTGGATGAATGCCCGTATGCAAAGCGTCATGTATAAGATCAAAGAGATGACCTGGCGATGTTGAGGGCGAAGAACGCCCCAGAAGAAAATCCTCGCCAAGGTTATGTGGTATGCTCCTATAATACCACGCTCAAACGTCTGCTCATAAACAAGGACCATGCAAAGTTGTCGCGATGGCACAAAGAAGACCGTAAGGTAGACAACATGTTGAGACACCGCCGATGGGTCCCAAAGGAGAGCAATAGATGAGAATTCTGAGTTTGCAGATGACGAAGAAACCTAAGGTTCGCTTTTGGCACGGATGGTATGAATCCTTTTGGGGACCAGAGCACTAGTCATAGCACTTGGCCTCACATTTCTATGTATCTACAACCTTCCTCCATGGTTATGCATGAAGCGGAAGTTCATTATGATGCCGGTGCTCATCCAAGGCCCGAGGCAACCCGGCAACGACATCGATGTTCACCGAGGCCATTAGTTGAGGAACTCTCGCTTTTATGGAGCAAACCAGTGTACGTATGTGGGATGAGTACAAACAGAACACTTCGACCGCGAGCATTGTTGTTCGAATAATCAATGATTGGCCCGCTCTAAGTAATCTTTCAGATGCATAAACAAGGGATACAATGCATGCACACAATGTTTTGATGACATTGACAAGATATATTTGAAAAATGTCGAAAGGTCGTGGTACCTTGGCCATCGCTGCTTTTCCTATGAATCACCAACTAAGAAAGAAAGGCAAGCATTTTAACAGAAGGCGTAACACCGAACCAAGCCTCGCAACCTAACCGGGAGGATGTACTTGATATGGTCAAGGATGTGCAAGTAGTCTTGGAAAGGGACAAGGCAAATAACCTGTTCGAAGATGCTAAGGGACACGCACCCATGTGGAAGAAGAAGTCCATATTTTGGGAGCTACCCTATTGGCAAGTCCTAGAGGTCCGCAACGCGATCGACGTGATGCACCGACAAAGAATCTTTGTGTGAACTCGCTAGGATTCATGGATGTGTATGGAAAGTCTAAGGATTCACCAAGCACGACAGACTTGGCAACAAGATGAAAGAACGAGACAACTCGTGATCCAGAGAAGATGACGATGGACGCCATTACTTAAGACCTGCTAGCTTCACTCTTAGCAAAGAAGAGAAGGAAAGCATGTTTGAATGCCTAAACAAAGATCAAGGTCCCATCCGATTCTCCTCCAATATAAAGCGATAATAAATGTGCCGAGAAGAAATTCCTACACTTAAAGTCCCATGATCGCCACGTGCTTATGACGCAATTGCTTCCTGTTGTTTTAAGAGGAATTCTACCTCCACATGTACGTCTGCCACCGTGAAGCTATGTGCATTCCTCAATGCAATTTCTCGAAGGCAATCAATCCAATGGAACTAGCTACTCTACGTAATGATGTGGTTCAATGTCTTGTCACTTTGAGTTGGTGTTCCTCCATCCTTCTTTAATATCATGACACACCTCCTAGTTCACCCGGTCAAGGAGATTAATATTCTCGGTCCTGTGTTCCTACACAACATGTTCCCTTTGAGAGGTTCATGGAGTCTCAAGAAATATGTTCACCAAATGGTTTCGGCGAGAAGGAAGCATCGCCAAGGGCTACGGACAGAGGAGGTCATTGAGTTCTGGTTGACTTCATTCCCGACCTTGACCCGATTGGTGTTCCTGAATCGCGACACGAGGGGAGACTTAGTGGAAAGGGAACACTAGGGAAGAAAACATATATCGCACGGGGACGATTATTTCAATAAAGCGCACTACACAGCTTCTTCAAAACTCCTCCGTGGTGGAGCCAGATGTCGAGGTACACAAGGAGTTCCTACGATCCCAGCTTCTGAGGAAGAATGAAGCTTGGATTAGGCGCCATCACATGGAAACTTTCAGCGGTTGGTTGCGTAAAAGAATGTCGTGGTGATGACAATATTGATGAGCAATCAGATTTGTTGGCTAGGCAACCATCGTGGCACATCCTCACGCATAAAGGGTACGAGATAAATGGAAATACATTTTACAATCAGAGCCCAAGATAAAAGGAGCACGAACCAAAAACAGTGGTGTCCGCAGAGATGCCATGCACTCCAAATGGAAAGAGGCAAACATATTATGGCCAGATAGAGGAGATTTGGGAACTAGACTACGACCTAATTTTAAAGTCCCTTTGTTCCAAAGGCTAATGGGTGAAGATGACCGGAGGCGGGTAACAATGACAAGGAGTATGGAATGACAACAAGGACCTCAACAATATTGGGTACAAAGACGAACCATTCGTCCCTGTCATTGATGTGAATCAGTGTTCTATGTGAAAGACATGTCTACAAAACCCAAGAGAGGGAAAACGACGACAAATCAACCAATGAGCTAAAACGCCACATAGTTCTTTTTCAGGAAAAGAAACATCGTGGGAATTGAGGACAAGTCGACAAGTCAAGATTATGAAAGGGATGACCGAATCCCGCCCTTCAAGCAGACCAAAGACCCAAGCATCCTCGCTAAATGCCGAGGACACTCCATGGTTACTAAGATGATCATAACCAAGGGTCATACGTCAAGAAGAAGTTCACCACTGTGCCCGCTTGATATATAGTGATGTTTAATAAATAGTGTGTATTAGAGATTTTATGTAATAATTGTAACTTCAGATGTTTCTATCATATTTTTCTTGTTTTTATCGCTTCAAATGAAATTCCTATTCGATAAAAGGACACATGTGGTCACTATAAAAGTCGTTTGAAATGTCAATAAGATAAAAGGAAATGCAACTATTATTTTTAAAAAAATTTATGCCTAGTATTTAATTTACTATGCATTTAACAAGAATTAGCATATTTATACAAATAAACTTAATACAAAACCCAAACTGTGAAAACTGTATGGAATCGAATAGTGGGGACCTTTAGTCCGGTTCAGACATCGCTTGGGACTAAAGGTCACATGTTCTGACTAAAGGTTCTCTCGAAAATATGTCCCACAAGAACCTTTAGTCCCTGCCGTGGCACCACCCGACTAAAGGTTCAGCTTTTAGTCCCGGTCCAGACATCACGACTAAAGGACTTAGTCCCTGGTAATACCGCCGACTAAAGGTCCCCTCAAGACTTAAGCAACAAGTGGCTTCTTCCCTTCTTCCACCCCCCCTCCTCCGTCTCCTCCTTGCACAAGCCGCTCGGCTTAGCAAGGCCCGGCCTCCTCCTTCCTCCCGTGGCGCCCACTCCGCCACCGCCTCCCTCGGCTCCTCCCTCCGCCGCTCCTCTCGGCTCCTCCTCCGCCGCTCCGGCTCGCCCGGCTCCTCCCTCCGCCCGGCCTCCAGGCCTGCCCGTCCCGCCTCCAGTGCCCCTTTCAAGATGTCGACGATGTACCATAGGTCCTCATTGTACAGATTTTGATGATGTTCCTTGATTTTTATTATGCACGATTCTTGATTCATTAATTATCTAACATTTTTTTACTACCGCCTCGATTTATTCTAAGATTTATATGTATGGTGTATATCACTCCACCGGTGGTCACAATGCGGTTTGACAAGTATGGCCTAACTACATAGCATAGCACAATGTTTAATTAGATAGTCCTCTTGACAATAGTTGATCTGAACTAAATAAGGTTCGACAATTTAGACCTAACTATAGCACGCAAGTAGCACAAATGTTTATCTCCCATTTATCGAGAAGAATTGTTACTAAGTGTGTATGTTTGTAGGATTCTTGCGTAATTCCAGCGTTCTAAATGGAACTCGTCATGTACAATGGGTTTACATCACCGCCTATAGTCTCGCCACGTAAGATTTAAGCTAATGTGGATGAAAGAGAATAAAGAGAGAGAAATGTCTTTCTACAATCCTATAGCCGATCAGTAGCACCGTAACCAAGAAAAGCATTAAAAATTGTGTGGTGTTTATAACTCAGAGTCGACTATATCACCAAAACCCATTGTATAAACTGCTTTTAATGTTGTCTACAGTGACATAGAGAGTTGATATAGATAATGACTATCTCGTATTCATTGTACATGCCCTTAGGTCTTGGCAGATATCCGAAGATCCGCGTGACCGCTTCACATGCTCTAAATTAACTCTCCATGCAATGCAATTTCAATCATATATAGGCAGCACGCGATGATTGCCGATTTTTTAATAATGATTTCTACTCTTCGATTTCTATTATTAGAGACCACACAGTTTACAAGAGTTATAACAGAAATAATGAGACGAGAGAGCTTCTCAAAACGACTAAGCCCTCGAGAATACTCCTATTACCGCATAAAATAGTCCACACACTATCGTAAAACAGAAATCCTCGCGGCTTTTTTTTTCCGACAAATTTCGCAAAGAACGTGGTATGATCGGTTTCACTTCTAAGATTAAGCTCTAGTGGGCGCTTGCCACCTTTATGAACGGTATTCTCTTGACATTCTAGATTGTCTTGAAGCCGATGGTTATCAACCATATCCGATATCTCCGAGAAAGGGTTGAGATCATTTATTTTTGGGTTTAGTTCAAAGAACACTTGCTCTCATGAATTGCCATGCATGTGTTTGGTTGAATAAGGCATGTTTGGGTGGTCAATGATTGTTCTTTACATCGCTTCGCTCGAAAATTTCATGAAATTTTAAGATGTTCACCATGTTTATCGCTAACGAGCCTAACGAGCCTAACGAGTCGAGTTCGAGTTTTTAACGAGCCGAGCCGAGCTCGGTTTTGCTCGTTATCTTAACGAGCCGCCGAGCCGAGCTCGTTTTCTTAACGAGCCTTAACGAGTCGAGCCGAGCCGAGTCACCGTTATCCACCCCTACCGATCACTTAATCGCTCTAACGCCCTACATATATTTGCGTAAATGGCCAATTCGAATGACAATATGGACGATGCCATGATGGATATTATCAACAATGACGCCTTACAAGGTGCCCAATTCAAGGTGATGACAACAATCAAGAAGTAGATGACGGAGTCAAGATTTTGCCGATTATGAAGATGAGCAAGACAATGTCAAGTAGGTCTATCTACAATCTCTTATGTATACATGAAATTGAGAATAATTTCATTTGTCGATAAATATATTTATTTAAATCTTTGTGTTTCTACATTCGTAGCCCTCCGGATCGGCGACAACAACGGGAAGAGTAGAAATGTACGAGGTCCAAGAAGCCGTTGGAGGGTCGGTTCATTCTCTCGAATTCGAGGAGGATACTGAGCAAAGTACTTGGACCACATGCACGTAAATTTGTCACCCATCGTGGGTACCTTGTAAGGGACAGGATCCCGATCAATGCTCGTGAATGGAAGCAAAAGAAAGTTGCTCCTCATATTAGTTTTGTCTCTGATCGTGACAAGGCACTAGTTTGGCAAGATGTCCTTCAACATTTCGCGCTCGATACAGAAGATGAAGCTTTGAAGGAGAGAGTTAGGAACTGGGCTATGAAGAAGATGGCCACACAATTCCAGTGTTGGAAGAAGAAATTGTACAACACATTTATCAGGAAGAACCTGACGCCAGATTTCAACACTAAGGCCTACGTCAAGTTGAGGCCGTTTTGGGATGAGTTTGTACAGTTCAAGACATCGGAAGAGGGTGAGGCACGGGTGAGAAGGAACCAACTGAATGCCCGACAAAAGAAATACCACCATCACTTGGGATCAGGTGGCTACAGGAGTGCCATTCCTAAGTGGGAAAGAATGGAACGGAGATTCTTGCCAAGGGATCGAACGAGAATCAATCAATCGCCCGAGCGCTAAGTATTGGTTTTTCGGTCATGGGGAAGCCCGACCTAGAGACCGAAAGATAGTGTATGGCGAAAACTCCAAAGAGCAAGAGAAAGATTTGCTTATGTTCGAGGCTTACCGAGAGTGGCGGTGGCAAATTAACAGAGATAAGGATGAGCCGACATACGCCCGGAGAGTATTGAACACGGTGGGCAACAAGAGGCTATGGGGAGGTGTCGTGGGAGCATGCCTTCCTAAAGACAAAGCCACCTATAGAAGCCGCCAGAGAAAGAAGTACGAGGAGGCAGAGCGGATGCGCAGGATGGAGGAAATGGTTCTTGAGTCACGGAAGTGGCTCGTGAAGCAAGAGAGCGAGAAAAGCACTTGAAGCCAAAATGAATGAGGAAATCAAAAGGCAAGTGCAGATAGCAAGAAGTTCCATCCAAAGGCAAATCGACGAGCCGGAGTCAACATCAGCCCCTAATCGCTGAAAAGGGCTTGCCTCCGGAGGTGCCAGTGATTCAACATGACGCAGGTCGCGCCCGTGGATGACATCACCGATCCTCTCACGACATGTGAGCCGCACATTCCGAGGGAATGCCACACCATGGTGGCTATCGGTGTTGTATCTCAGACGACCCTACGAAGACACCAAGATGCCATGGGGCATTAATACCTCCGGATATGCTAGCGTCCCTGTGGATAGAGTTGTGAAAGGTAATAGCAATGTGCCTCTTGACATTGAAGGAGGTGATGGGAGAAGACTTTAGGAGAAGCTGAGAAGACATTCATATGTTGGCGCAAGCGCTATATCATTATTCCTAGGCGCCACCTCCTCCTCCTCAACAACCTAACCCTAGGTGCGGATGAAAGTGAACGAAACATTTTTTCACTAATTATGTATTGGCTTAAATAACGGTTTACTCATACCACGTTGTTTTCACAGCAGAACCTCCCCAACCTAAGTCCAATTATCCATTCACCACCGTCACAAAGTGTTGCAGGCGATGACAATGAAGTGGAAGACACGGTCGCATCCCCACCGCCCCACATGGGCTCCAACACCGACACCGCCCCACGGCTGGCTCCATCGCTTCCACGGCGGCTCCAACGCCGACACCGCCGCTTCCATCGCTTCCACGGCGGGCTCCAACGCCGCCACCGCCCCATTGCCTCCACGGCGGCTCCAACGCCGACACCGGAGCCTTCCGCCAAAGAAGAGGCGCACCCCACAAACGGCGGCGGCCCCACCGTCCGCCAAGAAGAAAGCCTTAGGAGAACACCACTATTTCTAAGACGCATTTAAACTTTCCTATGAGAAGATCGCCGAGGAAATAGATGCTTTAGTGAAAACAGATGTGGACAGTTTTTCGCAAAGTCAAGGCTAAAAGTGAAGCAAAGCGAAACCTCGAGAAGCCGATTTTCAGACGCCCGTAAGTTCTAAGGCAAAGGGTGGACGCCACCGTAAAAAGTTACATCATGCTCGTAAGGATTCGCCACTATCGGACTATGACCGCACTCTCACCAAGTCAATTGAGGAGGCGAAGAAGAAAGAGAAGAGAGCACGGAAGGGTGTTGTACAGCTCGGGAACAATCACAACAATCAATGCCCCGCTAGTTATTGGGAATGAATATGGTTCAAACACTAACGCATAGAACAGATATCCGGAAATGTGCATTTGGATCAACTTGATGAATTTTTCATGAAAGCGGTCTAAGCATTTCAATGCTCGCGGAGCACACATCAAAAGTGCTCCGAAGTTGATCATTGGAAGAAGGAATATGTATATGGCAAGAGTCTATACAACCCCGAGAAGCTCATGGAACTTCAGACGAAATGTACTTGTTAAACAAGTGGTACATGGCGGCGTGTCGCAGTAAAAGCGGATGACTATATTTGCGTCAAAATTAGAAACCATCATTACTTCCGTGGCGATGACATTATAATGGTTCAGTTTAATGAGTTACACCACTATGCCACATGAACGCTCTAGACAAATCTCTCATCACCGCTTTTGTCTCAGACGTGATTCTTTCTTTTAATAATCTCACTCTAGCATATGTATATGTATAAGTAATTATCCTCACACTAGCTAGCATGTCTATACATATGCAGAGACATGATGAGAGACCTCACACGAGAAACGACAAGAACATTGGTTTCGTTGATCCATATATCGTATTCAAGGACCCAAACACTCCTCACGATCAATGGAGACCTCAAACGGAGAGGAATTTCCTGAGGTTCTTGATCAACCAAAAGAACAAAAGATTTATACTCTTCCCTACAACTTTGGGTGAGTGTTGTTATCGTGTGCACATTTTACTTTACTTACTCAATCCAACATAAAGATATATATGTTGACTCTATAAACAAATGCGATTTTCATCGATAATCGATTGTCTTCGATCTCTCCGACGGTCATTTGCTAATCTATGACTCGTTGAGAAAACCGCAGAAGATTACCAAGATATGATAGACATTATCCGGGGTAACTTCGATCTTTAAATATTTATTCCTGCTCTTTAACTCGCAATAGTTAATTAACGATCCAATTATTAGGGTGGTTTGGGCTTGGTTCGTTCACTACACCGTCCGGATCCGAAAGCGCCACTTCCCGATCCACACCGACCGGGTGTAAGTTGTACTAGCTCCCCGCATCTTTACCTTATCATGCTTCGCCACGCCGGGATGACGAGAGTAATCTTTTATATCGCATGCTGGATTCTACTACACCACCAGCAACAATTTGTGTGGATACTACGCTTATGAAGTTCCTCACGGTGTATGCAAAAAGAACCCATCTACAGATGCGTAAAGTACGTAATAAGTATATATAATAAATCCATTTTATTTATTTGTTGCTATTAAATAAATCTTATGTATATTAATACTTCTTTCGCTTAATGCAAATTGAAGGAGATATGGTTGAAGGAACAGTGTTGGATATGGACCGCCTCAAAGGAATTCAAGAGACAATCGCAGATTTCTTAATGAGCATGTCCTCAAGCCCGCACCGAAGTTCTACTTTAACCCAGATGAACAATTGAAGCCAAACCAGACTTAACATTTGTATGACATTTAAGTGGAGGACAACATTTGTGTTGTAAATACCAAGGATGCATGAATAATGTTGTAAATTTTATGTGCATATATATATATATTATACATATATATAGCTCCATAATATATATAGTTTCATACTTTATTTGTGTGTAATAATGTTCCAAACTAAATTATATGTGCGTATACATATATTAGCAAATAAGAATACGATTTGAAAACCTAATGTAATTGTAAAACCAAAATCAATAATGAATTGAAATGGAAACAAAAAGAAAAAAAACATTTTAGTCCCTTGGTAATACCATCCGGATTAAAAGGGCCAACCCCGTGGCTCACTCAATGACCTTTTAGTCGGTTGGTATTACTAACCGACTAAAAGGTCGGCCTTTAGTCCCGGTTTAGGACCCGGACTAAAGGTGAGACATTTAGTCCTCGATTCCTAGTCCGGCTCTATAATCGGACTAGAGGCCCTTAGGCCCGGGACCAAAGGTCTGCTCAGAGTAGTGAGATATCTCTAGGAGATCAATGCTTCGATTCGGCCTCTAAGAAGTCAAAACAGCAGCCCCGCAACACACTGGATAGAATCGAATCTCTGCAGAGCATGACTTTGATCCAATCAAATCTAATCGGTTTCTCGCCACGACTAATCGAACAACAACAATTGACGCTCGTTACCCTTGGAGCACCCAGAAGACGAAGGTTGATCTCATGAAGAGGTTCACCTCCTTCTGATCAGAAATCCCATGGAGATCCAATCAACTCTTCGCGAGATGCCGGCAATGGGGAGATCGGCACCAAGGGGCAGCTCCAGGAGATGGGGGCGCAGCACCAGGGCCTTGGGGCGGCTCCCTGCTGTTGGTGGCGCAAGTTGGAGAAGGGGAGGGGAGAGGAGGTGGCGGCCATGGTGGGGAGGAGGTGGGAGAAGTGGGGGGTGCTAAGGTTTGCCCCCCCCTTTGTTGGCCGGCCACTACATGGGCCATGGGCCCCACGGCTGCCCCTCCCTTTGGGCTTCATGGTTGCCCCCCTTGGCCCACAGGGCCCCCTCTTGGGCCTGCTGGCCAAAGGCCTAGGCCCAAAACTGGAAGAACAGACGAAACACCGAAATTTTCTCTTTTAAAAAATTCGAATTCGAATTGAAATCTTTCTAAACGAAAACGAGGTATTACAGTAAATCCATATTGTAATTATTTTAGTTCATGAACCAAACAATAATCAAAAACCATAACATGACCCAAATTTACTCACACACGCATACTATCCTGTCCTAACACATGATTATCATCAAGATCGCACACAAAGAAAATTAGACCAATAAAACCTCTATTTCGTGTTTGCAGATTTGAACCACCAAAACATAGATTTCAATGATGGTTAGCTCAATTGACAACGTGACATAATGATGAACAAAAGAATCACAATTGCTTTCATACGTGGTGATAAAGGGGAAAAAGTCTTCAAGTAGAAGAAGTTTAATAAAGAGAACAAAAAAGGCTTCACGAGAAAAAATAGGCCTCAAGCAGAGGGAATACACCATCATTAACTAGTTGCTCTGCTTCCATGTCCCACATACAGAGAAGGCAAAGAATAGGTTAAATGAGCCAAAAGAATCAAATTACAAGACTTAAGTACACACTAAAGCATCACCATATAATGTGTGGAAAATGAATACTAGTCATTTACTTGTTCAACGAAACACCACATACCGCCTCCGTATTCATTAATGACTTCAATGGGCTTAAGGGTAATTTTTTTACTCTTGCTCATTTTCTTACCATCCTCGCCAAGACAAGACCATCGCATATAAGATTCTTAAATGCAGGCCTCCCAAATAATGCCGTTGATAACACCTTCAGAGTATAGAACCTGCAACCATAAAGGTGAAATTCATATCTAACATTAATGATTAGCTCATGAAGCAAAGTATATTAGTCAGGATTGCAGATTTTCATATCTAACATTAATGATTAGTTCATAACACCCCTAAAATTGATCTTTTAGAGAATTAGGTATTTCTATGCTATTAAAAAAGATTTCATACAAGGATAACACAAACAGAGGAAGCCAATAATATGGAAATTAGCACCATAAAGTGGAGACTAGAGAGACTATGCCAATAGAGCACCAATTTGGGCTCCTACTTTTATATCTTGTCTTACCCTAAAGCATTAAGCAGGGTTAACATCAAAATAATTTATTACTACAGAAAAGGAGGAAACATTGACCGAACTTTTAATGTTGATATAGAAATTTAATTCTGTATGCTGCATCCATGAATACAATCTACACAAATACGACTTTTAATGTTGATATAGCAATTTAATTTCAGATGTCGCATCCATGAATACAATCTACACAAATACGACTGTATATTTCACATATGTGGCCACATGAAAAGATTGAAGTATTTCGTAACCATACTCAAATGCAGCCAAAATTACTAGAACATAAAAAAAATTCAGATGCAGAATCAATTCAAAGAAGATTTATTTGACTTTGTCTTTGCATTCTGTTACAATAAGGCCTTTTGCACATTTGGTGCTATCATTATCATGCATTACTCAACTTAAAAGTGATCATTCATATATCACCAGAATTGATGATATCTAACCTTCAAGAATACAAATTCATCTGTGTCTTTTCCTTAAACCTATGATACTTCGTGTTTTCTTTCGTCTAAATGAAATGATGTGCAAAGCTTTTGCACTTCCTTGAAAAAAAGAATACAAATTCATCGTTGCAAGAGACTTAGCTTATAAGTTAGCCAAGATTTTCACCTGAGCTTCAGCTTCTTGCCTCATCCTGTCATAACTCTGGGCTGGATGTCTAGCATCCTCTAAAGGTGCACCCATTACCAAATGCTCTCAACATGTTTGCGTGTTCCTTTTCCATCAGAGAACAAGCCTTTCCATAGTATGTAGCAGCTTTGGATAAAGTATTACCACTTGTACATGTGTTTTCAATGTCATATTTTTGGCTATCGTCAGACAATTTATTTCCTAAAAATGTTGGTTGTAGAGCTTATCAAAGATACATTAATGTAAATATTGAATTGACATTATAATCGACTAATGACTAGTAATGTTAAGCTCAAACTTACTCTATTCACCGATAGGTAGTTGGACAAACATACCGACGAGAAACACTACATTCAAGTTTTTCAAGATTAACACTTAATAAATGTAATTTTAAGAAACAAAGTATACAAATGCAAAGTCAGATAGCCTCACCTGCTTTACAAAATAGGTAACATCATTGTTATCTGCATAAGTTAAGAAATGAGTGAGCCCATCAGCATCTCGCGCATGTATTGACCATGCAATTGCAAACAAAAATGTATAGTATCATCGTAATAAATAATAGCACGGAAGTGGCAACGTTACCTTGCATAAGGGCAGTAGGTAATGCCTCCTACAACTGCAAAAATAAATTAGTTACCTTGTGTAAGTACCATTTAAGAGATTTAATAATCTTAAAAGCAATTTCCGAAAAACAGCCACATTGACTATATCTAAATTATAAAGCATAGTCACATTGCATTGGGCATCACCTATCCATAACGAGACGGACAATATACTCTTTGGGCATATTAGGAAGCTGTCGAGCAAAGATATTCTTCAAACCTACCAACCTGGGGGGAGACATAGCAGTTGATAACAACTCCCAGGTTTTAAGCAAAATGAGCTAGCACACTCACCAAATTCATCAACTCCATCATTAGAATAGCAAATAAATTTCAGCCTCCCCGCATCTTCCTGCAGAACAAATTCACCTACCTCAGCAAATTCACATTATAGCTAACACTTGATTTTTCTAAAGTCTAAACCCTAACAAGCGCGAAGCCGAGCAGCTTCTGTAGGTTGGTCCTAATGCTAATGGAGCAGAGGAAGTAGAGGAAGACCATGGAGCAATCGGGTCGTCGTTCAGGATGCCATTGCGTGGCTCATGCTGTTGGACGAGCAAGCACGGCGCCAAGGGCGGCTTAGCGACAGCGTGGCCCTCAAGAGCGAGTTGAGCAGTCAAGACGACGAAGAGCATGGCGGCCACGACGGTGCGGACTTGAGCTTGGCTGACAGCCTCCATGCAAGGCGTCCTTGAGGTCGTTCTCGACGCGGTCCATCTTCTTGGCCCGCGACGATGAGGACATTCGGGCCGGGAGGAGGAGATGGAGGAGGGCTGTTGCGGTGAGCCGACTTCATGGAGTCGAGCCAGCAGGAGTGGCGCCTATGGAGGCGCGAGGAGTCGAGGTGGTGGAGCGGTAGATGAGGAGCGTGAGATCGCCGCAGAGCACGGCCGTGGCGCCGAGATGGCCACCACCGAGAGGCTATCGCCGCTTGTGGAGGAGGACAGCGCCGAGGCCATCCTTTTCTTTCGGCCATTTTTAAGTTCTGTGGCTGGCCGGCATGGGGGGGGTGGGAGACGGATGGGGTGCACGGAGAGATCTCGATTTGGTCATGAAAAGCACGGAGTTTTGGGTCAACAAGCAGGGAGGGGAAAGGAGGCAACAACAATGAGGGAGGGAAGGCAAAGGCAAGGGAGGGTTAGGGGAAGGGAGGCGGCGACGACGGCGAGGGAGGGGAAGGGAGGCGGTGGCGGCGAGGGAGGGGAAGGGAGGCGGAGGCGGCGAGAGGAGGGAAGGGAGGCGGCGGTGAGGGTTAGGGTAGGGGATTTGGGAGCGCACGGGAGGAGGAGTCAGGCAGTGTGCAAAGGGAGCCTTGGGAGGGAGAAGAAATGGGTGGGAGGAGGGAGGAGGGAGGCGACGGGGGGAGGTCAAGGGGGAGGAGGCGGCGGGATGATTTGGGTTTTGGGTTTGGGGGCGAGACGCGGGCGTGGGAGGGAGATCGGAAGTGGACCAAATTTTTTATCTTCCCGCCCAAAGAGTATTCCCGACAGATAGATTGACCTAATTGACTTTTTCTAGGGCAGATGTATTGTTGCTAACGTTAAAACATTGCCGGCAGATAGATTGTTCTAGAAAATAATTATTCCCGGCAGATAATGGGACCCCTAAAATCTTGGATATTGCCGGCAGATAGATTGCCACTAATCTAGTTTTTCCCCAGCAGATAATTGCCCTTAATACCATGCCATGGTGTAGTGCCTCCAGAGATCATTCGCCAGATCCAGGAGACCATGCCACCGATGGAGTTGAGAAGGGATCCTTTTCCCCACAACAGTACGTCCAAATGAGGGACTAGTTTTCTCAAAGGGTAAGGGTCTATCCGACTGCAATCAGGACTGCACCTAGGTAGGCACAGAACATAGTGAGGGTTCCCCCTACAAATACTCGAGTCCGCCTGAGGCCGTCTGACCTGGCACGACAAGTCCTAGAAGACATCATTCTGGGACTCCATCAGCACCTGGTGGTCGTCTCTTTTCGGTTACCCCCCGCAGAAGATATGGGGGAGCATACTTTTTCTGCAGGTTCGACCATACCCTCATAGGGCTCACCCGCGGACGGAGATAGTTATAACCCAAAATTCCCCTTCTTGGAGGGGATTGCTCCAAGTCACGAGACACTGTCGTTCGACTACTCCTCAAGCCAGAAGGCCTCAGGCTCAAGTGGAGGTCATAACCAGGAGGTTTTCGTCCTCCCCTTAGATCATAGTCGCTCTCCTAGAGGCAGGACTGAGGATGCTCCCCGCCGATCACACACTTCGACCTCTCGTGGCAATGGCGTGGAAACCTCCAGTGATGAATAGGATCAACACTCTGATGAGCATGAGAGAAATCCTAGAAATGACCGCTCTCTATTAAGGCGAACTCAAGCAACTTCAGATGTGGAAGATCCAGAGACTGCCCGGAGGAGACGAATTGCAACCCAGAGAACTTGGCCTGGGCGCATTCAATATCAATACAGGAGGCTCGGGAACTTCAGCATACCAATGACCTGCTCGAGAACCCTACTCAGGAACTCACATGAGCACCAGGGTACGACCTCTTCGCTGAAGAGATCGCACGAAGGCTTCAGAGCATGATGGCCAAACTCGAGTAACCTCGTCGACACCATTTTGGAAGTTGTACTAGGATGACTCCGTCGAACGATAGTCGTTTGGACAACTCGTCACGTGGAGATCGAAACAAAAATAGGTTGCGTCACTCTCCTAACCATAACTCCAGTCGGAGAAGAGTTCTTCAGACATCTAATGATCGACAAGCTCTCAGGGGAGGTGATCATTCACCACTCCAACCCAGAAATCTGCAGCAGCAGATGAAATACGACGAGTATTACCCTTGTAGGACTAAGACCTATCATAAGTCGGGTCCGCCTACAACCGAGTATCGTCATGTGTGATCACTTGGTGACATCAACCCTTCTTTTTCACAAAGAAGGCATCATGATGTTATTACCGGGTGTAGGGCGTTCTCATCTGATATCTGAGTAGTCCGCTGGCCGCTACGGTTTCAACCAGTGAACATGGAGAAGTTTGATGGATCACATAATCCCATCGAATTTCTTCAAATCTACACGACCGTTGTCCGAGCAGTAGGAGGAGGAGAGCACGTGATGGCCAATTATCTTCCTACCATACTCGAAGGATCTGCTCGGTCATGGTTGTTGAATCAACCACTTGAGTCAATCTATTCGTGGCAACACCTCTGCGATATGATCTTTGGTGGATCTTCCTCGTACAAATCAAGGCACCATCAGAAAACCTGTAACAGCCCAAAATCCCTAAGTTGGATTAGCTAAGCATCTATGTAGGACCCGGGAACGAAAGATCCCGAACCCTCTGTGTTCATACACCATCCCAGATTTCGGTGTACACATTACAAAAATGATAACATAACCAAATCTCGCATTTCATTAATAGTAAATCGAGTTCGATACAATTGGGCATGAAGCCAAATAAAGAAGTAAATAACACAATGAAATAAGAAGATAGTAGTAGGCGAACGATCCGCCACAGCAATCGTCTGGGCGTAACCTAAGCGCGGTGTCCTCACCGTCCCGATAGTAGTCTTCTCTGAAATTTTGTTGCATAAAGCAAGCATGAGCACAACTACCGTGCTCGCAAGTTACACCCAATATGGAATTGTAATGCATGCATAAGGTAAACAAAGGACATTAAGGTGGTTATTTTATGTAAGCAATAGCTTTAATTTAAATAATCATAATAGATTGCAAGGCCATTTTCATACATTAATTAAAATCATATTTTAAATGACAATGGAATAATGTGGATAACCTCCAAGGAAGGTGATGGATATCCTCCAATCACAATGGCTAACCGCCTAATTTTCCCACAGACTATCCATCCCGAAAACATCTGTTGAAACCATTTTAAAACCAAAAACAAGTCTAACTCAAAGTGGCTTTGCTAGCATGTCCATGACCATGACACGGCTATTCAATAGTTTTCACTCGCAGAGTTTGTACAGCTTTACCCACACGAGATATTATACCCTTTGTGTCGGCCAATCCACGCTTCCTAAGGCGTGTGACAGAGCAAATATCACAAGGTCGTTATAATGATCTACCTCACAATACTCATGCCCGCTAAGGTTTCGCTTCCATTGACTAACCATCCTCCAGGAAGCCCTCTTGCGCCATGTGGGACTCTTGTCTAACCAACACCCACTCATACAACATGGCACTAATATCTATGAGGTATCCCAAATTATTAAGCCAGTCCTTCCCATACAGACATGTGGTGGTACGTTTTGGCATAGCAAAGGAACGCCAAAGACCGGTCCTTAATCGACTTGGGCGTCTTTCAAAACAAACCACAGGATTTTAATCCTAACCAGATTAAACCCGCATAAACTCGCACCCACCATTCATCCGTTTACCAAGTCCAAACCATTTTGATTTTATTTAAGTAAAACCACCTTTACAAATTCTCCATGGTAAAACAATACCATAGATTTAATTTTAAACAATTTTGTAATGGTTTGGCTAAATCCTCCCAAAATCAAAATCATGGTCTAAGCATTTGCTAAGCATTTCTAAACAATTTATCTATGGTGACAAAGGGATGACATTTCAATATTCAAAATTGGCCATACAATAACAATTGGAATAACTAAGCATTTAAACAGGTATTAAAATAATTGAATAAAAATATGCATGCAATAATAAATTTAAAATTGAATTAAATAACTTTAAAATAGTAGGTGCAACATGGTCAAAGTGTAACTTGCCTTCGCTGAAGTCTTGAAATTCTAATTCTTCTAAGAATCAAATTTCTAATAAATAAGTAATCTAAACGTGAAAATACGACAATCAATTGAAACTCAAAATAAATACAAGACGACAGTTTAAACTAACTCCAAATAAAATAATTATATTTTATTTGGCTAGATAAAAATTTTATAAGATTTTATAAATTTGAAACACTCAATTTGGACACAGAAATAAAAGCTATGAACTTTGCAAGTTTAAAATCCTAAATTTGCAATTTAAATAATTTAACTTAAAAAGACAATTTAAACTAATTCCATATAAACAAATTTTAATTTATTAAGCTAGATGATCTTTTTATAAAATTTCAGGAACTAAATTCACAAAATTTGGAGTTGAAAATCGATGATATGAATTTTACAAATTTAAATCTAAATTTGGATTTTAAATGAATTTCTAAATTCTAAAACAGAGCTAAAATGATCTCCAAATTGAATAATTATATTTTATTTAGTTAGATAATGATTTTCTAAGAATTTAGCAATTTGAATCATCTAATTTGGAGCTAGGATGAATAAGTTATGAATTTTACAAATTTAAACCTAAATCTGCAATTTAAAAGGATTTCCCGAATTATTTTTCTAAAGGAAACTCTAATTATTGCGCATGGTGACGCCACCCGAGGTTTTCGGTAATTAAATAAATAAAATTAAAATATGACAGGTGGGACCCTCGGGTCAGAGACACGGTCCATGTGGACCAAGTCCACGGGGCTTGCGCACGGGAAGGTGGCGCGTGTGTGCGCGACGTGGCTGCCACGTAGGCGCCACGTGGGATTGGGCGCTGGCGTGGCGCTCGTGGCGCTTCGCATGGCGCATGCGTGGCAAGGCCACGGTGGCGGCAGGCGCGCGCCGGGACCTAGGGTCGTGGCGCTTCTGATGCACGGCGGCGAGCGGTGAGATGCGCGAAAGAGAGAGGAGATCACGGGGGTTCGCGCGCCACCCAATCGACGAGGCAGGGACCGAGGCGGGCGGCGGTAAGCGAAGAGCGGCGCGGCTACGGTGGAAGGCGACACGGCGCTACGGGTGTTCTCCGGCGAGGGCGAGGGGCGCAGAAGCTTCGCGGCGCCGAGACGATGCGAATGGTGGTGGCGGCGAGGACGCGGCGTCGCCCACGGCGGCGGAATTGGAGCTCCGATCTTCGGGACCGACGGCGACAATTTTTCGATTCCGGCGAGTACACGCGAGGGGAGTGAGAGTGAGGGGGGCGCGGTTTGGGGGTGATGGCGCCCGAGGTGGTTTTTATAGCGCCGGGAGGTCCGAGGCGTGGAGGAGGAGGGGGGTAGTGGCGCGGCGGCGGGCGCTGAGCGCTGCCGCCGGAGAAAAAGGGGAAAAGGCGTGGGAGACGCGGAGGTGGGCGCGGGTCATGGCGACGGCGGAGGAGCGGGCGGTTGGAGGCAAGCGATCTTGCATGAGCTCGCCGCGAGCTAAAATGGCGGTAGAGTCGGCTTTGACCGCGCTGGAGAAGAACGCGGGAAGACGATGACGCGGGCCGCTCGGATCTTGCTTCGACGGGCGGAGAAGACGGGTGGCGTGGAGAGACACGGGCCGTCGGATGGGCGATCAAGGGTGGAGAGAGAGGAGGCGCGGTGGAGTAGTGGGTCGAAATTTGGGCACGCACGCGTGGAGAGAGGAGATGGGCCGAGACTTTCGCCCAAGCATTGTTTAGGATTTTATTTTGATTTTCTATTTTAAATAATCTGATTAATTCCTTTTAGACTTAGAAAAATAGCAAAAGAGTCCAAAAATTCTCATAAATCCTTAGAGACATTTTAGACTTAATAAAATTATTCCCAACTTAAACTTGATAATAAATTTTGTAATTAAATTATTTTAGCTTTAAAACATTAGGAAAAAGCTTTTAAAATTTCAGAAAATTCACGAATTCAAATAAGTTTTAAACTTTAACCAAAATTGAAATTTTGGGCTGTTACAAACCTCCCCCCCTTAAGGGAATCTCGACCCCGAGATTCAGGATTGACTAGCGAGAAGGTGTGGATACCCAGCTTTAATGTCTTCTTCCCGCTCCCAAGTGGCTTCACTTTCAGGGTGGTGGCTCCACTGAACTTTGTATGAACGGATGATCTTGTTCCGTGTGACACGCTCTGCGGACGCCCGTAATCTTGATCGGTTGCTCCACATAGGTGAGGTCCTCTTGAAGATCAATGCTTTCCGTATGGTCCGATCTTGAGCACTCAAGGCACTTCTTTAGGCAGTGAAACATGGAAGACATTGTGGATGGCGGATAAGGATCTTTGGTAGCTCGAAATGATATGCAACTTCACCTCTTCTTGCCAAAATCTTGTAAGGTCCCACAAATCTGGGTGCAAGTTTTCCTTTGGTTCGAACCTTCTTACTCCTCGAGTGGAGTAACTCGAGATAGACAAAATCTCCTTCGCAAAGGTCAACTCTCCGACGATTATCAAGATAACTCTTCATCGGGTTTGAGCTACTTTCGGATGCTCTCTTATTGCCTTAACCTTACTTTCGACTTCTTTGATCAACTCGCCCAAAGCGATGCTCTCCTACTTCATCCCATAGAAGCGGAGTTACGCATTTCGCCATACAAAGCCTCAAATGGGGACATTTGAAGATCGGCTTGGTAGCTATTGTTATACTGAAAATTCGTGATAGGGCAAATTCTTGTCCCAACTTTTTCCGAATCCAAGGCGCAGCTCAAGCATGTCTTCAAGAATCTGTTGACTCGCTACATCGTCCATCCGCTCTGCGGGTGATAGGCGATCTTGAAATTGAGTCTGGTTCCCAAAGCTTCATCACGAGACTCGCCAAAATCTAGATGTGAACTGTGAACCTCTGTCGGACACGATCTTCTTGGGTACTCCGTGTAGACAGACGATCTTGGCCATATACAATTCTGCCAACTTACTGCTCGGGTAAGTGGTCTTGACGGGAAGGAAATGAGCTACTTTCGTCAACCGGTCAATTATCACCCAAATGGAATCACACCCTGACTGAGTCCTAGGAAGTCCGGTGATGAAATCCATACCAACTTCTTCCCACTTCCACTCGGGGATCGGTAACGGTTGTAACAAACCAGCGGGTCTTTGATGTTCTGCCTTGACTCGCTGACAAACATCACAACAGGCTACGAACTCAGCAATTTCCCGCTTCATGCTGACCCACCAATATCTTTCCTTAAGATCCTGGTACATCTTGGTACTGCCAGGGTGAATGGAATAAGGCGACTCATGGGCTTCCTTCAGAATCGATCGCTTTAAATCCTCGCCGATCCGAGACGCAGATGCGGTTCCTAACCACATCGTTCCTTTCTCATCTTGGTGAATCCTCAAGCTTTGCCTCTTCTCATATTCTTCTTGATCTCCTTGATGTCTTCATCTACTAATTGCTTTTCTTTGATCCGACTCAAGTGTTGGTTGAACTTCCAAAGCATTCACACATCCTTGCTCAACAATCTCCAAGTTCGGATGCTTCAATTCTTCATACAACTCTGGCCGATTCTCTGAACCAAGATGGTATTGCAACACGCCTTCTGCTCGGGGCATCGCAACTACATTTGCCTTGCCCGGATGGTAATGGATCTCAAGGTCATAATCCTTTATCAATTCTAGCCATCTTCTCTATCGGAGATTAAGGTCGGACTGAGTGAATATGTACTTCAGACTCTTATGATTCGTGAAAACTTCACGGTGTTACCGGCGAGGTAATGCCGCCAGATCTTTAATGCATGCACAATCGCCGCTAACTCAAGGTCATGAGTTGATAATTCCCTTCATGTGGCCTCGGTGACGAGATGCGTAAGATCTGACCTTGCCCTCCGCATCAATACGCAACCGAGTCCTTGACGAGAGGCGCCGCAGAAAATCACAAAATCTTTATGAATATCCGTAGGACCAATACAGTCTTTGAAACTAGTCTCGTCTTCACTCTTGGAAACTCTCCTCGCAAGCATCTGTCCATTCAAATTTCTTCTCCTTCTTCGGTTGAGTCATTGGTCTTGCTAATTTGGAGAAACCTTCAATGAATCTGCGGTAATACCCACCAATCCAAGGAAACTTCTCACCTCTGTGAGACTTGGGTTGTTTCCAATCCATTACCGCTCGACTTTGGCTGGATCTACGGCAACTCCTCCTGCGGACACAATATGTCCAAGGAATGCCACTTGACTTAGCCAAAATTCGCACTTGTTGAATTTGGCATAAAGCTGGTTCTCCCTGAAGTTTTCCCAAAATTAATCTGGGTGGTTCTTCTTTTCTTCTTCCTTCTTTGAATAGACGAGGATGTCATCGATGAAAACAACCACAAACTTATCCAAGAATTCCATGAACACTTTGTTCATCATATTCATGAAGTAAGCGAGGCGTTCACAAACCGAAAGACATTATCGTAAACTCGTATAGTCCATATCCGTGGTGAAAGTCGTCTTGGGATATCTTACAGTCGATCTTGATTGATGATAGCGGATCTCAAATCAATCTTCGAGAATACGCTTGTTCTTTCAATTGATCGAACAGATCGTCAATCCTAGGTAGCGGTACTTGTTCTTGATTGTCACTTCATTGAGTGACCTATAATCCACACACATCCTCATCTTGTTGTCTTTCTTCTTGACAAACAAGATCGGGTGCCCCCAAGGTGATGAACTTGGCCGAATATATCCTTTGCTCCGCAACTCTTCAATTTGTTTCTTCATCTCTCGCCAATTCATTAGCCGGCATTCTATAGGGTCGCTTCGAGATTGGAGCGGTCCCTGGGACTAAGTCAATTAAGAACATTATGTCCCTGTCCGGTGGCATGCCGGGTAAATCATCAGGAAAGACATCCGGGAATTCTTGCACCACGGGTATATCTTCAAGCTTTAACTCCTTCAATTTGGTCGAATGGAACTTCCTCAGATGTATTGGGCTTGAACTCAACTGTGACTCCTTCCTCATTGGTGAGAGTAATAGACCTATTGGCACAATCTATCCGTCCCTGATTCTTGGCTAGCCAGTCCATTCCAAGTATTACATCCAGACCTTGAGAATGCAAGACTATCAAGTCCGCCATGAAGGAAACTCGATATCTCGAGGTAAGATTCGCATAGAGAGCGGTTCTCATTTCGAGCCGGGAATGGATTATCATAGGATTACTTAATGGAGAAATAGGTAACCCATTTTTGCCCACAAACTTATTGGATACAAAAGAATGCGAAGCTCGGAATCAAACAGTAATCGATGCGGTATCATATTAACGAAAGCGTACAAGGACGACATCCGTGCCGCCGAAGCTTCCTCTGTTGTGACGTGGTTCACACGCCCTTCGTGAATCGCCCGCCGCTTTGGGGTGCCGCCGGTGGTCGGTACTCGATCTTGGCTTCGGCCGGTGCCGCAGTCGCCGTCTCTTCGGGCATTTGTTGGCATAATGTCCAGTCTCGTTGCAATGGAAGCATGTCACTCCTGCTGCTGATGAAGTTGGGTTCTTCTGCTGAAACTGGCCTGCAGATGCATTGTTGCGAAGCCGAAGAGTTGGAGCGCTGTGCTTTGATCGAGCTCGGGTGTAGAGGATCGAACCTTCCACTCTGAGGTGGCTGAGGCTGAGCAAAGCGAGGCTTGGGTTGCCCTCCAGAGTTGAACTTCTGAGCGGCCATCCTCCGCTTGCGGTTCTCCATCTGCAGATGTTTGGCCTCTGAAAAGCTTTATTCACTAACCGCTGGAAGTCAGTAGTCATTGGAGACCACCGATCGAGATCTCATCGCTCAAACCATCCATGAACCTTTCTCGCCTTTCTTCATCACTAGCCACATCTGCTGGGGCATAGCGAGCAATTGGTTGAACTTGTGCAGTATTCACCTTTGTCGTGCGGTGTTGCCTTGTTTGAGCGCGTGGAACTCTTTCTTCTTTAGGGTCATTATCCCCGCAGAATATGTGCATGGCGGAAAGCCCGCACAAACTCCTCCCAAGAGATAGTCTGCGCATTAGCATGGGAGATGTTGTAGTTATCCCACCATTCTGATGCGGGACCGGTGAGCTGGTGAGAGGCAAACAGGACTCTCTCACGATTAGTACACTGAGTGATATCCAGCTTCTTCCCGATAGCACGGATCCAGTCATCGGCATCCATCGGTTCAGGTCTTTCTTTGGAGAAGGTCGGTGGGCGCATGCGCATGAAATCTGCCATGGTCAATCTCTGCGCGGGTGGAGGTGGTGGTGTAGTCCGAGCTGTTGCCTGCACATTCTGCACACTGTTGAGGGACTGAGCTAGGAGGTTAATCAGATGATTCTGGTTTTCCATCATCTGACGCCAATCTGGTCCTTCAGCTGGTGGCGGTGGTGGTTGCTGCACGGGATCCTCCTGGTAATCTACGTCTTCGTTGCCCGACCTCGGACATCGCCATCGCCGCAGACGGTGGTCACCATCTGCTAGAACTCCAAAGATTTAGGAGAGATAGCAGATAGGAAGTTCTATAGGGTAAATTCTAATGACCCAAGAACACAAAGAGCACACAAGACAAAGAGCAGATTTTTCCAAAAAGTTCCTTTATTAAGTCATTTTATTCAAGGATTATGGCTACCACAAATAAGATAGTAGCTCATAATTCGCAACTAAAGATCGAGCTAACAGGGAAGGTAACTATAATGGGGTACTTGGGGTATAATCCGGCTCACTGGAGCTAGCCTCGCCGGCCTTGTAGCTAGCGAGCTCGCAGTTACGGTCTTCAGCTTCTCTTCTGCTTCTTGTAGTCTGCATTACGGCGGTGAGCAAGTCATTCAAGGTGTTTTAGTAGGCATAATCCAAAGCCTTAGCCGATCCACCGGTGTGTCGATTCGGGGAATCTTCGTCTCTAGCGGAGTTGAAAGTACTGTCGAGTCGGGTCGGAATGTGCATCGGGTAGTAATGAAACCCGGTGCCCTGAAGGCGATGATTGTAGGTGTAGCGAAGGTGGCGGACTGCCTCTCTTGCCGCATCCTGCATGCCCTCATCAAAGGTGTCGCGCCGGATCGGAGCGTCAAAGACGTGGAAGACGGTGTCCGGTGCAAGGTTGGAGTAGATGAGCACCTCTACTCTCCACAGTTGTTGTTCTTCCACCTGGTACTTGAATCCTTGGAAAGTTGGCCTCTTCCAAGAAACCGTGTCTTGATCATTTCCCAAAGTATTTCAGCCCAAAGATCAAAGAAAGGCTCCGTGGGAAGTAGCATCCGTTCTTTCACCATCTAAAATTTTGAGAAGGAGAGGAGTTAGTAAACATTTTTAAAGAGAAAGGTTGAGAAATGACTCTGGATAGACTCAAAATAGTTTTAGTTTTTGAAGATAAGTCCTTAAGGCAATTCTAAGGCCACGACCTACAGTCGATATGGCTCTGATACCACTTTTGTCGGATTCGAACGAAAGATCCCGAACCCTCTGTGTTCATACACCATCCCAGATTTCCGGTGTACATAGTTACAAAAATGATAACATAACCAAATCTCGCATTTCATTAATAGTAAATCAGAGTTCGATACAATTGGGCATGAAGCCAAATAAAGAAGTAAATAACACAGCGGAAATAAGAAGATAGTAGTAGGTGTCGAACCCGGGAGCGAAGGATCCCGAATTCTCTGTGTTCATACATTAGTCCAGGATAGCTAATGTACACAGTCAAACAAAAGTGATAATCAAAACATATCACACATTTTATTAATATTTATTCAGAGTTTATTACAAAGGGCCTGAGGCCAAATAAATTAAAACATAGCGGAAGCAGAAAAATAGTAGTAGACCCAACGATTCGCCACAGTAATAAATGCTGGGCGCATGACCTAAGCGTCAAGATCCTCACCGTCCTGGTAGATATCTTCTCCTGAATAAAGATTATTAAACAAGAGTGAGCACTACTACCGTGCTCGCAAGTTACACCCAATATGGAATTGATATGCATGCATAAGGTAGACAAAGGATACTGGCAAGGTTATTTTGCGTAAAGCAGCAGTTTTAATTTAAATAATCATATTAGATTACAAAGCCATTTCATACAATAATCTAAATCACCATTTTAAATGACAATAGTTTATTGTGGATAACCTCCATAAAAGATGATGGATATCCTCCAATCACAATGGCTACCCGCCCGATTTTCCCACAGGACTATCCATCCTGAAATTATCTGTTGAAATCACTTTTAAAACCAAAAACAAAACTAACTCTGAGTGGCTTTGCTAGCATGTCCATGATCATGACGCTATTATTCAAATAGTTTCTACTCTGCAGAGTTTGTACAACTTTACCCACACGAGATATTATACTCTTTGTGTCGGCCAATCCACGCTTCCTAAAGCGTGTGACAGAGCAAACATCACAAGGTCGTTACAATGTTCTACCTCAAAGTACTCGTGCCCGCTAAGGTTTCGCTTCCATTGGGTGACCAGTCCTCAAAACCCCTCTTGCGCCAGATGGGAAAACTGTCACCCGACACCCATACATACAACATAGCACAAATAACTAAGAGGTATTACAAATTATTAAGCCAGTCCTGCCCATACGAGAACATGTGGTTGTACGATAAGGCATAACAAAATGTGCTCAAAGACCGGTCCTCAATTGACTTGGGCGTCATTCAATTTAAACCACAGGTCTTAATCTTAACCAGACTAAGCAGTGCATAAACTCGCACCCACCATTCATCCTTTTCGCCCAAGTCCAAACCCTTTTGATTTTATTTCTATAAAACCATCTTTACAAATTCTCTATGGTAAAACAATACCATAGTTTTAATTTTCAAGAAATTTTATTGAGTTGGCTAAAATTCTCCCAAAAACATAAATCATGGTCTAAGTATTTGCGAAGCATTTGATTATTAAACATAATAATTTATCTAAAGTGACAAAGGAATGACATGGCAACATCCAAAATTTGGCATACAAGGATAATAGGAATAACTAATTATTTAAACAGAATTTGAAATACTTGAATAAAATTATGCATGCATTTAATAATTTAAAAACTGAATTTAATTAACTTTAAAATAATAGGGCAAAATGGTCAAAGTATAACTTGCCTTCGTTGCGATCCGAAAATCTAAGTCTTGAGAAGTATCAAATTTTAATCGTCAAGTCTAAACGTGAAAATAAGTCAAATCAAATAGAATTCAAATAAAACTCAAAAATAAAAAATAAACCAAGTCTAAATATAATAACTTTGTTTTATTGAGCTAAATAATCAAATTATAAAATTTTAGAAATTTGTTTCACTAAATTTGGAGTTAGGATTCAATTATTATGAATTTTACAAATTTTAACCTAAATTTGAGATTTAAATGAATTCTAAATTCTAAAACAAAACAAAACTGAACTCCAAGTTGAATAATTATATTTTATTTAGTTAGACAATAATTTTCTAAAATTTTAGCAACTTGAATCATCTAATTTGGAGTTATAATGCAAAAGTTATGAATTTTACAAATTTTAAACCAAATCTGTTATTTAAACAATTTTCTCGAATTATTCTCCTAAAGGAAATTCTAATTATTGCATGATGACGTCAGCGATGATTTTCCGGATTTAAATGAATTTGAATTAATTTTTCGAGGTGGGGCCTACATGTCATTGACATGGCTCACATGGACCAAGTCCACTGAGCCTTAGGGCTCGGAGGTGGCGCCGAGTTGGCGTGGGAGGGTGGCGTGGCAATCACCTTGCAGCCGCCACGCCGGACTCGAGTGAGGTGGCGCCGTGTTGGCGCCGAGGTGGCTGAAGCCACGAGGCCGAGTCCCGCGAGGCTCGGCGACCACCCTCGCCGCCGCCTTACGCGCCATGGCGAGGGCGCGAGGGCGCTTATCGAGAGAGGGGAGACGCGAACACGATGCTTACCAATTTAGCGGCGGCAAGTGACCGGAGGCTCGTCGGAGTTGAGGTTTAGCGCGACGGCGCACGGTGTCGGCGGAGAAGGTGATCTGGAGGGTCTTGGGCAAAATGGGTGAGCGCACCGTGATCGCAATGACGCCGCGAGGCTATTGGTGGCGGAGATGAGGATGGCGGCACGCGAGACCGGAATTGAAGAAGATGTAAAACTTGGCCGCCGTGAGAAATCTCCAAATTCCACAAGGTGAGAGCGGCGGGAGTGAGTGAGTGGCGCGTTGAAGTTACGGAGATGGAGGCGCCCCGAGGCTCCTTTATAGGGGCAGGCAGGTGAGAGACGGAGATCGTGTGCGGCTTCAATGGCGGCGGCGAAGTGGAGGTTAAAGAGGGTTAAAGAGAGGGAAAACAGGCGAAGTGGAAGCGAGAGAAACGTGGGTTTGAATGCGCACGATCGCGAAGTAAGGAGGCGAATGGCGCGTTTAAGAGCTTCACGAAGGGCGGCAATGGCGGCGGTGCACGCGCGCGCTAGAGAAGAAAGGGAGGAAAACGACGAGCGCGGTGGTTGGATTTCGATCCAAGGGTGCGAACAACCGTGAGGCGTGTTCGCGTGAGGGCCGTCGATGCATAACTGACGGCTTCTTTGAGTTGGGAGAGCGGGCTGCTGTGTGAAGGTAAATGGGCGGAAGCTTTTACCAACACTGCTTAGGATTTTAATTGGTTTTCCATTTTAAAATTCAGATTAATTCATTTTAGCTTTAGAATATAGCAAAATACTTCCAATAATTCTAGAAAAATTCACATAAATTCTTAGAGTCATTTTAGACTTAATAAAATTATTTCCAACTTAAACCCGATAATAGATTTTGCAGTTAAATTTATTTTAGCTTTAACTAATTAGGAAAAGTTTTAAAATTTCAGAATTTCCACAAAAATAAATAATTTTAAATTTTCTCTGAAATTGAAATTTTGGGTTGTTACATGGGCTGAATGATCCGCCACAGTAATCGTCTGGGCGAGCCTAGGCGTCGGTGTCCTCACCGTCCCGATAGTAGTCTTCTCACGAAATTTTGTTGCATAAAGCAAGCATGAGCACAACTACCGTGCTCGCAAGTTACACCCAATATGGAATTGTAATGCATGCATAAGGTAAACAAAGGACATTGGCGGGGTTATTTTTGAAAGCGTAGCTTTAATTTAAATAATCATAATAGATTGCAAGGCCATTTTCATACATTAATTAAAATCATATTTTAAATGACAATGGAATAATGTGGATAACCTCCAAGGAAGGTGATGGATATCCTCCAATCACAATGGCCAACCGCCCAATTTTCCCACAGGACTATCCATCCTGAAAACATCTGTTGAAACCATTTTAAAACCAAAAACAAGTCTAACTCAAAGTGGCTTTGCTAGCATGTCCATGATCATGACGCCGCTATTCAATAGTTTTCTACTCGCAGAGTTTGTACACCTTTACCCACACGAGATATTATACCCTTTGTGTCGGCCAATCCACGCTTCCTAAGGCGTGTGATGAGCAAATATCACAAGGTCGTTATAATGATCTACCTCACAATACTCATGCCCGCTAAAGTTTCGCCCATTGACTAACCATCCTCCGGAAGCCCCCTCTTGCGCCATGTGGGACTACCGTCTAACCAACACCCACTCATACAACATGGCACGAATATCTATGAGGTATCCCAAATTATTAAGCCAGGTCCTTCCCATACAGGACATGTGGTGGTACGTTTTGGCATAGCAAAGGAACGCTCAAAGACCGGTCCTTAATCGACTTGGGCGTCTTTCAAAACAAACCCTGGGTTTTTAATCCTAACCAGATTAAACCCGTGCATAAACCTGCACCCACCATTCATCCGTTTCGCCCAAGTCCAAACCATTTTGATTTTATTTAAGTAAAAACCACCTTTACAAATTCTCCATGGTAAAACAATACCATAGATTTAATTTTAAACAATTTTGTAATGGTTTGGCTAAATCCTCCCAAAATCAAAATCATGGTCTAAGCATTTGCTAAGCATTTCCAAACAATTTATCTATGGTGACAAAGGGATGACATTTCAATATTCAAAATTGGCCATACAATAACAATTGGAATAACTAAGCATTTAAACAGGTATTAAAATAATTTACTAAAAATATGCATGCAATAATAAATTTAAAAATTGAATTAAATAACTTTAAAATAGTAGGTGCAACATGGTCAAAGTGTAACTTGCCTTCGCTGAAGTCTTGAAATTCTAATTCTTCTAAGAATCAAATTTTAATCGTCAGTAATCTAAACGTGAAAATACAACAATCAATTGAAACTCAAAATAAATACAAGACGACAGTTTAAACTAACTCCAAATAAAATAATTATATTTTATTTGGCTAGATAAAACTTTTATAAGATTTTATAAATTTGAAACACTCAATTTGGACACAGAAATAAAAGCTATGAACTTTGCAAGTTTAAAATCCTAAATTTGCAATTTAAATAATTTAACTTAAAAAGACAATTTAAACTAATTCCATATAAACAAATTTTAATTTATTAAGCTAGATGATCTTTTTATAAAATTTCAGGAACTAAATTCACAAAATTTGGAGTTGAAAATCGATGATATGAATTTTACAAATTTAAATCTAAATTTGGATTTTAAATGAATTTCTAAATTCTAAAACAGAGCTAAAATGATCTCCAAATTGAATAATTATATTTTATTTAGTTAGATAATGATTTTCTAAGAATTTAGCAATTTGAATCATCTAATTTGGAGCTAGGATGAATAAGTTATGAATTTTACAAATTTAAACCTAAATCTGCAATTTAAAAGGATTTCCCGAATTATTTTTCTAAAGGAAACTCTAATTATTGCGCATGGTGACGTCACCCGAGGTTTTGGTAATTAAATAAATAAAATTAAAATCGACAGTGGGACCCTCGGGTCGAGACACGATCCATGTGGACCAAGTCCACGGGGCTTATGACGGAAGGTGGCGCGCGTGTGCGCGACGTGGTCGCCACGAGGCGGCCACGTGATTAAGCGCTGAGTGGTGGCGCTCGTGGCGGGCGCGTGGCGCATGCGTGGCAAGGCCGCGATGGCGGCGGCGGCGCGGGGACCTAGGGTCGCCGGCGCATAAAGGATGCTGGCGAAGCGGTGAGATGCGCGAAAGAGAGGAGATCACGAGGGTTCGCGCGCCACCCAATCGACGAGGCGATTTTAGGCGGCGGCGGCGAAGCGAAGAGCGGCGGCGGCTACGGTGGAAGGCGACACTGGCCACTGGTGTTCTCCGGCGAGGGCGAGGGCGCAGAAGCGCAGCACGAGACGATCGCGAATGGTGGTGGCGGCGAGGACGCAGCGTCGTCCTGGCGGCGGAATTGAGCTCCGATCTTCGGACCGACGGCGACAATTTCTTCGATTCCGCGAGTACACGCGAGGAGTGAGAGTGAGTGGGGGCGCGGTTTGGGGTGATGGCGCCCCGAGGCGTTTTTATAGGCGCCGGGAGGTCCGAGGTGGCGTGGAGGAGGTGGGGTAGTGTGGCGGCGGTTGCGGCTGTCGGTGCGTGCCGCGGAGAAAAAAGGGGAAAGGGCGGGAGACGGCGGAGGTGGGCGCGGGTTGCGTCGTGCGCGCTTGAGGAGCAGGCGGTTGGAGGCGATCTGTTCTGAGCTCGCCATGAGCGAAAATGGCGGCAGGGTCGGCTTTGACCGCGCGGAGAAGAACGCGGGGAAGACGATGACGCGGGGCCGTCGGATCTTGCTTCGACGGTGCGGAGAAGACGGGGTGGCGTGGAGCGATGCGGGCCGTCGGATGGGCGATCAAGGGTGGAGAGAGAGGGAGGCGCGGGTGGAGTAGTGGGCTGAGCTGGGCCGCACGCGTGGAGAGAGGAGATGGGCCGGAGACTTTCGGCCCAAGCACTGTTTAGGATTTTATTTTGATTTTCTATTTTAAATAATCTGATTAATTCCTTTTAGACTTAGAAAAATAGCAAAAAGAGTCCAAAAATTCTACAAAAATTCTCATAAATCCTTAGAGACATTTTAGACTTAATAAAATTATTCCCAACTTAAACTTGATAATAAATTTTGTAATTAAATTATTTTAGCTTTAAAACATTAGGAAAAAGCTTTTAAAATTTCAGAAAATTCACAAATTCAAATAAGTTTTAAACTTTAACCAAAATTGAAATTTTGGGCTGTTACAATCTACTTTGCATTTGTGAAATTTTGGACCTTTATAAAACTTTTTGTTGCAAAGCAAATAGGTTACAACCTGGTTTTCCAAAACCTAGAAATGAAATTTCTAAAACAAAACAAAAGTTTGTCAAGAATTTGAAAAACTTAGTTCCGAGTAGAGTATAAAACCCTATGTAGGAAATCCTTTGATTTTGAAGACTAGATTTGAAACCTAGTAATCCAATACTCCTTCTCCATTTCAAACTTGAAAATATACTTTCTATAGCTCAGAAATACAAACTGATTTCTATTTTTGAAAATATAGTAGGACCCATAGCTGAGAATATTTTTGTTGAGTTCTATATGCTCTGGTTTGCTTATTTGATTTTTTTGGAATCTTTGAAGGTTATTTGGTTTCCATTTTATTTGCATGCTCAATTTGAATTTGAATTTAAAATACAAACAAAACTTGTGAATAGTGCCTGGAAATAATTTTCCTAGGCTCTAGAACAACTAATAAATTCACCTACAAAATTTCACATATTTTGGAGTTAGATTGTTATTTTTAGGCAACCAGTCAAACTTGTAAATTAAAAGTCAAATACCTAAAACAGGAATTTCAAACAATTTTAGGGAAAAATGTGTTACATGAAAAACTCTAGAAAAATATATAATAAACTAGGAAGTTTCAAGAACCTTCCATAAAAATTTCAGAATTTTATGAGCTCATAAACTATCTCTAAAAATCACCTAATCACCTCAGCCTTTTTTTACAAAAACCAGAGAACCTAATTCTTTAACTCCCCTACTGTTTCTCTGGTTCGAGCCATGTGCCACCGGACCGCACCCGAGCTGAACCCAACCAGCTCACCGACCACCTTACCCCTCTTTCACTTACCTGCTGGCCCCACCCACAGGTCTTCTCTTCCACAATGCCACACCATTGCCAGCGCTCAGCTCCAGCTCCGGACACGCGGCACCTTCCGCCAGTGGGCTTCGCCCCCGGTCTCGGACCGTTCCGACCACGGTTCCTCACCGTCGCCAATGGTTCCGCACACCCATGCTGGCCTCACCAGGTGCGCTCCGCCCCGCGCCTACAAAGCCAGCCCGAAGCTCCCTTGCCCCTCCTTTCCATTCCCCTCCTCCTTCCTCTGCTGCACACCAAGGAGCTCAAGCCAAGTCGCCGCTCGGCCGCCAAGCTCCACACCGCCGATCCAGCCGTTTGACGACCCCCTCTCCCTGCCGTCGGCGTCATACGACGCCCCATCCCCCCATCATCAAAACCCCCCCAATCAATTTGAGGATGGCATCGCCGAGCGCCGCGTTGGGGCCTTCTTCTCCGGCTCTGGGCGCAACCGCTGCTCCCATCGCCGCATCGCCTCCGACGCTCCTCCCTTCAATTCCTCCCCATGGGAGCATACTCTAGTCTCCCTCTAGCCCTCTATATCACTCATTTGTGCTCTTTTCTTCTCCAGGCAGCCCTCCATGGTGGAGCACCCGTGCCGCCACCGGCTCCCGCCGCCGGCCCGCTATGGCCCTCCCTAGCCTCCGACGACCACTCCAGTGAGTTCCTACCACCCTCTTCGTTCTCATGCTCACCCTAAATTCCCTTCTCCCTCACCGGTGCGCCACTGCCCCTTTTCTCCTCTAGGTTCGGCCACCGCTTGTCACCTCTCAACCATCGCCGACCAGCTCTGGTCAAGCCACCACTGTCATTCGGATCACCTCACCTCCCTGGATCCATTTTAGCCATCACCACCTCCTCGCCGTCACCCAATCACCGACGGCATGCCATGCCCAAGCCCTTGTATGTCTTATACATGTAGCCTATTCTCTGAAGTTGTTCCTTATCTATGTCTTTGATTTGTAGGAACCCTAATCCAAAGGCTAGTAGAACTTATAAATGTATGTTGAATCACTTATTGAGTAAACAAAAAATTGAAATATGAGATTGTGAAAAAGTTTAGTTATCAAATGTTCACTTCTGACAATTTCACTTGGAAGGTTGAATGATCAGAAAAGTTGATTAGAAGAAAATTTTGGAATGTCAGTGATACCCTCTGGAGAAATCATCTTTCTAATGCTAACCAATATTTTGTATGTCCATTAGGTCACTTTAGTTAGAAAATCTGAAGGTGAGTAAAGGAAGTTCGGACATTAGTACCATAGTTCTGTAGGAATTTGGCTGTTATGGATGAATAACAATAAACTGACAAGCATCATTTTTGTCAAGAGGCTAGCAACATGACCAGTTCTGATAGTTAGAAATGTTGTTGTTCTTTTTAGCCTTTTACACACTTAAGATTTCAGGAGCACACTTAGCTGAAAACAAGTATGGTTGTGAAAATTTGAAACCAACAGAGATCAATCAACTCTACAGATGAAATGTTATTCAGAGTAGAGAAGAGGATTAGAAGGAATTATAAAATGTCAGTAAACCCACCTTCAAGACTAATCTGTTCTTCAACAAGCTAATTTTGTGTCTGCCTTTTTAGTCACTTTAGTGAATTAGCAATTTGGAAGTTTAGGTTTAAAGGAAGTTAGATCGTAGCCTTTTTGGTTCTGATAAATCTTGCTGTTATAGGTTGTTTGAATAGTAGTCTAAGATTTCAGAATGATAAAAAGGTTATAACAGGCCTCACTTCAGTAATTAGAGATTGTCTTGATTCATTTAGTCATTTGGCAATCATCTAACAAGTAGCATCCAAATCTAAAAAGGACCAATAGAGTTGTGAATTTTCAGAGCTAGCAAGAGCATCCTTATTTGAAAAGCAAGGTTGGAGGTGAATTCTCAGAAACCAACTGAGGTCATCTAGCTCCTTTGATGAAATGTTTGGTAGAACAGGAAGTTCAGTACTAAGTACTGTGTTTAGTCTCTAGGTCACTCAAAACTTTATTTAACAAATGAGTAATTGATTTGGTAAGAAGATTTAGTTATCAAACTCTCTTTCTTAGAAAATTTTCTTTAATAGGATGAATGTTAGAAAGATAACTACATAAAAAAAACTGCAGTAACAATGAACTAATGGCAGTTGGTTTATTCACATGTTGTTAGCAAAGTCTAGTACTTAAATAGGTTTTCACAATACTTTGTAGTCTCTCACAACCAACTGACTAGAAGAACAAATAGAAGTTCTTGACTTCTGTAGCAGTGAAGATCCACACAAACTTAGCCAAGTTAAAAATTCAGTAAACTGCTGTCTTTTCGGTTGCAAGTGAGTAGTTGGCTCAGAAGTTAGTAAGATGGTGAAATAAGCTAGTTCTTCTCTTTATACTTATTAAGAAATTAGAAGGAATTGGGGGAAAAGCAGGGAGTTAAAACCTTGTTAGTGCTAAGATCTGCAAGTAAACCTCTTAGTGACTAGCCTTTGGCATTTCAATCTAAGGGAGTAAAGTTATTTAGAAGGCAAGAGTTAGGCTATATGCATGTCAAATAACAGTAGACCTTATGCCTTAGTCTTAACTTAAAAAATTCACAACTAATTCAAATCAACTCCAACTCAAATGATTTTTGTTCCTAAATTTATCTAAAATCATTATCTTTCTTCTGTATTACTTTCATAAATTTTTGACAACTTTTTGGAATTTTGGTGTTTATTAGATGTTTTCGCTTTGTCGGTTCTTATCGTTAGGTGACGATGATTTGGGAGTGCAACAGAGTTGATCGTGTGAATGACCAGAGTACCAGCAAGTAAAGGCAAGCAGTTTTTCCATTGATGCATGTTGATCCTATTACATTCAAAAGCTATTATCTTGTTTTGCAACTGTATGTATGCATGCTTTATTTTGTCAAGTTACTTTTGTCGATTAGAAGCAGCTAATCCTATTGCATGAATTCTCTTAAATTGTTCGTCCCCTGCCACTAACCTAAGTTAATAAATCCGCTGGTGAATTAGAGCCTGATGGATGTTATATGGTCTATTTATGTTTAATCGGTGTTATGCTTAGCAATGCTTAGCTTCCGGTAGATTGGGCGGTTGCAGACTTTGTCGATGACCTTGATCACATTAATCATTTTTATTACGTTATATCCAGCACCTTGTGCTATTATATTTGGAAAACTAAAAATGAAAACAAAATGTTTTGGACTTGGGCATATAGTTGATGGTGTGGTTATCGGGTGTGTGGTTGTATGCCTAAGTCAACAAGGACCGAACATCTTGGACACTGACCCAAGCACTTTTGCGTGCTAACCACATGAGAGGGATATGTGACCTCTCTTGACTTAGTACTTTGGCGTGTGTTAGCTCCGATGCGCAGGAGGTGGGTTGTGTGTAAAAAGGAAATAATTTGTGTGTGTTGGGTGTGACGGGGTGGGTTCCTGTCTAGGTTCTCCACTCCGAGGAGCCTCGGTAAGTTATCTATTTACCGATGACTCCGACACAACGTATGGTTCCTATCATACGGGTGGCTTGTAGTTAATACATAATATTGGAAAACGTCTCATAGGACTTAGCCTTGCTGGCATACATAAGGAAGTGTGCTCTATCATGTGGCGAAAAGGCGGTCTGACGTGTGGGTACATTGGTATACCTCTGAAGGGTATAAACTATTCAAATAGCCTCGTCCTAGGTTATGGACACACTTGGTTAGGTCTCTATAAGAGTTAGACTCAACATTTTAAAATTTTAACTTAAAACTTGATGGGTGGTATTCAGAGTGGTTCTCATACTATGTTTGTGTGCTGCGGGGCAGCCACCTGTTGTTGTTAGATGTTGTCTAATATTTACTTAATCGCTATTATTTAAAAGTATTAAAAATGTTTGCTCACTTGCCATTTGAATCTACTACATTGTATTTAAATTGGAATATTGCTTTGTGCTGAAAATGAACCCTATAGCCTTCTCCTTTGATTCAACTTGCATGAGCTATGTATAGGTTTGTTATTCGTAAGTCTTAAGGAGTACATTCGTGTACTCACTTTTTACTTTTATTTACTAATCTGGACAGCAGGTATTGAGATCAAATCGGGTAAGGAAAAATTGCGCAGGAACGTCGATTTGCTATGGTTTGAACCTAATCGGTTGCCCTGCGGGTTATGGCAAGCCATTGGGACTTTATTTCTGGTTAATCTCTAATTTTATTTCAGTTTATTTACTAATTTCCGCTGCGTACTTGATAGTTATCTTGTTATTTGACCAGTTGGCCCTTTTGTATGAAACTGAACCTTGTAAGTTCAATATGTTGTAAATTATGAAGTTTTGATATTGTAAGCACTTGTGTATGGATTGATATTGATGTTTGTGATGGTGTATGTGTACCGCTCCTAGGAGGTACATAATACACTGAGGCGCGGGATATTTGGTTTGTGATGATAGAGTCAAGTGGATGACTAAGCATTACGAGCTAAATACCCTGGGGTCTCACAAAACCATGGAGCGGGAAGTGAACCTCGCCGAATCTCTGATCACCGTCAAGCCATCCAGGTGGTCAGAGACAGTTATCTTCTTCGGCAAAGAAGACTATCCCATCCCTTCAACTCGACCAGGTAGGTTCCGTATTGTTCTTGAACCAACTATTAATAATTGTAAAGTTAATCAAGTTCTGATAGATGGTGGTAGTTCTTTAAATATCTTGTTTGTGAGAGCATAGGAAGAAATGCAAATTCCCAGGTCGAAAGTAAAGCCTGTGAAATATACTTTCAACGCTATAGTTTCAGGATCTACTGCTAAACCGATAGGGCAACTTTCCTTACCGGTTATGTTCGGAAGACCTGATAACTTCTGGATAGAAAAGATTCTATTTGATGTAGTGGATTTCGAAACTGCATAAAATGGAATCTTTGGTCGTCCGGCATTGGCAAAATTCCTGATAGCTACGCAGTATGGCTATCAGAGTTTAAAGTTGCCAGGACCAAAAGGGGCTATCACAGTTCGAGGAGATCGAAAGATGGCATACGCATGCGATCGAACTTCCGATCAGGGATACTAATCCACCTTCTACGCAGGTCAAACACTCGAGACCAAAGATGGCGCCAAAACCTTTTGACCAGACCAAGGAGGTTCCACTCGACAAAGACGCTTCACTAGAAAGCGTCAAAACGCCATCTGGATCCGAAAATGCTAATGTATCTACCCAAAAGGTACTAGTCGGGGCAGGACTCGATCCTAAATAGGAAGAGTTGCTCATCTCCTTCCTCCAAGCCAATTCAAATTTATTCACCTAGCAGGCATCTGATATGCCCGAAGTCCCTAGGGAGGTGATCGAGCATAGGCTAGCTCTTTGGCCTGACAAGAAACCAGTCAAACCGAAGCTAAGGCGATTCGCACCAGATCAGAAGGAGGCGATCATGGCACTTACTGTTATGTGAAGATGTCATTTCAAGTCAAGAATGCTGGTACAACTTTTCAGAGGTTAATGCAAAAAAATTTAATCCTTAGATAGGTTGAAATCTAGAAGCCTACGTTGATGACTTGGTTGTGAAAAGCATCAATGCTGGTGATCATATTTCTGACCTACACGAAACTTTCATTAACTTAAGAAGGCATAATCTTAAGTTAAATCCGGAAAAGTGTGTGTTCGGAGTTTCCTCTGGAAAACTTCTTAGATTCCAAGTTTTGGCTAGAGGAATTGAAGCAAACCCAGTAAAAATATCAGCCATTGATCAGATGTGCCCTTCGACCACAAAGAAATAAGTCCAAAAACTAACTGGCTGTGTGGCAGCTCTAAGTAGTTTCATAGCACGGTTAGGGGAAGAAGAATTACCTTTCTTTAAGCTTGTTCGGAAACACGGAAGTTTCGATTGAACTAAAGATGTAAACGATGCCTTTGAAAAGCTCAAGTGGTACCTTACGAATGCCCCGATCTTAGTATCTCCAAGATCGGGAGAAATATTGTTGATATACGTGGCTGCAACGCCACAATCGGTCAATGTTGTACTGGTTGGTGAGCGTGAAAACATCCACCGACTAGTATATTACGTAAACAAAGTCTTACATGGACCAAAGGGACGATACCAACAAGTACAAAAATAGCTATGCGATCTCCTTATGGCTTCAAAGAAACTAAGGCATGACTTTCAGGCCCACAGAGTGGTCGTACCTACTGGATATCCCCTTGGTCAAGTTCTTGGAAACAGGGAATCATCAGGACGAATAGCAAAATAGGCGGTCGAGCTTGGGGCGTTCGACCTCCATTTCATCTCACAAACAACAATCAAGTTCCAGGCTTTAGTAGAATTCATTGCCAAATGGACGAACCCTGAACCCACCCAAGGGCCTGAGTACGAACACCACGAAGAGCGAACAATGTACTTTGACGGCTCTTTGATGCTCAAAGGCTCGGAGGCTAGAGTTGTCTTGGTATCTCCTACTGGAGAACACATCAAATATGCCATTCAGTTAAACTTTCCTGCTACAAACAATGTGACAGAATATGAAGGTTTACTAGCAGGACTTCGAGTAGGGAGAGCACTCAGGATTCATAGATTACTAGTGAAAGACGATTATCAACTAGTAGCATATCAAGTCGGGAAAGAGTATCAATGCTCAAGTCCCAAGATGTCATCTTATCTAGTGGAAGTACGGAAACTCGAAAATCACTTCTTTGGTTTCCAGATCCAACATATTTCTAGATAGGAAAACTTTCTGGAAAACCAGTTGGCACGGATGGCTTCTACAAGGTCACCAGTCCCACCCGAAGTTTTTCTCAAGAAACTCGATTAACCCTCGGTGGTCGAACATTCTGATGACACAGATACTTCACTAGAGGTCATACAGATCGATCCTAGTAGTGATTGGATGGCATCGATCTACAATCTCAACAAGACACAATTCCTGAAGATGATGTAGAGGCCGATCGTACAGCTAAAAAAAGCCAAACCATACACTCTAATCGAAAGTACCCTTTACAAACAGGGATCTCACGGAGTGTTGATGAGATGCATATCTCAAACAGATGGTATTAAGTTATTGTCCAACATGATGAACAATGGAGGTCCTAATCTGGCCCGATCTTTCGACGAGAAGGTAAATTTGGTAGAAGTCGCTCAACTCCCATGATCCTGGCTACGAACTCGTAAGGCCCGAACCACGCAATCGCTGAACTGCTCGACAAGTCGTTATCAACCATGCATGAGTACCTGGATGACCTGATCACGAAGATCAATCCGTACATACACCGAAGACGCATGCAAGACCAAGGTAAAACGCAATATGATGTATTGCAAATATTGATGAAAATACTGATAAGGTAGGATTCCGAATAAGGATCTTGATCGGGTGATCGAGTCGACACACGTAGAAGATACAAGTTGCAACGAAGGCGAACTAAACATAAACGAAATCCAAGTTCTAGCAAAGGGAGGTGGCGGCTCCTATATAGGGAGACGACTAGGGGTGGCGGCCAGGGAAGTGGACACATGCCCCTGGGGTTACAAGGCCCATGGGCCCAAGTGGAAGTGACGCAACATCCTTTTGACTCTGGCTCCGAAATAGTGCCGGATTGTTTTGGTTATTGCGGCGCGCTCAAAAGGAATTTGGAGGTGGGGCTGGATCCATTGGAAATAAGGAAAGATAAGCTTTCCATCAAGTACTTGTGGACCTCCAACGGACTTCGTATGTGAAAGTTATGCACGGTTAAAGTCGGTATTATCTCTGGAGGCCGAATTAGATTGCTCATGCTTCCCTTCATGATTAGCTCCTAAGTTCCTGATTAAAAGAACATCACATGCATTAGGTAGCAGCATATTCTTATTAGAAACAAAATGTACCCCTAGAAACGAAGTTACTTGATAGTTCAATTGACGTGCATGAGCTAAGCTTTGGTGATTGGACCTTGCAAGTGCATAGGTTCAGCTCTATTATGAGGAGTGTTGGGTGTATGCATGGAAGTGGTGTCCTCATCACGACATACATGGAGGAGTCTGTGGAGCACATCATTTCTATAGACCTCTGGTCAATAAAGCCTTCAGACAAGGATACTACTGGCCAACTACCCTCCATGATGCAAAAGAACTTGTGACGAAGTGCGTACAATGTCAATTTCATAGTCGACAAGTACATTAGCCGACACAAACTTTGAAGACAATACCTCTTTCTTGGCCATTTGCAACCTGAGGGCTAGACATTCTGGGACGTTTTCCAAAGGCACCCAGGGGTTTTGAATTCCTTTTTGTCATGATTGATATATTCACAAAATGGATAGAAGCCGAGCTAGTTGTTAAAACAATTGAAGCTGCTAAGAGGTTCCTCACAAAAAAAATATGATCACACGATTTGGTATACCCAGTCGTATAATCACAGATAACCGTACCCAGTTCTTGAGCAGAAATTTTTAGGAATTCTGCAAAGAACTAGGTATCAAGATACATTTCGCTTTCGTGGCCCATCCGAAGAGTAACGGAGCAGTCGAGCGAATATCATAATAATGCAAGTAGTAAAACACCGAGTGTTCGACCAGTTAATACAACAGTCAGGGGCTTGGGTTCAGCAACTTCCCTTTGTATTATGAGCCGTTCGAACCACGACCCGTCGTGCAACCGACGAAACACCATTTTTCCTGGATTACGGTGCAGAAGCCATGCTTCCTTCAGAACTGAAAACTAGCTCTGCTCGAACTGATTGTTTCAATGACAACGATCAGACCGAACGACGACTCGATGACTTCAATTTCCTTGAAGAAAGACAAAACCAAGCCCTTATATGATCGATAGTTTACCAACAAGCCATGAGAACGCACCACAGTCGTAAGGTGCAACATCGCAGCCTAGCTGTAGGTGATCTGGTTCTCAGAAAAATTTAGAGCCAAGCAAATCGCAACAAACTTTCGCCAAAATGAGAAGGTTCATACACTGTGGTCGAAGTCACCAGACCTAGTTCGGTACGACTAGCCATGTCAAACGGGCATGCTATGTCTAATTCTTGGAACATTGATCAATTGCGTAGGTTCTATGTATAAATGTACTTTACATTCTTTCAATTTCAATAAAAATTCATTCTTTCTTTATTTCCCGATGAGTACTGTTATTTATATTTTGATTATTCATTCCTAGTTAAATACTATTGTTGTCTCGATCATCGGAGAAGATCAATAGCTCTTCGACATCCTTCTAAAGGATACCTTATACTTATCGGCTTTGACACAGTTGTCGAACACCATAAGGGTCCATATCATGGCCATCATAGATATGGCTCTCACAAGCGACCACACACTCTTTTCTCAAAGAAGGAAACAAGTAAAAGAAGCACCGCACAAACAACTACATATATTTACTTGCACGCTTAAATATCACAAGACTTTCTTTCTTTACTTCAGCATTCTGTTCGTCTCCTATTCTTGCAACTGGTCGGGACATGGAAAGCCACCTAGTCGAAATCTCTCCTCCCTGTATGTGGTCCAGCCCAATAGAAGGAGTTTCCTAGCGACGATCCTTTTCTTATGATCTTTGCTACCAGTTGAAACCTGGGAACGAATCCGTTTCATGAAGTGTCAATCATGTCTTTGATTTTTAGCAACCTTTACGACCAGCTTGGAAAATGTGTATAAATAAGACCATTTATTGTTTTTTCTGCATACATATTTTCATAATTTCTTATCATCAGTACAAGTCTTATGATATCTTATGACCATACAATGCAATACATGGTATTTCGATTATGGCAATAGATCTAAAGCTAATCGAAATCATGCACTGGTTCTGACCAAATTGATTTCCTAGTGTAAATTAGATGATTTTAACAACATAATCAGTACATACTATATACATTAGTCGTGAAAAGTGCTATTTTACCTTAAGTCTACTGCTTCCTTAGTAAGTCTTTCTACTAAACAAGCAGTTTGGGGCTAGAAAATATATGAGTACTCAAAGTAAGAGATAAACATAAGATTTACTGGTGACAAAAGGTACGTTTTTACATTTATAATTCTATATTATATATTTTCATTTTTCGGGACCACCAGACTGGTCGCTACGGGATGGAGATCCGATCTTCATTTCCTCTACAACCATGTTTATGAACAGTACAACTCCTTCAATGATCTTGGCTGCTTCTTCCTCTGAGCATTCGAAGTCCACTTCAAGAGCTTGGAGGTTGATAGAGGGGTCACAAGCCTTGAGCTTTGCCAAACCAAAGCTAACTCCGTTCACAACAGCATCTTTCATGGTCTGCGCATGGTTTTTCCGAAAGGTGGTGAGCAGACCTTGGAGAGCTTCAAGCTGTTGACCAAGACAGTTCGCCTTCTCCATCAGCTCTTTTGAGAAAGACAAAAATACTTCCAACCCTGAGTCAGAAAGCATCTTGTTGAAAGCAATAATCTTTTCTTCAAGACTATGCTCGAGTTCCATCTCCTTAGCATTTGCGAACTCAAGAGCTTTCTCTGTTTGTTTTAACTTTTGAGTTTGTTCTGCACAAGTAGACCAAAGTTAAATAAATAAATTTAAGATAAATAGTAAACTGGTCAAGTTTACGACTAGTTACTTTGAGTTTTTTTCTTAGAAGCCTCGATGGCTTCCTCGTGCCAAGTCGTCAAGTTTTCAATCGACTGGTCCTTGGCTTGGCACCTTTCTTCAATCCTAGCTATTATGGCATCTTTAGCCATAACCTCCATCTCAATATTCTTTAATTCTGTCTAAAATGACAAGAGGAGAGATTGATAAACAATGGAGAACAAGATAAAAATGAGAAGAAAAGTCCAGAAAAAAGTATGTACTATTTAGCTTGGAGTTTTCTTTTTCCAAGTTAGTTATTCGCTGGGTCAGTCCTCCGACCACAGCAACATTCTCCACCATATGCTACAAAAATAGCAAACTTCTTTAAGTTTTTTAATAAACTTTGAAGAAAAGACTACAATAGTGGTCATAGGTGCTTACCTGGATCGCCATGTCCACATATTCAGAGTAGACAACATTATGACCCGTCTCTAATTGACGGTCCAAAATTCTCCTCTAGATCTCATCGAGCTTCTCATCATCGAAGATCCGAGGGCAGTTGGGGAAGTTGCTAGGATGAGGAGACTTCTTCAATAATAAAGAAATCCTCTCCCCTTGAATGGTCCCAGCAGGGGTGGAACCTGCTGAGGCTCTTCTTCGACTCCAGTCTCTTTAGACAGAGTCGAAGCCACCAAAGAATCCTGGGCAATGGGAACCAGAACTGGAGTTGCCACCTGCTCGGGGTCCGACTCAACCACCATTACCTCAAGAATTTCCTCCTGAGGGGTGCTCCGATCGAAAGTGACCAGAACACCAGAAGACCTACAAAGAAAGAGAAAGGGAAGTCAGGATTCCATAATACAAGAAAAACTAAAGGTATGGGTTTATAAATATTCTTCATTTTTCATACCTAGTTTTCTTGGTCTTGGTTGTGAAACGCCCTGGAGCAAGGTCCAGAGTGATTGCCTTTCTCTTTTTCTTTTCAACCGATTTCATCGGTTTCGAACCTGTAGGGCTAGTTAGACCCCCCCCTCCACATCCTTCGATCGGAGGTCGAAAGAAATCTCCCCGACCACTAGGTCGGAGAGAAGTTCCCTAACCATCTGGTCGGAGATGGTGGATTCATTGACCTCCGGAACAGTTGCTCTGGGAGCAACTGTCTAGTCGTGAGCGACCACTCCGGGGCCTACGACCTCCACATCTTTGGTCTGCGGATTCTCCTTTTCTCCCGCCTAATTATACATCAAAGTTAATTTGGCGATGGAACTGATGAGGATTGTTGACCAGTCAATAATACGAGTATATCTTTATTTGCTTATTTATAAATAAACCGGATCCTTACTGGGCTCAAGTTAGCTTGCTAGGCCCAAGATCAATCAAAGCGATCAGAAGGTGGGCCCAAGAGTCTTTAGATCACCCTCAAATCCCTTCTATTGGACCTCCCCTTTAGGTTTCTTTGGATCACTCCAGGACCTCTCCCCTTTAGGTTTCTTCGGATCACTCTAGGACCTCTCCTCCGTAGAGGAGGTCCTCGAAGGCGGGTTACCCACGTGTTGTTAATGATAACCACACATGGAGAGAAGATATTGGCTGTCACATCCAGAGGTATAACAGTCATCATGAAGGGGCACAACGATTGGCTTCGAGGTACGCAACCATTGGCGCGAAGAGACACCACTACAACAAACTGCCAACGTTTTGTAGACTATAAAAACCCAGCCTATATGCATTTGTAATCCAAATGCCAACCCAGACCCTAATCCACGTTTATTCATAGTCATTCTCCCTGTAATCAGAGCATGCCCTTTGTAATATACATCACTATTTTGAGTCTTTTGGCAAATAGATAGAAATCTCTAATTTTTTTTCTTTATATTCTTTTTTGTCTATTCTGTGACGAAAGTCTCAGACGTCGACAGCTGACGCCGTCTGTGGGGATCGCTGTCGCAATATTTGCCAACTCAATTCTAGTGAGGCATTTAGTGGCTTGCACATGAATCGAAGTCTACCGGCGTGGAGAGAAGAAAGCATTCTCTACGTCTTTGACTACAATGAGCACATCGAAGAATGTTTTGTTCTCATCTCCGGCAATGCCAACAGTACCTTTGAAGCCATTGCCAAAGCACCATCACCTGCCGAGTCCACACCCACTGGCTCTACGTCGGCCATGCCTTCGTCCACAAGTGTTACCATGGAAAAAATACTATCCTGAGCTTGTTTCCCTTGAAGTAGGAGATTCGAAAAGTGCCTGGAGCCTAACGCATTGTGATTATCTCACTGGTAGCCTCCACGTTGAGGGCCTGGAGAGAACATCTGGGGAGAATCTTTCTCTTCACCTTACAATAGACCTCATCCTCCTCTTCAGAGGACGACGTCATGTTCACCCCTTCTACCTGTTTCGGAGTCTGTCAGGTCGCCGCCCTTGGTGATAATCAATCCAACGCCGGTGATGAACCTGAGACATTAGGAGAACGCTAGGAACAGGAAGAACGGGAACACCTACAACAAGAGGAGCAGGCCCGACAAGCTGAGATACGTACCGCCACACAAGCGCACATCTTGTAGGTTCGCAGCCACTACTACTGGGACACCCCTGGTTCCACAGCGAGGGCACCACAACAAGCGATGCATACGCCACCACCGTGTGTAACGATGGTGTTGGACCCGGGATTAACACCCCAAATCCTCTGTGTATTTCTGAACTAGTCCCGTGATCAATAGCTAGTTCACACAGTTAAACAGATATGGTAACATCCATAAATCGCACAAATATATTAACAAATAACAACAGAGTTTATTACAAAAATAGGCTTACAAGCCAACATTAAAGAACACAGCGGAAGACGAAGAAGATGTAGTAGAGTCCAGTTAATCTGCCACAGGCAATCGACTAGGGTAGCGGCCTAGTCGTCAAGATCCACACTGGAGCGAAGTCCTTCTCCTCTGAAATTTGTTTGCATAAAGCAAGTATGAGCACAACTACCATGCTCGCAAGTTACACCCGTCAAATAATAGAATGACATGCATACATGGATATCTCAAAGGAAGGCTTAATATGGTTGATTTGCGCAAAAGCAATATTTGACAATTTAAATACAATACTAAGTTCAGAAGCACAATTTTACAATTACTAAATTTTATTTTGAATGAAGAAAGATAGTGTAGGCATCAACCTAACACTAACATCAACACGGGCACCAACCCGGAGCTTCAACCCATAACTTTTCTCATGGACACCCATCCATGTCAAAACTGTTTTACAAAATCATTTTGAAATCAAAAACCAAAGTCTAACTTTGAGTGGCTTTGCTAAGCATGTCCTTGACTGTGGATACGGCTATTCAAATAGTTCTTAACACTCTGCAGAGGTTGTACAGTTTTACCCACAAGACACGAGTTCTCTAGTTTGTTTGGCATCTATCGATACCACTGCTCACTACCTTAGGTAAGCAGTCTAGAGCACATGACGAGGCCTTTACAAAGCGCCATTCCGCCGCAGTTCCCCTCGCTAAGGTTTCGCTCCCTTTGGGCTACAACCCGCAGGATTTGAGCCCCCTCTTGCGCCAGGTGGGACTAACGTGGGTCATAACATGACTACCCACCGCATCTGAAGAGAACGACCACGGTGGAACATTACAAATTAATTAGCCAAGTCTGTCCCATACCAGATTTGTGGTGGTACGATAAGGCATAGCAAAGCAATGCTCGAAGACCGGTCCTTAACTGACTTGGGCAACTTCCAAAAACCCTAGGCCTTAATCCTACCCAAATTAAGCTCGTGCATAAACCTGCACCCACCAACCATCCACTTTTGCCCAAGTCCAAACCATCATTTAGTTTTATTTCATTTTTCAAAACATTTGAAAACTCCCATGACACACCAATGCCATGGATACAATTTAAACAACATTTGATTATTGGCTGAAAATTCCCCAAATAAAACATTTTTGGTCTAAGCATGGCTAAGCACAATTTTTCTCAAAAGTTCTAGTTCATACTATCGCATAAACTAGATTTTCATCTAAGGTGACAAGGTATGAATATTTCAATATCAAGACTGGCAGTACAAAGGATTTAGGCATAACTACAAATTTAAAACGGGAATTTAAATTACTGAATATAAATAGCATGCAGTAATAATTTAAAACAGAATTAAATAATTTGAAATAATTGGTGCAAATATGATCAAGAATGTAACTTGCCTTGCTCACTTAGTTTTTCTCAAACAAATACGAATCGACTCAAGTCGTTAAATCAAATCTATACGCGTAAACGATCCGAATTCAAATAAAATCCAAATAAAATCCAAAAATTATAAAATAAATACTGCTATGAAGATATCGACTTTATATGAATTTAGGAAGTTGAATGGAAGGAATCGGAGTTCGTATGAGGAAGAACGAATTTCAGGAAGGATGAAAATCACATGAAATAATGAATTCCGAAATTTGGATTATTTCAGATTTTCATGTTTGGTTGTCTGGGAACAAGAAAGGACTAAAGTATTGAGGGAATGACAAGGAGGGTCCATATGCTAGTGAATCAATAGAGAAGAAATCAAAGGATTGAAAGAAGTCTATGACTAGTGGGTCCATGATGGCATAGACACAATAGTTCAATTCACAGACTATGAAATTAACAGGGAAGTTTTATGGCCATGGCGACGGAAGTACGGCGCGTTGAGGCAAACTCAACGGTGTCGACGGTTCGGCAAGAGGTTCTTCGATGGTGACGCAGTCCGACAGAGAAGACCTTCGGCGGACGGCGGGTAGACGTCGGCGTTCCGGGTAAACGGAGAAGATTTAGCGAGTGAGGTTTGCGGCGAAATGAAGAGGGAACCGCGAGGAACACAATGTTCACCCTAGTGGTGGTGGAACGCGCATGGTCAGTCGGCGACGGCGACGACGCGCAAAATGGATCGAATAAATAACAGAAATTAAATCAAATCTAAAAATTACAAAATAAATACTAAAAATAGTAGATGAATTTAGATGAATTTAAGAAGAATTAACAGATTTGGAGCTTGCATGTGAGAGAACGATTTTTGGAAAGAATAAAATTTCTATGTACAAAGGATGAAGCATGTAACTAGATAATGCTACTGTTCACTATCTTCTACCTCCAGCCGAACAACAAGAATGGAGGAAAAGAAATGGCGGCACCGGTGAGAGAGAGGGACGGGTGGCCGACGAACTACAACAATGGATTGCTCACCTTGATACGATGCCGTAGGAGGTGGCGGCACAGCGAGGATGGCTGCGGCTCGTCGGTGACGTGACTTGGGCGGCGGGGCTAGTTTGGCCTGCGGAGACACCTCAATGGCAAGGAACCAAGAAAAGGTAGGGAATCAGATGAGGAGGATGAAATACACAGAGTGATGCGCATAGAAGGGTACAAGGCTCACCCAGGATTAGATCGGGACGGAGGGCCGGCGACCGGGTCTCGGTGACGAAAACGAAAACGACGTCTCGGGAATCCTCGAGCGAAGAGAACGGCGTCACGGCGAAGCCCTCGATGATGCAGTCCCGACGGTGAAGATGGCACAGCCGGAGATGCACGGACGGCGGAGCAATTCGTTGGCGAAGGAGCTTCGGGCGTCCTCGGTTTTGCAGCGATGGCGGCGCGAAGAAGATGGGCTAGGGCCGGCGCTTTAGGTTTTTGAGGAGAGGTGGATGATGCGCATAAACTAACGCGGTTGGGGTGCTTTAAATAGCACTGGAGCTAGGGTTTCCAAGGAGCCAAGAAGATCGCTGTGTTGGATGAGGACTCCGAGTTCGGGTTGAAGACGATTGAGCAAAGGTAACGGTCCACCCAAGGCCACCAAAGAAAAAGAAAGGAATGTGCTGGCTTTCGGCTGGGCTACGTCCGCATGCAAGAAAAGGGACAAGGCCGGCTCGGCTGGCGTGGCTTGAACCCAAGAAGAAGTGGACTGGGCTAGTTCCCATGCAACAGGAAAACATGAGGTGGCCTGCTCGGTTTTGGATGGCGCTGGAGTAAGGGGAGGAGAGGGAGATGGCCGGGGGATTGAATGCAATCAATTTCGCGAGAAAACGGGGAGGGAATCTCGGTTTTGAATGAGCTTCAAATGGCCATCAATGGCGTCGGTCTATTTTGCTCTCCTGGACAAGAGTAAGGGGAGGAGAGGTGGCCGGGTGGTGGAGGTGACCGGCGGCGAGGTCAGCGGCGGTGCCGGCGGTGGTCGGCCATGGGGGCGGGTTGGTTGGGTGGCCATGGGCGGCCATGAGGCGGCCATGAGGCAGGCTTGGGTATGGCTGCCATTTGCTCTCAGGAAGAAACAGCAAAATGTTTTGGGGAAGAAGGAGAGAGAAAGAAGAGCACAAAAGGAAATAAAGGAGACTACATGTATTTGAAACCAAAAGGGCAAGTTGGCAGCTCATGCATTTGTGGCTTTGGTTTGGTGTTAAGCGTCCGGGCACAGGCAATAAGATGAATGGGTGACCATGAACAATTTTTTTTTCGAAATTAATTCAGATTAAACAACAAACCGAATAGATTTTTAGAAGATAGCAAATAGAGTCCAAAAATTCTAGAAAAATTCACAAAAATTCATAGAATTATTTTGAACTTAATAAAAATAATTCTAACTTAAAGTTGGCTTTTAATTTCGCAAATAAATTATTTTAGTTTTAAAATAATTAGGAAAGCTTTAAAATCTCAGAAAATTCCAGATTTTAATTAATTTGCATTTTTCAACTTTAACTCAAATAAAACTTCAAAAGCTTTAATAAACTTTACTTTTGACTTTTAAAACTTCAGAAATTCAAATAAAGCAATCAAACTCTTTCAAATTCAGAAAATCCAACAAAATAATAACTTTATTTATTTTTATTTTGGTAACAGCACTTTGGGATGTTACAGATGGTAAGGGACCCAAATTGCCAACCCCCATGCAGGAGGATTCCCCTGCGGAGCGTGTTCGCTACATAGCGAGTGCCATCGCACGCCCTCTAAAAGGTTAACTTCGGAGCAAGGAGTGCAAGAAATGTGTGCTATCGCACAAGAGCTATAGGATTCTGTGGAGAATTTCTCCACTCGATCGCACACTGCGCTTTCCCAGATGGACTCTCGTTTAGAAGGGTCCTTAGTTGGATGACGAAGGCAAGGCCGAAGTGATGGTGTTCCTGGTCGTCACGTCCAAGGCCAAGGTGAGCACGACACCCGTTTCTCAAGACGTGGTAGACACCCCAGATCTCCTGCTGGTCATAATAATCATCGCAATGTATGACAATGTGTTGGACCTTATGCAGGTTGCAAAGCTTTCTCTCCCTAACTAAGAGATGTTACCTGGCCGGAGAAGTTCAAACCAGGAAGTATGGAAAATTTTGACGGAACACAAAACCCATCAGAATTTATCCAAGTCTATACTACCGCCATTTAGGCAGCTAGAGGCGATGATAAGGTAATGGCTAATTATTTTTCCATAGTTCTAAAGGGTTCCGCTAGGACCTGGTTGTTTAACCAGCTTGAGGGATCGATATATAACTAGGAGGCGCTTTGTAATGCGTTACAAAATAACTTTAAAAGTTGCTATGCAAAACCGGGGAAGGAGGATGATTTGCATCGGCTCCGCTAAACATCCGACGAAAATTTACGTCAGTTTGTAAAGCATTTCATAGAAGTCCGTAATATTATCCTAAATGTTTCTGATGACTCTGTGATTTGAGCTTTTAAATAGGCAGTGAGATATCGAAGGCTCACAGAAGACCTCAACATCAACCCGCCTAGGACCGTGTCAGAACTCTTCGATATGATCGATTGGTACTCTGATGCCAACGAGGCAGTGGAGTGGAACCGAATGGTGGACAAGGGGACCACCCTTCCTTAGCCAGGCCTCGAGGACATCAAAGTAAAGAAGTCCAAGAGGTTTGACTGCTCTACGAGCAGCAAGGGGAAACCCAAAAAGAAGGAGAAGGGGAGGTCCAAGCAACCCACCAGGGAGTTCGCTGCCATTGACCAGCAACCACCTTACGATAAAAGCAAGGGTCCTTAGAGCAAAAGGAGGCAGGGAGGTCATTCGAACGACCATACTAGCTCGCAGGCTGCAAATGCGTCTAGGAGCAATGAGCGTTGGTGCCCATTGCACAAGGTTCCTGGCCAAGACCTCCACAACTGCCGTACTTGGCAGAAGCAGATGGAGGAGTATTATGATGGGAAGGGTCCAATGCCTATCCCACTAGAATATAATGGACCACCAGTGGTCCAAACCAATGACAAAGATATGGAGATGCCGTTTCAGAGGACGGATCACCACGTCAATGTCATCTATGGGGACTCGGACGCTTACACCTCCAAGCGGCAGTACAAGGCGGCATGGAGGGATGTCAATGATGTTGAGGCTCCACCCGGCCGTCCGATGTACCCCAAGTGGTCAGAGACCTCCCTGACCTTCACCAAGGACGACGTCCCTAAAGGTATGTCTACTTCTCGTAAATTACCTTTAGTAGTTTCCCCTACCATAAGTTATTGTAGAGTAGGGAGAGTATTAATAGATAGCGGTAGTTCTTTAGATTTGTTGTTTATTAATACTTTAGATGAGATACAAATTCCTCGTTCTAAGATTAAACCCATGACAAACCCTTTTACGGGATAGTGTCAGGTATGTCTGTTACACCTATAGGGCAAGTAGTATTACCAGTAACATTCGATACTACTACCAATTTTGAACTAAATTAATCACTTTTGAAGTGGTTGACTTCGAATCTGCCTATAATGCAATTATGGGTAGACCTTCTCTAACAAAATTCATGGTAGCTACATACCATACCTACCAGAAGATCAAGATCCCTGTGCCAAAAGGCGTTATTATGGTGCAAGGTGACCAGGCTGTCGCGCTTTCATGTGATCGTAAGTCGCTAGAACTTGTCGATCAATTACCTCTAAAAGATCTTACTATAGAGGATAAAACAGAGAAGGCCGCGAAAATCAAGGATGCTCCTCAGCCTAATGAGGAGGTAAAGATAGTACCACTTAGCCCCAATAACCAATCCAAGACGGTTAGGATTGGCACGGATTAAGCGAGAAATAGGAAGACGAGCTCCTCACCTTCCTCCGGGCCAACTCGGATGTCTTCGTGTGGAAGCCATCTGATATGCCTAGGGTCCCAAGGGAGGTGATTGAGAACAGGCTAGCCATACAACCTGAGAAAAAACCAGTCAAGCAAAGACTAAGACGTTTCGCCTTGGATCATCAAGAAGCCATCAGAGTAGAGCTTGATAAGCTCCTTAAAGCTGGCTTCATTCATGAGGTAGATCACCCTGAGTGGCTCATGAATTCGGTTCTGATCAAGAAATCCAACAATAAGTGGCGTGTGTGCATTGATTTTACCAGTTTAAATACTATTTGCCCAAAGGATGACTTCCCTTTGCCTCGCATCAATCAGTTAGTTGATTCTACTACGAGTTGCGAACTGAGGAGTTTTCTTGATACTTATTCTAGACACCATCAGATCAGCATGGCGAATGAAGATAAAGAAAAGATTGCCTTCATCACACCCTTCGGTGTCTACTACTATGTTAAGATGTCGTTCGGGTTAAAAAATACTGGAGCCACGTACCAGCGTTTAATGCAAAAGACCTTTAGCAATCAGTTGGGGTGTAATTTAGAGGCTTATGTACATGATCTCATTATAAAAGTAGTACTAAATGTGACCATCTGAAGGATCTCACAGAGACCTTCAAAAATGTAAACAAACATGGAATAAAGCTTAATCCTAAAAAGTGTGCTTTCGGGGTTAATTCTGGCAAATTGCTTGGTTTCCTTGTTTGTTCTCATGGAATCGAAGTTAATCTGGAAAAGATTCATGCCATTGAGAAATTACGATCACCTTCCACTATGAAGGAGGTCCAAGCCTTAACTGGTCGGATGACGGCTCTTAGTCGTTTCATTTCCCGATCAGGGGAACGTGGTTTGCCTTTCTTCAAGGTGATCCGCAAGAGCAACAAAAAAATTCCAATGGTCCGAAGAAGTTGACAAAGCCTTTGAAGGCTTAAAAGCTTATCTTTCGAATCCTCTAATATTGGTCTTGCCCTTAGAAGGTGACCTTTGTTGGTCTACTTGGTAGCAACGCCAAATGTGGTCAGTGCAGTACTCGTCGCAGAAAGGCAAGGGTCTCAACGACCCATTTACCATGTAAGCCAGGTCTTACATGGACCAAAGGAGAGATAACCCGAGGTTCAAAAGCTAACTACGCTCTTCTGATGAGTTCTAGAAAACTAAGATATTATTTTCAATCTCATAAGATTACAGTGTCTTCATCTTTTCCTCTTGGAAATATTCTTCATAACCAAGAAGTAACAGGTTGCATAGCCAAATGGGTAGTGGAACTTGGAGAATTTGATCTTCATTTCACTGCCCAAACAACAATAAAAAGGCAAGTTCTGGCTGATTTTGTGGCTGAATGGACGAACACTGAAGATCAACCTCAGGTTAATTCAAAACCAGACGACCATCGGACACTGTATTTTGATGGTTCCTGTGAACTTAAAGGTTCAAGGGCTGGGATTGTGTTGATAACACCACAAGGAGATCAACTTCAGTATGTCATGTAGTTTATATTCCCTGCAACTAATAATATGGCGGAGTATGAAGGGCTTCTAGCCGAGATTCAAGCAGCTAAATCCCTCAGAGTCCGTCGGCTTTTAGCAAAGGGAGATTCGTAACTAGTCGTAAACCAGGTAGCAAAGGAATATTAATGTTCTGACGAGACAATGGCTCGATACCTAGGTGAAGTGAGGAAGTTAGAAAAAACTTTAGAAATTTCGAAGTCCAACATATACCGTGAAAGGACAACTGCATAATCGTCCAGTTATCGAAACTGGGTTCCTCGTGAACAACTGTTCCAACATATGTCTTTCTTGAATACCTTACAAAACCTTCAATAGAAACAAGTTCGACCACTTCAGAGGTTGGAGTCATCGAGCAAGATGCGGAGTGGATACAACCATTGACCACTTATCTCACATCAGGGACATTGCTCGATGATCCTCAACAGAAGGATAGGTTCATTCGAAGAGCATGCATGTACAAGTTGGTTGAAGGATCATTGTATAGAAAGGGAGCACATGGTGTTCTCATGTGTTGCACATCCCAAAACTCTGGGATAAAATTACTAAAAGAGATCCATGGGGGCTTGTGTGGAACATATACATCCTATAGAACCCTGGTTGGCAAAACTTTTCGGCAAGGATATTACTTACCCACCGCTCTACAAGATGCCATGCACCTTGTTAAGACATGTGAGCAGTGTAAATTAATTCCACGCTAGACAAGTGCACCAGCCATATTATCAATTACAGACCATTCTTTCGACTTAGAGTATTGACATAGTTGGACCACTACCGCAAGCACCCAATAAGTATAAAGTCTTGTTCGTGGCCATTGATACATTCACTAAATGGATAGAAGCCAAACCAGTCGTTCGTATAACGGCTGCAGCAGCAAATAAAATTTTCATACGAAGCATTGTTACAAGATTTAGAGTACCCAGTCGTCTTATCACAGACAACGGGAGCCAATTTATTAGTGACGTGTTTCAAGATTATTGTGATGAAATTGGCACCAAGATCTGCTTTGCTTCTGTGGCACATCCACAGAGCAATGGGGCAGTAGAAAGGGCCAATGGTCAGATTATGCAAGGTATATGTCAACGATCGAGTCGCCGATCTTACGAAATAAACAGAGAAAAATGGCAAAAGAGTTCTTGGGAGAGAATGAGACTGCTCTTTATTGCTATGAACTGGCTATTACAAGGTGATTCCTCATCCCTTCTTTAAAAGCTTGGATGATAGAAGACTCTGCGATCTCTAGGATAGAGTTTCGAACCTGGCTGAATATCTTGATATATTGTCGAAGAGTTTCATTGGTTTTCTGCTTCATCCGATGAAGATCATCCTCCTTCCCGGGATGGTCGCACGTCCCTTGAAAGTTGGCGATCAGAGTATCGCAGAGCTGCTCCCAAGTGTAGACAGATCTAGCCGGTAGGTTGAGCAACCACGACCGGGCAAACCCTTCAAGGACCGTGGGCAAGTAATTTGCCATCATGTTGTCATTACCACCAGCGGCCTTGATGGCGGTAGAATAAATTTGAAGAAATTCTAATGAGTTATGAATCCCGTTGAGCTTCTCTATGTTGGCTGGTCAGAACCTGTCCGGCCAATGAACAGCATGGAGACCTACCGAAAACGCTCGGTAGCCCGTAATGGGGTCGCAGCGCCTTCTCTTAAAAGGAGCCAGAATATAGTCAGTTGGGGATCAGTTCCTCATATTTACATACCTAGGATCCGGTGTCCCAATCAGGTCGTGGACGTTATGATAACGTCTTTGACCATCTGCTTGGTTCAGATGATGCCTGAGATCAGCTGAATCAAGTGGTCGTTCCTTTTGACGAGGAGGAGGAGTGACTGCTGTGAAGAGAAGTCTTCCCTCGTGATTTCCTGGTCGCAACCTATGAGGGGGTCTTGGTGTCGATCGGTCCTCACCATGTTGTCCCCTACTGAGAGAGGAGCGCTGGGACAAAGTCATCGTGTGACTTTGCTAGTTCCTTTGCTCCCGGTACATTTCTATACGATAAATGGTTTGTTGGAGGATCTCCAACACCTGACCTGCAAGCTGAGAATAACCTGGAGTTCCTACTAAAGCAAAATCTGGATTATTCAGAAAATCCCGGACTCGTTACAGGTTTTGTATTGTTACCGAAGGCCGTAGAAGATTCCCGCTTGCATGGGTGTTCGATGAGTTGAGTTTTCCCTCGACCTTCTGGTTGGCCCTATTTGATCCCTTACTCGTGGTGGGGTAGGAACAAGTGAATTAACTGATGCACGTCCATCTGCTCGGTTTCCTTCTGTAGTTGGTGCTTGAGCGCTCGTACCATTTCCATCAGCAAGTGAGGCGAGTTAACCCATGGAGGATCGCGCATGGCATCTGGACTGGTATCTTCGATTGCGTTAACTTCGTGGCGGCAACAGTGATCTTTCAATGAGCTCCCATCGTAGCTAAGAGAGAGCCTTCCAGAGCTTCAGCAAGGAGCCTCCATGACCGGGAGTGGTTGGAGATTACCTCCTCTGGTGGGCTTTGTGGTGGACTCGGCTTGATCCGACGGATTGCAAATCGTATGCTGAGTTTCACCATGCTCACTTGGTCTACCATCGGTGATAACTTCATTGATAACCATACCAGATGTTGGTTGGCCCCCGGAATACGTAGGAGTCATTGGAGAATACTGGTCGCTCATGACAATATCGAGAGTACATGGACTCTCTGATTGCAGCGCTGGGTTTCCGTTGCCGCTTTTATCGATAGGATCAACCGGGCTTGTAGAGGCGTTCGGACATTTCGAACTGGTCAGAACAAGTGGTTCCTCTGAGAGCACCATTATTGGTGGCAGTGAATCCACATCCATCCGGTTGATTTTGCTAATCTCTGTGAATGGCGAGCTAGCGGAGGAGGAGGAAGATGAGATCTCATTTCTTCCAAGGCGCGGATGCATGCGTCCATGTCGAGGTTGGAGTAGTCCGCCAGGTCGAACCAATTTTCCTCATCCCAAGTCCCTACCATGTTCGCATAAGCGATGATGGGGCAAAGGAAGTGGACGAGAAATGCTTGAGTGAAGTAATCTTCAAGAACTCAACACCTTGATCCCCACGGATGGCGCGAGCTATCAACGATCGAGTCGCTGATCTTACTAAATAAACAGAGAAAAATGGTAAAAGAGTTCTTGGGAGAGAATGGGACTACTCTTTATTGCTATGAACTGGCTATTACAGGGGGTGCCCTTGACAAGGTAGTGGACTAATCCTAATTACACTGAGCGTAGTGCATACTATGCTATTGAAATCCAATTGTCTGTTGATCTTCTCAGTTGGATTGACTTCTGCCATTTGTGTTTTCCTTTAAGTAGTTGACAAAATGGTGGCAGTTACTCCTGAAAGAAGCGCCTGTTGGAAGCATCGTGACTAGTCGGAGGGAGGTAGCGGTTGATAAAGTATAAATCATTCGGCGGTTGAATGTCTATGAGACATTCAACCGCATGGTGATGGTTGTCAGTGTCTTAGGACCATGAAACGTCACGTGGTATGGAGCAAATATAATATGTGTTCCATTCATCACACGGTAAGGAATATGCTTGGAGTTAAATCTAAACGCCAGTTCATTACTTCTACAAGCAGTCATCTGGTCGGGGACTAGGTACAGGACCTCATCCGGACAGGGTACCCATTATGCAACCACTGGAATCCTTACGACCTCGGAGGTCGTTAGCCATAGGGGTTACGACCACAAAGACATATGGTTTTTTATTATGTATTAAAGTAATACATAGAGATTTTAATCTTCGTCGTTATAAAAAAGAGAGTTTTTAATCGCCTTAAGGCATGTACAAAAATTTGGATGGATGAGCTTTTCTGTCCTATGGGAATTGCGCACTACTACCAGTAGAGCAACTGGAAAAACACCATTCGCACTAGTCTACGGTGCAGAAGCAGTGCTACCTAATGAGATTCAATTAGGTTCAATGCGTATAGACCTCCAAGATCAAGTAAATCAAGGAGAATTGTGCGAAGACGATGTCAATCTGCTGGAAGAAAGACGTTATCGAGCACTATTAAAATCGACTGCTTATCTGCAAGGGCTGAGACGCTAATACAATTGAAGAGTTCGTCCAATAACACTTTATGTGGGTGACCTGGTCCCGAGAAGAATTCAGAACCAAGCCAACTTGAACAAGTTGTCCTCTAGATGGGAAGGTCCATATACTGTAGTCTCTGTCACTAGGCCAGGATTAGTCAGATTAGCTATGGAGGATGGTTGTGTTCTATCTAACACATGGAACATTGAACATCTTCGCAGATTCTATGTATAAGTATCTTTTTTTCCCATATCATATAAATATATAATTTAATTGTCTTTTTACTGTCAGTATCATATTAATTTTTTTGGCATAAATTTTTTTTGTATTATTTTGCATAAATGATCACCATCTTTTCTGTTATTTACTTAGGCGCATATGGTTGATCAATTTCGCTAATAGATTATAGTGTCTTTACTTATCAACTGGCCATTAGTGTACATTTGGGAAATGATAACTGGCTGGGACCTCTTCTATAAGCCAATTCTCATTGCGTAAGAACCCAATAGTTTAACTTTATCTTCCTAAATACACACTGGTCCGGATCATTGATTTTGTGAATGATATCCTGGTCCGAAAGCATTTGTTCGTCTAAAACACTTCTCCCATTGTTGGACAAAGTGTTCTAGGCGGGGGGCTACACATAACAAAATAAATAAGGAATTCAACTTGCGAAAATAATTTAATTTGCAAAAGCAAGTCAACTTCCAACAAGTAATTACAATTATCATACACCAAATCCTTTCATTATCTCATACACTAAAAAACGTATCCTTACATTGTCATTGTTAAACGCTTGAGCTAGGAGCACTTGAAGGAATGGCAGGAGCACTAGGCACAGGAATGAGCTTCTGAAGATCAACGGAGTCTCTGTAAAGAAGGTCAATCTTCAATAAAACTTAGATTAAAGCTTGACCCATTGCCCTCGTTAAAGATTGATATATAGTATTCTTCGTAGCAGGTATGTGGTTTTTGAATGTGTTGGACCGAAAAGGCGACTAGAGGGGAGTGAATAGGAGCACGCTTACTTTTTCACTTTGAACGGATTCAGCACGAATCTCACTCCAATAGCTATGGAGGCTATGAAGATCAATCAACAAGTACAGCGGAAGACTTGTATTGAATCCAATCCAAAACCCCAAAGCAAAAGACCAGCACGAAGTTCAAACCCTAAAGGGGCGGTCTGACCGGCGTTGATTGCGCAGTCTGACCGGCGGCAAAAGAACGGTCTGACCGAGGTCCAGTCTGACTGGCGGTCTGAGAGCGGTCTGACCACAAAACCATCCTCATTTTGCTTATTTTTAACACCCAACGGGTTCCTATCACATTATGACCACTAGGAGGTTCTACAAGGTTCCAGACTTTATTTCTTTCAAAATTCTCTAACTCCTCATGCATGGCATTGACCCAGCTAGAATCAGATAAAGCATGTGATATATCGCGGGGTTCAAAAGAAGCTACAAATGCAGAGTGAGAAAATACTCGGATCATGATACTTGGAGCGAGTGACTCGCTCATGAAGATTACCAATCATCTAATCTAGAGGATGTTGCTTCTGAATGTGCAGTGGAGCGCCTGGGGGAGATAGCATCTCCTCAACCTCTGTAGGTACTGCTGATGAAGAAGATGCAGCAGGAGCCTCAATTGGAGGTGAAGCAACAGAAAGGTGTTTCGAGCTTGGACAGAACATCGCAGCAGTGAAGGAGCAATATTGAAATCATCCTCATCTTCTTCAACAAAAATGCTCTCTCACACAGTATGTCACCGAATATCGGATCTAGCCTGTGGCTAGTCTCATCAAAAGTAACATTGCATGTCTCCTTGACAATGTTAGTTTCAACATTAAAGACCCGAAAACCCCTCGAATGAGTAGGATAAACCAGAAATAAACCATCACAAGTCCTTGATTCAAATTTATCTTGATTTCCTGTCTTGAGAATAAAACACTTTGATCAAAAAACTCGAAAGTGAGAGACAGAGGGTTTTCTACCAAATCGAAGCTCATAATAAGTCTTGCCCAAAGATGGTCTCAAGAAGACACGCTTTGAAATATGGCAAGATATAGCAATAGCATCGGCCCAAAACCTCCTCGGTATGCTATACTCATCTAGCATCGTCCTAGCCGTCTCGACTAAGGTTATGTTCTTCCTTTTCGCAACGCCATTTTGTTGAGGGACGTGTGGAGAAGAGAACTAATGCTCAATGCCACGCTCAGCACAAAAAGAGGCAAAAGAAGCATTCTTGAAATCTGTGCCATTGTCACTTCGGATCGCTCTCAAGGCACCAGGAAGTTCAGAAGCCAAACGATGAACAAGATCATGATAATGATCAAAGGCCTCATCCTTCGAAGCAAGAAAGAACACCCAAGAGTATCTCGAAAAATCATCAACTATGACAAGGATATACCATTTGCCACGCATCGACCAACCCTAGCGTAACCAATAGTATCCATGTGAAGCAACCGCCCCGTCCGTCACCATGACCATAGTCAATGAAGGGTGTGAGACGGCAACTTGCTTGCTGTTGATGGTGTAAAACCGAACACAAGTGAGCTGGCGGACGTCGGCCGTGCTACGGGCCTTCGTCCACGAGAGCGCGGCGACACGGGATTTATATGAGTTCGGGGTCTAAGAGGACCACCCTACTCCTGTCGGTGGCCTGCGGGGGCTGAGGGTTCCTCCCGAAGGCTCACCTAGCGTCTTCCTGTTATGTATTGCTCAAGAGAGCCCCCCTTGTGAGGAGGGATACACGGGGTATTTATAGGCTCCCAAGCCTGTACAAATGACCAACATACCCCTTAGGGGTTGACTACTCTAAGGATACATTCGGGGGTATTACAATCTTGTACAAGTGCAAACGAGAGATACAGATGGCCTTTGCCAGGTGATTACACTGTCAAACTCGATAAGTCGGTATCTGCCATAAGAAGCAGGTCCCACTGGAAAGGGGATAGAATATTTCTCCAACAGTAGCCCCCCCGCCTCTTGGTGTTTTAGAGGAAACGCCAAAGGGGCAGCCTTCAAATGTGCCTTTCTCGTGGATGTCGATAACCAAAATTACGTGTATAGACTCAAGCATTAATACCTCCTGGCTTTGGTCTAAAGGATGAATCGTAAAAAGCTTGTTTCCGTTGGACGTGGCCCTACTAGTCCTGATTCAAACTAGTCTTTATACACGTGGTATGTTCATGTGTCCTCATGTGAAACAGTAGCAGCTATTTAGTACATCGAGACAGCCTCAAACCAGGCGCCCGTGGAGACACCCCAGTCTGGACCGAGCACTATGGAAGCAGCTCCAATCGATTGAACCAAGTGGTGTGGAGAGGAATCCAAGGTAAAGATATTTTCTCCTCTCTCTTCTTCCAATATCTCCCCTTCTAGAGAGTTCTGCCTCCTCTCACGGCACTAGGGAAGACTCCATTGGCTCCATCTCTTCCTTCTCCCTTGCTCTTTCTTCCCTCAGTTCTTGCTGCCGGTGCTTGCTTTCTCCGGTTCGGCTCTGCTCCCTCCGACTTCATCTCTGTTCCTGACGGCGGAAGGCAGCCCAGCCCTGGCGTGGACGATTCGCAAGACTATGCGTCTTTTGCCTTGCGGCATGCCTCCTCGGCATCTGCTGCGCCTGACTGGCGAGGCCGCCTTAGCTTGGCTGGCGTGCTGGGCCGCCTCTGTCGCCGCTGCCTCCCGGCACGGCAGGCCGCCTCTGGGCCAAGGCGCCGGACGGACCAGCGTAGCCACCTCCCGATCTTTGCGCCCTCGGCTCGGCCGACCATGGCCGCCGCAAGACCCGTGCCCCTCAGGCGCACCGAGCCTGGCCGGAAGTAGACGCCGACAAGGTGTTTGATGAAATGGCGAGCCCAGGCAGTTGCAGGGCGCCGAGGCAACGGGGTGCGGGTGCTGGTGCGCAGGGCACCGGATGCTAGGGCGCTCGTCGCCAGGGCGCTGTGGGAGTGTCGTATGCCGGTGCAGGCGCTTAGGTGCCAGTGCTTTCGATCGCCAGGCCTTTCAACAACCAGGCACCTGTCGTCATTCCGTGGGGAGTTGGTGATCTTTTGCTTTGGCACTTTGCAGCAGCCAACAGGCGCTCGGTTGCCTGTTACGCAGATAGTTGGGCGACTTCTTGCTTTAGCACTTTGCAGCTTTTTGCATGATTGATCAAGTAGCAACAAAATGTATTTTTCTTGGATTTGCCTAATCGTATTGACTTGAGGTGGATATGATTGAGAATGCTTGTCATTGCACCATGCTGTTTTTTTTTTCTTAAGTATTTGGAGCTCAAATATTGTCAAGTGTCTTCTTTTCCAAAGATTACGTTAGTTCTGTGGTTGCGAACATCAACACTTCTTTGTGTTCATAGCAAGTCTATTTGTCGGTGTTGTAGATGCTTAGCTCCAGTCTCATTCGGAGTCTGCAATATCGTCTGTAGTGTGCGTGTGCTGGTCATGGATGGTTGCTTTTTTACAGTGTCCGTAGAGGTTGCCTGATTTTCTTGGGGGATCAAGCTCTTTGCAAGGTGCATGCCAGAGGGCTAACAGATGCTCGAGAGCCATCCTACGGTTTGCCAGGGCGTTCTGCTGCTGCTAGGGCGCTCATGGGCACCTACTAGGGCGTTCAGCCGGGTGCCAGGGTGCTCTGCCGCTGCCAGGGTGCTCATGGGCACCTGTTAGGGCGTTGAGAGAGTGCAGGCGTTAGCACGAGCTGTTGCCTGTATGTCATGTCTCTTTGTAAGGGGTTAGAAAGTGGGTCACTTTAGTACTTTATGTTTTAGCTTCACTGTCCACCAACAGCTAAAGTGAGACATGCGAGTGGGTTTCGTGCCTTTGGGAGAATATGGCTAATTCTTTTCAACCTTGGGCGGCAGCCTATACTCGCCAAATTTTGTTCCTCCCATCAAGCGCAGTTAATTCCAAGGCACCTCTTCGAAGAAGGGTTGGGATCTCGCTTCTAGCGACCAAATCAAAGGGGATAGTGCCACTTGCCCATTGTGTCGACCTTAGTACCACAAGAGAGCGGTTGTCATGTGCCCATGTGCTATGGACAACATGTGAGACCCCGACATTTATTAGGCTCATAATACTTAGTCATCCAATTGACCCTAGTATTATCAACCGAATAAACTTCGGTCTCGAGAGATGTATACTCCCGAATGCAAGATACATACCTCACAACAAAAGAATATATCAATTCCATACAACACATAGAACATAAGCAACAAACCGAAGTTAATATTAATATGGAATAGCTACTACAAAAGAGGGCCCTTAGGCCAAATAGCAATAAGTTACAAGAATACACAATGAAGCAAAAGTGCCATAAAGATGGCTATAACACAAAGCCAATCGGTGTGCCTTAACCCTAGGCATCTCGACCGACCGCCAAGCTAGTCGTCGAAGAAACTGCAACACGTGGCACAGAAGTAAGGCTCTTGGAGCTCACCTCCGTCCTCTGCAACAAGGTTGTTAAGCAAAGCAAATGAGTACAATAACTTGTTTATTGTACTCGCAAGACTGACGTGTAAGATAATGAGAACTATAATTTAGCTACATGCAAGCTTTAATTAAGTGGATGGAGCTTTGGACTTACATTTAGCATAAAGCAAGTTCCATTTGCAATAACATAATAGATTTAAGGCAATTTGACAAAGCATTTTTACTTGTTGAAATAACAACGCAATAATAACATAATAACAACAACAAGAACAATCCTGGAAGTGACTAACCCAATAGCCACCACAACAATAGTATGAATTACCCACTCATACCAACCATGTCAAGTTTTAATTAAAAGTTGTAGTCTAGTTCTTACGAGGCGTTCCGAGCGTGTCCATAACCTAGGGCGAGGCTATTGAATAGTTTTATCCTGCGTAGGGTGTACCAATGTACCCACACGCATGCACCGCCTTTCCTTTAGGCACACTACCTTTGGTATCTTGCACGGCTAAGTCCTACGAGACATTTCCAATGGGCGATGCTAATTACGAGCCGCAACCCACGGGGACAAGGACACATTAGACAGCCCTAACCGCCCGCCAATGCTCCCTCCCAACACTACACATACACATTTTATTAAAACATACCCACCAACCAGCTCATAATTAACACCCCCAAAGTACTTAGTCAAGAGAGGTCCCATATCCCCTCGTGTGGTTAGCACATAATATTGCTCGAACGGTGGCGCAAGTAACTCGGTCTTAACGACTCGGGCATACTACCACATTCCAAAAACCACACCATCCATCCAATATGCCCAAGTCCAAATCAACATTTTATTTTCAGTTTTGATTTTACAAATTAATCAAAGCACAAGTGCTGGACATATAGGAGGAATAATTATACTTGTGTGATCAAGACCATCGACTAAGTCGATGATCGCCCATTACTACCGATAGCTAAGCATGTCTAAGCAGTTTAAGTCGAAACTACTAAGTGATAAGAGCTCATCCAACGAGCTCCAACCACAGCGAATAACCTAGGCTCATTGGTAGTAGAGGATAAACAACTCCTACAGATTATGCAACTATAGGATTACTAGCGACAATTAACACAAAGTAGCATGCATACATAGAAGTAAAACAAAGTATTAAGCTTTAAAATAATGGGACAATGATGGAAATGGTCAAACTGCTTGCCTTGCTGCTGGTCACTTTGTTGCGGAGGGTCGCTTTGCGGGATCACCACAAATGTCGAAACCTAACGGAAAAACGATAAAGAACCGATAAGAACGACGAAAAACAACAAGACAGCACAGCAAACGAACTCCAAATTCTCTGAAATTTCTACAGCAGTAAGAGGGTGATTTTAGGGAATTTAGCAACAAGAACCAATGGATTTGGATTCTTAATGCAAAAGTTATGAGCAAAACAATTCTGCTCAGCCCTGAAAATACCAAACTGCACTATTCACTAATTTAATTATGAGGCAACATTTTCTAGAAAAGTGGTGAGGCTGAGATTTTTACTGTGAAACCAGCACCTCATGAGATGAATAACACAATTGAGTTCATCCCATTTGGAGCTATATTGCACTTTCTATAATTTTTCAAAAACAAGAACTTGAACAAAATTATAATGCACAAGTCCTTATTTCTATAACAGCAATATGCTCAAATCTAATTTTTACAGTGAGTTCATTAATAGAGGAAGCTAACAAAGTTGGTCTCATTCAAAAATAACCTACAGAACATTAGTTATGGGTTTTACAAGTTAAACCTAAATTTTGAGTGTATTATCCAAAAGGGAGTACTAAAACCTATGGCAAAACTGTGCTCTGGAGCTGAACTCAACTTACAACCATTTTTGGATTAAAGTCAAGTTTAAGACAGAGCTAACACAATTTGAATGACCTCAAAAGGATTTAAAATGAAAAAGATATGAAATTCTAAAGTCTACCTCATTTCAGTTCATACTTAAGAATTTCTTGACCTTCCTAACATTCACAAAGACATGGGAGGTCGTGAGCCACAGATCTCAGATCTAACGGCTCGAGACCTCCCAGAGAACAACACACATGCACATGGGAGGTCCAGAGGTCTGGACCTCCTAACCACGCACATGCGCGAGGTGAGGGAGGTCATGGCCGTAGATGGAAGATCTAACGGACCACAACATGGAAGGGAGGTCGGAGCGGACCAGATTAAAGGGAGGTCCTCAGCGGTGAGATGACCTCGAGGAGGTCCCAGAGGAGGTCCTCAGCGTCCGCTGCACCTCCGAGGAGGTGCGGCGGCTAAGATTGCGCCAAGGAGGTCTTGGGCGCTCCAGATCTCCTTGGAGGAGGTCCGGATGTCCAGATCGGCGCTAGAATTAGCGCACGCACGCACGCGCGCTATGGACAAGAGATTAAATCTTGCGGGACCACGAGGAGGTCGCGCCGGAGGACTTAATGGCGCGATAAATGGTGGATTTAAGACAGTTAAGACACACCAAATGAATTCAATGATGGGAGCAATGATAAGCGCATTAACTCGGTGGATCTTTTGTCCTAAAACGACAACGACGCTGTCGTTGCGTCAAACAAAACCCGTGTTCAAATATTTGGTTCTCATGGCGATGTAGACCTCGCCGGCGAGATCCAATGGTACCGATGGGTTCGCAATAACCACGCGCACCAGCGGACCTTCTCTCAACGGCAATGACGGCCTTGAACGCCATGAGCCGAGAGGACGAGGTGACCCAGCGGGCAAAACCGAAAAGCAAAAATGAGCTCAGCGCGACAAACAAGCTTATGCCAAACTAAAGCTCATGAAAACATTCATCTGGTGCCGGCACTAAGGGATTACGGGGATGTACTGGAGGTCCTAAGGTGCCGAGGAGGTCGAGGAAGGAGGACCGGAGTTGGGGAAGACAGGGGCTCCACGGCCAAAGCTCGACTTCAAGCTCCACTTTGTCCACCTCTCAAAAGCGCCCAAACAAATTAAGTTAGGGTTAACTTCCCAGAGGGGGGAGCACAAATGAAGCTTAGGGTGGAAGGAGGAGCCCCGGAACCCTTGAGCCACCGAGGAGCTTCAAGGACATCAACAATGGCGCCAAGTGAAGTGAGTGAGTGTTAGTGGAGGAGGAGCTCACAACGCACAAAGTGCAAGCCAAGGTCAATTAGGTGTGCAAAGGAAGCCAAGGGAGGCTTCAAGGGGGGGCTTTATACTACCTGATTGAAGGTGATGACCCGGGCTAAGCTCATGGTGAGCTTGGCCCATGGGAGGTCCATGAGGTGGACAAGACACAAGGTTGACAAGGTGCAGGCTCGTGGCTTGACTGAGAGGCTAAAAGGCGACCTGCATTAAATCTTGGTCGAGAAAGAGCTCATTGAAGTGTACCTCATGTGCGACACGCAATAAATGCATCGCTCGAGCTTGCCGCGCGCCGAGGAAGGAGAAGAACAGGAGGTCTTAGTGGCCGTTGGATAAGACACAGGAGAGGTCCCGCCATCGGATGAGAGTTTTGAACCGTTACGTTTTAAGTGGCTGGGTGGAGGTCCCAGCCACACGATCAAGGATGGGGAGGTCGTGGCCCTCCGATTTCATTAATCGCGAAACGCACGTGGGAAATGGGACAGGAGGTCCAAGGCGTTGGATCTCCCTCCAACGGTGCGGACCTCCAGTGAGGACTTAACCGCACGCGATCGAAAAGACATGAGGGGGAGGTCCTGGCCTTTGGATTAAAATCCAAGGGCACTGACCTGATGGGGAGGTCTAATACGCGCAAAGCGAAGGGAGGTCTTAGTCCTCCGATTTGGATCCAAGGGCTAAGACCTCAACAAGGCGGGAGGACCTTGTTGTGATGTTTTTCAGAGGAGGTCGTGGCCTTTGGATGTAAATCCAACGGCTACGACCTCAAGTGAGTGCAAAGGAGGTCTGACAGTTAGATTGGGAGGAGGAGGTCGTGACCATGGATTTTTGATCCAATGGCTGTGACCTCACGTAGGTGGGATGTGGACTTGCTTAGTTTAACAGTGAGGGGAGGTCAGGGCCGCGGATCTTGAATCCAAGGGCCAAGACCTCACATAGGTGGGATGACCTCGCTGCGATGGCTTACAGCACGAGGAGGTCCTTTGAGGTTTAACACACAGGGGAGGTCGTGGCCGTGGATCTTTGATCCGGTGGCTATGACTGATGAGGTGGGAGGTCGACGCCCACGTTGACGAGGAGGTCCACGAGGTCAAGAGGACCTCGAATGGGAGGTCTGGGGGCCTTGGTTGAGGGAGGTCGTGGCGGTTGGATTGGATCCAACGGCCACGACCTCATCAAGGTGGGAAAGGAGGTCGATGGGGTTGGAATTTGGACCAGTTTGAGTCTGGCTCGGCCAAGGAACAAGGCTCTGTTTTAAATTTAATTTTCTAACAACTAAGACTTTGCAAAATTGTTTGAGATAGCAAATGAACTCCAAAATTCATAAGATTTTAACTGGAGCTAGTGACAACATGATTAACCTTACATAAATTTTCCAGAGGTTATTATGCAATGCATTTTTCTCAGGAATTTCATTAAGGTTGTTCAATGATTCATTTACCTCCAAAATTATCAAACTAGTTTTACAACTTGTGATATTTTTCAGAGGGTCCCACCTCAGTTTTAGGACCAAGGAAGATACTTTCCAATTGTTTGGCACAAGATTTGAGAGAATTGGAAAATGAATTTGACTTTTGGTCAACAAGAGCTTTGTGTTCTTGGTTTACACAACTCTTGGACAAGAATTACATGAGATTGTAAGGGTTTTCAAGTTGTGAGAAAAAGTTTTAATTTCTACACATATAATTATACTTGAATAACCCTGATTATACATTTGGGATGTTACAAAATCTCCCCCCCTTACAGAAATCTCGTCCCGAGATTTGGCTCACTCGGTAAAGAAGGATGGATAGTCCGCACGCAGACGATCTTCTCTTTCCCAAGTAGCCTCATCCTCAGAATGGTTTGACCACTGAACTTTAAGGAACTTGATGGTCTTATTCCTTGTCCTTCGTTCAGACTCATCGAGCACGCGAACAGGGTGCTCGCGATAGGTCAAATCTTCACCGACATCGAGGGTTTCAACGGAGCTTCCTCGGTTGGAACACGGAGGCACTTCTTAATTTGGGACACATGGAAAACATCATGTACCCCGCAAGTGCAGTGGCAACTCCAACTTATAGGCAACAGCTCCTTCTTCTCGATAATGCGGTAGGGACCGACATATCGAGGAGCCAACTTGCCCTCGGCCAAACGTTGATGGCCCTTCAAAGGAGAGACTTTGAGATAAACAAAGTCATTAGGCTCAAAACGTAACTCACGTCGGCGGCGATCCGCATAGCTCTTTTGCTGGATTGAGCATGCGCAGCGCCACGAATAAAATTTGAACTTGGCGCTCGGCCTCATTGATTGAGTCCGGGCCAAAGAGAGGTCTCTCACGGTCTCGACCAGTTCAACGGGTTCTACACTTTCTCCGTATAAGGCCTCAAAAGGTGCCATGCCGAGGCGGCCCGAAGTTGTTGTTATAAGAAAACTTCGGCGAATGGCAAGCATTTCTCCCAATGCTTCCCATAGGAAAGGACACAAGCACGAAGCATATCCTCCAAAACCTGGTTGACCCTCTCGGTCGACCATCGGTTTGAGGTGGAATGCCGTGCTAAAGGTAAGACGGGTTCCCATGGCCTCTTGCAAACTATGCCAAAAGCGAGAGGTGAAAAGAGAACCACGATCCGAGACGATCGTCTTGGGCACACCGTGCAAGCACACGATGCGAGAGACATAGAGGTCGCCAATTGACCAACGAAATCTTAGCTCGCGACAGCAAGAAATGCGCTACTTTAGTCAACCGATCAATGACAACCCAAATGGAGTCTTTCCCGTTGGTGTTGGGCAGGCCGGTGATAAAGTCCATGCCGACGAATCCACTTCCATTCCGCAAGCACGAGCAAGGGTGAAGCAATCTCGCTGACGCCGATGCTCGGCCTTGACACGACGACATACGTCGCGACTTTCGACAACGAACCGCAATCTCCCTCTTCATTCGGGTCCACCAAAATCTCAAAGGAGATCTTGATACATCTTTGTGGCCGGGATGAATGGATAAAAGCGAATCATGGGCTTCGCGGAGGATCAAATTCCGCAACTCCATGTCCTTTGGAACCACAAGGCGTTGCCGAACCTCACAACACCATGCTCATCCTCGAAAAGCACTTGGTCATTCCGCCTTGACATTTGCCTTAATGTGGCTCACTCCCAAATCGACTGCCGGCGGACTTGATCCGATCCACCAAGGTTGGTTGCACAACCATGGCGCGAGAAATCCATGCTCAACTATCTCCAAGTTGAGGCATTTGGAATGCTTCGAGAAGAGAGGCGAATGCTCCTTGAGCACTAAGGCATTACAATGCGCTTTGCGACTAAAGCGCATCGGCAACGACATTAGCCTTGCCCGGATGGTAGTGAATACCCATATCATAGTCCTTGATCAATTCCAACCATCTCCTTTGCACGAGGTTCAGTCGGGTTGGGTGAACAAGTACTTGAGGCTTTTGTGATCCGAATACACTTCACAACGACACCGATTAGGTAATGTCGCCAAATCTTAAGTGCATGAATCACAGCAGACCAACTCCAAATCATGAGTAGGGTAGTTGAGTTCATGAGGTCTCAATTGTCTTGATGCATAGGCCACTACCTTGCCTTCTTGCATAAGGACACAACCGAGGCCTCGACGAGAAGCATCGCAAAAGATATCGAAGCCGATGGATATCGGGAAGAACAAGAACGAGGAGGCGGTGGTCAAACGCTTCTTGAGTATTTGGAAACTTTCCTCACACTCAGCGGACCACAAGAACTTCTTGTCCTTCTTGAGCAACTCCGTCATCGGCCCGCGATCTTGGAGAAGTTCTCGATAAAGCGGCGATAATATCCCGCTAAACCAAGAAAACTCCGCACATCGGTGACCGAAGAAGGTGACTCCATGAAAGAACATCGGTGACCTTGCTAGGATCAGCGGCTCGCCTCTGCTTTGAAAGAATATGGCCTAAGAAAGCCACTTCCTTCAACCGAATGCACACTTGTTGAACTTAGCGTCTGTTGGTGCTCACGTAGCTTGCCTAACACAAGCCTCGGATCTTGATCATGTTCCTCATCGTCCTTGGAATAGATAAGAATATCATCGATGAAGACCACGACAAACTTATCCAAATACTCCATGAATACCGAATTCATGAGATTCATGAACAAAGCGAGGAGCATTGGTTAAGCGAATGACATGACAAGATACTCATACAAGCCATAGCGAGTAGAGAATGTTGTCTTTGGAATATCCTCGGGCGAATCTGAACGATGATATCCCACTCGAGATCAATCTTGGAGAAAACTCGAGCTCCAGTTAATTGATCAAAGAGATCGTCAATGCGGGCAACGGATACTTGTTCTTTACCATCACTTCATTAAGTGGGCGGTAATCAACGCACATGCGTAAAGTGCGAATCCTTCTTCTTTACGAAGATTCTTTGGACAACCCCACGGAGATGAGCTAGGCGGATGAAACCCTTCTCTTGCAGCTCGCTTAAGCGCTTCTTCAACTCCACCAACTCGTTCGGTGGCATCCGATAAGGCCTCTTTGAGATAGGGGCGATGCACGGAGCCAACTCAATGACAAACTCGAGGTCTCGAGCGGGTGGCATCCTGGAAGATCAGCGGAAAGACATCAACAAAGTCACAAACTGTTGGGACTTCGCTAATATCTGGAGCGGGCTTCGCTTCAAGTGCGAAGAGATGAGGGCCTAGACGGGCGAGAAGCAAACCTGCTCGCCGGAAGAACTAGACAGAGAGATGAGCTTCCTGGCGCAATCGATTTGTCCCATGTGCTGAGACAACCAATCCATACCAAGAATCACATCAAGACTCGCTGAATGGAGAAGGATAAGGTTTGCTAAGAACCCTCGCCTTCGATCTCGATAGGGACATCTCTACACTCGGATTGACTCTCAACTCCGAACCAGAGAGCGAATGAGAAGCGGGACCGACAATGGAGAGAAAGGAAGCTCTCCAACAGCAGACAAAAGACTTCGTAAACAAAGGAATGAGATGCTCTGAATCAAACAAGACGAGAGCAGGTGAGAGTTAACGAAAGTGTACCTAATACGACGTCGGGTGCCTCTGAGCCTCCTCTGCGGTGATGGCGTTACGCGACCACTACCCATGCCTTGGGTAGCGGGACGATCTTCGGTCTGAGATGCACCACCTCTCGCCCGCGTCCTCCATTAGGACGAGGGGTGCTCCGTCTTCTTAGGGCATTGGTTCGCATAATGCCCCTTCGTTGCATGAGAAGCATGTGACCCGCCGCCGGGTCTTGGGGCCACCTCCGATCGGCAAAGACGTGGATCGGGCACGGACTGCGAAGGCGACGAGGCGAGGCGGTGACCTCGGGCGCCGAAGAATGAGAGTGGTACCCCGAGGCGCCTCAAACGAGGCGGAAGAAGCGGGCTCGAAGTCTTATAGGTCTCCCACTTGCGCTATGGAATCCATAAGCTCCCGAGCCGCATGCTCACGACGATGGCCTTGTCGACCAAGGTCTGAAAATCAGAAAGTCGGCAATGGATAGCTTGTCCTTCACTCCTCGGACAAGCCGCGCTGAACTTGGCACCTTGGCCATATCGGGGCCACATCCTCGGGAGCATAACGAGCGGATGGTTGAACTCGTACACATACTCCATGGTGAGCTCGCCCTTGCTTGGCGCAAGAAAACTCCCGCTTCTTGATCTCCATCAAGCCGGCGAGGATGTGAGCCCGACGGAAGCGTCTGAAACTCCTCCCAAGAGACGGTGTGGTCTACGGGCTGCATGGCGAGATAGCTCTCCCACCAGACAAAGCTGCACCCTCAAGGTGGTGCGATCACGAGCAGCGCCTTCTCGTGCTCGGCATCGCTGCGCTATCTGGCTTACGCTCCACAAGCCAAGCCAATCGTCCGCATCAAAGGGTCCTCGGCCAAGAGAAAGGTAGGAAATGAGTACGGCGAACTCAGCAAGACCCCCACGAGGTGATGGGCATTCCTCGCCCAGATCCTGAAGCTCCGGTAAGGGCGGTGGTGTTGCTGCGCGATGGCGTCGATAGAACTCTCTGTCATCCGCGGTTGCGCTCAATCAAGAAGGACCTCGGCCATGGTCGGAGGAGGAGGAAGCTCCTCGTCCGGACCAGTGATCGCCTTGGCCGCTACTGAAGCGTCCCGCCATCTGTTACAAGAAATTTTGGTTAGCAACTAGACCGAAAAACTAAGCCTTAAAGAAAACAAAAGCGATCGACTAGGGAATGAAGATCACCCTAAGCGAAAGCCAAAACAACGAGTAATTAAACTTTAAAAGCTTCTAAAAGACTCTACAAACAGCCAAGAAACACCAAAAGCAAGGTTCAACTTCTCAACTCAACTAACCCGTATTGAATGAGCGAGTAATTGATCGGAAGATTACAAATCAGATTGTAAGATGAGATCTAAAACTATTAGAGAGCAAGGTTAAGGCAGCGAAATAAGTGTTAGATACTTAGCTAACTAGTATCACATCTTACCCTTTTATTCCCACAAGTTTTAGTTGATTAGCCTCTCATTTTCTACCTCATTTACTAGCTTAAGCATTGCTGCCCTAAAATGCTTGCTTGCTGTCCAGAATTTTCAGATTTGAGTTTAGCCTTCAAATACTTCTATTCTTCACCAAGAAGGTAGCCAAGACATCAATTTAGAACTCTCATATGTTACCCAAAACCCAATTAATCGATAATGACTATTTTGTAGAAGAGAAGAGAGAAAACAACTTTCAAAACTCAAATTAGAGTGAGATGAGAAGAGAAAGCTAAGGTAGATGAGGAGTAAAATCTGAGAATTTTCTTAAGCTTTCAAATCTCGTTTATACTTTGAAAATAGGTTTTCCAAAATATCTTAAAACGACCAAGCTTGTGTTACTACGGTCATAACGACTCGATACCAACTTTTGTGAGACCCGACATTTATTAGGCTCATAATACTTAGTCATCCAATTGACCTAGTATTATCAACCGAATAAACTTCGGTCTCGAGAGATGTATACTCCCGAATGCAGTATACATACCTCACAACAAAAGAATATATCAATTCCATACAACACATAGAACATAAGCAACAAACCAGAAGTTAATATTAATATGGAATAGCTACTACAAAAGAGGGGCCCTTAGGCCAAATAGCAATAAGTTACAAGAATACACAGCGGAAGCAAAAGTGCCATAAAGATGGCTATAACACAAAAGCCAATCGGTGTGCCTTAACCCTAGGCATCTCGACGGACCGCCAAGCTAGTCGTCAAGAAAGCGCAACACGTGGCGAAGTAAGGCTCTTGGAGCTCACCTCGAATCCTCTGCAACAAGGTTGTTAAGCAAAGCAAATGAGTACAATAACTTGTTTATTGTACTCGCAAGACTGACGTGTAAGATAACAGAACTATAATTTAGCTACATGCAAGCTTTAATTAAGTGGATGGAGCTTTGGACTTACATTTAGCATAAAGCAAGTTCCATTTGCAATAACATAATAGATTTAAGGCAATTTGACAAAGCATTTTTACTTGTTGAAATAACAACGCAATAATAACATAATAACAACAACAAGAACAATCACGGAAGTGACTAACCCAATAGCCACCACAACAATAGTATGAATTACCCACTCATACCAACCATGTCAAGTTTTAATTAAAAGTTGTAGTCTAGTTCTTCTGGGCGTTTCGAGCGTGTCCATAACCTAGGGCGAGGCTATTGAATAGTTTTATCCTGCAGGGTGTACCAATGTACCCACATGAGACCGCCTTTCCTTTAGGCACACTACCTTTGGTATGCCGGCACGGCTAAGTCCTCTGAGACATTTCCAATGGGCGATGCTAATTACGAGCAAGCAACCCACGGGGACAAGGACACATTAGGCAGCCCTAACCGCCCGCCAATGCTCCCTCCCAACACTACACATACACATTTTATTAAAACATACCCACCAACCAGCTCATAATTAACACCCCCAAAGTACTTAGTCAGAGAGGTCCCATATCCCCTCGTGTGGTTAGTACATAATATTGCTCGAGCAGTGGCGCAAGTAACTCGGTCCTTAACGACTCGGGCATACTACCACATTCCAAAACCACACCATCCATCCAATATGCCCAAGTCCAAATCAACATTTTATTTTCAGTTTTGATTTTACAAATTAATCAAAGCACAAGTGCTGGACATATAGGAGGAATAATTATACTTGTGTGATCAAGACCATCGACTAAGTCGATGATCGCCCATACTACCGATAGCTAAGCATGTCTAAGCAGTTTAAGTCGAAACTACTAAGTGATAAGAGCTCATCCAACGAGCTCCAACCACAGCGAATAACCTAGGCTCATTGGTAGTAGAGGATAAACAACTCCTACAGATTATGCAACTATAGGATTACTAGCGACAATTAACACAAAGTAGCATGCATACATAGAAGTAAAACAAAGTATTAAGCTTTAAAATAATGGGACAATGATGGAAATGGTCAAACTGCTTGCCTTGCTGCTGGTCACTTTGTTGCGGAGGGTCGTTTGCGGGATCACCACAAATGTCGAAACCTAACGGAAAAGCGATAAAGAACCGATAAGAACGACGAAAAACAACAAGACAGCACAGCAAACGAACTCCAAATTCTCTGAAATTTCTACAGCAGTAAGAGGGTGATTTTTAGGAATTTAGCAACAAGAACCAATGGATTTGGATTCTTAATGCAAAAGTTATGAGCAAAACAATTCTGCTCAGCCCTGAAAATACCAAACTGCACTATTCACTAATTTAATTATGAGGCAACATTTTCTAGAAAAGTGGTGAGGCTGAGATTTTTACTGTGAAACCAGCACCTCATGAGATGAATAACACAATTGAGTTCATCCCATTTGGAGCTATATTGCACTTTCTATAATTTTTCAAAAACAAGAACTTGAACAAAATTATAATGCACAAGTCCTTATTTCTATAACAGCAATATGCTCAAATCTAATTTTTACAGTGAGTTCATTAATAGAGGAAGCTAACAAAGTTGGTCTCATTCAAAAATAACCTACAGAACATTAGTTATGGGTTTTACAAGTTAAACCTAAATTTTGAGTGTATTATCCAAAAGGAGTACTAAAACCTATGGCAAAACTGTGCTCTGGAGCTGAACTCAACTTACAACCATTTTTGGATTAAAGTCAAGTTTAAGACAGAGCTAACACAATTTGAATGACCTCAAAAGGATTTAAAATGAAAAAGATATGAAATTCTAAAGTCTACCTCATTTCAGGTTCATACTTAAGAATTTCTTGACCTTCCTAACATTCACAAAGACATGGGAGGTCGTGAGCCACAGATCTCGAGATCTAACGGCTCGAGACCTCCCGAGAGAACAACACACATGCACATGGGAGGTCCAGAGGTCTGGACCTCCTAACCACGCACATCTTGCGAGGTGAGGGGAGGTCATGGCCGTAGATGGAAGATCTAACGGACCACAACATGGAAGGAGGTCGGAGCGGACCAGATTAAAGGGAGGTCCTCAGCGGTGAGATGACCTCGAGGAGGTCCCAGAGGAGGTCCTCAAGCGTCCTGCAGACCTCGAGGAGGTCGGGACGGCTAAGATTGCGCCAAGGAGGTCTTGGGCGCTCGGATCTCCTTGGAGGAGGCGGATGTCGAGATCGGCGCTAGAATTAGCGCACGCCTGCATGCGCTATGGACAAGAGATTAAATCTTGGCGGGACCACGAGGAGGTCGCGCTGGAGGACTTAATGGCGCGATAAATGGTGGATTTAAGACAGTTAAGACACACCAAATGAATTCAATGATGGGAGCAATGATAAGCGCATTAACTTCGGTGGATCTTTTGTCCTAAAAACGACAACGACGCTGTCGTTGCGTCCGACAAAACCCGTGTTCAAATATTTGGTTCTCGCGGCGATGTAGACCTCATGGCGAGATCAATGGTACCGATTAGGTTCGCAATAACCACGCGCACCGCGGACCTTCTCTCAACGGCAATGACGGCCTTGAGCGCCGTGCGAGCCGAGAGGACGAAGGTGACCCTTGCGGGCAAAACCGAAAAGCAAAAATGAGCTCATAGCGACAAACAAGCTTATGCCAAACTAAAGCTCATGAAAACATTCATGCGGGTGCGGCACTAAAGGATTACGGGGATGTACAGGAGGTCCTAAGGTCTTTGAGGAGGTCGAGGAAGGAGGGCCGGAGTTGGGGAAGGCAGGGCTCCACGGCCAAAGCTCGACTTCAAGCTCCACTTTGTCCTCCTCAAAAGCGCCCAAACAAATTAAGTTAGGGTTAACTTCCAGAGGTTTGGGGAGCACAAAATGAAGCGAGGTGGAAAGGGGAGCCACTGGAACCCTTGAGCACCGAGAAGCTCCAAGGACATCAACAATGGCGGCCACTAGTGAGGTGAGTGAGTGTTAGTGGAGGAGGAGCTCACCACGCACAAAGTGCAAGGTGAGGTCAATGTGTGCAAAGGAAGCCAAGGGAGGCTTCAAGGGTACTTTATAACCTGATTGAAGGTGATGAGTGGGGCTAAGCTCATGGTGAGCTTGGCCCATGGGGCTGGTCCATGAGGTGGACAAGACACAAGGTTGACAAGGCGAGCTCTGCTTGACTGAGAGGCTAAAAGTCGACTGCATTAAATTGGTCGACAAAGAGTGATGAAGTGTACCTCATGTGTCGGACACATAATAAATGCATTGCTCGAGCTTGCCGCGCCAGGAGGAAGGAGAAGAACAGGGGAGGTCTTAGTGGCGTTGGATAAGACACAGGAGAGGTCCCGCCATCGGATGAGAGTTTTGAACCGTTCGTTTTAAGTGGTGGGTGGAGGTCCCACCACACGATCAAGGATGGGAGGTCGTGGCCCTCCGATTTCATTCATCGAAACGCACGTGGGAAATGGGACAGAGGTCCAAGGCGTTGGATCTCCCTCAGCCAAGCGGACCTCGGTGAGGACTTAACCGCACGCGATCGAAAAGACATGAGGGGAGGTCTGGCCTTTGGATTAAAATCCAAGGGCAGCGACACGATGGGGAGGAGTCGACACGCAAAGCGAAGGGAGGTCTTAGTCCTCCGATTTGGATCAAGGGCTATGACCTCAACAAGGCGGGAGGACCTTGTTGTGATGTTTTTCAGAGGAGGTCGTGGCCTTTGGATGTAAATCCAGCGGCACGACCTCAAGTGAGTGCAAAGGAGGTCGGCAGGTTAGATTGGGAGGAGGAGGTCGTGACCATGGATTTTGATCAATGGCGTGACCTCACGAGGTGGGATGTGGACTTGCTTAGTTTAACGGTGAGGGAGGTCAGGGCGCGGATCTTGAATCAAGGGCCAAGACCTCACATAGGTGGGATGACCTCGGCTGCGATGGCTTACAAAGACGAGGAGGTCCTTTGAGGTTTAACACACGGGGAGGTCGTGGCCGTGGATCTTTGATCCGTGGCTATGACTGATGAGAAGTGAGAAGGTCGACGCCCACGTTGACCCGAGGAGGTCCACGAGGTCAAGAGGACCTCGAATGGGGAGGTCTGGGGGCCTTGGTTGAGGGGAGGTCGTGGCGGTTGGATTGGATCCAACGGCCACGACCTCATCAAATGGGAAAGGAGGTCGATGGGGTTGGAATTTGGACGAGTTTGAGTCTGGCTCGGCCCAAGGAACGAGGTCTACTGTTTTAAATTTAATTTTCTAACACTAAGACTTTGCAAAATTGTTTGAGATAGCAAATGAACTCCAAAATTCATAAGATTTTAACTGGAGCTAGCTGACAACATGATTAACCTTACATAAATTTTCCAGAGGTTATTATGCAATGCATTTTTCTCAGGAATTTCATTAAGGTTGTTCAATGATTCATTTACCTCCAAAAATTATCAAACTAGTTTTACAACTTGTGATATTTTTCAGAGGGTCCCACCTCAGTTTTAGGACCAAGGAAGATACTTTCCAATTGTTTGGCACAAGATTTGAGAGAATTGGAAAATGAATTTGACTTTTGGTCAACAAGAGCTTTGTGTTCTTGGTTTACACAACTCTTGGACAAGAATTACATGAGATTGTAAGGGTTTTCAAGTTGTGAGAAAAAGTTTTAATTTCTACACATATAATTATACTTGAATAACCCTGATTATACATTTGGGATGTTACAAAATCTCCCCCTAACGAAATCTCGTCCGAGATTTGGCTCACTCGATAAGAAGGATGGATAGTCCGCACTTGCAGACGATCTTCTCTTTCCCAAGTAGCCTCATCCTCGGAATGGTTTGACCACTTGAACTTTAAGGAACTTGATGGTCTTATTCCTTGTCCTTCGTTCAGACTCATCGAGCACTGTGAGCAGGGTGCTCGCGATAGGTCAAATCTTCCTGAACATCGAGGGTTTCCAACGGAGCTTCCTCAGTTGGGACACGGAGGCACTTCTTAAGCTGGGACACATGGAAAACATCATGTACCCCCGCAAGTGCAGTTGGCAACTCCAACTTATAGGCAACAGCTCCTTCTTCTCGATAATGCGGTAGGGACCGACATATCGAGGAGCCAACTTGCCCTCGACGCCGAAGCGTTGATGGCCCTTCAAAGGAGAGACTTTGAGATAAACAAAGTCATTAGGCTCAAAACGTAACTCACGTCGGCGATCCGCATAGCTCTTTTGCTGGATTGAGTGCATGCGCAGCAGCTCCACGAATAAAAGTTGAACTTGGCGCTCGGCCTCATTGATTGAGTCAAGCCAAAAGAGGTCTCTCACCGGTCTCGACCAGTTCAACGGGTTCTACACTTTCTCCGTATAAGGCCTCAAAAGGTGCCATGCCGAGGCGGCTCGAAAAGTCTGTTGTTATAAGAAAACTTCGGCGAATGGCAAGCATTTCTCCCAATGCTTCCCATAGGAAAGGACACAAGCACGAAGCATATCCTCCAAAAACTGGTTGACCCTCTCGGTCGACCATCGGTTTGAGGTGGAATGCCGTGCTAAAGGTAAACGGGTTCCCATGGCCTCTTGCAAACTATGCCAAAAGCGAGAGGTGAAAAGAGAACCACGATCCGAGACGATCGTCTTGGGCACACCGTGCAAGCACACGATGCGAGAGACATAGAGGTCGCCAATTGACCAACGAAATCTTAGGTCGCCGAGGCAAGAAATGCGCTACTTTAGTCAACCGATCAATGACAACCCAAATGGAGTCTTTCCCGTTGGTGTTCGGGCGGGCCGGTGATAAAGTCCATGCCGACGAATCCCACTTCCATTCCAGCAGAGCAAGGGTGAAGCAATCGGCTGGACGCCGATGCTCGGCCTTGACACGGCGACATCGTCGCTTTCGAGAACGAACCGCAATCTCCCTCTTCATTCGGGTCCACCAAAATCTCGGCGGAGATCTTGATACATCTTTGTGGCCGGGATGAATGGATAAAAGCGAATCATGGGCTTCAGCGGAGGATCAAATTCCGCAACTCCATGTCCTTTGGAACCACAAGGCGTTGCGAACCTCACAACACCATGCTCATCCTCGAGAAAAGCACTTGGTCGTTCCGCCTTGACATTTGCCTTAATGTGGCTCACTCCCAAATCCATTGCTGGCGGACTTGATCCGATCCACCAAGGTTGGTTGCACAACCATGGCAGCGAGAAATCCATGCTCAACTATCTCCAAGTTGAGATTTGCTGGAATGCTTCGAGAAGAGAGGCGAATGCTCCTTGAGCACTAAGGCATTACAATGCGCTTTGCGACTAAGCGCATCGGCAGCGACATTAGCCTTGCCGGATGGTAGTGAATACCCATATCATAGTCCTTGATCAATTCCAACCATCTCCTTTGCACGAGGTTCAGTCGGGTTGGGTGAACAAGTACTTGAGGCTTTTGTGATCGAATACACTTCTAGCGATTCTGGATTAGGTAATGTCGCCAAATCTTAAGTGCATGAATCACGTGACCAACTCCAAATCATGAGTAGGGTAGTTGAGTTCATGAGGTCTCAATTGTCTTGATGCATAGGCCACTACCTTGCCTTCTTGCATAAGGACACAACCGAGGCCTCGACGAGAAGCATCGCAAAAGATATCGAAGCCGATGGATATCGGGAAGAACAAACGGGAGCGGTGGTCAAAGCGCTTCTTGAGTATTGGAAACTTTCCTCACACTCGGCGGACCACAAGAACTTCTTGTCCTTCTTGAGCAACTCCGTCATCGGCCCGCGATCTTGGAGAAGTTCTCGATAAAGCGGCGATAATATCCCGCTAAACCAAGAAAACTCCGCACATCGGTGACCGAAGAAGGTGACTCCATGAAAGAACATCGGTGACCTTGCTAGGATCAGCAGCTCGCCTCCTTTGAAAGAATATGGCCTAAGAAAGCCACTTCCTTCAACGAGAATGCACACTTCTTTGAACTTCAGCGTCTGTTTGGTGCTCACGTAACTTGCCTAACACAAGCCTCGAGATCTTGATCATGTTCCTCATCGTCCTTGGAATAGATAAGAATATCATCGATGAAGACCACGACAAACTTATCCAAATACTCCATGAATACCGAATTCATGAGATTCATGAACAAAGCGGGAGCATTGGTTAAGCGAATGACATGACGGTATACTCATACAAGCCATAGCGAGTAGAGAATGTTGTCTTTGGAATATCCTCGGGCGAATCTGAACGATGATATCCCTCTCGAGATCAATCTTGGAAAACTCGAGCTCCGGTTAATTGATCAAAGAGATCGTCAATGCGGGCAAGCGGATACTTGTTCTTTCATCACTTCATTAAGTGGGCGGTAATCAACGACTTATCGCGTAGTACCGAATCCTTCTTCTTTACGAAGATTTTGGACAACCCCACGGAGATGAGCTAGGGCGGATGAAACCCTTCTCTTGCAGCTCGCTTAACTGCTTCTTCAACTCCACCAACTCGTTCGGTGGCATCCGATAAGGCCTCTTTGAGATAGGGCGATGCAGGAGCCAACTCAATGACAAACTCGAGGTCTCGAGCGGGTGGCATCCTGGAAGATCAGCGGGAAAGACATCAACAAAGTCACAAACTGTTGGGACTTCGCTAATATCTGGGCGGGCTTCGCTTCAAGTGCGAAGAGATGAGGGCCTAGCGACCGGCGAGAAGCAAACCTGCTCCGGAAGAACTAGACAGAGAGATGAGCTTCTGGCGCAATCGATTTGTCCCATGTCTTTGAGACAACCAATCCATACCAAGAATCACATCAAGACTCATTTGAATGGAGAAGGATAAGGTTTGCTAAGAACCCTCGCCTTCGATCTCGATAGGGACATCTCTACACTCGGATTCACTCTCAACTCCGAACGGGAGAGCGAATGAGTAGCGGGACCGACAATGGAGAGAAAGAAGCTCTCCAACAGCAAAGAAAAGACTTCGAAACAAAGGAATGAGATGCTCTGAATCAAACAAAACGATAGCGAGGTGAGAGTTAACGAAAGTGTACCTAATACGGCGTCGGGTGCCTCTGAGCCTCCTCTGCGGTGATGGCGTTGACGCGACCACTACCCATGCCTTGGGTAGCCGGACGATCTTGGTCTGAGATGCACCACCTCCGCCCGCGTCCTCCATTAGGGCGAGGGTGCTCCGTCTTCTTAGGGCATTGGTTAGCATAATGCCCCTACGGTTGCATGAGAAACATGTGACCCGAAGCCGGGTTATGGGGCCACCTCTTGATGGCGGCGCGTGGTAGGACGCACGGCTGCGAGGGCGACGAGGAGAGGAGGTGACCTCGGGGCGCGAAGAATGAGAGTGGTACCCGAGGCGCCTCAAACGAGGGCGGAAGCGGGCACGAAGTCTTATAGGTCTCCCACTTGCGCTTGCGAGGAATCCATAAGCTCCCGAGCCGCATGCTCGGCGACGATGGCCTTGTCGACCAAGGTCTGAAAATCGGAAAGTCGGCAATGGATAGCTTGTCCTTGAGCTCCTCGGACAAGCCGCGCTGAACTTGGCACCTTGGCCATATCGGTGGCCACATCCTCGGGAGCATAACGAGCGGATGGTTGAACTTCGTACACATACTCCATGGTGAGCTCGCCCTTGCTTGGCGCAAGAAACTCCTGCTTCTTGATCTCCATCAAGCCGGCAGGATGTGAGCCCGACGGAAGGCGATCTGAAACTCCTCCCAAGAGGCGGTGTGGTCTCACGGGCTGCATGGCGAGATAGCTCTCCCACCAGACAAAGCTGCACCCTCAAGGCAGTGCGATCACGAGCAGCGCCTTCTCGTGCTCTCGGCGCTGCGCTATCTGGCTTACGCTCCACAAGACAAGCCAATCGTCCGCATCAAGGGTCCTCGGACCAGAAAAGGTAGGGGCTGAGTACGAAGGAACTCAGCAAGACCCCACGAGGTGATGGGCATTCCTCGCCGAGATCACGAAGCTCCGGTAAGGGCGGTGGTGTTGCGCGATGGCGTCGATAGAACTCTCTGTCATCCGGCGGTTGCGCTCAATCGAAGAAGGACCTCGGCCATGGTCGGAGGAGGAGGAAGCTCCTCGTCCGGACCGGTGGCCGCCTTGGCCTCTGAGTCGTCCGGCCATCTGTTACAAGAAATTTTGGTTAGCAACTAGACCGAAAAACTAAGCCTTAAAGAAAACAAAAGCGATCGACTAGGGAATGAAGATCACCCTAAGCGAAAGCCAAAACAACGAGTAATTAAACTTTAAAAGCTTCTAAAAGACTCTACAAACAGCCAAGAAACACCAAAAGCAAGGTTCAACTTCTCAACTCAACTAACCCGTATTGAATGAGCGAGTAATTGATCGGAAGATTACAAATCAGATTGTAAGATGAGATCTAAAACTATTAGAGAGCAAGGTTAAGGCAGCGAAATAAGTGTTAGATACTTAGCTAACTAGTATCACATCTTACCCTTTTATTCCCACAAGTTTTAGTTGATTAGCCTCTCATTTTCTACCTCATTTACTAGCTTAAGCATTGCTGCCCTAAAATGCTTGCTTGCTGTCCAGAATTTTCAGATTTGAGTTTAAGCCTTCAAATACTTCTATTCTTCACCAAGAAGGTAGCCAAGACATCAATTTAGAACTCTCATATGTTACCCAAAACCCAATTAATCGATAATGACTATTTTGTAGAAGAGAAGAGAGGAAAACAACTTTCAAAACTCAAATTAGAGTGAGATGAGAAGAAAGCTAAGGTAGATGAGGAATAAAATCTGAGAATTTTCTTAAGCTTTCAAATCTCGTTTATACTTTGAAAATAGGTTTTCCAAAATATCTTAAAGACGACCAAGCTTGTGTTACTACGGTCATAACGGCTCTGATACCAACTTTTGTGAGACCCCGACGTTTATTAGGCTCATAATACTTAGTCATCCAATTGACCCTAGTATTATCAACCGAATAAACTCGGTATCGAGAGATGTATACTCCCCAGAATGCAGTATACATACCTCACAACAAAAGAATATATCAATTCCATACAACACATAGAACATAAGCAACAAACCAGAAGTTAATATTAATATGGAATAGCTACTACAAAGAGGGCCCTTAGGCCAAATAGCAATAAGTTACAAGAATACAATGAAGCAAAAGTGCCATAAAGATGGCTATAACACAAAAGCCAATCGGTGTGCCTTAACCCTAGGCATCGTGGGACCGCCAAGCTAGTCGTCGAAGAAAGCGCAACACGCGTAGCACGAAGTAAGGCTCTTGGAGCTCACCTCCGTCCTCTGCAACAAGGTTGTTAAGCAAAGCAAATGAGTACAATAACTTGTTTATTGTACTGCATAAGACCGACGATGTAAGATAAAGAACTATAATTTAGCTACATGCAAGCTTTAATTAAGTGGATGGAGCTTTGGACTTACATTTAGCATAAAGCAAGTTCCATTTGCAATAACATAATAGATTTAAGGCAATTTGACAAAGCATTTTTACTTGTTGAAATAACAACGCAATAATAACATAATAACAACAACAAGAACAATCACGGAAGTGACTAACCCAATAGCCACCACAACAATAGTATGAATTACCCACTCATACCAACCATGTCAAGTTTTAATTAAAAGTTGTAGTCTAGTTCTTACGGGCGTTCCGAGCGTGTCCATAACCTGGGGCGAGGCTATTGAATAGTTTTATCCTGCGAGGGTGTACCAATGTACCCACACGCCGACCGCCTTTCCTTTAGGCACACTACCTTTGGTATCTTGGCACAGCTAAGTCCTCTGAGACATTTCCAATGGGCGATGCTAATTACGAGCCGCAACCCACGGGGACAAGGACACATTAGGCAGCCCTAACCGCCTGCCAATGCTCCCTCCCAACACTACACATACACATTTTATTAAAACATACCCACCAACCAGCTCATAATTAACACCCCCAAAGTACTTAGTCAAGAGAGGTCCCATATCCCCTCGTGTGGTTAGCATAATATTGCTTTCGTAAGTGGCGCAAGTAACTCGGTCATAACGACTCAGGCATACTACCACATTCCAAAAACCACACCATCCATCCAATATGCCCAAGTCCAAATCAACATTTTATTTTCAGTTTTGATTTTACAAATTAATCAAAGCACAAGTGCTGGACATATAGGAGGAATAATTATACTTGTGTGATCAAGACCATCGACTAAGTCGATGATCGCCCAATACTACCGATAGCTAAGCATGTCTAAGCAGTTTAAGTCGAAACTACTAAGTGATAAGAGCTCATCCAACGAGCTCCAACCACAGCGAATAACCTAGGCTCATTGGTAGTAGAGGATAAACAACTCCTACAGATTATGCAACTATAGGATTACTAGCGACAATTAACACAAAGTAGCATGCATACATAGAAGTAAAACAAAGTATTAAGCTTTAAAATAATGGGACAATGATGGAAATGGTCAAACTGCTTGCCTTGCTGCTGGTCACTTTGTTGCGGAGGGTCGCTTATGGGATCACCACAAATGTCGAAACCTAACGGAAAAACGATAAAGAACCGATAAGAACGACGAAAAACAACAAGACAGCACAGCAAACGAACTCCAAATTCTCTGAAATTTCTACAGCAGTAAGAGGGTGATTTTTAGGAATTTAGCAACAAGAACCAATGGATTTGGATTCTTAATGCAAAAGTTATGAGCAAAACAATTCTGCTCAGCCCTGAAAATACCAAACTGCACTATTCACTAATTTAATTATGAGGCAACATTTTCTAGAAAAGTGGTGAGGCTGAGATTTTACTGTGAAACCAGCACCTCATGAGATGAATAACACAATTGAGTTCATCCCATTTGGAGCTATATTGCACTTTCTATAATTTTTCAAAAACAAGAACTTGAACAAAATTATAATGCACAAGTCCTTATTTCTATAACAACAATATGCTCAAATCTAATTTTACAGTGAGTTCATTAATAGAGAAGCTAACAAAGTTGGTCTCATTCAAAAATAACCTACAGAACATTAGTTATGGGTTTTACAAGTTAAACCTAAATTTTGAGTGTATTATCCAAAAGGAGTACTAAAACCTATGGCAAAACTGTGCTCTGGAGCTGAACTCAACTTACAACCATTTTTGGATTAAAGTCAAGTTTAAGACAGAGCTAACACAATTTGAATGACCTCAAAAGGATTTAAAATGAAAAAGATATGAAATTCTAAAGTCTACCTCATTTCAGGTTCATACTTAAGAATTCTTGACCTTCCTAACATTCACAAAGACATGGGAGGTCGTGAGCCACAGATCTCAGATCTAACGGCTCAGACCTCCCAGAGAACAACACACATGCACATGGGAGGTCCAGAGGTCTGGACCTCCTAACCACGCACATGCGCGAGGTGAGGGAGGTCATGGCGTAGATGGAAGATCTAACGGACCACAACATGGAAGGAGGTCCGGAGCGGACCAGATTAAAAGGGAGGTCCTCAGCGGTGAGATGACCTCGAGGAGGTCCCAGAGGAGGTCCTCAGCGTCCTGCACCTCGAGGAGGTGCGGACGGCTAAGATTGCGCCAAGGAGGTCTTGGGCGCCCAGATCTCCTTGGAGGAGGTGCGGATGTCGAGATCGGCGCTAGAATTAGCGCACGACACGCACGCAGCGCTATGGACAAGAGATTAAATGCGCGGGACCACGAGGAGGTCCGCCACGGAGGACTTAATGGCGCGCGATAAATGGTGGATTTAAGACAGTTAAGACACACCAAATGAATTCAATGATGGGAGCAATGATAAGCGATTAACTCGGTGGATCTTTTGTCCTAAAACGACAACGACGCTTGTCGTTGCGTCCCGACAAAAACCCGTGTTCAAATATTTGGTTCTCGCCGGCGATGTAGACCTCGCCGGCGAGATCCAATGGTACCGCGGTTCGCAATAACCACGCGCACCGCGGACCTCTCTCAACGGCAATGACGGCCTTGAACGCCAGCGAGCCGAGAGGACAGAGGTGACCAGACGGCAAAACCGAAAAGCAAAAATGAGCTCCGCGACAAACAAGCTTATGCCAAACTAAAGCTCATGAAAACATTCATCGGGTGCAGCACTAAGGATTACCGGGGATGTACCGGAGGTCCTAAGGTCTTTGAGGAGGTCGAGGAAGGAGGACCGGAGTTGGGGAAGACAGGGCTCCACGGCCAAAGCTCGACTCAAGCTCCACTTTGTCCTCCTCAAAAGCGCCCAAACAAACTAAGTTAGGGTTAACTTCCAGAGGTTTGGGGAGCACAAAATGAACGAGGGTGGAAGAGGAGCCATGGAACCCTTGAGCTACCGAGAAGCTCCAAGGACATCAACAATGGCAGCCACTAGTGAGGTGAGTGAGTGTTAGTGGAGGAGGAGCTCACCACGCACAAAGTGCAAGGTGAGGTCAATTAGTGCAAAGGAAGCCAAGGAGGCTTCAAGGGTACTTTATAACCTGATTGAAGGTGATGAGTGGGGCTAAGCTCCATGGTGAGCTTAGCCCATGGGAGGTCCATGAGGTGGACAAGACATAAGGTTGACAAGGGGCAGGCTCTGCTTGACTCGAGAGGCTAAAAGTCGACTGCATTAAATCTTGGTCGAGAAAGAGCTGTTGAAGTGTACCTCATGTCGGACACGCAATAAATGCACCGCCGAGCTTGCCCGTAGCGCCAGAGGAAGGAGAAGAACAGGGGAGGTCTTAGTGGGCGTTGGATAAGACACAGGAGAGGTCCGCCATCGGATGAGAGTTTTGAACCGTTCGTTTTAAGTGGTGGGTGGAGGTCCCAGCCACACGATCAAGGATGGGGAGGTCGTGGCCCTCCGATTTCGTAATCGCGAACGCATGCGTGGGAAATGGGACAGAGGTCCAAGGCGTTGGATCTCCCTCCAGCGGTGCGCGGACCTCCGGTGAGGACTTAACCGCACGCGATCGAAAAGACATGAGGGGAGGTCTGGCCTTTGGATTAAAATCCAAGGGCACCGACTGATGGGGAGGTCGTCGACATAAGCGAAGGGAGGTCTTAGTCCTCGATTTGGATCCAAGGGCTAAGACCTCAACAAGGCGGGAGGACCTTGTTGTGATGTTCTTGAGAGGAGGTCGTGGCCTTTGGATGTAAATCCAAGCGGCACGACCTCAAGTGAGTGCAAAGGAGGTCGGCAGTTAGATTGGGAGGAGGAGGTCGTGACCATGGATTTTTGATCCAATGGTGTGACCTCACGAGGTGGGATGTGGACTTGCTTAGTTTAACGGTGAGGGAGGTCAGGCGCGGATCTTGAATCCAAGGGCCAAGACCTCACATAGGTGGGATGACCTCATTGCGATGGCTTACAAAGACGAGGAGGTCCTTTGAGGTTTAACACGGGGAGGAGGTCGTGGCCGTGGATCTTTGATCCAGCGGCTATGACTGATGAGGTGGGAGGTCGACGCCCACGTTGACCCGAGGAGGTCCACGAGGTCAAGAGGACCTCGAATGGGGAGGTCTGGGGGCCTTGGTTGAGGGGAGGTCGTGGCGGTTGGATTGATCCAACAGCCACGACCTCATCAAGGTGGGAAAGGAGGTCGATGGGGTTGGGCTGGACCGAGTTTGAGTACTGGCTCGGCCCAAGGAACAGGCTCTGTTTTAAATTTAATTTTCTAATGACTAAGACTTGGCAAAATTGTTTGAGATAGCAAATGAACTCCAAAATTCATAAGATTTTAACTGGAGCTAGCTGACAACATGATTAACCTTACATAAATTTTCCAGAGGTTATTATGCAATGCATTTTTCTCAGGAATTTCATTAAGGTTGTTCAATGATTCATTTTACCTCCAAAAATTATCAAACTAGTTTTACAACTTGTGATATTTTTCAGAGGGGTCCCACCTCAGTTTTAGGACCAAGGAAGATACTTTCCAATTGTTTGGCACAAGATTTGAGAGAATTGGAAAATGAATTTGACTTTTGGTCAACAAGAGCTTTGTGTTCTTGGTTTACACAACTCTTGGACAAGAATTACATGAGATTGTAAGGGTTTTCAAGTTGTGAGAAAAAGTTTTAATTTCTACACATATAATTATACTTGAATAACCCTGATTATACATTTGGGATGTTACACATTAAATGCTTGATTCTCCACTTCAGGGAGCTGAAACTTAGGGGGTGCAAACGCATACGGGGAAACCTCATTTGCACCATATACAACATGATGGCCAACGAGCCCCATGTTGTACAAGTGCAAAAGACCCCCTTGTGCCACTATAAGATGGCGTCGGGTCTCGTACAGCTCCCGTACAGTGCAAACGTGAATTTGGTTCATGATACGAACCAACCTTGCCAGTTGCCTCACTTGGGTATCTTCCTCGAACTGAATCCCGGCAAAAGTGTCCACATCTGCGCCATGTGCTTGCATAGGAAAGTGGGCATATGGTGGCTAGGATAACTCCGCTAAATCATAACGAAGTCGGCTCATAGCCATACGCACCACTTCCTGCAACGCCATGGCCTCAGAAGTGCCACGTGCCTGGAAACGGTACGGAATGCTTCCCACAACTTGTCTTGGAATGATGTGGACCATGGCCTCAAAGTCTTCCATTCTGGGTCCTCGGTCGCGCCTGTAGATAGAGTAGGTCGGCTGATAAGTGAAGTTGGCCTTTCACATCATGTCTCGTGGAAGGGCCGGGTATCCATCTACATTTTTGGCCTGGGTTTCCTTGACCAAGTACTAGGGATTCATCTAAGGATAGGAAGGACAAGATGAGCTAGTTTTGTAAATTGAACAAGAATAAGGGAAGAAGTGATACTAAGATGGATGAGGAATAAAAGATATCCTATCTTAACTCTTGTGAAATTATTTTGATAACTCAAAAATAATTTTTGACCAAAGGGCTTGCTAAACATAATTCCCGTGCTATTTCTAACCTACAGTTAGTATGGCTCTGATACCAATGCTGTGGGAGCCCCCGGGTTATTTCTGTAAGACCGAGACCTGCTCGACCTTAAGGAGGTAACTCGGAGTTCCCAAGTTAATGGATTCTAAATTAACTCCATCAAATGAGAGTTCTTCGTTGAACTAGAGCCCCGGTGATCATCTTGCTCCTCCTCCGCAAGCACTACATGATTAACGGTTTTCAACAATCGAAGACCACACTTGATGAGTTAATATGGAATCCATGAACAACAAGCATGAGATCATGTTGGCTCTCAAGATCAGCGCACCAACATGTCCCAAACTCACGTAAAGCATTGATCATATCCATACACAACATACATTCATAGTTCCAAAAGACATACAACATAATAGTTCAAGTTTATGACTATTACAAATGGTCGGATCGGCTATAACCAAAAGAGAACATTAAGTGACAAATAAGCAAGTAAATAAACCAAAATGTCCAACATGGTATGCCCAATACCCATCGGCAACCGACTAGGGTTAAAGAATAGCACTACTTGTTAGCTGTTGCCAAATCGGTGCTTCTGAGCTCAACGGTCTCACAATCTTCCTCACCTAAAATTGCAGAACTGGATTGAGTACAAAATTGTACTCGCAAGTCTTACACAAATAAAAATGGCACAAAATGACACGAAAAATTTATCAAGAACCTTACCAGAGATGAAAAGAGAGCAAGCAAGATGATCACGGGGCTCTAGTTCAACGAAGAACTCTCATTTGATGGAGTTAATTTAGAATCCATTAACTTAGGAACCCTAAGTAACCTCCTTAAGGCTCAAGTGGTCTCGGCCCACTGGAAATAACCCGGGCTCCCACATACGACCACTTTGCATCGACGTGCTCGACGTTGGACAATCGACTATGACCACTACATTGACGCGCTCTTCATTGGATCAGGTTGCTCCAATTCTTCTTCATTGCCGCATCGCGTCCCGTAGTAACGATCTATGGTCTCTTTCTTGCATGGCATCTCGATTTCGTGGTAGATATATATATATATATATATATATATATATATATATATATATATATATACATATATATATATATACATATATATATATATATATATATAGTTCGTAGTCCCTTGTTAGCTAACTCGAGGTTCGAGTTCACTAGCTAGCTAAACTCCTTGACCTGCTCATCCTAAACATACTGGTGAACCACGCCTACTTTGTCGAGCCCGACATCTTTGGAGTGTGTGATTTGCTTCCTAAAGCACTTGGAGGATTGGCATGTTTAGGATGAATGCCCAAGGAGCAAGCTAGCTAGCTAAATTCGTGCCTCGAGTTAGCTAACAAGGACTCTGACTCTCTCTCTCTCTCTCTATATATATATATATATATATATATATATATATATATATATATATATATATATATATATATATATATATATATATATATATATATATATATAAGCCAATTTTAAAGGCACAAGGTAGCCATTGCTTGGAGATTTTATAGAGAAGAGCTCAGAATAGAATGGGGTAGGACCCGGGATGCAAGGTAGGAGAACTTAATTGACATGAACACGGTTGCATAGACAAACGTGAAATTAATGGCGAGAGATAGGTGAAGAGGTGTTGTAGTAGTTTTTAACTCATTTGGTCTTGTTTTGGAATGGAATAGAAAATTTTGCCTTCATGTGTCCGAAATTACAAGAATAACACTGTGGTAGACTAGTCGGGTGACACATATCCCCTACCACACTTCGGATGCACAACAGCATCCTACCATTATCATAAGTGTCTGTGATGGTAAATCGGCTCTCGGGTCTTTTTGATATTCCCCTTCTATCGCGCTTGAAATTTTCCAGAGGACGGCACATCAAACGCATGAGGCGATTTATGACTTTTGAGAATGAGCGGACGATAGCTTCACAAGAAATAGAAGTTATGACACGCATGAACATATTATCATAATATTCTCTATGTGTATGGGTATACACACTTATTTGAAACCGTAGGTGATAGCTCTTGTATCACATACGGTTTGTACTAAGGAACCGCTTGTGATATTCTTTTGTATTGCAAAATTAATTATGAATAAAGCATATTTCTAGCACCAATTAAATGAAAAATTGACATATAAGCATGTGAATCCTTCAAGTCAATTAAAAGGAATAATATGCTCAACACACACAATATGTGCACAATAAAAATCAACATAAAGCTAAGATTTAGAAGATGGATTATTACTCTCGGAAGGCTAGTTGCACAAGATTTAAACTTGGCCATCATAGCACTCATGCCAAATGTAATCATAAATTGAATAGGACACTTTATAGATTAGGCCTTGAGCTCAAAATAAAACTTGCTAATCTATTCGCACTAGTTCAAGGAAATCATCCAAAATTAACTTTGTTGTACACAGAAATAAATCTATCAAGATACTATCAATCGTGATGTAGATCGGTGATTGTAAATAATCACGTAAAAAGCAGATCGAAGACCTAAACTTCTATAGGACAGCAAGTATTAGTTGACTAAAAAGCTCAAAGGACGACAAAGTATATCGAATGTATAAATTGCATGCTCAAAACAATAGATAACAAGAGGGTAATCTAATAGCTCAAGGCACAATCTATACACAATATCACATCTAATTGCATTTGTGACATCAATTCATCATAGAGCAATTCACCGAGACCACAAAAATCACTTTGCAATATCTCCGGTGCTAGGCACATACAAATCACACATATTAAAAAGATCTAATAGCACAACAAATAAGCAAGGTGATACGAAAAAAAGGGATGGCCCGGGGGGGGGGGGGGGGTTGGCCGGCTTACCTTGGTGGTGCTTGGGAGGCGCTCGGGGGAGGAGGCAGTGCGTGCTTAAGTGAGGGGAGGAGGCGCGTTGGGCCCAGGGGAGGAGGGGCACTAGGTTCGAGGAGGCGGCGGCTCGTGCTCGGGGAGGAGGCGGTGGGCTCAGAGGAGGAGGCGCTGGGCTAGAGGAGGAGGCGGCGTTTGAGTGGGGACGTGAGCAAACCCTAGAGTCTGAATATAAATAGGGTTGAACATCACAGACGGTTCTAAAGTAGAACCGTTTGTGATAAATACACATCCATCTGCGATAATATACATAAATACAAATTCAGAGCATATGAGACATTCACATATTAGTAAAGCATTAGTTTGAGCTCAAAGTCTGATTTGCAGTTGTCATATTTAATTAGTGAAGAATATTGACAAAAATGATGAGAAATTATATCTGAATATTTGCTAAAACCGCTAATTTTACGACAAGTAGTTCAACACCTATGCAAAGAACTTGGCGTACTCATGCCTAATCCTACAGCTGTCATTACAGAAGATGATGCGTCGCCCCACCCTTCCATCATGCCACAGCCAGTGCTCGTGCACCAATGGTCGTCCTCCGACAGCGCCAACACCTGGCCCTGCGGCCCGGCCATCTTCTTCCATGTTGCCTCCCGGACCACGTCCACAGCAAGCGTTCGGCACTGCCTGCACTCCCGATTGGTCGTCTTGGCCATCTCGCACCTGCCGCCGGCTAGCTTGCCCTCGCCCTGGCTGATGTAGTGCTTCCCAACATCACGCACCTCGCCGCTCGTGTAGAAGAGGAGGCCGAGAAAATAGGACACGACCTTGTGGCCGGCGACGGCCGCCCGACCGAGGCACACGAGGTTGCGCTGCATGTCCTTGTGTGTAAAGATGAGCATGAGGCCAATTATGAAGCAGCCTTGGGTTCTTGGCGCCCCGGCCGTGTGGTTGATGATGGTGAGGTAGCTGTTAGCTGTCTAGTCACTTCATCGCCTTTCTCCCGCTCCGGCGCCACATGCATCCCCACAACAAGCTCCTTGATGCCTTGTATATGGCCTTGCAACCCATAAGAGAAAATTAAAAGGCCAAATTAAGGGCATTGGTTCTACTCAGATTAGTAACATGTATATGATGCATGGATTGGTTGCTACCACAAACAGTAGTACGTATTTTTATAGGTATATAAATACGTATGTGGCTCGTAGGCTGCAGAGGTTAGCCATGAGCTAAGGAGAGCTCGCGACCACGAGGCCGATGATGTGGATGACGACATTGTGAGGAAGAGCGACGGCGATCGCTGACCTCCTTGCCTTGGTCCTTGCCGTCATGCTCCGCATGCCCACCATGGCAAGATATGGACTCGCAAGGTGCGATATGGATACAGCAAGAACTCACTTAATTACGGGTAGATACGGAAGCATCGCGCGGTGAGACGAAGAGATGCATCGCACGACGAGACGAAGAGACATGTCGAGCGCGAGACTAAGAGAGACATCATCATGCGAGAGCCAAAGCGGCATTGAACACATCACGCATAATTTCCAACCACAAACCGTCTGCGTGATACAAAATTAAATTATCATAGATGATATATTTAAAACCGCTCGTGAAGTCTACAATAATCACTGCATTTCGTTCTTGTTAAGAACGTCTGAGAATTATCACAGACGATTATTATTAAAACCGTCTATGATAATTATGTTTCACAGATAGTTCTACACATTGCTAGTAACATAGACTCGGTCGCGATTATAAAACCGACAGATAATTACAACCTTGACGGTTTTTGGGGAACCGCCCTAGAAACCGTCTGTGATGAGGCGTCTAGTATTGTCTCTTTTGTAGTAGTGACGTTCGCTCAACAGAAAGTTGTCACACGACAGATCTTGGATGCATGCTTCGGCTGCACACGCTTCGGCAGATGTCAGACGCTGGAGGCCTTGGTAGAAGACAATCAAAGACGCTGGAGGCAAGACTAGATAAATATCGACTAGCAGGAAGCAACACACGTGTGTAATCTGGAAACTCACGTATGCACACAAAAGACTAAGATATTTTTTGGTGCTACATGCGCACAACGTTTTCTGTCTTTTTTTCTAGTGCTTCAATCAAACACATCTGATTACAAGTCCTTTTAAAGACTACTTGATCAACTTGCTAACCAAACCAAAAACTAAGCATGAAAAGACTAACAAAGGAAACAAACTAATTTTGATCTGATGTTGATTGCATCAAGATCCTAACGCCCTATTACTTGGCATGCCTAGATTAATTTGCAACACGAGCCATCACCTCTGTGAGCACTGCCGCCTCACTACCAAATTTCATCTCTCAGGCTTCTTCTTCACCCCCCCTCTCCCCCAAACATCTAGCAATAAAATCACCTCTTTAATCTCTTTCCATTCTGCCCCATCTCCTGAAACTCACCGCCACTCCCCCGTCACTGACCTATGACACCTGAGGCCCCACTACTAGCAAAAGGCTAATAATGGACGCCTTATCACAAACGGTTGATCAAAACCGCTCAGATAAATACAATCACAGATGGTTTTGATTTAGCGACTGTCTGTGTTATTGACTGCACTAAAAACCACCTGTCACTACTACAGAAAGGCTTTCACAGACGGTTCAAAAACATCATCACAGACGGTTTCGTGAGCCGTCTGAGTTTATGGGTCAGTGATGACATGAGTGAAGGGATACGGTAGGCTACACTAGCGTAAATTAATAAAAATTCTACCCGTAAACCAAGATCACCGCAGCTTATAGATCACGGTCTTACCACTAGACGCCAGCAAAGTGAAATTGATGTAGCACGTCAAGCGTAGTAGTCGTACTAAGTTGATGCAAAGACGTCGGCGTAGTAGTCGCATTACTCCTCGCCCCTCGTCGCGGCGCCCCACGACAGCTCCTCTCTTGCGGTTCGTTCAAACGCCTTCAGATGCTGGCGCCCAAAGGTATCCACACGACGGGAGGAAGCGACGACGCCGGACTACTAGATCCGCATGAGCGACTAGGGCATGGGAGGATGGCGTCAGGTTTGAGGATGTCATGAAAACTCATCATCAATCATGTGCACCCTTGCCCTCCTTTTATAGACGATCCTTACAATGGGCTTCTACTAATAGAGGCCCATTAGGACTCAATGCCTCACCTAATTCGGATCCAATCCGAATTAGGCTTCAGCCTCTTAAGTGTGTGACCCTATAGGTTCACGTATGTTTAGACATGACGCGAGTATACATACTTGGTCAATAGTTGGTAGCGGCCTCTAGCAAGACGTGCCAACTCCTAAACGCATACACAAAGATCATATCGATGAACCATCACAACGTTATGTACATGCCAATCCCTTTGCCTCACGATATTCGGCCGAGCCCAAGTCGACCACTCTATCTCGATCCCGTGATCCGAATCCTTACTAGGTTAACTCTTAACCTTAAGTAGCATGGCCATGCATTTGGATCCGATCACCGAGGGGCCCAGAGATATCTCTCTCGTAGAGAGGGCAATCCCATCTCGACCGACCATGCCTCGCAAAGATGCTTCATGACAAACCCAAAGCTACCTTTATAACTACCCGCCATTTGAGTAGCGTTTGATAGCCCCTAAGTAGGTCGATTCACATCTCAAGTACATGCGATAATCTCGTGTCTAAGGACAAGGCGCACACATTGTGTAGAGAGAACCATAAGTATAATTGTTATGTCTCATGTTGGGTCGGTCCAACCTCATGTTCTAAACATGTGTCCACATTATTGGTTTGACATCTCCATGTCTATGACTCGTGAAACATGGTCATCAACCGATACATGTGCTAATCCATCATTCACGTGTGTCCTCACATGAACTCCGACTAGGGACAACTTTAGAATAACCATACAAGTAAAGAGTTTCACAAACAAGTCACATACTTGTTAATCAACACAAAGGCAATATTCAAGGAACATTTATTAAATCATGGATACAACGAAATATCATCATCTCTATGATTGCCTCTAGGCATATCTCCAACAATGAGGTCATCATGCACGGTTTTGAACCGCTCTGTGATGTATATTTCACGCACGGTTTGTGGTTCAAACCGCTCATGATATAATATCACGCAGCGGTTTCATCCACAAACCGCTCAGGAAATACATATCACAGAGCCAGCCCCAAACCGTCGTGGATAAGTATATCACGCACGGTTTGTGGTCGAAACCGCTCGTGATATGTACTTTATCACTGACGGTTTGTGGCCAAACCGCTCAGGATGATTTTTCTCTATAAAGCCCCAGCGTTGGCCGCTTGTACCATTAAATCGGCATCATATATATATTATATATATATTGTTCAGTGTCAACCATCTTTGAAGTGGCATGTCGTTAAGAATCAATCATTTTGAGATGTAACGTTTTAGACTTCAATCAAGAGAACACCAAGCAACCATTCTCATATTTCAAAAGAATTTCAACTTGTTGCTTGTGTTCTTGTTGGCTTTAAAGACAATTACATACTCAAGAATTGTTGGTTGTCGATAGATTATGCCACTTCCCACCGGAGAAGTTAAGATCAACGCCACTTTTGAACATAGCGACGCCCAATCCGTAATTGGATGTCCTAACGCCTCCTTGCATCCATACTTTTTAAACTTACTGAGGCTTAATGAGGTTGCCCGTGGATACCGCCTCATTCTTCTCATGTCAAGGTGGGACTAATTTCCTAAAGTGGCCGAGGACTACTTAATAATATATATATATGATGCTTGCTTTTAATGGCACAAGTACCACCGCTGGAGACTTTATAGAGAAGAGATTATGAATGGAATGGTAGGACGACTTGGTACACAAGAGGTAGGAGAACTTGACCGCATGAACAAGGGGACTATTAATATGAACTAATTATCAATTCAATTTCAGCATAAGACTATTGACACCATTACATCACAGAGCAAGGGGACTATTAATATGAACTAATTATCAATTCAATTTCAGCATAAGACTATTGACATCATTACATCACACAAAGAAGAGGACTATTAATATGAACTAATTATCAATTCAATTTCAGCATAAGACTATTTACATCATTACATCACAGAGCAAGGGGACTATTAATATGAACTAATTATCAATTCAATTTCAGCATAAGACTATTAACATCATTGAGTAGTTCATCAGCAAGAGAACAAGACCAAGGGTGTCCAAACCCACCACACCAAAAGAGTAGCCCCCAAGATCCATCGCAGAAAGCACTAGCTAGCCATTTTCATCACAGAGCAAGGGGGTAGAGATGAGAGGGACCTTAGTACAAATAAGAACCACTGGTTATGACTCCCACCACCAAAGACAACCCTTATCCATTTCCTTTACCTTGCATAAATCACACAAACATCAGACACAACTTAAGGCTCATGCATAAAAATCAAACTCAACAAAAGACATTAAGCTAACAGATCTAGAGGAGAATAGAGAGGATGGGGAAAGCAAAGCCCGGCCAGAGCTCTAGCGGGCGCAACAACGGGCTCAAGCGGCGACGGTGACGAGGTCGAAGCTAGCAAGGCCGAGGTGGGGAGGAACGGAGTTAGGTGGGCGCAAACCCTAGCTGAGCCGAGGGAGTGACGAGTTTGGACATCACTATAGTTAGAGCGGTGACGCCGCAAAAGACACTCTTATCGCATTTAGTGTCTTTTGCAAAGGTCACCAGAGGCTGCCAACCGCCGGGCGACGGAAGAATGGCGCGCGCTAGCGACGGGAGGGAACGGACGAGAGTAAGGCCGCTGGGGAGCGACGAAGTTAGAGTGCAAAACCCTAGCGGCATTGGCTAGCTCCTACTTATAAAGAGATTTATCGTAGACGGTTCTATTATGGAACCGCCGTGATATTATTACAGACGGTTCCATAATAGAACCGCTCGTGATATGGACATATCACTGGACGGTTCCATAATGGAACTGTCTGTGAAATGGTTTTTTCTCAAGTATATACACTTACATGACATGAAGAAATTACATGTTTATATTAAAAAAAAGTAGAAACCTATAATTAAACAAGGTTTTTCTAGTGGTGGAGGTAGGCTGCTATCTCCATCTGCAATACTTTATAGGCGACGGTGTCAAGATTTGACGCTTCTCGATCATCGCGAACGGAAGCTCGAAATGCGCCCACCTGCTTACGATTGCTCGAAAGTGTCTCCAAGACCTCGCATCGTTGAACCAAGAAGAATTGAGCCCATAGGCTCTCTTCCCTAGCTTGAGGGGTCTCTACCGTCAACTCGGCCGCCGCCGCCCGACACACACCCAAGTGACTCAAGAACCTCCCCGAGACGCAACGCCGTTTTGGAGGACTACGCCGATGACACTTCAGAACTCGCCGAAGTGGCAGATCACCCTAAGACACGGCGGAGGAGGATGTCAAGACGGCGGAAGGTGGCCGCCACCGCTCGCAAATTTCGCTACGGGCAGAGGAGTGAAGACATCCGTTGATCAAATGTTGTTCTTCCGCGAAGACGGCTCAACTTACACCGAGAGAGGTGCTCAGACAAAGGCGCCAGAAGGCCATTAGTGCCGGCGACAAGGAAGAGGCAGCCATTTCGCTTTTTTATAAGTATGTGGGGATGATCATCTTGGATGGCGGATGATCCTTTTATAAAACAAGGAATAAATTCGAGCGTGAGATTTAAGAGACGACGGGAGCCGAAGCGGATCGATGCGATGAAGAGACGATCGGGGAGCCGGGCGATGGCGACGTAATGACGACGACGGCGATGAAGAAACTCACGCCGAGCGATATTATCACGATTTAAGTTATTGTTAAGAACCGCTCAGGATACTAATTAATATCACTGCATAGCGTTTTGCCGTAACCGCTCGTGATACTTCACAGACGGTTAGAAGTGAAACCGCTCGTGATATCGATTAATATCACGACGGTTTTAATATGAACCGCTCGTGATATTGCCTCTCCACGACGGTTTTTTAGCGCAGCTAAGAGTACGCATTTGCCTCTAAACCAAAACCGCTCGTGATTGAATGTAATACCGACGGTTTTGGTCAACCGTCCGTGATGAGGCGTCCAGTATTAGCCTTTTTGTAGTAGTGTGTGAAGAAGTAATATCACAGACGGTTTAAGAACCCTCTGTGATATGTCATCACAAACGGTTTTTGTATGAAACCGTCTATGATTCGTGGCGCGGGAGTTCGAAAAATTTTGAATGCATGTGCAGGAGGCAAAAATGTTTTGACACTGTCCTTATATATTATAGCCACCCCAGCATTGTCTTCCATCAATCTCTCCCTCTCCCCTCCCCACACCGAGCTCCAACGACCACCCTTAATTCCCCGTCGAGGTTCGGTAAGAAGACACAATGACGCATTTACAAGGAGGAGGGATGCGGAGGAGCTCCTTGTCTGCCGCAGGAGGTAGACTACCAGAAGGTACGTGTACATCCCTAAAATATCCACAATTTGTTGGTTGTTTGTTGTAAAGAAAATTATCTTAATTTTGTGTTACCTAAGATCGGAGCGCCGCTAGAGGTTTTTAGTCGTCTCTCCTTGCCGATGAGCTTGAGTCGAACTCGACGACATGTAAGAACATCTTGTGATATGCTGGTGAGGTACAGAGAGGAGCTCACAAGACCAATCCAAGAAGCTGATGAGTTCTTCAGGAGCTTGGAGGCATAGATGGTTTCTAGCTAGTTTAACTTTGAAACTTTATTCTTTTTCGATATGTTTCCCTCTCCAAATACCCTTAAAAGTTTATTTCGTGGTCAAATTGTGTTCCAGAAGCACGCGATTTTGCATTGTCCATCAGGCAAATATCAATTTGGGAATGTATTTGGGCAAATGCTACAAACCTAGCATGAATGCATGCCACACCACTCCCAGTGAATTTCTAGCTACCGCGAAAGAATTTATAGCTACTGCGCGCGAAAAGAACGACAACAAAACACACTAGTTACCATGCATGGTGAGACAAACAAATGAAGGCGTGCCAGTCATGCATGCCCGTACGTTACAGAATAACAGAGCGAAACAATTAATTACATCCAGAACCTCTTGTGGGAATATGCAGTGATGCATTGCATGCGGCGTTTGATCCATCCATTCTGTCTCTCCTGTTACGCGATGGATCATGGATGGATGCATCACGCATATATGGGGACCTGCATGTACATTGTACGGATGTTATACAGCTAGCTGCAAGAGGACGACGGACAGGTAGCAACAATGAAATTAAGGCATATATGTACGTACGTGTGCCCTACCGCTGCCAGTGTACACAGTACTACTCATCTTTTGGACGACGCGCCCATGCATGTCCCGTGTAGGGCATACGCCGGCCCGTACGTAGGTGCGGGCAAATATTGGGATCGATCCCCCACCAAACAAGTGTTAGCCCCATGTGTATTTCCCGTTACGACGTCGCCTCACTAATAATGCGTCCAATTAACGAGCCGCCCCTACTAGACAGTAGTACTGGGCGCACATGGACATCCTCCACCGTTGTTACTATCCCCGATCGATCAACCTCGATAAGCTTGTCGATTAATGCGTCTTTTGTGCTCTTGTTTTCCTCGCATGCATGTGCCATGCATTATTCTGACCCTGAGGCTAGGCTAGCTGGGACCACTACCGATCCAGCTAGCTAGCTAATTAACCTCGACATAAAAACAAAACAAAAAAAGTGTCAGAGCCCAAATTTAAAATTTTGAATCTTCCATATTCACAAGACTAGTCTCTCTGATCAAGATAATAGCCGCCTACGCTACATCATTGAATATCGATCATATATCACTTAATATGTAAATCTATTGCATAATAATAAACAAACCATAAATATACTTTTACACTTTTGACTTGCGTAATGACCGACAGGCAAATACCTTTCAAAGAACAAAGAATGTAAGTAGAATAAAATATACAACGTGTAACCTCACGATATACCCACATGCAATCGACGGGGCCCACGATCTAGTTCTTGGCCTTCTTGATCTCCGCCTTGATGATCGCTCACAAGTGCCCATATAGCATTCTTTCTTACACTTATCAATAATAATAATAATGAGCGAGTATGAGCACACAACCGCATTTGTGAGTCAACACGTAATGCTTATATAATATGCAAGGCTAATCAAAGGAATGGCTTGTGATTCTTTTGTTTGCATAAAGCCACATATTAAAATAGATTATGTAGTAGCAAATCCTAAGACCTAGCATTTTTAATTAACATAGGTTTTAACAAAGTTGAGTTTTGTTGTAAAATACTAGTGGAGGCTCCAACATCCTATACCATCGAAAGTGGCTCCATCCACCCAATGCTCATGTTCTTTCTCGAGTTATATCTTGTACTCTCACGGTTATCAACCACTAGGCCATCTCAAACTGTGGGCTCCAACAAATCTTTTCATTCCTCCCACAAATTATTTTATTAAAATGAAATCTAATTTAGGTAAGTTCTCAAGACCGCCCATAACTGTAAGCATAGCTATCTAGATAGCTTTTCACTCAGTAGTGTTCGCACACTTTACTCATAAGGACAATCGCCTTATATTGTCAACACGCAACCATAGGCATGAGACTAAGATAATCATCACATGGCCTTTACAATGCCCTACCCAACGCAACGCCATCTGCTAGGTTTCGCCATCAAGGTGGTTTCCTAATGTAATATAGTCACGCCACCCTTTGACTCCAATCATCCGGTGGTTCTCCACTAAGACCATAGCACATGCCACCTCAACAACCCCTTTGGGCCAGAGTGGTTTCCTAGTGCATTATAGCCACGCCACCCTTGACTCCAATCCTTCGGTGGTTGTCAACTAAGACTATAATACATGCCACATAAGCGGATGATGAAGCAACGTTGAGGTGAACAGATTAATCACCAAGTCGCACTCATTATAGACTTGTGATTGCACTATTTTTACACGAGAGGTCATCACAAGAACTTGGTCATTTATTGACTTGGGCTGTATTTCCCCATACCCACTCTGTCATGCTCTTCCCAAAGAACCGCCACGCTTCCACCCACCCACGAGAAATCTATTTTTGTTTTTCTTTTGTTTTAAAAAAAATTGCTAGTTCAACATACTAGCCATGCTCCAACCTCAACGCCCAAATCCAGCTCAAGTTTTAATGTTGCGGGCAATCATTGCCCACATGTCATATTTCTAAAGGCTAAGCATGATAGTTAAATACTTAACTTAATGTCTATTTCATGTATATCATTATTTCTAGGGTGTCAATAGATATTGTCCAAGTTCAAGGAATAGAAGTTTATATGCAATTATCATTATGGTAATAACTATGAGCTAATTGACATAGTTTTTATAAATCATAGCAATGCAATTTCATAATTTAAATCAATATAATTTGCATTCAAAATTTAGGAGCAAAATGATTAAAATGTTGACTCGCTCTAGCTCAATGTTCTGATAGTCGCCTTGCTCAATGTTCTGATAAACTTGGTCTCGATCTTGCTCTTGTTGGGACTACTGATCTATGATGGATTCAGATTCTAACTACACGGAATATGACTGAACCCAAGAACGCCTGCAAACAACCAAGTGAAATCCAATAAATCCAAAAGCACTTAAAACAAAAGGTAGTTGAAAGAAGGAGTACTCTAGATAAAATAAAAGTTAATAAACTCAGAGTCTTTGAAGCAAGAATGCTTCAAATGAAACTACACGTATCTAATGGGATCTTGAAAGAAGGGAGTACTCTAGATGAAACCAAACATACTTATCTAGAGTTGATGAAGGAAATACTTCGCATTTAAGTACATGAAAGGTAGTTGATGAAGGAATACTCGATAGAATGAAGTACATATAGGATATTTGAATGAGGAAATACTTTGGACCAAAGTATATAAATCCAAAATGTACTCACTTGTTCTAGTGGTGGGTTTTGGGTTGACAATCAAACTTAGGGTTAGGTAACCGCTTGATCCGGAGCGAGGACAAGAGGGCCTGCCCCCAAAAGTCTCACGGGTGCAAGTAGTTGGGACTCCAACTAGAGGGCGAGAATATTCATAGAAATATTTCACATCGCTACCTAGATGGGAGAGATCACATAGTTAGGTCGAACTCTCTAACTCGCCTTCTAAGTTATGAATTATCCTTTCATCGAACAGATAACGATGGATGATAGCTAGATTCTATACGCGGTTGATTGGTGGTTGATTACTATCATCCACCTAGGAACGATCGCTGCTTCTTATACGCTGGCGCCTAGCCGATCTATTGATTTGTTTCATATTATTTCCTTTTATTGAGGAAGTTTCATGATAGTTAGGTCGCACCCATGCATAGGTTCGTGGTTCAATAGGGTAGGCATAAGTCTCACCGACACGCGGGGTCTAGTTCACTTAATGATTTTTTTAGTATTTTATATTTATCAAGGAAATTCCATGTTCCATAGTCGAACTTCCAAGCATTGGCTAGACATCGCCTTACCTCTTTAGTGGTGTCTACTAGTTTGGCTTTCATCCGTGAGGTGATCTTTACTTAGTCTCATTACTTGCATGGCTTAGCATGCACTAAAATAATCTATCATACTAGGTTGATCCTTAGCTTTAGCACCTTCCTATGATACAAGGTCTATGGGCTCTCACCTACTAGTCCTTGTTTTACGATCAATCCTATCTCCAATCGAGATTCGCTATGTGTGTGGCATATTTAACTCCGCCAACGCTTTTATTAAAGCGGTTTTGTCGAATATAGTAATCACCCAATTGGACAGCTTGATACCGACCTAGTGTTAAGTGATCGCCTAGATGTTCTTTATATGGTTATCTCCTATTAAGGTGCAACCTTATGGTTTAGCCTACGATGCTAACAAGTTTTGGTTAATCATCTACTCTGTGGGTCCTAAAGGATTACGGTAGGCTACTTATAGCACAAAACAAAAATTCTACCACGCAACCAAGGAAGCTCCATGAGTAATAAATCACGGGATTACCACTAGACGTGCCGACTCATAGTGAAAGTAGATTCGATGTAGCGAGTTGATGCAGTAGTAGTCATACTTGTCGCACATCTTCTCCTCCTGCTTCTATGATCGTTACGAGCTGCTGATCATCCTAGTGCTGACACCTCCATGGTATCCACACATACTCGGTAGGGACACCATGCGCTGGAGTGCTAGCGCCGGCGGCGTGGTATTGGATGAGGAAGTTGTGGCTATTAGGATTTCAAAAATTCTTCAAAAGGCTCACCCCACCCCATGCCATCGCCTCTATATATAGGCATCCATGATGGGTCTCAACTTGAGGCCCATTAGGAACTCAGAGCTTACAAGAATTTGGATCACCATCCAAATCAAGTCCTAGCCCTTTAAGTGTGCGAACTTATAGGTTCATGTGTAATCGGTTGTGACTCTGAAACTCTTTTTACGACCACGAGTCGTTAGCTTACACCTAGCAGACATGATGATTCCCTAACACATATGGAATATATCTGACAAACCTTAACGCAATATGATCTACAACCAGGTCCTTATCACTTACTTAACCAGCCAGTATCTAGTCACGACTAGTCCATATTTAGTTACAACCAGCTAATACTTAATTACGATCACAGGATTATGTTCGAGTAGTCTACCACCACTCAGATTCCATATGACCAGCCAGGACTATGTTGGACCAGCCTATGACCAGCTCATATCTCCATACTGGGCCGAGACTATGTTCACCAATCCACGACTCACCAGATTCCATATGCCCAGCCAGATCCGGTCGAATCGAACGACTGCTTGTGTATTCTCCTTTGCCTCACGACATCGGGTTGAACTCCAAGTGAGATAATTTGTCATCCATAGATTGTTCAATACTTTCTCGATCAAGTGTCGAATAACTTCATGTGGTCAACACTTCACCACTAGTGGCATGGCCATGTACTTTCTTTATCCGACCACAATGAGGGGCCCGTAGATATCTCTCGTTATGATAGAAGGGCAAATCCCATATCCGACCAAATATATTCCTCCAAGATGTTTCATAGTATACCCAAAAGCTACCTTTATAACTACCTAGTTACAGAGTAGCATTTGGTAACCCCTAAGAGTACTATTACATATGTAGAAAACCATACTGATCTCGTGTCTAAGGATTATACAACATCATTGCTTGAGGCCAACTAATGACACATGAAATCATAACAATCTCAACAGTGTCTCAAGGTGTGTCAAACCAACACCATGTTCGATAACATGTGTCCATATTATTGGTTTGATATCTCCATATCTATGACTCATGAAACATAGTCATCAACTAATACATATGCTAGTCTATACATATGTGTTCTCATATGTTTTCGATTAGGAACGTTAAAGAATAATCATCGCAGTAAATACAGAGTTTCACAATCAAGTCACATACTTGATAATAAATATTAATGATATTATTCCAGAACAAGATAACATATTATGCAATATTATGAACATAACTAAATATAATCATCTCTAAGATTGCCTCTAGGCATATTTCCAATAGGTCTCAGATGCCATTGTCATATTCCCAAGATTGTCACTTAGTATTACTACTTTCTTGATAACCATTTACTGTAGGTAACTACATGCCAATAGACGTATCCTACTGATCACTTCGACATTATGCTTTGTTAGCGATAATGTTTTGTGTGGACACCACTTCTATTCAAGTTAATATCTTTGCACAATCACATACTAATTAACTCAATTAACCTACTTAGCATATGCTTATGTGGGACACAACTGTTATGTAACATCCCAATTTTCTAACTTTTGAAAACCTTTTCGAGTAGTTTAGTCCCTTGGAAAATTCTCCAAATTTTATTTGAATTTAATAAAGCTTAAATGGTACTTTGAAATGTAGAAACAAATTAATTCCAAAACTATTTTATTTGAGTTCTTTGTGTTTGAAAATATTTTCCAAATTTTTCTAGAATTTTTCCTAGTTCATTTGCTATTTTTATTGTGCCTATTGGATTTTTCTAGTATTTCTAAAATGCAAAACCTATTTAAATCTCAGGAAATCTTTCGGTCGATTTCCTTTTATCGGTCAGTAGGATCGTAATGGCAATCGAAGGGGGTTGAATGATTGCGAATAATTGACCCCGAATTCAAACTTCTTCTTGTGCACAAGAACTCTACAAAGGAGAGTTACCTCACCAAGACATCAAGATTAACCTCAAAGCACAACAAGAACACCAAATCAAGAATCGGTTGAACGAATCAACTTTATATATCAAACTTGATTTAGGTTCACAAAGTGCTTAGCAAGCACCCTCAAAGCTCCAAATCAAGGACCTCACAACCGCAAATTAAACACCGAGAAAGCTACCACCAAAACCTTACCAAAAGCTCAGAACACCCAAAAACCAATTTTCAAGCCGCACCCCATCGCTTTTTTTTTATAGCCTAGAGTCCTATCCATGTCCAACACGACACCAATACGGACTCTATCTCAAAACAACCAGATTTGGAAATCCTTCCAAAACTATCTTTCCAAAATTCCACGCCATAAGCCTTCAGACTCCATCCCGTAGCTTCACAATAATTCACCTTTGACCTCCACGTGCTCCAAATACGATCCAAATCACCTCTTGACATCCACGACTTCCAAGACCTCAGATTCCCCATCCTAGTCCGAAGTCAATCCCGCCACCGACCATGATTCGCCCTCACGCTCAACTTGCACATGCAAAGATCAAAGAACCCTATTCTTGGCACAAGTTATCTAACTTGACCATCCATTAGCTCACTCAAACCCATAAACACTATCATGCATCCTGCAACAAGATAAAACTTACGAATTTAACAAATCCTCAAGAAAACCCCAAAACGACAACTTTCCAGAGCATAATCTAACTACCGCCATTATACGCCCCAGATTATCGCACACGCGTCCTACCGCCAAAGCATCAATGAACTACCGCCCTTGGGAAAACTCAAGATCTTCTAAAACATCCTCTCTCAAAATTCCATACCATTCACCGTTGGTCATACTGCACAGCGGATTACCGACGCTCAAAGTGCGGTCATATCGCTTATCGGCCGATCGCCCCAAGACTCCAGATCATCCGATTTTCATTTAACTGCACTGCCGTAGTTTTCTTTCTAAAACCAGCGGTACTATCGCTTATTAACACACCCAGATTCACGGACAACATGGTACTACCGCTGCTCATCACGCAGAGATGAATGTTTGGCAAAACATCTCATGAACCTCAAAGCATCTATCGCTTAAGGTCCGAACGCTCCGTGAATATCAACCGCTGATTTCAAATCAACGACTCACAAAGCTTGAGACGCTCGGACGGTCCGAACGCTCACTCAATATCACCGCCGATCAAGATCTAACGAACCGAGCAAATGCACCAGAGAAAATGACTTGCGGTACTATCAGAACTACTCGCGTACTACCGCAAAGAGGTAGTTCCGTGAAACAACGCCGGTATTACCGCAACACCTAAAAAGCTCAAAAACTTCGTAACAAAGCCCTTGCCCCGTGGACGCCTAGATGACACGGCCGATCGACCACGCCACAACCGTCCGATGAAAACACCGAGCAAGTCCGAACGCCCACTTGATTTCATCCATCATATTTCAATCCAACGACTCATAGTCCTTGAGCAGCCTCGGACGGTCCGAACGCTCACTTCAATATTAGCCGCCGATCAAGATCTAACGGCTCGAGCAAAACACCGCTCAGATTCAGAATTTGCGGTACTACCGCACACCCACGGTCATATCAAGACCCTAGTTCCAAGACAAACAAAGCCTAAGACTACCGATAATCCTAACAAAAGCCGATTTTCAATGTAACTTAACAGAGCTCAACCAAGTCACCACAAAGAAGTCTTAAGGACAAAGTATTCAACATTAAGTATCGAGACTAAGTCTAACTTATTGTCAATGAGTTCATCATCAAATAACATGACCAAAAGCTCTTGGTCTTACAATCTCCCTTGATGACTACATTGACAATACTTTCAATAATGAGAGATGAATGAGTGAAAGGAAGTGACAAAGAGTCAACGCCGCCAAGCAAAGTGAACTGCAAAATGAAAAGACTTCCTCTTAAGACTAGAAAACAAATTTTGTCTCATTTTTCTCCCCTTTGGCAATGTGATCATCAAGAGCGAAAGAGAAAAGAGCATGAAGGATAAAAGTCCGTAAGCTTTTGCAAGTTAATTTATCGAATTAGCCAAACCAAATTGGTTGAGTAGAGCTAACAAGATCATATCAATGCATATACCATATAGCAATGTCCGCATAAGTATTTCAAGGTGATGAGATAATTTAGATTCATGACAGCATTTCACACAATGACTAAAAAGATTACAAGATCACAATTAGAAGTCACCAAAAGTGAAAAGCCAAACAAAGGAGACAAACTTTAAACTGGATGAGCCACAGCCTCATATAACATCCTTTTGCTTCACTTTCAATTTTTATTTGCATGTGGCATGCTTAAAGCATACTTTTTCCAGGTGGCATGCTTGAAGCATACTTCTTTTGATTAAGGCACTTTTTGTGTATTTTTTATTTCAAAAACACATAGCTGGGTATGGCATGCTTGAAGCACACTTCTTGTCCTTTGAGCACTGTTATGTACCCTTTTTTTTGTTTGATACATAGCTATGCATGGCATGCTTGAAGCACACATCTTTTCATATTCTTTTTCTCAACCCTTTTATCTTTTAAAACATGCCAAATTGAGTGAGCAACACAGGACTAAAAAGGACCTTTTGCTTCAAATCCAAGACTTAAAATAGGACTCACAAATCAGCTTATCCTTTTCAATAAACAACACAAAGTGATTCCAAAAATCAAACTAGTCAAAGATTTCAGCCATGTCATGCTTTAGTTATTTATGTAGTAAGTTTATTAGACCAGTCCAGATCAAGGCTACATAGCACATGAATAAATATGATAAAGATAGCTCAATTCCTCTTTTGAAATCAAAGGCTTGACTTAAATAAAAAGCAAAAGCTTCTGAAATTTCACACAGCTCCCCCTCAAAATAAGCCCATAGGATGAACAACACCCAATTCACTCCGCAAATAAACAAAACGAGAAGTATCAAGTGGCTTAGTGAAAATATCAGCAGAATTGAAAATCAGCCTCAACAAAGTGGAGAACAATATCACCTTTTTTCCACATGATCTCGAGAAAGTGAAATCGATATCAATGCATTTTGTTCGAGAATGTTGCAATCGATTTTTAGCAATGTTAATAGTACTAGTGTTATCACAAAAAGAGGAACAAAGGCTCAAATCTAAACCAAAATCTTTTAGAGTAGCGTAAATCCAAAGAACTTGAGAGCAACTAGCAGAAGAAGAACATACTCAGCCAGCAGCTTGATTAAGCAATGTAAGATTGTTTTCGAGAGGACCAAGACACTAAGGAAGTGCCTAAAAAGTGATATAAAGCGATGTGCTTTTTCTATCAATCCTACACCCCAAAAATCACTATCTGAGTATGCACTCAAAGTAAGACAGATGAAGATGAATAGAAAAGCCCAAATTCTAAAGTGGATTGAAGATACCGAGAATTCTTTTACAGCCCATCGATGAGAAGCACGAGGTGAAGCTTGAAATCGAAAGCATAAGCATACAAAGAAAGTGTATATCCGCCTTGAAGCAACCAAGTAGAGTAGAGAACCAATCATACTCAGATTCTTTTGATCCACTACCTCACCTTCTTCATCCGGGTCAAGAAACAGCTTGTAGACCCCATTGGTGTAGAGATGGGTTTGCAAGTTGCAATGTCAAAACGCCTAAGCAAGTCTTTAGTATACTTGGTTTGATGAACGAAATTGCCTTGCTTGGTCTGCTTTACTTGCAGTTCTAAGAAGTAAGTTAACTCCCCATCATACTCATCTCAAACTCCCCGCTCATAGTATCTCAAAACTTGGAAACCAAAGCATGAGAAGAGCCCCCAAAGATGATATCATCCACATAAATGAACAAGTAATAGATCATTGCCATGTTTAAAAGTGAAAAGAGTTTTGTCTACCTTGCCCATTTGAAAATCATTTTTAGCAAAAACAAATTTTAAGTCGCTCATACTAAGCTCGAGGAACTTGCTACAAACCATACAAAGCTTTTGAGAGTTTGTAGACATGGTTAGAAACTTAGGATTTTCAAACCAAGTGGTTGCTTAACATAAACTTCTTCCTCAATGTAGCCATTTAGAAAAGCACTTTAATATCCATTTGAAACAATTTGAATCTTTTAGATACAAAGAAAGGCTAAAAGAATTCTAATTGCTTCAAGTCTGCTACACAGGAGAAAAGTTTCACCAAAATCAAGACCCTCCACTGAGAAAATCCTTGAGCAACAAGTCTAGCCTTATTTCTCACAACAACACCATCCTCACTTTGTTTATTTTGAAACCCATTTAGTTCCAATTACATTATGTCCATGAGGAGGTTCAACTAAGGTCCGACTTTATTACGCTCAAAGTTTTCTAATTTTCATGCATGGCATTGATCCAAGACTCATCGATAAAGCGTGACTTACATCATTAGGCTCAAAGGAGGCAACAAAAGCGTAATGAGCATGTGAGTGAGGAGAAGTAAACTTAGAATGTGTTACCCTTTCATGAATATCACCAATCATCGGCCTCGAGGATGAAGTCATGAATCCTCAAAGGTGCGTAGGTTCGAACTCGCCTTCAATATTTTGAACATCCACTTGTGGTGGCACAACAGCCAGAGTAGGATCTTGATCTTCAGCAGCTTGATGGCATGGGAGAAAAGTCATTACCAAGATCAAGATCATCTTCTTCATTAAGGAATATGCTTTCAGCATTCTCCTAACTTGTGTACCTGAAATATCGCTTCTAGAACAAGTATCGACCTCATCAAAAGTAACTTCACAAGTTTCAACAATTTTGTTAGTTTCAAGATTAAGCACTGATAGCCATGAGAGTGAAGAGGATATCCAAGAAATATGCCA